>CM022702.1:80165165-80902665 GCA_012295165.1 Asparagus setaceus | reverse complement strand
TCATGAGATTAAATGTGGATTTCATGTTAAGAATAACACATCTCATATAATATTTATGCAACCCAACAGGCCCATGTATAGTCTTTTATTAGACATTAATGGTTGACTATATCAAAGTTATCCACTATAAAAATAATGATACTCTTTCAAGTCTAGAGACCACTTTACAAGTATCTCTCTTGTTTTCTTAGCAGCAATAATTTATTAATTCATGAAACAAATTAAATAAATTGATTTTGTAGGGCATATATGTCTAACAGAACCCTTACTAATATGGTGTTTCAAAGTAATGAAGGTAGAAATTTGGAAGGGGATATAGTGTTACACTCACAAATCAGGCCACAAGCAGAGAGTTCATCTTAAGTAGCATCAATTAATTAAGCAACCATTGAACAAATTCTGAATTATATTTAGCTTCGCCTCTGTGTGTATATCGTACGTGGTCACTTTTTCTATCCAAAGTTGCAGCAAGTAGCTCATTACTCTTGATCGCTTGAAATTTCGTTTAAGCTGTGATTACAGGTCTTGTCCTTTGCCATAGATTATTTAGATGCTTAGAGTAAGGATATCAGATTTGAATTAATTAGTTAGCTGTATTTTGTGATCTTTTCAAAAAACAGTAGGCAATCGTATTCACCCCTCTTCACCCCTCCTCTAGGCTTGCATCTCAGATCCAACGGTTGGTCACCGATGGTCACCGACGTCGCAAGCTGGTTGATTTTTCGAGAGGATTCTCCACATATTCTTAGAAATTTGATCAAGGTTCAAGAAATTGCAATGGGTAGTTGAGGCCTAATTTAAGAAATAGCAATAAAAAAAAGTGAAAATTTCATGATTTAGACAAACAGAAAACTTACAGATTATTCCAAAATCTATTTCACAAATCATTTTTCCAGTCATCTACCAAACTAAGATCTTTGGGCCTCCTCAAACCAAAACACATATTGGTGATCAGAACAAGCAATAGCTAGATCTGCTACATTCATTAATGAAGCACGTATGATTGAAGTTCATGATAATACTCTCCTTTCATGTTGAGGATCTGGAGCAGTCGGTATACTCTCATACATCACCCCATCGTCGTCAACATCAACAGCATTAACAGTCCTCTGCCACTCACAATAAAACACGACGCTCGCTGCGAGCTCAAACACCTCCTCAATGAAAATCACTGCCATATAAACAACCCCAGCCACCGTAGCAACAACAGGATCACGGAAAGCAGTTACATTAAACACCACCAATTTGTAGATCCCATCAATCACTTGGACCATCACCATCTCAGACGCAATAAGCATAGCTGCTGTCCTCCAAGATAGTACCTCCATCGCCCTAAAAATAGCCTTGAGCCCGCAACAGCCATCCTCAACCGCTGAAACCGTCAAGCTCACTGCGAAAACTGTATCGAAGATTTGATGGTAGATGATGTCTAATAGCGGTTGAATGGTGTTGGGGATCGCTGGTATTATTGAGTCAGGATCGGCCATGTTGGAGGACTCAGATGGGGAGCCTACGAAAGATAAGAAGGCTTGGCGGACGACTCTTACGTAGAATGTCGTGATTATTGAGGGTTTTAGTCCCCCAGGAAGCCTGCAGAGCAGCAAGTCTTTGATACTGATTGGCGTCGCGTTGTTATTGGAGCTGAGGGCGTGAATGGTGATGATTGGGATAATACAGGAGAGAATGAAGGAGATGATGGGTATGATTCCAGTGGAGAGTGTGGATATGAAGTAGTCAAGAATTAGGGTCCATTTGTTGGGGTTATCGGGGTCGATGGAGTGGGAGGGGAAGGGGTAGGATCTGAGGAAGGAGCTGAGGAGGAAGAGGAGGAGGAGGTTGAAGTTCTTGAAGAGGAGTTTGGTGGACTTAACCATGATTTTGAAGATACTAGGGGTCAGCGGCGTGGGTTCCATTTTGTTTCCTGTTGTTGTGTTTAATGTGTTACTTGGATAAACAAATAGGTTGAGGAGAGGGGAGGGATTTTATGGCTTATATTGAATATTTTGGTGCAGGCGTTCATCACTTTGGCTATTTTTATTTGATGACAACTACTTATGTATAGAATAACGAGATATTGAATTCAGGTAATTAATGACTTTTTAAGTAGAGAATGTAGAAGGAATTGTCAAGAGGACGGACTACTTAATTGGCATGATTGTTCATGTAGTGATACTCCATGTTCACGATGTTAGATACCTTGGAGTACGGGTATTTTGACTTAGAAGGTATTGGATCTATAGACATCATAGACTCATCACGCTTAGCCAGGATATAAAGATGATTGTCAAAGGAGAGGTGTGCAAAGGGATGTATGTATATCGCATACATCCAAATGATTGTAAAATCCTCTGCTACCACAGCGTGGAAGTGATAAACCTCGGAATCCACCAAAGGGTGCTCTGAATCCACAAAGAACGATCTCTGAATCCACGAAGAGATTTGAATCCAAGAAGAAAATATAATAAGAGAAATCTATTGAAAAAAAGATATGCCTCTAGGGCTTACAATACTCTATTTAAATAGAAAATAAACAAGACTCCTACTATGACCTGAACTTTACCAAAAATAGAAATAACAAAACTCTCCTTAAAAGACTCCCTATGATTAGAGAAGTAAATCGGTCAAATTTAGAATCAAACAGGATTTGCTTCCTACAAAACAGACTCCTAAAATATTACCTAAAATAGTAAAAAGCTGACAAAAACTCTGATATCTCTCAATCCCGAGGGAATTTGATGAAACAGATGGCGGCAAACTGAACAACAGTGGGTTTGGTTGACTTCGTCTCGAAAAAATACGCGATTTACATGTATAATTCGTCCAATTCTGGCTTACGGTTTGAGAGATATGACTCGTTCTTCATTGCAAGCTATTTTCCTCGGTCGGGTCCGCGTTTGGGCTTGTGACGGTCCCGTTTCTCCATAAATATGTCCGCAGTGTGTTCTACATTATCTGCACATTCTGTTTTGCTACTATGATTCAATGAATCCATAAACTTCATTGTTTCTTACTCCAACAGATTGTAGAATGAATTAAATCCTTAGACTTTGAATGCACTCTATAATCTAGGATCTAGGATAATAGAGACTACTGATAATTTCTTACATTAACGCAAACAACCATCTAAAGCACACAAATGGATAAAATGGATAATTTCTTACCTTAAAACTAAATGGATAAATTTGATAAAACTCGCTCTAAGTTTGGCCGCTTTTGAGATAATCCTCTAAGCTTTGAAAATATCACTTAACCCCTTTAAGTTTCACAAAACTCGCTCTAAGGTTAGTTGGTGAAATTTACCCAAACTAAATCCATGTTCATGGAATTTCACATGCATAAACCCAGGCCACCTTCAACAATCCTCATCCCCTCTCCATCCTTGCTCCTCTTACGATCACAATAGAACACCAAGCTCACTGCCCACTCAAATAATCCATCCAACACACCCACAAATACATAAACGAAACCGATACTCAATCGAGACACCACGAAAGTCGAAACCAATACCTTCAAAGCTCCACATACCACACTAAATATGAATACTTCAAGCATAACAAGCTTAACCCCTTGCCATCTCCTCCCCTTTATGATATCTCCAGCTTTTAATATAGCTTCAAGTCCGTAGGAACCATCCCCAATCACTGAGATCACTACACTCACTGACAAAACCAAAGATAAGTATAGATACAATGTCAAGCCTAGGATAGCCACAATCACACGCAAGGCAATGAAGATCATTAAGCCATGATAGAGTATGATAACAGTAGGTGGTAACAATAGAAGAAAGAAACATCCTAGGCTCATGAGTTTGACATAGAGCCTGGTGATCATGGGGGCCTTTTACTCTGCCATGAAGCCTATTGAGCAAGTCATGGATATTTGATGAATTATCCTATGACGTCAAGTATAGAGCACGTATTATGGCAATTGCAATGAGAGAGGATGTTGTGCGCGGCGGAAAATTTCGGCAGCACCTCTACCGAACAATGGCCACAACAAGAGAGCTAGATCGCAATAAGAATTCCCGTCTCACCAAGGAAACAAGAATCTGAAGCAAATATCTCAACAAAGTGGGATATTTACTCTTCCTCTCATCAGTTCTAGGACTGACCTGTCGAGGGAACCTAAAAGCTATTACAAATCAAATCAACAGCAAAAATACCAATTTTACGTGGTTCGGCAAGTTGCCTACGTCCACGGGGCAAGGAGGAGGAGATCTACTATTAGAGAGAAAGAGAATACAAATAGGGTACAAATCTCACACCAAAACCCTAAAACAAAACTCTCTAAACCCTCACAAATATCTCCCTCAAATGACGGCTCAAAACCCTAACCTCAGCCCTGTAATTTTTCTCCACCTGCTGCAGCCGCCAAGCCTCTGCACTTGTACGTCGCCAAAAGAAAAAAAAAACACAGCCGATTTTTCAAGCCTTGCACAACTCACGAAAACCTAGATGGCACCTATATATAGGTGCAAAATAATCGGGTGGGCTTTGACATGTGAACACGTTTTGTGTGGCCCCCACTCCCCTGCGCGAGCTCGTGGCAGCCCATCCGAACTTCCGCACTCGTGGTGGCCCCCACGCGTTTTTAAAAAAGCGTTGCTCCCACAATTCTCCACCTCGGCGAATGTTTTCCTCAAAACCGAGCCGACACCAAACAACCAAATGTCCCACTTGTTGCGTCCAGGACGAAGTGGAATAAATCCACGACAACGGACTCAATCCACAACAAGTCGGGAACCCAAACGAGAGTTCAAACAATCTCCTCCCCATCAAAACCAATACCGGCTGCATCATAAAGATTGCCTACGTATCCTCTTGCCCAAGGAATCAAGTCTTCACGTAGTTCACCCAAATGGCCGCCAACGGCCTCAACAATCACGAATGTGCAACAAGTCTCTGCAATGATCAAACTTGTTGCTCGGAACCACCTTCGTGAGCTTATCTGCCGGATTATCCTTCGTGTGGACCTTCACAATCTCCACATCACCATCTTCAAGAACATCACGAACGAAGTGATAACGAACGTCAATGTGCTTCGTCCTCGCATGAAGAACCTGATTCTTCGCCAAATAGATAGCACTCATGCTATCACAATGAATGGTGACGGACCGTTGCGATATACCAAGTTCCTCCAAAAGTCCTCGAAGCCAAATTGCCTCCTTTACAGCCTCCGTAATAGCCATATACTCTGCCTCCGTCGTAGAAAAAGCAACCGTAGATTCAAGGTGCATCTCCAACACACCGGCGCACGAGTTAAAGTGAAAACATACCCCGTCGTAGACCGGCGTTTATCCAAATCCCCGGCATAATCCGAATCAACATAACCAATGCACAACCGCCCACCAGAGTGTCCCGCCATAAACCAAACCAACATTGAGCGCATTCTAATGTACCTCAAAATCCATTTCACGGCGTTCCAATGACCCACTCGATCGTGCATGTATCTCAAACCATGCTCACCGCTGTGATAAATCGGTCTCGTACATACCATTGCGTACATCAAGCTTCCAATCGCCGATATGGAGTCTTCGACATCAACTCTCGATCTTCAACCGTCTTCGGTGAAAGGTCACTGAAAGCTTTAAATGGGCTCCTAATGGTACACCGATCGGCTTCAGATCCATGCTAACATGGAACCGCCAGAGAACCTTCTTCAAATAAGCCATCGTGTCAAACAAATTTTTCCTTTTTCTTATCTCGCCGATCTCCATCCCCAAAATGCTTTAGCCTCACCCAAATCCTTCATCTCAAACTCCTTTGAAAGCTGTGCCTTCAATTCATTTATAGCAGACCTGGAAATAGAGGCAACCAACATGTCATCGACATATAATAACAAATAGATATACGCACCTCCTTTCAACTTGCGAAAATATACGCAAGGATCAAACTGGCTCCGAGTGTATGAATGACCAAGCATAAAACCATCGAATCGCTTATACCACTATCGAGGAGACTGCTTCAAACCATATAGCGATTTCTTTAGTCTGCAAACTAACTTTTCTTTCCCTGCAGCTCGGAATCCCAATGGCTGAGTCATATAGATTTCTTCATCAAGATCACCATGAAGAAATGTTGTCTTCACATCCAACTGATCTAATTCCAATCCATACTGTGCCACCAATGCTAGCAAAATCCGAATCGACGAATGCTTCACCACCGGAGAGAAGACCTCATTATAATCAATACCTTCCTCCTGTGCATAGCCCTTCTCAACCAACCTAGCTTTGAACCTCAATGGAGTGCCTTCAATGCCCTCCTTCTTAGTGTATACCCACTTGCAACCAATTGCCTTCCGTCCCTTTGGAAGCTCAACAAGCTCCCATGTATCGTTCTTGTGAAGAGACTCCATCTCTTCCTGCATAGCTACCTGCCACGAATCAGCCTCCGAACTCGCCGCCTCTCAATGTAGTAGGTATCATCTCATCGATACTTCCACCGAAGTGCATATGCAACTGTGTCGGCATACCGTCTTTGGCATCGTATGTTTCTCCTCGTCTCCGAACCGCAATAGAATCTCAACCGAGCCGCCGGTCCCCGATCCCGCACATCCGTACTCATATCCTCCGTGTCACCGTCGTGCTGCGCTGGCGTCACCTCGGTCGGCACTCTAATGGATATTGTACCATCTCGACAATGAGCCGTGACGATCTCCACCACTGCGATATCTCCTTCGTGGTCACTCTCCACCGATGAGAGTTGGGAAGCTTCAAGATAGAAGCCTCATCAAATGTGACGCCTCTACTCAAAGACAATCTTCTTATCAACTGGATCCCATAGCTTGTATCCTTTGACACCACGCTTGAATCCTACAAATATGGCCTTCCTAGCTCGCGGTTCCAATTTATCTGTTCTCACATGATAAAATGCATGGCACCCAAATACCTTGAGCTGGTCATAATCTCGTGCTGGCTCTCCTGACCATTTCTCCATAGGGGTCTTTCCCCCAATCGCAGATGAAGGCAGCCTGTTGATAAGGTGGCTCGCATATGTAAGTGCCTCAGCCCAAAAGATCTTCTCCAAACTACTATGCGCCAATAAACATCGAATCTTCTCCAGCAAAGACCGATTCAACCTCTCTGCCACCCCATTTTGCTGCGGTGTATGACTAACCGTGAAGTGTCTATCTATGCTCTCGTCTCGACATAGCTGCTGAAAGGGGTCTAAAGTATACTCACCACCGTTGTCGGATCTCAACGTCTTGATCTTTCTCCCAGTTTGCAGTTCTAATCTCTTCTTCCACTCCACGAATATATCTAGGACTTCACTCTTCTTCGTCATGGTGTACACCCAACATCGCCTAGAATAGTCATCAACAAATGTGACGAACCAATGTCTACCACCAAGTGATGCCGTCTTGGTGGGACCCCAAACGCTTGTGTGCACGTAGTCCGTAATACCCTTCGCTTGATGGATGGTCGTTCAACTTCACCTTTGTGCGCTTGCCAAGAACACAATGCTCACGTAACTCAACTTTTCCACTCTTGGCTCCTTTAATAGCCCTCGCTTGCATAACGCTGCGGTGACCTTTCACTGTGTGCCCTAACCTATAGTGCCAAAGTCCGCCTCGTCTCGCCTCAAACAATCAAGCAACGTGGCCAATCTCGGTGCTTCCATTCGATAGTATAAATTTCGATTGCGGACTCCCTTCATCACCACCAAAGATCCTTTAGTAACCTTCCCTACACCGTTTTTGAAAGTCACATTGAATCCCTTCGCCTCCAAAGCTCCAACTGAGATAAGATTTTTCTTCAGCTGAGGAACAAATCTCACCTCCTTCAACTCACGGACTACTCCATCGCATCCTAATCCGCACAGCATCTATCCCACAAATGCCACAGGTTGATCATTTCCCATGACAACAACACCCGTCGACTTTCTCAAAAGATGCAAACCAGTCTCGCCTAGGGGTCACATGATAAGTAGCGCCGGAATCAATCATCCAATCTGATGCTTCCACATGATTCACCTCCGGAGTAATCAATAGAGAATAGCACTAATCGTCGGAATCATTGCCTTTAGCAATATTCACCTCATTGGCCTTCGGGCCATTTTTCTTGCCATTTTCTTTCTCCTTGAGCTTTGGACAATCTCTCTTCCAATGTCCCTGTTCTTGCGAATGCACATTGGTTCTTTGACAATTGGTGGCTTCTTGACTTTGACCTCCCTCTATTGCCACCTTTCGGATATGGGCTTCTACCTCGTCGACAAGGCCTGCTTTGAAGTACTTTCATGGAAGTCTCCTTGTCCTTCCTCCTCAAATCATGGTTGGTCAATGCTAGTAACTTCACTATAGCCGATAGAAGTACGTCCGCTTAACAAAGTGAGTACAAAGGTGTCATACTCCTCATCAGGTAAGGAGCCCAATAAAATAACGCCTTGTACTCATCCGTTATCTTCTCATCAACATTTGCCAAGTCGGACAACAACTTAGTATAGTTGTTCACATGAGCCGCTAGTGAGGTGCTCCGGACATCCGAAACTCGAAGAGTCTTCGCAGCAAGTGCAACTCGTTCTCAACACTCTTCGCGAGATACTTATTGTTGAGAATTTTCCACATCTTCATTGCAGACGTCACCCCAATCACATCATATTTCAGCTCCTGTTCCAAACAGGACCTGATTACCCCACACGCGTTCCTATTCATCTTATCCCATACCTCCTCTTTATATTTAGGTGGCCTCTCTTGGACCATGATGGTCTCCTCCAAATTTTGAGCATTGAGCGATCCTCAGACGCCGCTCATCCATAAACCAAAGTTGATTTTGCCGTCGTACTTCACCACATTAATTTTGGTGTTCTGAAAACCAACTTGCATTTGTATTGTACTCGCCTTTGACTTGCTGCTTTCACCTTCTTCTCCCTGTTCGCGAGGAAAATTATAAAATTGATCTATTCTATTTGAAGAATAATGAATACAATCTCTCGAATGCAATCTCTCTAACCGACTTAGATAAAAGAAATTACAAATTCCTCGATCGGTTGCCGATTTACAAAAGAGAGAAGGATCAACGGAGAACCTTCCCTTTATTTAATCTGGGTTCTTCACGGTAGCGGTGGGAGCTTGAATCTTGTATCCCGCTGACGATCCGACCGCCTTGACTCGTGGGGCGAGGTTGAAAAATAACTCACGGAGCAAGTTTAGAACTCGACGAAGTTAAGAACTCTTTGATAGAGTTGATTTTAGAAAAGGATTAGTAATCCTTTTAGCCAAGAATGGCGGAGAAGAACTTGCCGTGCAAGTTTGAAAACTGTAATCGAGTTGAACTCTCTAGGAGAGTTGATGCCAGCAAAGGAGATCTTTGGTAAAACCTCAATATCTCCAAATCCAACCGGTAGAAATCAATCTCCACCGTTCAGAATTAAGAACGATGAGTGTTGAGGCTTCCCTCCAAGTTTCACTCCGATCAGACTACGGATGAAGGTCCGATCATCATGTCGATCACAGCTGCGCAGAAGAAACCGTTCTCTGCACAATTAGCTTCGATAAAACCTCGATATCTCTAGATCCAACCGGTAGAAATCAATCTCCACCGTTCAGAATTAGGAAAGATGAGTGTTGAGGCTGCCCTCCAAGTTTCACTCCGATCAGACCACGGATGAAGGTCCGATCATCATGTCGATCACAGCTGCGCAGAAGAAACCGTTCTCTGCACAATTAGCTTCGATAAAACCTCGATATTCTAGATCCAACCGGTAGAAATCAATCTCCACCGTTCAGAATTAGGAAAGATGAGTGTTGAGGCTTCCTCCAAGTTTCACTCCGATCAGACCACGGATGAAGGTCCGATCATCATGTCGATCACAGCTGCGCAGAAGAAACCGTTCTCTGCACAATTAGCTTCGATAAAACCTCGATATTCTAGATCCAACCGGTAGAAATCAATCTCCACCGTTCAGAATTAAGAACGATGAGTGTTGAGGCTGCCCTCCAAGTTTCACTCCGATCAGACCACGGATGAAGGTCCGATCATCATGTCGATCACAGCTGCGCAGAAGAAACCGTTCTCTGCACAATTAGCTTCGATAAAACCTCGATATTCTAGATCCAACCGGTAGAAATCAATCTCCACCGTTCAGAATTAAGAACGATGAGTGTTGAGGCTTCCTCCAAGTTTCACTCCGATCAGACCACGGATGAAGGTCCGATCATCATGTCGATCACAGCTGCGCAGAAGAAACCGTTCTCTGCACAATTAGCTTCGATAAAACCTCGATATTCTAGATCCAACCGGTAGAAATCAATCTCCACCGTTCAGAATTAAGAACGATGAGTGTTGAGGCTTCCTCCAAGTTTCACTCCGATCAGACCACGGATGAAGGTCCCACCGATCCACGGTATGCGAGAGGCTGGTTCTCTCCCTTTGTTAGTTCTCCGCCAAAACCTTTCAACCCCCATTTGGCTGTGAAAACCCCCCATTTATAGGGGTTAAAGGGGTGTAACCGCCCCCTTAAAATGCTCCATAATAGGGGTTTAGTGGGGTGTAACCACCCCCCCTTAAATTGCTCAAACGGTTGAGGAACCGTTCAACTCATGTTTGAATGAGTCAAAACGCCGGTTCGCGTTCTAGAGCAAGCCTCGTCTGCGTTTAGTGCAGAACGCTGGATAGACCTCCGCGTCTATATTTTAACTAGGACGCGGGGTTGGAAGCCTGCGTTTTGAGCTTCGAACGCGGGCCATGTGCTCCGCATTTTAGGCTTCGAACGCGGGCCATGTGCTCCGCGTTTTGAATTGAAACGCGGGCCATGTGCTCCGCGTTTTGGGCTACGAACGCGGGCCATGTGCTCCGCGTTTTGAATTGAAACGCGGGGATTAGTCCCGCGTTTTGAATTGAAACGCGGGGGGGTGAGCCCGCGTTTTGCTTTGAAGAGATCAATACTTGTGATCTCTTTTCACAAGGGTTGTCAACTTGTAATCCTTGTACTCTGGAGACATTAGCTTCTGATTCTCCTTTATTGTCGTGAAAGTCATCAGCTTGTAACCTTCATTGATAGTGTTTCGCGGATATTGGCTGTCTTCAGTAATTTTTTTTTTTACAGCCTACAGAACCCCCTCCAAAGTTTTCGAAAGGTCGCGGTTGACTGGGACGAGCTTTTGGAATACTTTGGATATCTTCTTTTGTTTGACTCTGAGAAGGTAAAGTTGCATTCTGTTTTTGTCCACGCTAGTCATTCGTCTTGCATGGGTGAACTCCGGCATTTTTGCCTTTTTTTTTTTAATGCAGGAGTGACCGTAGCGTCTTGAACTTTGCTACGTGAGACTGATCCTCGCGATTTGAGGTTGAAACACCTGAGTCGGCCATCGATTCGTGTTTAAAATGCGGGCGCGACCCTCACGTTTTGTGTTGAAACGCGAGGATGGTCCTTCGCGTTTTATGAGTAAAACGCGGGGATGAACCCCACATTTCCAACTAAGTCTTTTAGACTTTTCTTTAAGGTGCCAAAAGTATAGTGTTAACTTGGCATGCCTTTCATACTTGTTGTTTGAACAAGCTTTTGGAGACTTATCACTCTATTGCAAAGAGTTGATAAATTGGTTTTATCATCAGAGGTGGAATTTTTAACTTGATGATGATTTTTGAGGACTTATCGCTCTATTGAAGAGAGTCGATAAGTTGATTTTATCAGAGGTGTGGAGTTAACTTGATAAAGTTGGGTATTTGTGGTTTGAACAAGATTTTGAGGACCTATCGCTCTATTGAAGAGAGTCGACAAGTTGATTCTATCAGAGTTGTGGAATTAACTTGATAAAATTGGGTACTTATGGTTTGAACAAGATTTTGAGGACCTATCGCTCTATTGATGAGAGTCGATAAGTTTTGGTTTTGTCGGGGGACAAAATATGAAACCTGTGATTTGAACAAGGTTTAAGGCCTGTGATGTGAACAAGGCTTACGTGGCTTGTGGTGTGAACAAGGCTTTGGGCTTGTGGTGTGAACAAGGCTTTGGGCTTGTGGTTTGAACAAGGATTTGGATTTGGGCTTGTGGTTTAAACAAGGCTTTTGGGCTTGCGGTTTGAACAAGGCTTTGGGCTTGTGGTTTGAACAAGGCTTTGGGCTTAGCATCCTATTGAGGAGGATTGATAAGTTGACTGTCAGAGGTCAAGGATACGTTGCGATTGGAGCAACTTTGTGGACTTATCATCCTATTGAGGCGGATTGATAAGTTGGTTATCAAACTCTGCTGAGGATGTGTACAGATTTTGATAGGATTGTGTTGTAATTTGAACAACTTTGAGGACCTATCATCCTATTGAGGAGGATTGATAAGTTGTTTATCGTTATTTAGTTATGATTTGAACAACTTTGAGGACCTATCATCCTATTGAGGAGGATTGATAAGTTGATTATATCATCGAGGTATAGTGTCGACTTGATGAAGATACGCTATGATCGGAGCAACTTTGAGGACCTATCATCCTATTGAGGAGGATTGATAAGTTGATTGCATTTAAGCAAATTTGAAGAGTTATCATCCTATTGATGAGGATTGATAAGTTGTTTATCGTTATTTAGTTATGATTTGAACAACTTTGAGGACTTATCGCTCTTATTGAAGAGTGTCGATAAGTTGATGTTAGAGGAGTTCGCCGCATGTGACGTTGTGCTACGATGTTGAATATGTAGACTTTGTCGCCTTTACGGCAAGAGACTAACCGCAACGCTGTTAGGCGTTGACTTTAGGGTTATTGGCCAACCCCACCATCAACGGACTTGATGAGCCTTTACCGACACCGCTTGAATCGGCTAGCATACGATTATCGAACCGCTCGCATGTGACGTTGTGCTAAAAGAATAAAACTCTTTTAGGCTTAATGCTACGATGTTGAATAATGACTTCGCCTTTCTCACTGAATAGACTACCCTACCGCATGTATTAGATGCGTGCTTATCTCGCTTAGATTTCGAGATAAAATTCCCCGATTTGAATTCGGTGTCTTCTTTGATCGGTAAAAGACTAAACCGCAACGCGGTGTTAGGCGCTGACTTACCCCTACTTAGGATTCGATAAAATTCCCACACGCAGGAGACGTGGATTGTGGTGTTATTAATAACAACATGACAAGGATACATTGCGACGGAGCAACTTTGAGGACCTATCATCCTATTGAGGAGGATTGATAAGTTGATTGCGATTTAAGCAAATTTGAAGAGTTATCATCCTATTGATGAGGATTGATAAGTTGTTTATCGTTATTTAGTTATGATTTGAACAACTTTGAGGACTTATCGCTCTTATTGAAGAGTGTCGATAAGTTGATGTTAGAGGAGTTCGCCGCATGTGACGTTGTGCTACGATGTTGAATATGTAGACTTTGTCGCCTTTACGGCAAGAGACTAACCGCAACGCTGTTAGGCGCTGACTTTAGGGTTATTGGCCAACCCCACCATCAACGGACTTGATGAGCCTTTACCGACACCGCTTGAATCGGCTAGCATACGATTATCGAACCGCTCGCATGTGACGTTGTGCTAAAAGAATAAAACTCTTTTAGGCTTAATGCTACGATGTTGAATAATGACTTCGCCTTTCTCACTGAATAGACTACCCTACCGCATGTATTAGATGCGTGCTTATCTCGCTTAGATTTCGAGATAAAATTCCCCGATTTGAATTCGGTGTCTTCTTTGATCGGTAAAAGACTAAACCGCAACGCGGTGTTAGGCGCTGACTTACCCCTACTTAGGATTCGATAAAATTCCCACACGCAGGAGACGTGGATTGTGGTGTTATTAATAACAACATGACAAGGATACATTGCGATCGGAGCAACTTTGAGGACTTATCGCTCTATTGAAGAGAGTCGATAAGTTGATTGTCAGAGGTGTTAGGTTAACATGACAAGGATATATTGCGATCGGAGCAAATTTGAGGACTTATCGCTCTATTGAAGAGAGTCGATAAGTTGATTGTCAGAAGAGGTCGTCTTGCTAATAACGAGACGAGCTAAACTTAATTTTGTGGGGATTGCGTTGCGATGTGAGCAACTTTGTGGGCTTATCATCCTATTAGAGAGGATTGATAAGTTGATTGTCGGAGGTGTGAGGTTAACATGACAAGGATACGTTGTGATTGGAGCCACTTTGTGGACTTATCATCCTATTGGAGAGGATTGATAAGTTGGTTGTCAGAGGTGCATTGTTAACCTGAAGGGATTGTGTTACGATTTGAGCAACTTTGTAGACTTATCATCCTATTGGAGAGGATTGATAAGTTGATTTTGATGGTGCTGCTGCACGTTGAAGTGCTTACATTGTCAAAAGTATTTTGTTAACTTGACAATATTTAGAATTTATCATTCAACTCAGAAAATAACAAATAATCAACCCCCAGTCTGTAATTATTCTAGGTCGATATTAACCGAAGTCTTCGCCTCGCTGATTTAGAGCCGGTCACCAATAGCCGTGTCTTGAGTCGGTCTCCTCTTCTTCAGCTTCAATCCTAACAATAATTGCTTCACTGCTCACTCGAGACTAGTTGTTTCGTGAATGACATTTTGCAACCCCCATTCGAAGCTAGGAGATTGGTTTGTAAATTGTGCCGACAGTGTCAATCGAAAGCAGATCGTGTCATACCTGCCGAGCATCGAAGAGCCATGCTTCGAACCGCTCGACGAAGACTTTGATAGGCTCTCCTCCTTTTTTAATGGCAAGGAGAGAAGTGACATGATTTCCGTGTCATCTTCAAAGAATCGTGACAGAAGAGTCTCTAAATCGCCCATTTCTCGATACATCCGCAGTTTCATGAACCATTCAAAGGCAACCCCTTGAGGGTGCCAATGAACAGACGAGCCGCTATGGCATCGCTTGCCATCACATTTCCACCAGGACCTAAAATGATAGATGTGTTGGTTCGGTGATCCCGCCGCCGAAAGCTTGTAGCGCCGGATTTTGCATTTTGAGGACAAGGAACCGTATCCCATTCTCGCAGATACGGCCCGACAACCCCGATCTTGAGCTCGCGACCTATTAGCCATGGCATTGAGGCGGCTTCAGCTTCGATTTTTGCCGATTGAGGACTCGCTCATTTTCGCCCTCTTCTCTTCTTCAAATGAAGATTCTCGTGATAAGCTTTGATCGGACGCTTCATTCACTTTTTCTTTCCGCTTTGAGGATCGACCCTCCTTCGTGATGATTCCGCTGAGGTGTTGAGTCAACATGTGAACTTGAGCCCTATCTCGCAACAAGTTGGGCTACCATTTCTCAAGTTGATCGATGGACTCTTGTTGTGATCGCAGGCTTCTTGCATCATAGCCCGATACTCTTCGAGCCTCTTCATGAAATCTTCAAGATTCTCCGCCATGTAGACAGCCACATGCTCCAAGAAAGAACTAGAGGATTGAGATTCGCGATGGTCAATGCTCATCATCGACTCAATTCCTTTAGCCAACTTTTGGTAGTTGATGTGGGTATGACCCCTGCTCGAGTCCGGTATGTCGGTAAACTCAATCAAGTCATTCAAAGCCTCTTTCAAGCCGGGGACCGATTTGCCTCGCTCATTGGAGCTAGAGATTGATGCCTACTCCGATCATATTAGAAGTGACTCCAAGGTATTCGACCTCAAGTCTCATTCCCGTGAAAATGCCGCCGCTCGTGGACCAAATAACATTTGAACGCCGGGTTGTGACCCGCTTTATAGTGGGGACGCGAGGATCGCGGCAACCCCGCCAACGCGAGGTCCAAGTTTGAACATTTGAACGCCGGGTTGTGACCCGCTTTATAGTGGGGACGCGAGGATCGCGATGCAACCTCGCCAACGCGAGGTCCAAGTTTGAACATTTGAACGCCGGGTTGTGACCCGCTTTATAGTGGGGACGCGAGGATCGCGGCAACCCCGCCAACGCGAGGTCCAAGTTTGAACATTTGAACGCCGGGTTGTGACCCGCTTTATAGTGGGGACGCGAGGATCGCGGCAACCCCGCCAACGCGAGGTCCAAGTTTGAACATTTGAACGCCGGGTTGTGACCCGCTTTATAGTGGGGACGCGAGGATCGCGGCAACCCCGCCAACGCGAGGTCCAAGTTTGAACATTTGAACGCCGGGTTGTGACCCGCTTTATAGTGGGGACGCGAGGATCGCGGCAACCCCGCCAACGCGAGGTCCAAGTTTGAACATTTGAACGCCGGGTTGTGACCCGCTTTATAGTGGGGACGCGAGGATCGCGGCAACCCCGCCAACGCGAGGTCCAAGTTTGAACATTTGAACGCCGGGTTGTGACCCGCTTTATAGTGGGGACGCGAGGATCGCGGCAACCCCGCCAACGCGAGGTCCAAGTTTGAACATTTGAACGCCGGGTTGTGACCCGCTTTATAGTGGGGACGCGAGGATCGCGGCAACCCCGCCAACGCGAGGTCCAAGTTTGAACATTTGAACGCCGGGTTGTGACCCGCTTTATAGTGGGGACGCGAGGATCGCGGCAACCCCGCCAACGCGAGGTCCAAGTTTGAACATTTGAACGCCGGGTTGTGACCCGCTTTATAGTGGGGACGCGAGGATCGCGGCAACCCCGCCAACGCGAGGTCCAAGTTTGAACATTTGAACGCCGGGTTGTGACCCGCTTTATAGTGGGGACGCGAGGATCGCGGCAACCCCGCCAACGCGAGGTCCAAGTTTGAACATTTGAACGCCGGGTTGTGACCCGCTTTATAGTGGGGACGCGAGGATCGCGGCAACCCCGCCAACGCGAGGTCCAAGTTTGAACATTTGAACGCCGGGTTGTGACCCGCTTTATAGTGGGGACGCGAGGATCGCGATGCAACCTCGCCAACGCGAGGTCCAAGTTTGAACATTTGAACGCCGGGTTGTGACCCGCTTTATAGTGGGGACGCGAGGATCGCGGCAACCCCGCCAACGCGAGGTCCAAGTTTGAACATTTGAACGCCGGGTTGTGACCCGCTTTATAGTGGGGACGCGAGGATCGCGATGCAACCTCGCCAACGCGAGGTCCAAGTTTGAACATTTGAACGCCGGGTTGTGACCCGCTTTGACCGTGAAACGGGCCATTGAGGGTTGCGCTCGGTCCGCTTTTGCGAGGCTCGTGATTCGGGCACATAAACGCCAGGCTTGCGTTTCGAAAAGAAACGCCAAGCTCGTGATCGCTTTGCTCGCAAACGCCGGGTTCGCTGGTTGGTCGATTGGCCATCTCGGTCAGGTTCTTTGGCGAGCTCCTTTTCGCTCGATTTGAGGCTTTTGCGGCGACATCACCATCTTTACCGATTAGGTTAGCCACGGCAACCGAAGGGACTTTGGTCTCCTTAGAGGCTTTGTGGATCTTGGCGATAGCCTTGGGGCTAAGGGATCCTGAGGAGAGTGCCTCCTCGAACTTGGCTTGATCGAACTCTACTACGAGTTTCAACAGCCGTCCCAATGAGCTTGACGCCTGATTGCGCCACCACTTCTTCATCCGTGAAGCTAGTCCCCGCCGAGTCGCCATCTTTTGTTCATGAGGAAAATTATAAAATTGATCTATTCTATTTGAAGAATAATGAATACAATCTCTAATGCAATCTCTCTAACCGACTTAGATAAAAGAAATTACAAATTCCTCGACGGTTGTTCGATTTACAAAAGAGAGAAGGATCAACGGAGAACCTTCCCTTTATTTAATCTGGGTTCTTCACGGTAGCGGTGGGAGCTTGAATCTTGTATCCCGCTGACGATCCGACCGCCTTGACTCGTGGGACGAGGTTGAAAAATAACTCACGGAGCAAGTTTAGAACTCGACGAAGTTAAGAACTCTTTGATAGAGTTGATTTTAGAAAAGGATTAGTAATCCTTTTAGCCAAGAATGGCGGAGAAGAACTTGCCGCAAGTTTGAAAACTCATCGAGTTGAACTCTCTAGGAGAGTTGATGCCAGCAAAGGAGATCTTTGGTAAAACCTCAATATCTCCAAATCCAACCGGTAGAAATCAATCTCCACCGTTCAGAATTAAGAACAATGAGTGTTGAGGCTTCCCTCCAAGTTTCACTCCGATCAGACCACGGATGAAGGTCCGATCATCACGTCGATCACAGCTGCGCAGAAGAAACCGTTCTCGCACAATTAGCTTCGATAAAACCTCGATATCTCCAGATCCAACCGGTAGAAATCAATCTCCACCGTTCAGAATTAGGAAAGATGAGTGTTGAGGCTGCCCTCCAAGTTTCACTCCGATCAGACCACGGATGAAGGTCCGATCATCACGTCGATCACAGCTGCGCAGAAGAAACCGTTCTCTCCCCTTGTTAGTTCTCCGCCAAAACCTTTCAACCCCCATTTGGCTGTGAAAACCCCCATTTATAGGGGTTAAAGGTGTAACCGCCCTTAAAATGCTCCATAATAGGTTTAGTGGGTGTAACCACCCCTTAAATTGCTCAAACGGTTGAGGAACCGCTCAACTCATGTTTGAATGAGTCAAAACGCCGGTTCGCGTTCTAGAGCAAGCCTCGCCTCGCTTAGTGCAGAACGCTGGATAGACCTCCGCCTATATTTTAACTAGGACGCCGGGTTGAAAGCCCGCTTTGAGCTTCAACGCGGGCCATGTGCTCCGCTTTTGAATTGAAACGCGGGCCATGTGCTCCGCTTTTGAATTGAAACGCGGGCCATGTGCTCGCGCTTTAGCTACTTAACGCTGGCCATGTGTCTGCTTTAGCTACTTAACGCGGGCCATGTGCTCCGCTTTTGAATTGAAACGCCGGGATTAGTCCCGCTTTTGAATTGAAACGCGGGTGAGCCCGCTTTGCTTTGAAGAGATCAATACTTGTGATCTCTTTTCACAAGGGTTGTCAACTTGTAATCCTTGTACTCTGGAGACATTAGCTTCTGATTCTCCTTTATTGTCATGAAAGTCATCAGCTTGTAACCTTCATTGATAGTGTTTCGCGGATATTGGCTGTCTTCAGTAATTTTTTTTTTTTTTTTTTTTCTACACTCCCATTGCAAACTAACTCCAAATTGTAGAGAAAGAACAACTTTGATAGGATTAAAGAATCACCCAACTGAACCCTAGATCGGATTCCAAATAGATTTCCTAACCACACGAGGAAAGCGAAATCTCCAACGGCAACTCCTAATGCTATCTCCACCGAAGCCGAGAACTTCAAGAACTAAGCTTCACACAAGAATCTTCCTCCACCAAACTTCAAAACCCTAGATCTGAAATCTGGGCTCTGATACCACTTGTTGTGCGCGGCGGAAAATTTCGGCAGCACCTCTACCGAACAATGGCCACAACAAGAGAGCTAGATCGCAATAAGAATTCCCGTCTCACCAAGGAAACAAAAATCTGAAGCAAATATCTCAACAAAGTGGGATATTTACTCTTCCTCTCATCAGTTCTAGGACTGACCTGTCGAGGAAACCTAAAAGCTATTACAAATCAAATCAACAGTAAAAATACCAATTTTACGTGGTTCGGCAAGTTGTCTACGTCCACGGGGCAAGGAGGAGGAGATCTACTATTAGAGAGAAAGAGAATACAAATAGGGTACAAATCTCACACCAAAACCCTAAAACAAAACTCTCTAAACCCTCACAAATATCTCCCTCAAATGACGGCTCAAAACCCTAACCTCAGCCCTGTAATTTTTCTCCACCTGATGCAGCCGCCAAGCCTCTGCACTTGTACGTCGCCAAAAGAAAAAAAAAACACAGCCGATTTTTCAAGCCTTGCACAACTCACGAAAACCTAGATGGCACCTATATATAGGTGCAAAATAATCGGGTGGGCTTTGACATGTGAACACGCTTTGTGTGGCCCCACTCCTACAGCTCGCGGGCGTTTCATCCGAACTTCCGCGACTCGGGTTGTAGGCGCTAAAATTGCTTATCGCATTCAACAAGACTCGTGAACGGTGGGTGGAGAAAACCCGACGCACGGCTCAACGAGGCGAAGTTGGCTAAACTCAAAACGCTGACAAGACGGAATCAACCGCATTTAGTCCGTCGATGCAAACGAACCGCTTGAGCTCAAAGTTGATCGGACACGACTCAACACAACGGCGACATCACCGAGCAAAACTAAGCCCTAAGACCGAAGAATCGACGAAGAATCGACGAAGAATCGACGAAGAATCGACGGAGAAGTCGACGAAAAACGACGCCGAAACGACGCTGGCCGTGGAGAAAACCCGACGCACGGCTCAACGAGGCGAAGTTGGCTAAACTCAAAACGCTGACAAGACGGAATCAACCGCATTTAGTCCGTCGATGCAAACGAACCGCTTGAGCTCAAAGTTGATCGGACACGACTCAACACAACGGCGACATCACCGAGCAAAACTAAGCCCTAAGACCGAAGAATCGACGAAGAATCGACGAAGAATCGACGAAGAATCGACGGAGAAGTCGACGAAAAACGACGCCGAAACGACGCTGGCCGTGGAGAAAACCCGACGCACGGCTCAACGAGGCGAAGTTGGCTAAACTCAAAACGCTGACAAGACGGAATCAACCGCATTTAGTCCGTCGATGCAAACGAACCGCTTGAGCTCAAAGTTGATCGGACACGACTCAACACAACGGCGACATCACCGAGCAAAACTAAGCCCTAAGACCGAAGAATCGACGAAGAATCGACGAAGAATCGACGAAGAATCGACGGAGAAGTCGACGAAAAACGACGCCGAAACGACGCTGGCCGTGGAGAAAACCCGACGCACGGCTCAACGAGGCGAAGTTGGCTAAACTCAAAACGCTGACAAGACGGAATCAACCGCATTTAGTCCGTCGATGCAAACGAACCGCTTGAGCTCA
Organism: Asparagus setaceus; assembly: GCA_012295165.1. Taxonomy (NCBI): domain Eukaryota; kingdom Viridiplantae; phylum Streptophyta; class Magnoliopsida; order Asparagales; family Asparagaceae; genus Asparagus; species Asparagus setaceus. Next base: position 80,881,929 of record CM022702.1, on the reverse strand, counting down.
AAGTTGATCGGACACGACTCAACACAACGGCGACATCACCGAGCAAAACTAAGCCCTAAGACCGAAGAATCGACGAAGAATCGACGAAGAATCGACGGAGAAGTCGACGAAAAACGACGCCGAAACGACGCTGGCCGTGGAGAAAACCCGACGCACGGCTCAACGAGGCGAAGTTGGCTAAACTCAAAACGCTGACAAGACGGAATCAACCGTACTTAGTCCGTCGATGCAAACGAACCGCTTGAGCTCAAAGTTGATCGGACACGACTCAACACAACGGCGACATCACCGAGCAAAACTAAGCCCTAAGACCGAAGAATCGGCGAAGAATCGGGGAGAAGCTGCGTTTTGAGCTTCAACGCGGGCCATGTGCTCAGCGTTTTGAATTGAAGCGGGCCATGTGCTCAGCGTTTTGAATTGAAACGCGGGCCATGTGCTCAGCGTTTTGAATTGAAGCGGGCCATGTGCTCAGCGTTTTGGGCTCTGGCAGCGGGCCATGTGCTCAGCGTTTTGAATTGAAACGCCGGGATTAGTCCCGCTGCTTGAATTGAAACGCCGGGTGAGCCCGCTTTGCTTTGAAGAGATCAATACTTGTGATCTCTTTTCACAAGGGTTGTCAACTTGTAATCCTTGTACTGAGACATTAGCTTCGATTCTCCTTTATTGTCATGAAAGTCATCACTTGTAACCTTCATTGATAGTGTTTAGCGGATATTGGGCATCTTGATAATTTTTTTTTTTTTTTTCTACACTCCCATTGCAAACTAACTCCAAATTGTAGAGAAAGAACAACTTTGATAGGATTAAAGAATCACCCAATCAACCCTAGATCGATTCCAAATAGATTTCCTAACCACACGAGGAAAGCTAAATCTCCAACCAACTCCTAATGCTATCTCCAAAGCCGAGAACTTCAAGAACTAAGCTTCACACAAGAATCTTCCTCCACCAAACTTCAAAACCCTAGATCTGAAATCGGGCTCACGATACCACTTGTTGTCTTGTGGCGGAAAATTTGTGACACCTCTAGAACAATGGCCACAACAAGAGAGCTAGATCGCAATAAGAATTCCCGCCTCACCAAGGAAACAAAAATCAAGCAAATATCTCAACAAAGTGGGATATTTACTCTTCCTCTCATCAGTTCTAGGGTGACACATGAGAAACCTAAAAGCTATTACAAATCAAATCAACAAGAAAAATACCAATTTTACGTGGTTGACAAGTTGTCTCGTCCACGGGGCAAGGAGGAGGAGATCTACTATTAGAGAGAAAGAGAATACAAATAGGGTACAAATCTCACACCAAAACCCTAAAACAAAACTCTCTAAACCCTCACAAATATCTCCCTCAAATGACGGCTCAAAACCCTAACCTCAGCCCTGTAATTTTTCTCCACGATCGCGGTATGACCTCTGCACTTATGCGTCGCCAAAAGAAAAAACACACCCATTTTTCAAGCCTTGCACAACTCACTTAAAATCCTAGATGGCACCTATATATAGGTGCAAAATAATCGGGTGGGCTTTGACATGTGAACACGCTTTTGTGTGGCCCCCACTCCTAGCGAGCTCGTGGCGCCCATCCGAACTTCCGCGACTCGGGTTGTAGGCGCTAAAATTGCTTATCGCATTCAACAAGACTCGTGAACGGTGGGTTGATAACCGACGATCCATCCGGACGGCGACGAAACGCCGTCGGCGTGATTCTGCATAAAAGCAGCGTAAAGTGAGTCGGCGAGCGTGCGAGCAATGAAGCGGCAGCGTCGTGGAGAAAACCCGACGCACGGCTCAACGAGGCGAAGTTGGCTAAACTCAAAACGCTGACAAGACGGAATCAACCGTACTTAGTCCGTCGATGCAAACGAACCGCTTGAGCTCAAAGTTGATCGGACACGGACTTCGAACACAGCGGCGACATCACCGAGCAAAACTAAGCCCTAAGACCGAAGAATCGGCGAAGAATCGGCGGAGAAGTCGGCGGAAAAAGCGGCGAGCGGCCGGGCGTAAACCTCCGGCCAAATTGGCCAGGTGGCTCGGCCACTTTGGTAGAGCCCACCTGGCTGGCCGGTGCCGACAAGTGGTAGAGGAGGCTGGGCCACTGGCCGAGCCACCGGCAACTTGGCCGAGTGCCTGACAAGTGGTAGAATTGGCTCGGCCAGTGGTGAAACCTGTTGGCACGCTGTGCCTGCTTTGGTTTTGTATAAATAGGGGGTCTTGCTCATGGGGAGGTCGGTTGGGGCCTTGGGCGGGGATTTGGTGATTTTGGCGGACTTCGAAGAGCCCTCGCGAGATCTCGACGCCGCGGTTCGAGCAGCCGTGACTCAAGTCGATCGGCGTCGGATCTATAGGCGGAAGGTAAACAAACTTCGGGTCGAACTCTGAGATACCCTCTAGGTTAAGCCGTCTTAACCTCGGGGATATGTTGTGATTTCTCCTTGTAGATCTCACCGCTCGTGATCCTCTCCTTCGTGAGTGTGATCCCCGAGCGATCCTCTCGCCTTGAGTGTGATCCCCTCGGTAACCGTTTCCTTCGTGAAGCGAGCCCCTCGTCTGTAGTTCGAACCGGGTTTACACCGGGATCGGGATTGCGGTGGTCAGCGGGCGAATAAAAGTCCGACACGGGCAAAGAACCCATAGCGAGGATCCGTAAAATAGAGATCCTCGTGTTTGTTCACAAAAGGAAGAGAGTTGTAATTTTCGTTTTCATTTATGCGCCTAAAATAAAGGCATTTTTCTTTGTTTGGAATTTTGTTGTAGGCCAGCGAAGGCATGCGAATTCAAGCGAGCAATGAATAACAAACCAACTTTCCCTTGAACAAGGCTGGCGACCACGGTGGAATAGCGGCTGACAAAGAAGTCGTGTAACAGCGGATCCGATCCGGTCATCGAGGAGGTCGAGTTCGAGTTCGACCGGAAAAGTATGAAGAATACCTCTCCTCCTCGTCAGATCGGTTCCCCATAAGTCCAAGATGGTCTCCGCCGCAAGGAAGACCCGATCGGCCTCAGTGCGGGCGAAAGTCCACCACCACCGCCGTCAAGGCTGCGGACAACGGTGGTTCCCGGCTAACAGCGGCCAAACCCGAACCCATGCTGCGGGGTCGATTCCGCCAATGGCGTCGTGACTCTCTCCAAGAGAGCCCGTCGAGCGGCGTCGGCGCTGGCGAAACAATTAGCCAGGCGAAAGAATCAATGGATGGGGTCGCTATGGCGGATCTAAGATCAAGTTGACTCGAGGTGAAATCGAGATTGTAGCCGATTCCTCTGGCGGCGGCGGGCGAATGGGTCGAGTCAAGCGGAATCGATCCGCGCCGAGGCATTATCCGGAGCGCCGCGCATCCTCAGCGCAAGCCGCGAGCTTTGGTGCAACAAGCCCGCGAGTTGAAGTGACCGAAGTCGTCGACAACTTCGGCTAGCTTGGAAGCCTAAGTCGTCGAGGCTTCAACCCGGCGAAACCAACATCAAGCAGCTCTGCCCGGCGGGCCAACTCTGCTCCGTGCTCAAATCGAAATTGTGAGCACCTCGGCAAAAGTGCCGTTGACACGAAGTCACCTCCGTCGTACCCGAACTTCGTGAAGCTAACTCTGCGCCGACCGGCGGGCTTACCGTCAAGGATCGCCTAGGTCCGTTAAAGGAATCGCGGGTCACTCCTATCTGAAGTCGTACCCACAAAGATAAGAAGAAACCTGCGACTACTGCCGCAGGGCTTCAAATCGAAGTCAGAGAGCCCGTCGAAGATTCACACTTTCGCGAAGTGTGTGGCTGAGTGACTTATGAAAGGCCTATTTGTTCTCGAAGGAGGCGGCTCTCATCGGCGATGACAGCGTTATACGAGAAGTCGTGCCAACACCACGATAGGTTGCTCCGGTATTCATCTTGAGCGAGTTGTACTATCGTCTTTGAAGTCTGAGTAAATCGAAGAAGGCGAATCAAACATGCCTTGCTTGTGTTGGCCCGATCAAAGCGGTGTTATCGAGTGCAATTGCTGAAGCGACTCGGAAAAGCGTCGGTTTTGATAGGCTCGGCACGAGAGTCGGCGAACCCAAGTCAAGACGCCGCGAAAAGAGATGGGCTCAAGGTGATGAATTGCCGAAGTGTTACCATCAATATGACCCGGCGAGGGGCGTCGTCACATGCGTTCGGGGCATCGCGAATGGCTTCGATTGCGGTCCGGAGCTAAACGACTGATTATCGCAAGATCACGAAGGATTACCCTCGGATGATGAAGTGTCGGATGCCGGCCCGCAATGGCTTCCGATAATACAATTTCGGCATAGGACAACCTTGCGGCGTTCATGATCAGCCGGATCAAGTGTCGAGATGCTTGAAGAGGCCCTAACCAAGCAAAAGGGCGGCTTTAAGCTTGAGATGGAAGCGGCCATGCGGCGAGATGAGAGCAATGCATGACCAACAGTCGAGGCGATAATGAACGCCGAGGCGAGCAAGTCGTCGCAATAATGTCAATTTAACGAATAGCGACACGGACGAGAAGGCGGATGTAGAAGAAGGGAGAAGTGGACAAGGGACGCGAAAATGCGCCAAGTTTGGAGTCGAAATCCGGAACAACGATTCGGACGAAGGCCAACGTTAGTCAGAATCGACCACCTCAAAGCGGTCGGCTAAGGCTCGGCATGCGGGGTGACTTGATTCAAAGAAGATCACACCTCGGCGATTTCATCCAAATGTCCATCGACTCGTGCCGCGGTCAATCTGTTGGCGTATCGAGCAAAGCGGCTTTGGAGCACCTCGGCTCATTGCATGATGATCGAGGTAAAATTTCGATCAAAGAATGATTGGGCCCGTTAAGGAAGTCGGGTCACTCACAATGCAGTCGTACCCACCTCAACGTGATAAGAAGATTCACATGGCTGCTCTCCTTTGGAATTGGATCGAAGTTCGAGAGCGGTCGAAACCGGCTCGCAAAGCGAACGTTGAGATTAGTGACTCTTGGAACCTCTGATAATGTGGCTCATCCTCAGAAGGAGACGTTTTCGTCTGACGATGATGACGTTATACCTGAGAAGTCATACCAACACACGAGGGGTTGCTCTGGCATTCATGCCGACGAAGTTGTACTATCGCGGCCGGGGTACAAGTAAATCTCGAAATAAAAGTTCCCGAATTGGACCGCATTGTCCGTGTTCCAAACTAATCAGGGTGGTGTTGTCAGAATGTAACTGCACCAAGCCAGTTTTGAAGAAGGCGTCGGTCTTTGATAGGCTTGGCAACAAAATGCCAAAACCCAAGTCAAGATGCTTCGGCGAAAGAAGATCGGAGTTGGGTTATGTATCTTCTTCAGAAGACGAATGTTGCTTTGGTTCATTGATGACCAAGTGTCAGAGCGAGGCGGACATTCAGGATTCCTCCACTTGGGACTCTAATGTTAGCATCGATGAAATTTTCAAGGGGAAGGTCTATGTTTCGGGCGAGGTCCTCGAGTCCCTCCTAAGGCGGCATATGTCCCAAAAGGGAAGCCGGATAACTACTATGCATTCAGACGGGGATTGGGATACGAATCATCCTCGAAGATGAATGCTCATGGTCGATTGATAATAATCCACCCGATGAGGGAGGCGGACATTAGATGCGATTCTTGGCTTGGGATTGACACCGGCCTCGGAGCTTTCAAGGCCTTGATGTCGAATATGGCCACGATCGATCCTGCTACTATTGAGGGTGATGAAGATATGCCAACATGGGAAGACCCATGGATCCATCAACTTCGAGGCGGTTTGGGGATAGATTCGAACAAAGAGACCCCCTACTAAGGACTCCAGGTAACCCGTGCTAATATGGGTGATGAGGAGCATCCTAAGCTCATAAACATCAGTAATACTCCCTTGGAAGAAAAGGAAGAGTTGATCGCCTCTAATCGGGAGTATATCGATGTATTCGCTGGAGTTATGAGGACATGCCAGACTGACCCTAATGTAGCGACACATCGCCTCAACATCAAGGCGGATGTCAAACTGTCAAGCAACCACAAAAGGCGGTTTAGTCCACAAATCTTGCGAGGCAATGCGTCGGCGAAGTGAAGAAACTCATAGAATCGGATTCATCGAGGAAATTCAACATCAGTTGGGTGGCGAATATAGTCGGTCATGAAGAAGAATGGTTCGATCGGGATCTGCGTCGATTCTGAGAGATCTGAGCGGCTGCTTGCCCAAAAGGCGACTTCCCTCTTCCAATCACCGATGTCATAGTCGACAATACGTGTGGATTTGAAAGAATGTCGTTCATGGATGGTTTCTCGGTACAATCAAATCAAGATGCACCCGATGGCGTAAACCTGCGGCGTTGAGCGTCGGTATATTTTGCTACGGTCATGCCGTTCGGTTTAAGAAGCGGTAGCAACATACCGGTGACAATGACTAAAATTTTCGGGATCATCTCAGGAAAAGCGGTCGAATGCTACGTCGATGACTTGGTCGTGAAAAGCGTGACAAAGGAGATCATATCAAAGATCTTAGAGCGGTATTGAGCTCATGCGGACTCATCGACTAAAGATGAACCACAAATCCTTCCTTGGGATGTCGGTGGCAAGTTCCCGGCCGTCGTCACCGACAAAGGAATCCCGTCGATCGATAAAGTGAAGGCCATTCAAGAGTTGCAACCTCAGAAATGCGAGAGAACTTCGGGGGTTACAAGAGGCGATTGGCGTACATCCGACGGTTCATATCGAACCTATCCGGAAGTGTCAACCATTCTCTAAATTGAACAAGAAGTGTCGTTTATTTGGGGCGGCATGTCGGCGTTTGAAGAGATCAAATCGTATCTCGCTAAACCTCTGTTCTTGTTGCACCTGTCGGAAAACGTTCTGATCTATGTCAAGGCAACGGATCATTCGTTAAAGCGCCTTACTGCGCGGGGGCGGCAGCTGTGATCCGCGAGCGGCGATGTATTACGGCGAACATTGGTGGTGAGTCTCGATACCCAATGGTGGCGGTGCCTTGCATTAGTGTTCGCGATTCAGAAGATGCGACACTATTTAGTCGGGCAGACGATTTATGTTATCTCTAACGTAAATCCGGTCCGGATATTTATGACCCACCGCTTCAATGAGTTGGCGTTTGGCGAAATGGGCCTTGCTCTTGTCCCAATCACGACGCACTTCAAACAACGAAGTCGATCAAAGGGCAAGCGATTTGCGATCTCTTGGTCGCCAACCCGACAACGGATGCGGTTGAGCTATATGATGATCTTCGGATGAAGTCGGGGAAGTCAACACTACGTCGCACCAACAAATATGGCGATTGTACTTTGTGGAGCTTCTCGGGCCACTAATGTAGCAAGTACCCGGGCGCTCTAAAATCTCATTTGGAGTCGGAGTTGTCTTGATTTCCGGGAATCATGTCATGCCCGTGCTTATTCACTCACGAACCTGTTCCAATAGCGTAGCGAATACAACGCTACTTATCGGACTTAGCCGCCAAAGAGGGGTCGAATATCTCGGCGTATGGAGATTCTGGCGATAGTTAAGCGGTCGTGGTGACTACAGTGAGGAACTCGATCTGGTCCCCTATCATCGGTAGCGTTGAAATGGCGACTCATTGAAGAATTCTTCATCGAATATATCCGCCTCCAAAGCGAATCTGCTGGCGTTAGGCGTGTCGTTAGCACAACCTTCCAGACCGAGCAATTAGTTACGGTCGGGACTCACCGACTCTTCGCACCAATATATGATGGAGTACAAGAAGACAAAGGGTAGTTACCAAAGAGGTACATGCAACCCAAACCAAGTTAGAGCCCCGAGATTGGCTTTCCTATCGCCGACACGCTTTACATGGTATTCTCGCCGAAGACGGAAGGAGAGAGAGTCAATCCGGCGAAGAGCTCAATTCTTTTACGACCACGGAAACCCGGATGCTATATCGTAGAGTGCGATGGTCTTTACTCCGATGCCTTTCAAACAAGGAGGCGAAGAGGTCCTTCGAAGCACACGGCGGTGAATGTGGTGCTTGACACGGTCCCAAGCTCTGGCGAATCGGAGAATGGGCTACTTTTGGCCCACGATGATTAATGGCGATGCGATGCGCTTCGGAAATGCCGCGTGTGATTCCGCGAATTATATGCATCGGCCTCGGGCGGCATCGCCGGCCCGCGTCTGGCCATTGAGACATGGGGAATGGGCGTTGTAGGTCCCATTTTCCTCCGTCGGTTAAAGGAGATCGCTTTATTCTAGCGATCACCGACTACTTCTCCAAGTGGTGAAGCAATCCCACTAAAGGAGGTCAAAGCGATGCGTCATCGATTCATCAAACACCATGTCATCTATCGACATGGTGTCCCAAACGGATCGTGCATGACAGCGGTCCCCAATTTATCGGCAATTCCTTCATCAAGTTTTGCGAAAAATTCAAGATACAAGATGTCGTCGGCGGCCTATAATCCGGCGAATGGGTTAGGCGTTCAACAAGACGATCATCAAGATTTTGTCGAAGCTTGTGAAGAATAACAAGCGAGGCGGGGCGATAAACTTCGGAGAAGCACTCGGGCATATCGCTGCAGCGATGCGTGCATGCCGAGGGCGACCGTACTCTACGGTCTACGGGTGTGAAGCGATTCTCCGTTGGAAATCGATTCGTCACTTAGCGTGCCGCTGCAACAGAGATGGCCAGAAGAACAACATCAAAAGCGTCTCGAAGAGCTTGAGATGTTAGATGAGAAGCGCTGGAGGCTCAACAATGCATTGAGTTCTATCAAGCTAGAATGTCGAGGGCTTTCAACAAGAAAGTTCGACAGAGAACCTTTAGGAGGAGATCTCGTCCTCGCCGCTAGGCGACCGATAATCCTCACCTCTAAAAGAAAGGTAAATTCGAACCCAAATGGGAAGGACCGCTTATAATAGACACGGTCTATTCAAGCGGTGCATATCGCCTTATCACCTGAGAATGGCGGCCAGGCAATTAATCTTAGATAAATGGGAAGTTTACGAAAAGTATTATCCTTAATACATTCGTGATAACCCGCTTGATGGGAAGTTCCTCGAGAATATCTCACTCATTTTCATGAGGATAACCCTAAGTTATTGTGTTTTCCTCCAAAATTCTCTCACCGATCAAATTCATTGGCCGGTGGGCCCTAAATCTGGTCCAACCGCGGCAAAATCCCTCTCGATTCCCTCCACGAGCAGAGGGTCCTTCAAATTACAGTTGCAATCCTACAAAAGCGAAAGCTATCCGTACCCTTCAAGATTCTGAATGGAGATCCCATTCTTAGTTTCTCATCGGAAATAGAATACATTCTTCCTTTCCCACATTTTACGGAGATAGAATACAAAACCTTCCTCTCCATCAATAAGAGATAGAATACATTCTTCCTCTCTTGTCTTAGATTCTCAGTGGAGATCCCACTCTTAGTCTCATCTTTCAAGATTCTCAAAATGGAGATCCCATTTTAGTCTCTCCCAGCTGGAAGAGGACAAAAATCCTTCCTTTCCAATATCCTGAGATAGGAGACAAGATCCTCCTTCCTCTCCATCAATAAGAGATAGGATACAAAACCTTCCTCTCTTATTTCAAATTCGTGAGCACACGGAGATAGGACACAAAACCTTCCTCTCCATCAATAAGAGATAGAATACAAAACCTTCCTCTCTTATTTCAAATTCGTGAGCACACGGAGATAGGACACAAAACCTTCCTCTCTTATTTCAAATTCGTGAGCACTGGAGATAGGACACAAAACCTTCCTCTCTTGTTCATCCCTTACCCTGAGATAGGAGACAAGATCCTCCTTCCTCTCCACCTTCGGAAATAGAATACATTCTTCCTTTCCCACCTCAATCAACCTTATGGCGGTTCAATCCTTCTCCGGTCAAAGAAGACGCCAAGATTCATCTTGGGGTGTTTCATCGAAGCCTAAGAAGGGATGAAGTCGGCGCTAACAGCGTCGCCGGTTTAGTCTTTCTCCGATTGAAGAAGACACCGAGTTCGATTCGGGTATTCCATCCCGAAACCTAAGAAGGGATGAAGTCGGCGCTAACAGCGTCGCCGGTTTAGTCTTTCTCAGATTGAAGACACGAGTTCGGGGTATTTTGTCCCAAGCCTAAGAAGGGATAAAGCCAGCGCCTACCAGCGTTGCTTGGGTAGTCTATTCGTGACAAAGAGAAGCCTCGTATTCAACATCGTAGCATTAAGTCTAAGAGAGTCTCATTCTTTTAGCACAACGTCCGCGTGCGGGCGGATCGAATAATCCATGCGCTAGCCCAACTCAAGCGGTAGTTGGTAAAGGCTAGTCAAATCGGTTGAAATTTTGAAGTGCGACCAATAACCCTAAAGTCGGCGCTAACAGCGTCGCCGGTTTAGTCTTTCTCCGATTGAAGAAGACACGAGTTCGATTACGGGTATTTCATCCGAAGCCTAAGAAGGGATTAAGCCAATGCCTTACGCAGCGTTCTTGGGGATCTCTTGCGTAAAATCACCAGAGCCTATGTATTCAATATCATAGCAACAAGTCTAGAAGAGTTTCATTCTTCTAGCACAGCGTCCGCGTCTTGAACAGATTTGGACAATCCGCGCTAGCCCAACTCAAGCGGTAGTTGGTAAAGGCTAATCAAATCCGTTGGCGAGGGTTTGCCAAAAATCCTATAAGTATTATGGTTAATTATTTACGGCGAAATAAAAGAATCACAATAGAGCACAAAGAGGGCCAATATGTTTTGCTTTAACTCGATACTTTATTGAGGAAAGCTTGTTGAAGTTCCTCTGAACCTCGGCCACGAAAGCCTCCTCGCTGCCATTAAGGGCCTCCTGATCTCCTTCTTGATGTCAACCAGCTTACGCCCGAGAGTTCAAATTTCTGCAGCACGGCCCGAGAGTCTTTTCTTTGTTGGCCTTTGTCGACTTCAAGGCGATCGGTCTCCTCGCCGCTTAGGGTTCTGTTCGAGCTCTACTATCCTCGCTTCTCCGGCTGACACAAGACCAAAATGTCCCACGAAGATGAAGCCATTGCAATCTCAAATGATGCACAGCCTCTGGCATTTGCAAACTCAGTCGATAATGAAGCATCAGAGCCAAAGGCCAGGCCGAGCCTCGATATATGAGGCAGGCTACTCAAAATCTTGTAGACTTTGGAGCTTAACCTCTAAATGGTGAAATCATCGGCAAGGTGGCACAGGCGGACTCAATCTTCGGATATTCTCCCATGCCCTACTCCAAATAGGATTATGAGTATAAACTAATTCACGGTTCTTAGCGAGAAGTTCACGGAGAATATTACCATATTCTTAAGGATAACTTCGATAACCCTCAATTTCCTCGGTGTGGGACCTCAAGGAGGGATAAAATTCTGACGAGGCTTATATCGACGCCGGACAACGCGCTCTACCTCGGAAGGACTCCTCCCACTGTATCAATGCCGATTCATGCATCGCCGCCCGAGGGCCTACCAATCAACAATTGGGAAGAATACCTCCCGTGGATGAACACTGCTTGCAGAAGTAATCGCGATGGCGGCGTAACCAGCAGCGTCGTCGGCGAAGGATTCACCGATCAGCGGTTCGGACCCACAAAAGAATTCCCGATCAGCGGAGGAATCTCGAGGTCAATTGGGCGACAATCCACCGACCGAGTCATCAACGACAAATGAACTCAATTAGCTTCTGATTCGAAATTCCAACAACGGTCAAGCAATAAATGCGACACGCGACACCCACAGGGATCCTACAAAGCACCGGAGAACACGAGAGGATTGGAGGAATCAAATCTGGAGCCAACCTCAAAAGAAATTCATCTATCGACTTACGGTGAGATTTCGACAACGGTCGGACAAAAATGCGATAAATACAGCCGGCAATCCTACAAAGCGGAAAGGCTGAAGGGAATGGAGAGATCAAGCGCCGGGTCATTCACAAGTCCTATCCGCCAATTAAGGAGTGAAGGGGCTCATCATGTCAAAGCATCCCGGACTCATCAAGAATCGAGGCGAGGCGGCTTTGGAGGGTATCTGTGGCGTTAAAATTGCTTATCGGTGCAGAACAAGACTAAATAGCGGTGGGTTGATAACCGACGATCCATCCGGCGCTGACTTCGAAACGCCGTCGGCGTGATCTGCATAAAGCAGCGTAAAGTGAGTCGGCGAAGCGTCTGAGCCATGAAGCGGCAGCGTCGTGGAGAAAAACCGGCAATGAAGCTCAGCGAGGCGAGTTGGCTAAACTCAAAACGTTGACAAGGCGGAATCAACCGTACTTAGTCCGTCGATGCAAGCGAACCGTTTGAGCTCGAAAGTTGATCGGACACGGACTCGAACACAACGGCGACATCACCGAGCAAAACTAAGCCGGAGAAAGCCGAAGAATCGTGAAGAATCGAAGTCGGAAAAAGCGGCTGAAGCGGCGGGCGCCCTGCGTAAACCTCGACCAAATTGGCCAAGGTGGCTCGGCCACTTTGGTAGAGCCACCTCGGCCAACTTGGCAGGTGCCTCGACCAAGTGGCGAGAGGCTCGACCACTTTGCCGAGCCACCTGCAACGGCAAGAGGTGCCTCGCCAGTGGTGGCGTGGCTCGACAAGTGGCAGGCCCACTGTTGGCGTATGCCTGGTTTTGTATAAATGGGGGGTCTTGCTCATGGGGAGGTCGGTTGGGGGCCTTGGGCCGGGGATTTGGTGATTTTGGCGGACCGAAGAGCCCTCGCGAGATCTCGACGCCGCGGTTGAAACGCGGCGAGCTCAAGTCGATCGGCGTCGGATCTATAGGCGGAAGGTAAACAAACTTCGGGTCGAACTCTGAGATACCCTCTAGGTTAAGCCGTCTTAACCTCGGGGATATTTGTGATTTCTCCTTGTAGATCTCACCGCTCGGCGATCCTCTCCTTCGTGAGTGTGATCCCGGCGATCCTCTCCTTCGTGAGTGTGATCCCCTCGGCGCCGTTTCCTTCGTGAAGCGAGCCCCTCGTCTGTAGTTCGGAACGGGTTTACACGGATCGGGATTGCGGTGGTCAGCGGACGAATAAAAGTCCCGACGCGAGCAAAGAACGCATAGCGAGGATCCGTAAAATAGAGATCCTCGTGTTTGTTCACAAAAGGAAGAGAGTTGTAATTTTCGTTTTCATTGTACGCCTAAAATAAAGGCATTTTTCTTTGTTTGGAATTTTGTTGTAGGCCAACGAAGCTGTAAACGAATTCAAACGAGCAATGAATAACAAACCAACTTTCCCCGCGAACAGTGGTGGCCCCCACGCGTTTTAAAAAAGCGTTGCTCCCACAATTTAGCATTAGGAGTTACTGTTGGAGATTTCGCTTTCCTCGTGTGGTTAGGAAATCTATTTGGAATCCGATCTAGGGTTCAGTTGGGTGATTCTTTAATCCTATCAAAGTTGTTCTTTCTCTACAATTTGGAGTTAGTTTACAATGGGAGAAGAAGGTGAAAGCAGCAAGTCAAAGGAGAGTACAATACAAATGCAAGTTGGTTTTCAGAACACCAAAATTAATGTGGTGAAGTACAACGGCAAAATCAACTTTGGTTTGTGGATGGCGGCGTCTGAGGATCGCTCAATGCTCAAAATTTGGAGGAGACCATCATGGTCCAAGAGAGGCCACCTAAATATGAAGAGGAGGTATGGGATAAGATGAATAGGAACGCGTGTGGGGTGATCAAGTCCTGTTTGGAATAGGAGCTGAAATATGATGTGATTGGGGTGACGTCTGCAATGAAGATGTGGAAAATTCTCAACAATAAGTATCTCGCGAAGAGTGTTGAGAACAGTTGCACTTGTCGCGAAGACTCTTCGTGTTTCGGATGTCCCAAGCACCTCACTAGCGGCTCATGTGAACAACTATACTAAGTTGTTGTCCGACTTGGCAAATGTTGATGAGAAGATAACGGATGAGTACAAGGCGCTTATTTTATTGGGCTCCTTACCGATGAGGAGTATGACACCTTGTACTCACTTTGTTGAACGGACGCATTTCTATCGCCTATAGTGAAGTTACTAACGATTGACCAACCATGATTTGAGGAGGAAGGTCAAGGAGACTTCCGTCTGCGAGTACTTGAGCGAGGCCTTGTCGGCGAGAGGTAGAAGCCCATATCCGAAAGGTGGCAATAGAGGGAGGTCAAAGTCAAGAAGGCGCCACCAATTGTCAAAGAACCAATGTGCATTCTGCAAAGAGCAGGGACATTGGAAGAAAGATTGTCCAAAGCTCAAGGAGAAAGAAAATGGCAAGAAAAATGGCCCGAAGGCCAATGAGGTGAATATTGCTAAAGGCAATGATTCCGATGATTCATGCTATTCTCTATTGATTACTCCGGAGGTGAATCATGTGGAAGCATCAGATTGGATGCTTGATTCCGGCGCTACTTATCATGTGACCCCTAGGCTAGACCGGTTTGCATCTTTGAGAAAGTCGGCGGGGTGTTGTTGTCATGGGAAATGATCAACCTGCGGCATTTGTGGGATAGGTAATCTGACGGATTAGGATGCACGATGGAGTAGTCCGTGAGTTGAAAGAGGTGAGATTTGTTCCTCAGCTGAAGAAAAATCTTATCTCAGTTGGAGCTTTGGAGGCTAAGGGATTCAATGTGACTTTCAAAAACGGTGTAGGGAAGGTTACTAAAGGATCCTTGGTGGTGATGAAGGAGTCCGCAATCGAAATTTATACTATCGAATGGGAGCACCGAGATTGGCCACGCTGTTTCCGCTTATTTCGCAGGCGACAGAGCGCACTTTGGCACTATAGGTTAGGGCACACAGTGAAAGGTCACCGCATGCTATGCTGTGGGCTATTAAAGGAGCCAAGAGTGGAAAAATTGAGTTCTCGGAGCATTGTGTTCTTGGCAAGCGGACAAAGGTGAAGTTGAACGACCATCCATCGACGAAGGGTATTCGGACTACGTGCACCTGAGCGTTTGGGGTCCTACCAAGACGGCATCACTTGGTGGTAGACATTAGTTCGTCACATTTATTGATGACTATTCTAGGCGATGTTGGGTGTACACCATGACGAAGAAGAGTGAAGTCCTAGATATATTCGTGGAGTGGAAGAAGAGATTAGAACTGCAGACTGGGAGAAAGATCAAGATGTTGAGATCCGACAAGCGGTGGTGAGTATACTTTAGACCCCTTCGCCAGCCTATGTCGAGACGAGGGCATAGAGAGACACTTCACGGTTAGTCATACACCGCAGCAAAATGGGGTGGCAGAGAGGTTGAATCGGTCTTTGCTGGAGAAGGTTCGATGTTTATTGGCGCATAGTGGTTTGGAGAAGATCTTTTGGGCTGAGACACTTACATATCGAGCCACCTCATCAACAGTCGCCTTCATCTGCGATTGGGGAAAGACCCTATGGAGAAGTGGTCGAGAGCCAAAGACGAGATTATGACCAGCTGAAGGTATTTGGGTGCCCTGCATTTTATCATGTGAGAACAGATAAATTGGAACCTCGAGCTAGGAAGGCCATATTTGTAGGATTCAAGCGTGGTGTCAAAGGATACAAGCTATGGGATCCAGTTGATAAGAAGATTGTGCTGAGTAGAGATGTCACATTCGATGAGGCTTCTATCTTGAAGCTTCCCAACTCTCATCAGGTGGAGAGTGACCCGACGAAGGAGATATCGCGAGTGGTGGAGATCGATGCAGCTCCACATTGTCGAGATGGTACAATATCCATTAGAGTGCCGACCGAGGTGACGCCAGCGCAGCACGACGGTGACACGGAGGATATGAGTACGATGTGCGGGATCGAGGACCGGCGGCTGAGTTCGAGATTCTATTGTGGTTGGAGACGAGGAGAAACATACATATGCCGCCATCGGTATGCCAACACGCTTGCATATGCACTTCGGTGGAAGTATTGATGAGATGATACCTACTACATTGAGAGGCGAAGAGTTGGGAGGTGATTCGTGGCGGTAGCTATGCGAGGAAGAGATGGAGTCTCTTCACAAGAACGATACATGGGAGCTTGTTGAGCTTCCGAAGGGACGGAAGGCAATTGGTTGCAAGTGGGTATACACTAAGAAGGAGGGCATTGAAGGCACTCCATTGAGGTTCAAAGCTAGGTTGGTTGCGAAGGGCTATGCAGGGAGGAAGGTATTGATTATAATGAGGTCTTCTCTCGGTGGTGAAGCATTCGTCGATTCGGATTTTGCTAGCATTGGTGGCACAGTATGGATTGGAATTAGATCAGTTGGATGTGAAGACAGCATTTCTTCATGGTGATCTTGATGAAGAAATCTATATGACTTCGGCCATTGGGATTCCGAGCTGCAGGGAAAGAAAAGTTAGTTTCAGACTAAAGAAATCGCTATATGGTTTGAAGCGATCTCCTCGGCGATGGTATAGGCGATTCGATGGTTTTATGCTTGGTCATTCATTACCGGGCAGGTTGATCCTTGCGTATATTTTCGCAAGTTGAAAGGAGGTGCGTATATCTATTTGTTATTATATATCGATGACATGTTGGTTGCCTCTATTTCCGTGTCCGCTATAAATGAATTGAAGGCACGACTTTCAAAAGAGTTCGAGATGAAGGATTTGGGTGAGGCTAAGCATTTTGGGGATGGAGATCGGCAGAGATAAGAAAAAGGGCAAAATTTGTTTGACACAGATGGCTTATTTGAAGAAGGTTCTGGCGGTTCCATGTTAGCATGGATCTGGCCGATCGGTGTACCATTAGGAGCCCATTTGAAGCTTTCACCGACCTTTCACCAAGACAGCTTGAAGATCGAGTTGATGTCGAAGACTCCATATGCGAGCCAGCTTGGAAGCTTAATGTACGCAATGGTATGTAATGAGACCGATTTGTCACAAAGCGGTGAGCATGGTTTCGAGATACATGCACGATCCAGGAGTGGGTCATTGGAACGCCGTGAAATAGATTTTGAGGTACATTCTGTTCGCGAGGAAAATTGTAAAATTGATCTATTCTATTTGAAGAATAATGAATACAATCTCTCGAATGCAATCTCTCTCTCTAACTGACTTAGATAAAAAAGAAATTACAAATTCCTCGATCGGTTGCCCGATTTACAAAAGAGAGAAAGGTCAACGAAGACCCTTCCCTTTATTTAATCTGGGTTCTTCACGGTGGCGGTGGGAGCTTGAATCTTGTATCCCGTTGACGATCCGACCGTCTTGACTCGTGGGACGAGGTTGAAAACAAACTCGCGAAGCAAGTTTAGGAAGCGGGCCATGTGCTCGCGTTTTGGGTTGAAGCGGGCCATGTGCTCGCGTTTTGGGTTGAAGCGGGCCATGTGCTCGCGTTTTGGGTTGAAGCGGGCCATGTGCTCGCGTTTTGGGTTGAAGCGGGCCATGTGCTCGCGTTTTGGGTTGAAGCGGGCCATGTGCTCGCGTTTTGGGTTGAAGCGGGCCATGTGCTCCGCGTTTTGGGTTGAAGCGGGCCATGTGCTCGCGTTTTGGGTTGAAGCGGGCCATGTGCTCGCGTTTTGGGTTGAAGCGGGCCATGTGCTCGCGTTTTGGGTTGAAGCGGGCCATGTGCTCGCGTTTTGGGTTGAAGCGGGCCATGTGCTCGCGTTTTGGGTTGAAGCGGGCCATGTGCTCCGCGTTTTGGGTTGAAGCGGGCCATGTGCTCGCGTTTTGGGTTGAAGCGGGCCATGTGCTCGCGTTTTGGGTTGAAGCGGGCCATGTGCTCGCGTTTTGGGTTGAAGCGGGCCATGTGCTCGCGTTTTGGGTTGAAGCGGGCCATGTGCTCCGCGTTTTGGGTTGAAGCGGGCCATGTGCTCGCGTTTTGGGTTGAAGCGGGCCATGTGCTCGCGTTTTGGGTTGAAGCGGGCCATGTGCTCGCGTTTTGGGTTGAAGCGGGCCATGTGCTCGCGTTTTGGGTTGAAGCGGGCCATGTGCTCGCGTTTTGGGTTGAAGCGGGCCATGTGCTCGCGTTTTGGGTTGAAGCGGGCCATGTGCTCGCGTTTTGGGTTGAAGCGGGCCATGTGCTCGCGTTTTGGGTTGAAGCGGGCCATGTGCTCCGCGTTTTGGGTTGAAGCGGGCCATGTGCTCGCGTTTTGGGTTGAAGCGGGCCATGTGCTCGCGTTTTGGGTTGAAGCGGGCCATGTGCTCGCGTTTTGGGTTGAAGCGGGCCATGTGCTCGCGTTTTGGGTTGAAGCGGGCCATGTGCTCGCGTTTTGGGTTGAAGCGGGCCATGTGCTCGCGTTTTGGGTTGAAGCGGGCCATGTGCTCGCGTTTTGGGTTGAAGCGGGCCATGTGCTCGCGTTTTGGGTTGAAGCGGGCCATGTGCTCGCGTTTTGGGTTGAAGCGGGCCATGTGCTCCGCGTTTTGGGTTGAAGCGGGCCATGTGCTCGCGTTTTGGGTTGAAGCGGGCCATGTGCTCGCGTTTTGGGTTGAAGCGGGCCATGTGCTCGCGTTTTGGGTTGAAGCGGGCCATGTGCTCGCGTTTTGGGTTGAAGCGGGCCATGTGCTCGCGTTTTGGGTTGAAGCGGGCCATGTGCTCGCGTTTTGGGTTGAAGCGGGCCATGTGCTCGCGTTTTGGGTTGAAGCGGGCCATGTGCTCCGCGTTTTGGGTTGAAGCGGGCCATGTGCTCGCGTTTTGGGTTGAAGCGGGCCATGTGCTCGCGTTTTGGGTTGAAGCGGGCCATGTGCTCGCGTTTTGGGTTGAAGCGGGCCATGTGCTCCGCGTTTTGAATTGAAAGCGGGCCATGTGCTCCGCGTTTTGGGTTGAAGCGGGCCATGTGCTCGCGTTTTGGGTTGAAGCGGGCCATGTGCTCGCGTTTTGGGTTGAAGCGGGCCATGTGCTCGCGTTTTGGGTTGAAGCGGGCCATGTGCTCGCGTTTTGGGTTGAAGCGCGGGCCATGTGCTCGCGTTTTGGGTTGAAGCGGGCCATGTGCTCCGCTGCTTTGAATTGAAACGCGGCCATGTGCTCCGCGTTTTGGGCTTCAACGCCGCCGCAGCCATGTGCTCCGCTGCTTGAATTGAAACGCGGCCATGTGCTCCGCGTTTTGAATTGAAACGCGGCCATGTGCTCCGCGTTTTGGGTTGAAGCGGGCCATGTGCTCGCGTTTTGGGTTGAAGCGGGCCATGTGCTCCGCGTTTTGAATTGAAACGCGGGATGAGCCCCAGATTTTGAATTGAAGAGATCAAAACTTGTGATCTCTTTTCACAAGGATTGTCAACTTGTAATCCTTGTACTGAGACATTAGCTTCGATTCTCCTTTGTCATCGCGGAAAGTCGCCGCCTTGTAACCTTCATCGATAGTGTTTCGCTGGATATTACCGCCTTCGGTAATTTTTACGACCTACACATTCGAGGTACGCCAATGTTGGTTTGGTTTATGAGCGGACACTACGCGGCAGCGCAGCGTTGGTTATGTTGATTCGATTATGCCGGATTTGATAAACGCCGGCCCACGACGGGTTATGTGTTCACTTTGACTTCGTGCGGTGTGTTGGAGATGCACCTTGCGTCTACGGTTGCTTTGTCTGACGGAGGCGAGTATATGGCAATTACGAGGCTTTGAAGGAGGCGATTTGGCTTCGAGGACTTTTGAGGAACTTGGTATATCGCAACAATCGTCACCATTCATTATGATAGCATGAGTGCTATCTATTTGGCTAAGAACCGTGCTCTTCATGCAGGACGAAGCACATTGACGTTCGTTATCACTTCGTTCGTGATGTTCTTGAAGATGGTGATGTGGAGATTGTGAAGGTCCACACGAAGGATAATCCGGCAGATATGCTCACAAAGGTGGTTCCGAGCAATAAGTTTAATCATTGCAGAGACTTGTTGCACATTCGTGATTGTTGAGGCCGTTGGCGGCCATTTGGGTGAACTACGTGAGGCTTGATTCCTTGGGCAAGAGGATACGTAGGCAGTCTTTATGATGCAGCCGGTGTTAGTTTTGATGGGGAGGAGATTGTTTGAACTCTCGCTTTGGTTCTCGACTTGTTGTGGATTGAGTCCGTTGTCGTGGATTTATTCCACTTCGTCCTGGACGCAACAAGTGGGACATTTGGTTGTTTAGTGTCGGCTCAGTTTTAGGAGAAACTTCACCGAGGTGGAGAATTGTTAGTTCACGTGGGTATGGGGACCACATCCATCACGAGCACGAGAAATCTCGTGCTCGTGTGGGGTCCAACCCACGCGTGAACTAAGATTTGACGTCTCGTGTGGGGGCCACGAGAAGCTCGTGAACGCGTCTTTGACGCGGTCTTCAGTACACGCGTTTTTTCGAACGCGGTTTTGACGCGTACCCTATTTGTATAAATACGCAGCGGGCAGAGGT
This sequence comes from Asparagus setaceus, assembly GCA_012295165.1. Taxonomy (NCBI): domain Eukaryota; kingdom Viridiplantae; phylum Streptophyta; class Magnoliopsida; order Asparagales; family Asparagaceae; genus Asparagus; species Asparagus setaceus. The sequence continues at coordinate 80,861,737 of CM022702.1, read as the reverse complement.
TTTGGTGCAGTTTTTGGAGGCCGAAAAAAAAAGGGCTGAGGTTAGGGTTTTGAGCCGTCATTTGAGGGAGATATTTGTGAGGGTTTAGAGAGTTTTGTTTTAGGGTTTTGGTGTGAAATTTGTACCCTATTTGTATTCTCTTTCTCTCTAATAGTAGATCTCCTCCTCCTTGCCCCGTGGACGTAGGCAACTTGCCGAACCACGTAAATTGGTGTGTCGCTATTTGTGGTATTTGATTTGTAATAGCTTTTAGGTTCCCTCGACAGGTCAGTCCTAGAACTGATGAGAGGAAGAGTAAATATCCCACTTTGTTGAGATATTTGCTTCAGATTCTTGTTTCCTTGGTGAGACGGGAATTCTTATTGCGATCTAGCTCTCTTGTTGTGGCCATTGTTCGGCAGAGGTGCTGCCGAAATTTCCGCTGCGCACAACAAGTCGCGTTGCTCCCACAGAGGAGACGACGAAGGAGACTATAAATAAGATGACTTGTACGCGGATGAGTTGTTTGATTTCTTTGAGGATGTGTGATTGGATTGAGGGATATAAGGGGCTCTTTGGATTGAGATAAGCGATGGAGATGGATTTTGAGGTGAGATCGACCATGATGGGGTTAATGGAGAGGTAGGTGAAAGCGAGGAGGAGGGAGGAGTGAAGAAGTAGAGGAGCAGGAGTGGGAGGATGAGGTTGCAGTTCGTTGTGAGGAGTATGAAGGCTTCATGTAAGATTTTGATGATTGTAAGGGGTTTTGTGGGTTTGTGAGAAAAGGCCATTGTGTTTGTTTTTTTGGGTGGATGTGCATCAATAAGTAGCATGGGGAGGGGTTTTATAGAGGGTTAAGGTTTCATGGAAAAGTCTAATATTCCACCAATTGATCAAGTTTTCAAATTAAACCTTCAAATCACCTTTTTTTAATGAGTATTACAACTATTGAAGAGGTCCAATGAAAGGTATTAATAGTAGTCAAAGATTATTGTAATGTGGGTCATCCATTTATGTATTGCCTTCTAATTACATATTGATGTTAATGTTTGTTAATGGACTTAGATCAGTTTTAACTTAAAAGCTAGATCTTAATTAGGATCTTACATGCTATTAATTGCTTGTCAAGCAGTTATACTTCAATTCAAATTTTTTAATGCGAAGCTCACTTGAACTGATCAAAATTCAAGTAGTCCTTTTTTTTTTGTTTATTATTTGTGTTTGAATCACCTGACCTTTTCAAAATAAATAATTGTTTATTATGTCTCAAACTTGTGATTTTCTTTGTGTTCACAGTAATATATTCCACGATTTTCTCTTCAACCTAGGACCAAGAAATTGGGTGGGTTGGGGGATCTTTCTGCATTGTGGCCCAATTTTCGTCATCTATTTAATTAATACGTCGAAGTGCGATTCTTCAGATGATTCTACTGCAGAAGATCAAGGGAGGAATGCGAGTCATATGGAGGATACCATCTTTGAAAATGAGTAGTTTTCGTTTGCTTGGAGCATGAATTTTTTGTTTTTGTATCCATTAAGCTCTTCTCATTTATGTCATTTGTTTCCTTCAGTTTTGTGGTTTATAAAATAAATAACTTAATTAAAAAAACCAAGACAAAACAAAAACGCAGGTATTCGATCAGAGTAGTGATATGGCAGTTAATTGGACTATCACAAAGTGTACATGTATGATCTAGTCGTAAAATCTCATTAGGTAAATCAAGTACATTTACTAAAACCAATATATATCCGAGCGAAGTTATCTTGTTTTTCCCTATGATATAAAGAAAAGAATCATGAAATAGGGTAATGTCCCAATAAATATAAGAGGACTATGATTATCTAATAAGCAAATAGATCATAACAAAAATCAAAAGGAAATATTGATGGGAACGAAACTATGAACTTAGAGAATAATGTAATACAATAACGGATATCCTTGTCATATTGGACAAATTCTCTCATATTGAATAATGTAGCACAACCTTTCCAAGTGAATAATTGAGGAGAGAAACTCTCATAATCACACTTTGTGATTAAGCCACGTCATTGTATATGAGGAATTCCCTCATATGACATATAATTGCAATAGCTAGCACAATATAAATTAATTTGAATTTACTTCAATGACCACTAATACTTAAATCCGGATCAAATGGGAACTAATAATGACTAACTATTTTTAAGTGGGACTGTAAATGTAATCAAATTTGTCGCAAAATCAATTCAATCCAAGTTTTTCACTTATTACTTTGATAGAAACGTTGCATGCCACACATATGAAATTTAGGAAATTTTTTTAATCGTTTTATAGAATTGAAGTAAAGGGGAAAAATGAAAAGAGTCATATGTCCAAATCTTATCCTTTGAGAACTTTGAGTTCAAGAAATTTCTATTGAATTTGTTACCTATACACCTTTCAATTCAATCATATTTGTAACTTTATCTCCCAAATCTTATTTCCTAACCCTCTAATTCTACCACATTGAGTCACAATGCACCCGACCCAAACTTAACGTTGTAATAGTCTCTAAACGAGGGAATAAGAAATTTTCAGCTAAAAAACTAAGAAAAAGATTATGAATATGATAAAATGATTTTTAGCAGAACTATTGGGGGTATTTTAATTCAATATGGTAAAAGCGGAGGGTAAATTAGCAAATATATTGGTACACTCATATAGAGAGTAAAATTGCAAATATTGTTGAGTTAGAGGGTATATAGGTAAAACCCTTCCCGATATTATTAAACCGACTTATTTTGGATCCGACCCAGCCAAACAAACCGACCTGTTTTGCATTCGGGTTCGGATATTACATGATCTAGCCCGAATGAGCCCGTTTATAATAAGCCTATTTATATACCCGAACCCATTTTCTCAAGCCCTAAATTAACAGGTCCAATCTCAGCTCTCTCCTCGATCCTAAACCCTAGCTCGATTTGGGAGGTCGATTTTCCGGCGTAAATCCGGCGGTAATCTACGACGTCGATCTCGACGGGGTCGATTCTGGAGTAAGTTCTCGTTTTTTCCTCATTTTTTAGTTTTATTTTAGGGTTTTCTGTTTAGTAGTAATCTCCCTCGAAATCCGAAAACAAGTAGGCTTTATATTTAGTAAGTTTGATTTGATTATTGAGTTTAACACTAAGAAAGTTGAAATTTTTTTAAAAATAACCTAATGGATGATTTCCTGCAGTAATTGTTTTGTGTTATGACTGTATTTGCTTGAAAATGTTTTGTTTATTATTTGTGTTTCTACTTTTATTATGATTACATAAAATTTTAGTTTTGATGCTGTTATATTTGTTGTCAGTTTAAGAATTTATCTAGAAATTCAATTCAGTTCTTGAATAATGATACATTAATAATCGAATGACTTATGAATTCCTGCAATTTTTTGGCTATCCGGGAAGTTTTTATATTGATCTGTATGCTTCAAAATGCATATTCATTATAAAAAGCTACCTTTTTCCTATCTAGGGAACGCCTTGAGTAGACTACACTAGAACTGAAATAAGTTATAAAACAATTTTTTTCTGTTTGATTAAAATTAATTTGGGTTCTGTGTTTTTCCTTTAAATTCACAGGTTGTATATTTGGTGGTCTATAGACCATGGCTAATTTGGGAGGAGGTGCTGAAGCACATGCCAGGTTTAAGCAGTACGAGTACCGTGCAAATTCTAGCCTTGTACTTACAACAGACTCACGACCCCGGGACACCCATGAGCCAACTGGTGAGCCCGAGTCTCTATATGGAAGGATTAATCCCAGAGATTTTGGTGATCGAGCTGCTCGGGGTAGGCCCGCTGAGATTGAAGAGAGGATAAAGAAGTCTAAGAAGAAGAAAGAGCGAGATCCAGCAGCGGCTGAGCCTGAAGGAAAGAAAGATAGCAAGCGGCGGAGGATCCAAGAGGAGAGTGTTCTTTCCCTTGCCGATGAAGGTGTCTACAAGCCAAAAACAAAGGAGACTCTTGCAGCATATGAGAATATGCTTAGTGTGATCCAACAACAGTTTGGTGGTCAGCCACAAGATGTCCTCGCAGGAGCAGCAGATGAAGTTTTATCAGTTTTAAAGAATGATAAGATGAAGAATCCTGATAAGAAGAAGGAGATTGAGAAACTTTTGAATCCCATTTCAAATCAGTTGTTCGACCAACTTGTTTCACTTGGTCGGATGATAACAGACTATCAGGATGGAGGTGATGCTGCAGGTTCAGCTTCTGCAAATGGCAATGAGGATGCACTAGATGATGACATCGGCGTCGCTGTTGAGTTTGAAGAGGATGAAGAGGAGGAAGAGAGTGATTATGATCAGGTATCATTCATTCACTATTTCAGCATTTGTGAATCATTTGGCTAAACATTGAATTTATAATTATTTAGTTGAATTTAGAGGTAAGAAGGTATTCAAATATCGTTAAACATGCTATTTGTTGAATAAAGGAAAAGGTGAAATTATTGTTAAAAATACTGAAGGAGTTGGAAATTGTGAAACTACAATGTCTATGAAATGTAGAGATGTATTAACCAGAAAGATGATTGGAATAAAGTTTGTTAAGGTTAAGAAATCATTAGATTTTACCCAATAAGAATTCCTTGCATAAAATGGAAATTTACCAATAAAATTATTAAGGTGTGAAAACATTGAAGTCTATGATATATAGCTCCAATATGATTACCCATTGGAGAATATTTTTGAAAGTTGAGAATGAAACACTGGATTTTATTGCAATTTTTAAAATATTTTTTGGCTCTTATTTTCATCACCATTAAAGATAAGTTTGAAAATGACTACAAGATATTACCAGGAAGGGCTGCTAAAATTCTTAGCAAAGCATTTTTTTCCTATTAATGTTTTTTAATTTAATTATTACCTGTTTAGTAATCTTGTTTCTGTTGCCTCGTGAATATCAGGTCCAAGAGGAATCTGATGATGATGATGAGGATATTCGGGAATCAAATGGTGCTGGGGGTATGCAAATGGGTGGAATAGATGATGATGAGATGGAAGAAGCTAAAGAAGGATTAACTTTAAATGTCCAAGACATCGATGCTTATTGGCTTCAGAGAAAGATATCTCAAGCGTATGATGAAATTGACCCTCAGCACAGCCAGAAGCTTGCTGAGGATGTCCTCAAGATATTAGCTGAAGGGGATGACAGGGACGTAGAAAACCGGCTTGTGATGCTTCTAGAGTATGAGAAGTTTGACCTCATCAAATTGCTTCTGAGAAATCGTCTCAAGATAGTATGGTGTACCAGGTTAGCTAGGGCAGAAGACCAGGAGCAGAGGAAGAAGATTGAAGAAGAAATGACAAACATGGGACCGAGCTTGTCTGCAATCTTGGAGCAGTTGCATGCCACAAGAGCATCTGCCAAAGAGCGTCAAAAGAATTTGGAGAAGAGCATAAGGGAGGAGGCAAGGAGATTGAAGGATGAACATGGACGGGAGGATGGGGAAAGAAATAGGGAACGGAGGGTTATTGATAGAGATGCAGAGAATGGATGGTTGAAGGGCCAGAGACAGCTGCTTGATCTTGAGAATATTGCATTCCATCAGGGTGGGCTTCTGATGGCTAACAAAAAATGTGAACTCCCTCCTGGATCTTATAGAACTCCACACAAAGGTTATGAGGAAGTCCATGTACCAGCGCTGAAGCCAAAACCATTTGCTGAAAAGGAGGAGCTTATAAAGATAACTGTGATGCCTGGTTGGGCGCAACCAGCTTTTGAAGGGATGAAGCAACTGAACAGAGTGCAGAGTAAAGTCTATGAGACCGCTCTTTTCTCACCTGAAAACGTACTCCTGTGTGCTCCAACTGGTGCTGGAAAAACAAATGTAGCTATGTTGACCATTCTTCATGAGATTGGTCTACATATGAAGGATGGCGTAGTGGATAACACAAAATATAAAATTGTATATGTGGCACCTATGAAGGCTTTGGTAGCTGAGGTTGTAGGTAACTTGTCCAAACGTCTCGAATCATTTAATGTTGTTGTGAGGGAACTTAGTGGAGATCAGACTCTTACCCGCCAACAAATTGAAGAAACACAGATAATTGTTACAACACCTGAGAAATGGGATATTGTTACCAGAAAATCTGGGGATAGAACGTACACTCAACTGGTTAGGCTTCTTATTATTGATGAGATCCATCTTCTTCATGATAACCGAGGGCCTGTGCTTGAGAGCATTGTTGCAAGGACAGTTAGACAAATTGAGACAACCAAGGAGCATATCCGACTTGTTGGGTTGTCAGCTACTCTCCCAAACTATGAAGATGTCGCATTATTCTTGCGTGTTCATCCGTCGAAAGGTCTATTCCATTTTGATAACAGCTATAGACCTTGCCCTCTACAACAGCAGTATATTGGAATTACTGTAAAGAAACCTCTCCAGAGGTTTCAGTTGATGAATGATATCTGTTATGAGAAAGTTCTGAGTGCTGCTGGCAAACACCAAGTGCTTATCTTTGTCCACTCAAGGAAGGAAACAGCCAAAACTGCACGTGCGATAAGAGACACAGCTTTGGCTAATGATACATTGAGTAAGTTTCTTAAGGATGATAGTGCAAGCAGGGAGATCCTTCAGAGTCAAACGGAGTTAGTAAAAAGCAATGATCTCAAGGATCTTTTGCCGTATGGCTTTGCTATCCATCATGCAGGGATGGCGAGGGTGGATCGTACGCTAGTTGAGGACCTTTTTGCTGATGGGCATGTTCAGGTGTTAGTCTCAACAGCAACACTTGCCTGGGGTGTCAATCTTCCAGCTCATACCGTCATTATCAAAGGGACACAGATATATAATCCAGAGAAAGGAGCATGGACAGAACTCAGTCCTTTGGATGTGATGCAGATGCTTGGTAGGGCAGGAAGGCCACAATATGATTCTTATGGAGAAGGAATAATCTTAACAGGACACAGTGAATTACAGTATTATCTCTCGCTCATGAATCAACAACTGCCCATTGAGAGCCAATTTGTGTCCCAGTTAGCCGATCAGCTGAATGCGGAGATTGTGTTGGGAACTGTTCAGAATGCTCGAGAAGCTTGTACCTGGATTGGGTATACTTACTTGTATATCCGGATGTTGAGAAACCCTACTCTCTATGGTTTACCTCCTGATATACTTGATCGAGACAAAACCTTGGAGGAAAGGAGAGCTGATCTGGTAAGTAGTTTGATCTGCCTATTTTTATTTGCTTGCATAACATGTTACTTCTTGCTTATACATGCATGATGCATGCATCCATAGACATCTTTTTATGTCCAAAGACTGCCTGCTTGTGCCTGGGATTCAATTATGTTAAATATTAATAAAAAAAAATCTAATTCTATTTACATCAATAATTTTGCCAAGATTTGAGCATCCACTATTATGTGACCATCACCACTCAGGTCACATTTCGCATATGGTGTTACTTTCGGTGTAGCTCATTGAGTCAGGATATAGATTAATATCTGCATCTCATGCTCTGCTTTATCTGGTGTTAGTTCTTATATCTTCTCAGCTTTTTAGCTCATCTTTCTACTCTCTGCTGGTAGTACTTACACTTTTTAAGGCAGTTTTATTATATGTTCCAACCATTCTTATTGGTGTTTACATCTGCCCGATTTAGAAGATGTTTAATTCATATTGTTCTGTTTGACTGTTCCCTTATCATTTGGTGCTTTTGAGTTTCTGTTCATTGTGAGTATAAGAATTAACTAAAAAGCATAAGCTGATGGACCATTCACCAATGATGTATGCCAAGCAAACTTAATGCTCCCCCCGATATGGGTCTGTGGGTCATGTAAAAAGGCCTTTTGTCTAGTTTAAACATGACTTGAAAGCTGGAAAATAGGGATAAATAAACACATGTAAAATTATAAATTGCGAGGTTGGAATGGAAACCACTGTGAAAACTGTTGCTGTATATCATGTCAGAGACTTTACCTGAAAATTTAGGCTGAAGGGTTGTATATTAATAAAGAAAATAAAAGCTTAACATGTATGCAGTCCATTATTAGCTGGCAGTTTATTTTTGATGGTTTGGTGAAATGCATTGGTATTCCAGTTATTGATTGATACTCTTCTAAGACTTGCATAAGCTGCTAGTTTTCTATGGTCTGGTAGAATATGCAATAGGTCCTTTATTTCTAAAGTGAAAAAATGAAAGCAATTAACGAGGAATGAAATACTTTTGGGTTCCACTATTCATTTTTAATCCAACTTCATCTATTTTATGTTTATGTGAGGTCATGACTGGTGCTTTACTATAATTGCAGATCCATTCTGCTGCTAGTATATTGGATAAAAATAATTTGGTCAAGTACGACAGGAAGAGTGGGTACTTTCAGGTCACTGATTTGGGTAGAATTGCAAGTTATTACTATATAACTCATGGAACAATATCTACTTACAATGAGTACCTGAAGCCAACAATGGGGGATATTGAGCTGTTTCGGTTGTTCTCCCTCAGTGAAGAATTTAAATATGTCTCGGTTAGACAAGATGAAAAATTGGAGTTGGCAAAGCTCTTTGAGCGGGTGCCTATTCCTGTCAAAGAAAGTGTCGAAGAGCCAAGTGCAAAGATTAATGTTCTTCTGCAGGCGTACATCTCAAGGCTGAAGCTTGAAGGACTTTCCCTGACATCTGATATGGTCTACATTAGACAGGTCTGTCTTCTTTTACCCCGATAATAAGAAGTCTCCATGCCTTTTCCATTTAAGTCAAATAATTCCATCTGGTTAAATCTGATTTTTGACTTCCCTCTTAATTGTTTTTGGCAGAGTGCCGGTCGTCTTCTACGAGCTTTGTTTGAGATCGTTCTGAAGAGGGGTTGGGCCCAATTGGCTGAGAAGGCTCAGAATCTGTGCAAGATGGTTGACAAGCGAATCTGGAGTGTCCAGACTCCACTGCGTCAGTTCCATGGCATACCAAATGAAATACTGATGAAGCTTGAGAAAAAGGATTTGGCCTGGGAAAGGTACTATGATCTTTCCTCACAAGAAATAGGAGAGCTGATTCGTTACCAGAAGATGGGGAGACAACTCCATAAATGCATACACCAGCTCCCCAAGGTAAACCTTGCAGCTCATGTCCAGCCTATAACTCGCACAATCTTGGGTTTTGAGCTGACAATAACTCCTGATTTCCAATGGGATGATAAAGTCCATGGATACGTTGAGCCATTTTGGGTCATTGTTGAGGATAATGATGGGGAGTACATCCTGCATCACGAGTACTTCATGCTTAAGAAGCAATATATTGAAGAAGATCACACTTTAAATTTCACGGTGCCGATTTATGAGCCACTTCCTCCTCAATACTTTATCCGAGTGGTGTCAGATAAATGGCTTGGTTCTCAAACAGTGTTACCAGTCTGTTTTAGGCATTTGATATTACCAGAGAAATACCCACCACCAACTGAGCTTCTGGACTTGCAGCCTCTACCTGTGACTGCATTAAGAAACCCCAAGTACGAGAGTCTGTATGCTACATTCAAGCATTTCAATCCCATCCAGACACAAGTTTTCACAGTCCTATACAACACAGATGACAATGTGTTGGTTGCAGCTCCGACAGGCAGTGGGAAGACCATATGTGCAGAGTTTGCCTTGTTGCGGAATCTCCAGAAGGGGCCAGAAAATCCCATGAGGGCAGTATATATTGCTCCTATTGAAGCCCTGGCAAAGGAAAGGTACCGTGAGTGGAGCGAGAAGTTTGGGAAGGGTTTAGGAATGAATGTTGTGGAGTTAACTGGTGAGACAGCAACAGATTTGAAGTCTCTTGAGCGAGGCAATATCATTATCAGCACTCCTGAGAAATGGGATGCTCTCTCTCGCCGGTGGAAGCAGAGAAAGCATGTACAACAGGTTAGCCTCTTTATTGTGGACGAGCTCCATTTGATTGGTGGACAAATTGGTCCCGTCGTGGAGATAATAGTTTCAAGAATGAGGCGTATTGCTAGTCATATTGGGAGTAATATCAGAATAGTAGCGCTTTCAGCTTCACTTGCTAATGCCAAGGATCTTGGTGAATGGATTGGTGCAACTTCTCATGGACTCTTCAATTTCCCACCTGGTGTTCGCCCTGTGCCTTTAGAAATACATATTCAAGGGGTAGATATTGCGAACTTTGAAGCAAGAATGCAGGCCATGGCAAAGCCAACATACACCGCAATTGTCCAGCATGCCAAAAATGGCAAGCCTGCCCTTGTGTTCGTGCCTACAAGGAAGCATGCAAGACTTACTGCAGTGGATCTGTGTTCTTACTCAACTGCTGATGGTGATAAGCCTTCATTTCTTCTAGGATCAGAGGAAGAGATAGGTACTTTCCTTTTGGCAATCAAGGATGACACCTTGAAGAGGACTCTCCCTCTTGGTGTTGGGTATTTGCATGAAGGGCTTAGCGCCAGTGATCAGGATATAGTTCTGAACTTGTTTGTTGGTGGAAGAATTCAAGTATGTGTATCAAGCAGCTCGATGTGTTGGGGAAAGCCAATGCCAGCTCACTTGGTTGTGGTAATGGGAACCCAATACTATGATGGGCGAGAAAATGCTCATACTGACTACCCAATCACCGATTTACTACAGATGATGGGCCATGCTAGTCGTCCTCTTGTAGACAACTCAGGAAAATGTGTCATTCTATGCCATGCTCCTCGTAAGGAATACTACAAGAAGTTCCTCTATGAAGCATTCCCTGTTGAGAGCCATCTCCATCACTTCCTCCACGACCATTTGAATGCTGAAGTAGTTGTTGGAGTTATAGAGAACAAGCAAGATGCTGTCGACTATCTCACCTGGACATTCATGTATCGAAGGCTCACGAAGAACCCTAATTACTACAATCTCCAGGGTGTTAGCCACAGGCATCTCTCTGATCATCTGTCAGATCTAATAGAGAACACATTGAGCGATCTCGAAGCGAGCAAGTGTGTGGTTATTGAAGAGGATATGTATCTCAAAGCATCGAACCTTGGCCTAATTGCTTCATACTATTACATCAGTTACACAACTATAGAACGATTCAGCTCATCATTAACACCAAAGACCAAGATGAAGGGTCTTCTTGATATTTTGGCATCAGCTTCTGAATATACTGAGCTGCCAATTAGACCAGGGGAAGAAGAGCAGATAAGAAAACTGATCAATCATCAGAGGTTCTCCTTCGAGAATCCGAAGTGTAGTGATCCACACGTGAAGGCTAACGCTTTGCTTCAAGCTCATTTCTCGAGGCACACGGTAGTTGGAAACTTAGCAGCAGACCAGCGCGAGGTCCTCCTCTCTGCTCACAGATTGCTTCAGGCCATGGTTGACGTAATCTCTAGTAACGGGTGGTTAAACCTCGCTCTTACTGCAATGGAGCTTAGCCAAATGGTAACTCAAGGAATGTGGGAGAGAGACTCGATGCTTCTACAACTCCCTCACTTCACTAAAGAATTGGCCAAGAGATGTCAAGAACACCCTAAGGGTAGTATTGAGACAATCTTCGATCTTGCAGAGATGGATGATGATGATAGACGTCAGTTGCTTCAAATGTCAGATACCCAATTGTCTGAAATTGCACACTTTTGCAATCGATTCCCTAACATTGATATGAGCTATGAAGTGCTTGATGCTGATGATATTAGGCCTAAGGAGAATGTTACGCTGCAAGTTACATTGGAGCGTGAGCTTGAAGGCCAGTCTCCTTCAGAGATCGGACGAGTGTATGCTCCTAGGTACCCGAAGGAAAAGGATGAAGGCTGGTGGCTTGTTGTGGGTGATACTGGGACTAATCAGTTGGTTGCAATTAAGAGGGTATCGCTGCAGAGGAGATCAAAGGTGAAGCTTGTGTTTGATGCCCCAACTGAAGTTGGAGAGAAATCGTATATGATTTATTTCATGTGCGATTCGTACTTAGGATGTGATCAGGAGTATAATTTTACTATTGATGTCAAAGAAGGCGGGGAAGGAGATGGAGCTAGGAGTGACTGAGAGTAATCCATGGGTTTGAGAGATCTGTGGGATATTACCTCGCGATCACGTTGTTGTTTATTACCTTGATTCCTAGTTCTGTTGTTTTTAGTCCAGAATTTATGTTCACGGTACAGTAAATCTGTTGCTTGTTAAAAGATTTTTATGTGAATTAGTTTGTTCGTGATATGTTCTCATCAGCAAACAAGAACATGTGTGCTTGGTAACTGCGATTACAAGACTAGGTTTTCGATATTTGGTCGATATACAATTCAGTAAACAACAAATTTATATTAGGTGATCTGCTGTTGCTGATTTGAACTCAAAATGCCTGGCTTTGTTGATGTTCGCATGTTTGCTTTTTGCCTCAGCTTTCTCTGCTGATTATTGTCTATATGACATCCTATTGTTATGTTTACAATTTGGTGCTGGTATCTAGATGTTTAATATAATTTGAATAGCTGAAAAGGCGCTGAGTTATATTAATGAACTCTCTTTGTATGATATGAACTATATTTTTCTTAATATCATCTTGTTTTCTCATATTTGTTTCGTGTCTGCTTGTATATCCACATATGTATTTGCACGTATATCATTATCCGTATTCGATTTTAGCAGATATTGATATGATTTCCTCATCCGATTTTAATGGATATTCATATGAATTTTCATTACCAAATGTATTTATATGTGAGATTGATATATATTGATAAGCAAATATAGATATGGTAAGTATCATATCCGTATCCTAGCCATTTGCAATCCTACTTCTGTCACAAATAAACATTGGCTCTGTTTTGACTGCATTTTCTGGATAGTTTTAAGTGTTTCTTATGTGGTTGAAAAAGTTAGTGTATTGAAGAGTACCAGGATATATCGATTATGCTTTTATTGAACAACGAAAGAACAGGAGTTTTGACAAAATTACAATTTTCTTCTAGTCATTTTCAGTGCAAGGATAGACAATATTATCACTGATGCCAATTTGATGGCATGACTTTGTAGCCAGACCATCATCTTAGTTTTTTCCCCCTTAAGTCATTGGGGATCTCAGAACAAGTTAAAGTCAAGTAAATAGCATTAACATAGCGAAAAGAAACACACATTGTGACTTCGAACCCATGACTTTTTTTTTTTACAATATTCGATCAAATTCATAACCTCTTTCTTCCTACTAAGGAATCATGACAAATTAGCATAATTGTCACTTTCTGTTGATTTTTTATAAATTCGTGATTAACTTCAAAACTTGTGATTAAACTATCATGGAGCTCTTAGGTGTTGGTAATAGTAAAAATTAAGATATGGCTAGATATACAGAGAACAGGTCTTGAGGACCACGGAGATGATAGTTCTTTTTGTACTGACTGGTATCATAGTAGGAGATTTATCCCTAATTTAAAAACTTCTTTAATCTTAGTACCAAAAAACTTTGTCATTGTCTGCTACATATTGCTTATCAGACCTAGTCTCAGGTTCATTAAATTGGTGATGTAATAATTCATGCGATTATGACACAACCACCTGGACCAAGTCACTGAGAGGCCCCAGGTTAAGGCTACTGTCTTTATTAAAAATAAAAAATAAAAAAGTAAAATGAAATAAAATAAGAAGTCCTGAATTATATTTTATATGTGAAGATAATTTACATTATTTTCTAATGTAGGTTGCATTGGTACTGTCACCTTGGACATTGTCTACTACAATTTGGTTTGTCTGGACTAGTATTTGATAAGTATTTCCTAATTTCTTCATATAAAACATTTTCCTTCCATCTTCCTATGATTTGGAATTGATGAAGAGAAATCAGAAAACTTGAAATGGCACCAGAGCTTCTGATTGTGATTGGGTTGTCAAAAACTTAAGGTATACCGACAACATAGCGAAGTTATTCAGTAAGTGCAAAGACTATGAAGTTACAAATGAGTGACACACAGACACAGTCCATATTATAATTATGTATAGTTATGTGAATCTAGAATAAAAAAACATTAGAATGAGAAATCTACTAATCTAGCTAATTGCAGAGTTTACTTGATGCTAAAATATTACAGGTTGTAAATTTGTTATTAGAAATAAAGAAAATAATGTTTAACATCATCATAACCTACTCTTTTAGCCCATCTTAATTATCTTCTCAACATATCTGCTTAAGTTTCTGCAAACTTCTAAGAAAAAAAATCTGCTTAAAAGCACCTCAGCACAAGATTTTACATATACTAATTTCTAGAAGCAAGCAGTTCCAAAGACCATCTTATTCATATTATTTGTATGCATTCACTAATAAACACCAATACCATCTATTACATCCACGACAATTAACAATAAAAGCACACTATGTAAACTATCTAACATCTCTCATCAGAAATAAGCTTTGCTGAAATTTTATCTTCATGGAAACCAGTAGTACTCACAGGAGAATAAGCACATCCATCATCCATCGAAATCTCTGCAACCTCTCGATACATCTTCATGCACTCATAGTAGAATACCGTACTTGTTGCCCATATAATCATATTCATCACCAGATACACAACAACATAAATAAACCCGACAGCTAATCTTGCTACTGATGAGCTATAAAAACATGCCACCAAGCGATAATGACTCCAGTGTATGATAGTTATCGCTGAAATTTCAATAAAAACGATCAGAGTTCCTTGCATCCTCTTGCCTCTAATGATCTTTGCCGCCTTTCCAATTGCCACAAGGCCATAGCAATTTTCTTGTACAACCGAAATTACTATACTAACATACCAAACTATAGCCATATATGATAGGATGAGCATAAACATAAGAACTTGGATTGTGCTTGAAATGATAAAAAAAAATGAGTTAGGATGGTAATAAAGTGCAAGAGCAAAAATTATTGGAATAATTAGGAAGAGATAGCCTAAGTTGAAGATTGTGATGTATAGTTGAGTGATCATAGGGCCTCTAAGTGTTCTTACGACTTTAGAGATAACATCTTTAGGTGCCAAGGAATTATCATAGGCGTTATGTGTACATGATAGTACATGTATAATTGCGATATTGAGAGCCCATGAAATGGCAAAGGCAATGATTAAAAAAACATATTCGACGATGATGAGCTCTCTTGTGTCCTTTTGGATAGCATAAAGGGGTTTATAGTAGAAGTTTGGGGATTGGGAATCATTGGTGAAGGATAAGCTAAAGGCATTGAGGATCATATCATCGAGTAGAGGAGTGATAGAGAGATGATTGAAGAAGTAGAGGAGATAGTAGAAGAGGAGATGGAGGAAGAGGATTGGGAGGATGAGTGTTTGATTTTTGGTGGGAAGCTTGATTGATTCTTGAAAAATTTTGATGAAGGTTAGAGGTTTTGATGGGATGGAAATATCCATGTTATGTGTTCTCTTTGTTGAAGGGAGAATTTTTGTTTGTTAAAAGGGAGTGAAGGTAAGGGTTTTATTAGCTAGTTTTGGCGTAATTTTTGAGGTGAGAATAAGTCTGTCAATTGACTTTGTCATGTAGATTGGATAAAAAAAAGTCATGCATAGTAATTTCCTCTAAAACCAATTGGTTATCATGGATACTAGATATTTTTTTCTTCGTCATGTTATGATAAGTCAGTCAACTTTGCTTACGTGTTAACATTTGCTTGTGGTATATGAACGAGAGAGGGTTGGAAGATTTAAAGAGTGCCAAAGTGAGAAAAGACTGGATAATAACAGTTATTGTTATCAATTGGTAGGTTTGGAATTGGTCAGGTCAAATGTTGAATTGCCTACTTTCATCTTTGCTTAGTAATTTCCACATATTGCCAGAGGCTACCTCTAAATTCCTTGTAAAAAGAATTTTGTGTTCTATACTTTTTCTCCCCCCTGCTGTATTTTTACTCTCTCTCTCTCTCTCTCTCTCTCTCTCTCTCTCTCTCTCTCTCTCAATTATCAAATAACATATTTAGGTTGAGAGCTATCTTCTTTCTGAAAATAAAGGATGTGAGATGCAGATTATATAAGTTGATGTAGTCTCAAAGATTTCAGCTAATTTCGAGTGATCTATAAATAAACCCTGTTACTCTCAGTAGAACAATTGAGCATATTGATGTTTCTTATACTTAAATTATGATCAAACTTATTTTCGGTTTCCGAAATTTCAGTAGAATTTTCCCACATTAATTCAAACTCTTTACTCAGATTTTCTCATTTCCTTTTTTTTTTCCTTCCAGGAATCAAAAGTGATTTAATTACATAGCATTAAGAAGAATTTGGATAACAATTGAGCATATTGATGTTTCTTATACTTAAATTATGATCAAACTTATTTTCGGTTTCAAATTTCAGTAGAATTTTCCCACATTAATTCAAACTCTTTACTCAGATTTTCTCATTTCCTTTTTTTTTTCCTTCCAGGAATCAAAAGTGATTTAATTACATAGCATTAAGAAGAATTTGGATACAGATATGATCCGGACCATCTCGAGTATTTGGGAAGGTGGTGCATTTATATCCAGAGACGGATCCAGAAATGTTTTGGTCAGTGGGGGCAAGATTACAATATAACTAATATATGAGTGAATTAGACCAACCTCAATTACCTTTTATATTTTATCTTAATTTTTTTTCTTTTTTTAGTTATTAGTTTATTTTATTTCTCAAAATCAATCTTAGCAATTTATATACGCTAATTAGCACTTGAGTACCCTATAGTTTTCCTAGTTTGCACTTATATACCCTCACATGTTTTAGGCAGTACTTATATACGCTAAAGTTTCTAAAAGTTACATTTTAATACATTATGTTATGCACACCTGAAAAATTTCCCCTGATTTTCCCATATGACACTCACAATCTAATGCCAAAACATTTTAAGCCTCACTATTTCTTGACTATACTATTAAACATTATTCTAAGCCTCTTTCAAACTTATCCTAGTTACATTTTGAAATTGAACTATGGTGGATTTAATAGTAAATTCATAAACATTAAGAGCTAAAAAGATGTAAAATTATCTTGTGAGTGTTATATAGGAAAATTTGGAGAAAATTTTTCACGTTTAGCGTATATTTTAGAACTTTAGGGAATATTAGTGTCTTAAAAAAACAGGTGAGGGTATATAAATACAAATTGAGGGAAACTATAGTGTATTTAAGTGCTAATCAGCCAACCAAAAAACCAAACCCCCACCTTTTTCTAAGCAACAACGAACACTCCAAAGTGCCCCCACATGACTTTTGTATTCCATTTGACATACAAAAGGACAAGATCTACGACTAACTTTAGTTCGAAACTAGCAAACAACCACAAAAATGTTATTGTTAATCTCTTTTCCCATTCTCTCTTTGTTTCCTTTTCTTTTGAACCCAATAGCGGTGTTTCCTTTTCTTTTGAACCCAATAGCGGTGCCAAAAACAATTCGACGAGCTTTCACCTCCAAGGTTCAGGGTCGGGTCAGTGGGGGCAGTTGACCCCACTGCCCCCACTGTAGATCCGCCCCTGTTTATGTCTATAAGAAAAATGAGCTAATTTGTGGGCACAATTATTTCTAGCGGCAAACATGGCTCACATAAGAGGAGTTAAAGTTCTTGAAAAAATTCTAACATTCGTCAAAGGTTCCTGAAATGCGATGAGGGTGGCAAATAACCCCGTGCATCATGAGTACAAGATCCAGACAATTTGTTTCTATGATGATGTCGTTCCAAGCATGAGAAAGGGCGCAAATCCACTAACACTGCAATATGATGAAAACCTCAATAAGAGTAAAGTGGTCGAGGATGGAATTTTGTTCTTAAAGATAGCATCATATCTAGCCTTCATACCTTTTATTAATATTAGTTATTAATGACCATAAATAATGTGATATATAAAATATACTTTAAATAAATATTTTCTTATTATAAAATTATTATTATTATAATTAATTTGTTAATTACTAAATAACTTACTAATAATTACAACTCATTTAATTAGTTATCTTTTTAAGAATAAGTAATTATTAATAATTATTAGTGAATGAACAAATAAATTTATTAATAATTATTATTTAAGTAATTATTTACATTTTCATTTTATAATGAATAGTTATCCTTAATAATTAATTTGTTAAGTAATAATAAATTTACGAATAATTATTATTTAATTAATTATTTATATATTTTATTTTAAGAATAAATAATTATTCTTATTAATTAATTAGTTAACAATGGATAAAGTTATTAATATTTACTAATTTATTTATTTATTTATTTTAGAATAAATAATTGTCTTTATTAATTAATTAGGTAATTAATAAATAAATTTATTAGTAACTATTATTCATTAATTACTTATATTTTCTTATTTTTAAGAATAAATAATTATTCTTATTAATTAAATATTTAACTAATAAATAAATTTATTAATAATTATTACTTAATTAATACTTTAATATTTTTAAGAATAAAAATTATTCCTATTAAAATCTTATTTAATTAATAAATAAAAATATTCATATTTTTAATTTAATGAATATGTAATTAACTAATTAATATCTATATTAGTAATTAATAACCAAAATTAGTGTAATATATAAAAATATTTTATTTAAATATATTTAAAATTATGAAATAATTACTTTTAATTACTTAATTAATAGTTTTACTAATAAGAATTTTGTATTAATATTAGTAATTAATAATTATAATTATGTGAAATAATTATAATTATGTGAAATAATTGTTTTTATTATTTAAGTTGTGTATTAATTAAAAATTTAGTAATAAATATTATTTGATTAATATATAAGTAATTAATTAGTCAAATATGAGATTTAACAAGATGTCCTTTTGGTTATTTGATAACTACACAACCTTATAAGTTATTGGTTTACCAAACTAATAACGATACACATATCCTTATAAGTTAAGGGTATACCAAACACTTTATTTATTGTTTTACATCATTATAAGGTGTTTTGAAAATAAGTAATAAGGAACTTATAAAATAACAAAAAAAAAAACAGTAGCCAAACATGCTCTTAGCAAGCTTCCAAATATCGCGAAAGTAGATAATAGATTGCTTTTAGGAAGAAAATAGGAGTGAAGAGGACATTTCAAACAATGGAGGGGGTGTGGGGGGGGCGAGGGGGAGTAACAAATGGCGAAATTTGAAATCTTTTCACCTAAGAACATTTTATTTATTTGCAAATTATAAATAGGAGAGTAAGGTGAGAAAATATTAAGGTTCATGAAGGTTTCCGAGAAACCCAAAGGTTTAGGGGGTTATGTGAAACACATCTCAAAGTGTTGGGACAAATCCGGGATCCAATAGAGCAGGGTCGCAGCGAAAGTAGTGCGGAAATAGTAAAGTTGAACACACAGATTTTACGTGGAAAACCCCCTAAATAAATTTGGGGTAAAAACTACGGGCAAGAATAGAAGAATTCACTATGAGAAAAATTTAGGAGTTACAATTTTTCTTTACAAGGAGAAACTCTTTCTATTTTTCTCTCACTTTCTCTCTTTCCCTTTTTTCTCTCTTTCTTAACTGGAGACACTGGGATTCTGGGATGATCTCAACTTAACACTGAGGGGGGCTATATATAGGAGATTTTATGATAGGCGTGCACTGTTGCTACAGTATTTGATACAGTATTGCTACAGTAAAGATAGATGGTTCATTGGTTGGTGATTACTGTAGCTGGCAGGTGTGTACTGTAGATATTGCGGTTGTCAACTTTTCAACACAAAGTTCAGGGGTTTTTCTGAAATTAACCTTTTTGAAATATTAAATTTTAAAGTTGATAAATTAGTTGATTTGGATCCGGATCCTATATGAAGGTTTCGGATCTCAAGTGGATTCTACAGCTACCCATGTGGATTTCGTAGTATAGACAGGTAGACCCGAACTTGATTAATTTTGCAAAACCCTTAAAAAAATGTTTTCTTTTTGGGGTTTTTCAATATTAGTCCCTTAAATCTGACCTATTTTGACATTAGTCCCTCAAATCTTTATATTTTGATATCAGTCCCTCAAATTGTATTAAGTTGTTGATATAAGTCGCTCTGTTGGATTTTCCAACTATAATTGGGTTTAACCCTAACCACATACTATTTTACCAAAATACCCTGCAGTTTTATTCAGGCCAACAAAACAGCACACACACTCTCTCTGTCTCTCTCTCTGGGTTTTTGTGCCCTAATTTGTCATCTTGTACAAAAACGCCCAAAAATCGCCTCAAAATCAATTCAAATCGCTTGTACAAACTGGAGGGAAGAATCGCCACAAGTATTGGCGGACGTGAAGAGGTTAAGCAATTGTGGAGGTAAAAGTTTGTTCTCTGATTTCGCTCGTTATTTAGGGTTTCTATTCATCTTCTTTTTAAGGGTTTTTGTTGCGTTTAGGGTTAAAAGTTCTTCATTTTCTTAAGGGTTTTCAGCAATTGTAAAGCTGCATTTTGCCCTAATTTATTCTCTAATTTTGTTGGCTTATTGTGAATATTGTTGTTCTGTTCAGTTTCCCCCTTAGTTTTGACCCATTTTTCAGTAGATTTTCATGTTACTGAAATTTCATTGTTCAGTTAGGTTTGTAACTAGTTTGATGTCTTATTTGTCCATGATTTACTGAATTTTTTTATCTTATTTAATCACTGCCATTGTCAAAATGTGTATTCATGGTGTGTTTAAGTTTAAGGGTTTGGGATTTTTGTTGACAATGGAGAAATTAAGTCTGGAGGAGCATCACTGACATTTTATAATCTCTCCCATTGAATTAGCCGTTGATTTTGGAATTTACTGTGCTTTTTATCATTGGGGAGAAGAAGAAGAGGGGAAACGGGTTTGGGTTTAGGTGGGAATGTTGATGGGTTTGGGTTGGGAGAAGCTCACTAATGGGTTTGAGTTTATTAGATGAGGGCATTAATGTTAATTTATGGCTAGGGTTAAAGTTAACAGAATATTCCTTGCATTTTTAACACCAACTAACCATGGGGACTAATATCAACAGCTTAATGTAATTTGAGGGACTAATATCAAAATATGAAGATTTGAGGGACTAATACAAAAATAGGTATGATTTGAGGGACTAATATCTAAAAATCCCTTTATTTTTTTACGCGCTTTAATCGCTGTCGATCTCCGACTCCTCGACATCATCTCACCCGCCGCCGCCGCCGCCGCCGCCGCCGCAGCCTTCTCCTCCACCATCGTCGTCGGTTCTGGTAAACGCTCGACCAACTCATTTGTTTTTTCTCGAAGTTAGGGCTTGGTTGATGGAATTTTGGGGTGTTTATTGTCTGATTCAGTAGAAGTATGGCGCTTATTGTTGTGGATATTTCTTGCTTTTTCGATTAATTAATTAAATGGAAGAGTTTTTAATGGCACCCGTGAAATTTGACAAAGATTGTGAAACATTAAAATTAGATTAGCCTCTCCCTGAGACTCCAATTTCCTTGTGTAGGGACTTAACACTAATTTTATTTACAAAACAGAACCTGGTGGATTATTTGAATGCTACTTTTCAGGTTGCACTTTAGTGCAAAAGATGAAGTGGGAGATCCTTCACATTCCAGGAAAGCAGCCATCTACACTTGAGCAATCCACTGGTATCACAATTTTAATGGGATCTTTACTAGTTCTCTTGAAGATTTAATTTGATTTAAATTTTGAGTTTTCTGTTAATTGCTTTGACAGTTGACGTGTTAGCTTATACAATTGAGCCCAAGCTTGCAAACATTCTTGTCAGGTCAGCAGTTCTACTTTCTTGAATTCCTTGCATGAGAGATTTAAAGACTTTTTAATGTGAATTTCATTGTGTCTAGGAAGTTGAATCAGATATACCCGTTAGAAGATATACGGCATGTAAAACGGGTAAGGAGGAGGTCCGTTGAAGGTGAGGTTTTATGTCTGATTAGCTTCTGTCATCACTCGATAAATATTTTCTATGCACCATAAAGTTTTGTCAAGATACATTTTAGATTGATTCTATTTTCATTAGGATGCATTAAGTTATGAAACAGCCACTCGAGTAGTCATATAAGCCTCGGGCTTTGTGCTGATTGTCAAAGTTCTGAGCATCGTCATGTTCAGCCAAATCCAAGTTGACCTGTAAGAACAATATTTTTGTTTGGGGTTTGGAGACTTTTTGGCAACTCATCCTGCGTTTAGCACATATGATACTAATTCCAGGCTTTAGTATTTGGTGATTCAAACAGGAACTTCTTAAGTAAAGTTGTCTGTTTTCTGGACTGACCAGATCCCTGAACCTGAACTATCATGTCATGTGGATTCAGTAATGGTTAATCTACTGAATAATTTTCTTGCAGAAGGATTCTACTTGTTCATTGTGAGAATATAGACTTGTACTCTTTCTTATCAGATATCCACTTGGCAGAGGCAAATAACTAATTCGGAGTTGTAGATATGTTAAATGTAGATATCTGTTTCTGTGTTTTGCAAGTTATAGTGGATGATGTTCAGGTTTAACTCTTATTCACTCTCATACAGGAAACATTGAGTTATCTGTGATATTGTGTCTTTCTGGCGGATGTGATAATCACATGGAGGGCCTCTCTGAGGATCTCCTTCATCTTATAAATGTCTACCAGCTGAAACCTTTCAAAGCTAAAGTGAGCAATCTGTTCTATCATACTCCAATAATTATGAATAATTAGTGAGTATATGAATATGTTTTTTGTTGATAGATATGTCTGATTGTTTGTTTGTTTGTTTGTTTTAATCAAGTCAAACCTTCAGAAACTAAATGAGAATTCATTCCATCATACTCTTGTCAGTCAAGGAATTGGTGAAAATACTGAATATGCATCTTGCTGATAGTTGTATATGTTCTTTTTTTCTAAATTGAGTGTTAGAGCTTCATATTCTCTCGTTACATTTTTTATCTTTTTCCATTTGTTGTCTTTTATGTGTTAAGAGTTTTATCAACTTTAGGTGCCCATTCCTGACAGATTCCAGGATCACCAACACTTTTCACTTTTATGCACACTGACAAGACCATGCACAGCCACTATAAGTTACTTAGTTTCTCGTCTTGATAAACTTAAGCAGGATTGACAACATACACTAGTAGACTTCAGTGGCCTGTTGTAAGCAGATTAATAAGGGAATCAAAGTAGGAGAGGGGACTGGGCTGGTGTACAAAATGTAACTGAAATTACTACGAAGGAAGTGAAAAAATCTCCGAGAAAGGGTGGAAGGAATGCAAGTAATGGTGAAGGTGCAAAGGAAGGGTTGTTAAAACTAGACAAACAAAATGACTAGGATTAGATATCAAGCAGGATTCACTTCCCCGTTATACTAGAATCACAATTTAGTGTCTTAAGTAAACAATATTCCTGTCATATATATTTGTGTGGTGAAGACCTTTTCTAGTAAGAAATATTTGATACTAGTAAAATCAATTGTTGCCTTTTAAAACTTTGAGGTCCCACCAACCCCAAACACCATGTCCAGCATATCTATTTTCCAAAGCATTATATGTTATAAATTCCAAAGCATACATGTATAAAGGTACAATTTTGCAGAATTCTTTTAACTTCGTTCCTGTTGCTGATCATTTTGTAATTTCAAGAACAAAATCTTTATAACATTGAAAGTCATTTTAAAATAATTTGTGTGGCTCTTCATGTCACGCCCCGGGACCGTGAGCCCCTTGGCGCAATGTAAGCTGTGGAACGCACTGACTGTAGCATATTGTTTGGCTCAAATCACTGCAAAATCAACTAGCCGTTGCTACACTTGAACTCCATGCTTATCTATTTAAGCACTCACAATTTTTAGTCACCACTCGATGTGGGACTATATTTTTGGGGGCATCACAATCACCCATTTGAGATCGCATGAGAACCACTTCATTGAACACATTTTATATGAAATTAAATTTACTTTTAATATCTCATACGAAATTAAAATCATATTATTAGGATAGGTTACCAGACTAAAAATTGTGAGTGTTTAAATAGATAAGCATGGGGTTCAAGTATAGCATCGGCTACGATTTTGGCAGTGATTTGAACCAAACAACGCGCTACAATCAGTGGGTCCCACAGCTTACATTGCACCAACGGGCTTGCGAGCCCGGAGCGTGACAAATGGTATTAGAGTAGTTTGCCAGCCGGAAGTGTGAAACTAAATGTTATGCGGGGCTAAGTGCTACACCGTATGAGCGCGGTGGTAGCCACCTCTAGAGCCCATAGGAGCCATCTATAGAGTCCATGTTGCTTGGCGGTGATACTGGGATGTGCCAATTGTCATGTCGCGATGAGGACGTCGCATATGTAAGGTGGGGTGGTTGTGATGCCCCAAAAATATAGTCCCAAATCAAGTGGTGACTAAAAATTGTGAGTGTTTAACTAGATAAGCATGGGGTTCAAGTGTAGCATCACTAGTTGTGGACCTGTGATTTGAACCAAACAACGCGCTACAATCAGTGGGTCCCACAGCTTACATTGCACCAACGGGCTTGCGAGCCCGGAGCGTGACAAATGGTATTAGAGTAGTTTGCCAGCCGGAAGTGTGAAACTAAATGTTATGCGGGGCTAAGTGCTACACCGTATGAGCGCGGTGGTAGCCACCTCTAGAGCCCATAGGAGCCATCTATAGAGTCCATGTTGCTTGGCGGTGATACTGGGATGTGCCAATTGTCATGTCGCGATGAGGACGTCGCATATGTAAGGTGGGGTGGTTGTGATGCCCCAAAAATATAGTCCCAAATCAAGTGGTGACTAAAAATTGTGAGTGTTTAACTAGATAAGCATGGGGTTCAAGTGTAGCATCACTAGTTGTGGACCTGTGATTTGAGCCAAACAACATACTACACTCAGTGGGTCCCACAGCTTACATGGCGCCAACGGGCTCGCGGGCCTAGGGCGTGACACTTCATGTTTTAAAGTTTAAATATGTTACTGTTAAATATTGTTTTTATGTTAATAATCACAGTAATGCAACAAATTTCCTTAAGAGAGTCTTACATAATTTTTTCAGGTTGCTAAATTTGCTGCTACCTCCAAAGAAGAATGGGAGGAACAATGCAAACTGTGGCCAACATCATATCATCCGCCAAACAAGTATGCTTCTTTTCTTTATATATTCTGTTAGTTTTAATTTCTTTTACCTATTCCATTGGTTAATTGTAGATATGTGGAGCCTTGGGTTTTAAAAAGCTTTTATTTCGTTCCTACTAATATTGGTGTTTAATTAAAAGCGTCAACCAATGAATTATTTTTGAACTTCACTTTGGAACCTGGACCTGTCTAAATCATATACAAACCTCATTACTTCACAATTGAGCTACATGAAGATTATATGCAATGAGATGAGTAAATTGCCATATCATTCTGTTTCTAGTTGCTTATTCAATTGTGTTTCATATTTTCTTTTTGTTTTATTCATATTATCAAATACAATTTTGATCAATCACTGGAGCTCTAATATCTTTGTAGAATAGGGAACATGGATATTTAGTGGTGTAAAGCAAGGAATTGATTAATAGTTTATGGGTGTAGAAGGAGCTAGGTTCTGCATTTTCATATTCCTTGTGTTTAAATGTGTGTTTCAAAATTTATACCGAATTATAGATCTAATTAAAAACCCTCTAGCAAGAAGAAATCATATCAGGGTATAATTATGTTTCTCATCTCGAGTTGTGATCCTGGAGATAAAAAGGACTGAAAAAAAAAGATATAAAATAAAAAAAATAAAATAAGAGGAGATAACTTAGAAAATATGCTAAATTCGTAGGGCACTAAGTGTTTGTCATACCCCAACATGTAGTATCTTAGCTAGAAGGGACTCTGATATAAACTAATTCCTGTAAACTCCAAATCTCCGATAGCTAGCATTTTTTTTTGGGAATAATGGAAAATTTCTTTAGTTAACTGTAGTCTGCGAAAGCATTTTTAGGATGCGTTACATCATGGGATGTTCTCACTCGGGACATGACATCATAAGTCATACTTTATCTTTTTTATTTGTGCTTTAATGGGCTTTCAAACCCATATTATCATCTTGTTCTGGTAGCTGTAAATAATGTGCTTTTAGTTATCATTTATTTTGAACACTTCTGATGGGCTTTTGAATTTCATAATTGCAGCCCGGATGATATTGTTGGGTTTAGCGAAGAAGACTCAGAGATGACTTTCAACTTCATGAAGGTTGCAATTAAATTAACAAAGCTCAGTTGTCCTGTTGGTAAGGTATCTTGACGTGCTACTTTTTACTTCTGTAAATTGGTTGATAATTTTAGCATTGACCCCTCTTAAGTTGCATACTTTTCAATTGACAACGGAAATTTGGATGTTGCATCAATTTCTGGTTGGTATGCACTAAGTAATCATAAATATATCACTACAAACTTTTCCTGTTTCTTTTTTTTTTCTCTTTTAAAAGAATTGCTTGTTTAACATGTGCATTTATGTTACACTTTCTGATTGATTTTTTTAACTTTAGATTTCCTTTTAAAGGTGTAGTTTATGTTTGAGGTTTTTGCAGTTAGTCTTCTGATGGTTGTTAGTTTTAATATATTTATGAAATGTCATTTTAGGGTGTAGAAGTCCCTTCTGAAAAAAATCACTTTCTTTTGTAAACGAGGCATAGGAACAAGCTACTTATTTTTCTTTTCGTTTTTTATTTTTGACCTAATCTTAGAAAAGATACAGAAGAGAAGGTGAATTTTTATCTAGTACTCTCTGCTAGTTTTCTTAAAATGCTTATTTGTAAATCCTGCACCTTCACCGTTCTTTTTGGAGTGCTCAGGCCCGTGCAAATGTTGGCATTTTAGTGAATTCCTTTCTTCAAGTTCTTCACCATTATTATGTTCTCGCCTTACTTATTTCCTGTTGTGAGGTATTATCTTACCTCAAGTATTTTTTTTTCTCCTCTCTCTGTGACTATTGTCTGACATTTCGCTTGACTTCATTAGCATAATTTTATATCCCAGCCTCTCATCCAAGGAATAGACGCAGAAGATGCAATCCCAGGAATTGAACCTCTTACACTTGGTTCCTTATATTTTCTCTGCCATTTTGTGAAGTTCCTCCTGCAATTTTTACATATCATCCTTTATATGTATATTTATATCGCAATTCTATTGCTTATAGTATTTGATGCTGCAGATAGTAAATGCAGCTGTCATTGTTGATCCTTTAAGCAGGGAGATCATTGCTACTGCCAGTGATGAAACATGTCAGGGGCCAAGTTCTATTTGCAGTGAAACACATAGCCCCCCTCAGTCTAATGCAAATGGATCAATAGACTGCAACAGAGATTCTGCACAAAAGCTATCACCTGATCGATACAGCCAGTCTTATACTCAAGTTTCTTGTTTATACCCATGGGGATGGATTGCACACAGACCAGATAACGAGAACTCAGCAAATTACAGTTGGCATCCTTTAAGACATGCTGCTTTAGTTGCTATTGAAAAGGCTGCTGCAAGGGATAGACATCTATTTCCAGGTTCAGGATCTTCAAAAGACGCATTTCTTGCAAATGACAGTTTGCAAGACCCTTCCAGTAGTTCTCCGGCAAAACGACAGAAGATCAACAATTTAGAAGTAAGTTCTCCAAAAAAATAATAATAAACTAACAGTCCAGAAGTGAGCCCTCAGCTTCCTGTTCTGCAACATTTATATTCTTCCCGTCCGATGAAAACTGTAGTTGCTTTTGTAAGATATCATTTCTTGCAACCAGGAAAATTTGAATATCATGTATACTTTTTGTATTGTCCTAATATTATTGACTCTATATTAATGTATTCCAGGATGAAGATATCTCAGTCCAAAGTGATCATGCTAATGGTGTGCCTTCAGAATCATTACGGCCTTATCTGTGCACTGGTTTTGATATGTACCTTGTATGGGAGCCGTGTGCTATGTAAGTTTCTATACTTAGCAAGTGGTACCAAATGCGTTGAGAATTAGTCTAAAGTTTTTCAAAATTTTCAATTAATGTGAAAGATACTTGTGAAACTTGTTCCAAAATCATTTCCCTCTGTTACCAACAGATTTAGCAAAAGTTTTACAGTTTGTGTAGCTAAAATCTTGTGTAGTAACAAAAGGCCACCTTGTTAAGTTGAATCATGATTAAACTAGAGAAGCAGTTACATTTCTTCCCTCTTTTTTCCTTATATTAACTAATTTGTCAAAATTTCTACGGTGATATCTTACATTATTCAAATAATAGATGGTATAATCTCCTCATTTATCTTCTGGTTGTAGGTGTGCAATGGGACTTGTTCATCAGAGGATCCGGCGTATTTTCTACGCATTCCCCAATCCAAACACTGGTGCCCTTGGTAGCGTCCATAGAATGCAAGGAGAAAAGAGTTTGAATCATCATTACTCTGTTTACAGGGTTTTGCTACCTGAGACAGTCCTTCATGAGGTAGAATACAAGGGTTCCAATAATCATTCTTGACCGGGTTCATAATTCTGTTGAGTACTATTGCTTCTCTTGGTGTAAAATTGCAATTGAAAGTTATATTTTCTTTAGCATGGGTATTTAATAACCGTAAATTATAGCGGGTTCATTGATATTGTTTAACCCAAAATTTAATGTATTAGATATTGATCCGAATCATTTCAAGGGAGAAACAGGTAACATTTCTGTTATGAGTTCATGTACCTCTTATAGCCTGTGTGACTGTGGAATGAGATAGTTATGCAATGAACTAATGTTGTATTCTCGTATTTATTTTCTTAAATGTGAAGAATTGAAGTGTTAAAATGCATTTTTGTTCGCACTCTTCTTTGAGGGTTTATCCCTCAAATAAATAGACTGCCAAGCGTCAAGCCACCACATACACACTATCACAAACTAGATTATCCCGTTCTACTGTCTCGCGGACGAAAATTAGCTATTCCGTTGCATGAAGACCAACGCCGTCTACTTGCCGATAGCACTATAACAGTTTGTTACGAAAAAATCTCCGCGAGACAGCAGACCGGTTTATTACCAAACTCGCCGAAAAAGGCAACGACTCAAAAAGCAACGGAATCCTGAGCACGAAGACAACGGCGACGATGGCGCTACTGTCTTCAGCCTCTTCCCCCATCATCACTCTCCGCTCTCGTTTTCATCTCAGAAACCCTAACCCTAATTCTCTCAATTGGAGGCTACATTCTTCAGCTCTCCAACGCCGAGCCCAGCGATTCCGATTCCGATTCCGATCCCAATTCGCCGGCGTCGCAGCTTCCAATATCTGCGAGCAAGAAACCCTAACCCTAGACACGACTTCTCTGATCGTGCAGGAGTACTTCACTGAGGCGGAGCTCTTGGCGGCAGTCCGCCTCAGGATCCGCACCTTCTATGAGTTCAATCAGGAAACTTTCAACGTCGAGGTAGTAGAGATTATTTTGCTAAATTTTGAATCTTTTTAAGAATTTATGGGTTATAGATCCTTGATGTTAATGGTATTTGTTCTTTGTTAAGTTCTGTTAGGATCATAGGAGGTTTTTGACGGAGCGGGAGTATGAGGCTTTGAAGGATCGTGTTTGTGGAATGAGAATAGGGTTCAAAAGAGTTACTTGCATCAATGCCACTTTGCCGCTGTCGCCGGTATTGGTTTCTGTGAGTGATTTGTGCTCTTTATGCAAGGTAATTGTATATGTGATCGATGACAAGCCTATCAATTGAAACCAGTATATGATATCAGTAAATACATCTTTTGACAAAGGTTGACGTATTCAGACAATGCTAGCTTTGTGGTTGAACTTTATGTATTTGTCTTTGTATAATTTTACACTTACAAGTGCTCAAACTTAGGGTATTCTCTATATAGGCCCTTTCTACTCCTTTGAGCATGATGCTTCCTCGTGTGTATGCATTTGGTATTTTCTCATATTGCACCCTAATTATATCCTATTTTTTATTAGCCTCTAATTCTTCTTATTTTTAAATGACAACCCACATCTTCATTTTTCTTTCAAAATCGAGGTTTTTTTGTTTTGTTTTGTTTGGGGGTCAAAAACATATAATGGATTTGGGGTTTCAATTACAAATATGGGGTGTTATTGAAGACAATTTAATGAATTTGGTGGTGTAAATCACAATTATGAAGATTTGGCGACCTAATATAAAATCAGGATATAATTTAGGCTCTAAGATTTGTAAAACCCATATATTTCCAGTTCCCTTATCATTTTTTTACTATATAACCCGTTTTTATTCTCAGTGTAAAGATGTTAGATAGGTGTAGATAACTATTACGTTAAGTAAGAAAAGTACAAAACATGTCTAGAAAAGATGTGTAGCTGAAACATGAATGCTAGGCGGATAAGAGGAAGTGTGACAAAAGATAGGATAAGAAATGGAACATTCATAAGAAGTTAGAGATAGCTTCGGCTTAAGATAAAACACAAGAAAAGTGATCAAATTGGAGTATGCTTTGTGTATCATGTTCTGAATTTTGTTTGCAAATCCTATTTTATTGTGTAGCTTAAGAGATGTTGATCCATGCCTCAATATTAAACTAATTAAGTTTAAAGCTATATATTATTACAAGTAGCGATAAATTTAAAATATGTGTGGATCTAACCAAGTAGAAATACTAAATACATTTTGATGCAAAAGACAATTATATAACTAACACAAGTCTGAATCCAATGACCATTATGCAATTAATCAAAATGACATGATTTTTCAACCATACTAGTCTTTTGACTGACAACTTCCTAGTATCCAATTTATTGACCCTCCCATAAACAAGAAAACAATTCAATGTAATCAATAAAGCATACTCTCATTCATCACCTCATCATCATCTTGAAAATTGAGATCTTCATTTTCCTCACTATCTGCTCTCCTCTTTGTTGTTTGGTTCTCAATGTCATTCTTCTTTTCATGCAACATATTTTTCACTTGCTGATATTGGCTGTGGTAAATTGGCTCACTCTCAACACGCTCCTCTTGACCACCTTTTTTCTTTTTCTTCTTTTTTTTTTCCTTTCCTTTTAAGAATATTATTCAAGTTTTAAGGTCTCCTACCCATAATTGGCTTAATAAACTTGTTACAATTTTTGTCATTGGCAAATACCAGTTACATGATCAGAATTTTCTACTTAAAGAGTTAAATAGCATCCTCCCTCCCTCTTTGATGATACTGCTTGATCCTCCTCCAAGATCAAAATGCTCTTCAATGTCTATCCAAGAGTTATATTCATTTGTTACTGTGCACATTGCACAGACATAGATAGCTAGTTTGAACTGGGTTACTTCTAGCCTGGGGTTCAAATATTCATGTCATGCTTAAAATCTTAAATTCTACTGTGGAATATGAAACTTATATCTGGAAAGAATTGAGCCTGCACTTTGGCCATCTTGTAATAGTAAATTGATATCCCATTTACTTGAGCATCTAAATTGTATTTCTGTTGTATCTGCAGTTCTCAGATGATGGAGAAAACCGAGTAGTAGTTGGGACTTTAGATCTTAACCAGTGCCTTAGTTTGACAGATGAACTGACGGGGAAAAAACCTCAGGTACTTTGTTTATGTATCTATACTCTGCATTTTCACAAAAGGCAAAACTGAGGTTCGGAGCTAAGCATCAAATATAAGAGAGTTGATTTTTGGAACTTTTTAGATCCTAAGTGAAATTGTTGGTTTTTTGGTTTTTTCCCCAATGTTTATGTACATCAAGCAAAATTTTCATATTATGGAAAGGATTCCTTTTTATTTTCTCGTATGACTTGCATTTCTGATGTTATCAGTAACAATCTGCATAGAATGCTCTCCCACTTTCGGCATGCATTACTCCACCTAGTTTAAACTATATAGCCTTGCATTTAATGCCCCTCGTGAGTCCTGAAGTTGGAAGGTGTCTTTCTTCCATTCAATGCATGCATAGATTCATTTCGTTTGTATGCTACCAATCTGACATGCATTGATCATGATAAACATCCACGTTGTTCGTACCCAATATCTTCTTTAGAAGCTAAGAGGAAGAAGATATATAGAACAGATGATGTTAATGAAATTGGAAAAACATAAGAAAAATGTTCTTTGTTGAGGTGGGGATGGTGCCTCCATTCTCCTATCATTTTGCTGAAACGCTCTCTGACTTCTTTGAGACTAGCCGAAGAAGTGAGGAGGTAAGAGATGGAACAGGCCCTAAAAATGATTAGAGAGAATGAATGGTTAGATAAGATTTAAGGAGAAGAGGAAGGAAGGTATATAAGATGGTATCTGAGTGCTAGTGAATTTAGGCTATAGATTTGCATGCATAGGCCTACCTCCATGGGTCTAGTAGACGCATATGCATATGCTCCACATATTACCTTTATGTATCAGTTTGGAAGAATCTTTCTTTGAGAATGTACTTTATTGTTTTTATCCTTGAGATCTGAGGGAACTTATCTTTGAGCTGTGAGAAAATTTCCTACTGGACTTATATAATCAGAGGAGTTGCAAAAGAAGTTAAAATAATAAGAAAAGATGGAAGAAGACACAAGAAATGGCAAAGTTGAAAACTTCCATTTTTGAATATTAGTCATAATGCTGGTTAAAGTTCAAATGACAAATTGTGAGAAACATACCTTCAGTGAAATGATTCGTGAAGCAAATTAGTTATGGTGGAAATGTGTATTTTTTAATGGAAATCCACACTTATTCGCATTTATACTTAATATAATTATTTTTATTCTCATTAATTCTAAGAGATGAGAAAGAAGCTTGTGATACACGATGGGACTGATTTACCCTGCGTAGCCCTCATAATGCTTTATGGTACCGTCTTAATCCTGGCAAAATTGATTTCTAGCAATACCATCTGTTTGACTAGTCTGTTTCTCTCTCACTGTCTATGTTCTTTTATCCATTTCGAATTCAATTGTCAAACATTTGCCTAATCATTCAACAAAGCTGGTTTATTCTCTCCTCTAGTTTGCAGGAAAATCTATATTATTTTGGTAACTGTGATCCTTAAAAAGCTCATCTGCTTCTTAACCTTGCAATTTGTTCATTTACATTATAATCTTATGTCTACCTTGGCTTATCTATAGAATTCTATTTCAATCTCAAACACTACCAAATTGTTTGCCAGGGCACTGGACCAGACCTCAAGAGAGCATATATAAGCAATGTATGTGTGGCCAAGGAGCTGCAGAGAAATGGGTTGGGTTATGCCTTAATTGCCAAATCTAAAGAAGTTGCTCGTGAATGGGGTGATGATCTTTATCTCGTTTCGCCAACAATTTTCTCTTTTATATGCTTATTCTGTTGACAATCATAAGCAAGTTAGCAACTACAAACAGTCAACTTTTTGGCCGAACTAGGCCTTAAAAAGTCAACAACCAATATAATGGCATTAGCTGCTTGAGAATTCCAGAAACTATGGCCAGATTGAAATCCTTGGGCAGTATGCATGCTTTACAAGCTAAAGCAATGGTGAAGCACCCAACCCTTAGGCAAAGAAGATAACTCCAAGATTATAAAATTGTCAGTAGTGTCCCTCAGAAATAAAAGCTGAATTTTGTATGGAATATGTAAAAGAAAGTCTAAAGATTGAAATACTTGAAAGGGAAATTAATGCACTTCTATATGACATGCATATGCACAGATAACTAATGGACGCAGCAAAAATAAAAATAAAAAAAATTATAATTTGTAAATAAATGTGTCAAACTTATGATAGCAAAAATGTTTATGATGTAAGCAACCTGCTCCCACAAGTAGCTGGGAACAGTGTGAGGTGGTGCTTCGATAAAAAGCTCACCATTGTTATCATACTAAGATAAAAAGCTCACAGACGGTCATGCTTATAGTTCTAATGATGGTAGAAGAGTGAGGAGGAGAAAGGAGCTGCTAGAAACCATTTTGTGGGTAAATCAGCTTCATTGACACTTCGAATACTGATAAATAAATAAAAAATCTCTGAATCCTCTGAAATATGCACTCATAAATTGCAGATTCTGTTTCTACAATGACCTGTTACTTTTATGTAGGCCAGTCTCTGACCAAGATGCCTAGTTTTGGTACCCAATAAGGAATTTTTTAATTGACTGAGATTTATTCCTGATAGATATGAAGTCAGAACAGCCTTGGAAACTTTTTCCATAAAGTTTCTTCATGACATAAGAGAAGTTAATAATCTCCTTATTCTCTACTTGATTTTTCAATGTGAGAAACAAAAAAGAAAAAAGGTTTAGAACTCTTAAATGGCTTGCCCAGCGAAATAAGAAACTAGGAATCATCTCTTCTGGTTACTATTTGGTAGTTTTGATTATCATGGTTCTCACATATTTTGCAAACCCTTTTGAACTTTGCAACATACTTACCTTATAATTTCTTTCTTACGCGATCAATTAGAACTTTATGAAACTTCATACCTAGGTTGCATGGGTACGGGACACGGCAAATTTGTAAAAGGCAGGGTATATATGCATGTTATGTATATTTATATGTATTAAATTAATAATTTACATAAGATCAATATTGTTTTTTCATTTACATAAGATCAATCTATAAGAAATAGATGTGAAGTGTAGAATATACATCCAAGAAGTGTATGAGGAGTGTTTTAAATTAAAACATGTATTATATACTTGAGTAGAGGCCCGAATAAACATATGCATATATTCAAGAAGTGTCCTAGAGGTTTGGGTACGGGTACGGGTACGTGCCCGGTACCGGTATGGCTTCCTAATAGAAGTACCCAGGTGACATAGCTTCATACTCATCAGCTACCTTTTACTGTGTTCTTTACTATAGTCTTGAACTTTGGAAGTGCGGAGAAAACTTTTCCCTAATTATACCAGCAACTATGGACCAAGCGGAGATGTTTCGAGCAAATCTAAGTAAAGACTCAGTTTTGTCCTTGGTTCAAGCATAGTACGCCCTTGACTCAAGCAAAGAAAAAAACACATTTTGGCCTTAAAATTATGCTTGCGACATGAAATGAGGAAAAGTAAGGAGAGAGTAACAGAGAGGGGTTGTTGCAATTCATGATGGTGGGTTGTTGGAGTGTAAATAGAAGGCACCTAATATGAGTTGAAGATATGTAGAGGGTGTGATAGGATTATCAGTTTTACATGTGCAATTTGTTGGTGACTAAATTTCAAGGAAACCAAATTTTTAGTGATATAGCTTGGGCTACTGTGTAGTCTTTAGTGACAATCCGGAGACACCTACCTCTAAACTGATCTCAAGTTAGCAGTATGACCATGCTGATTCTGGATCATATGAGTTAAAGATACGTAGAGGGTGTGAGAAGGCTATAACTCTCAATAATGGGATATTT
Organism: Asparagus setaceus; assembly: GCA_012295165.1. Classification (NCBI taxonomy): domain Eukaryota; kingdom Viridiplantae; phylum Streptophyta; class Magnoliopsida; order Asparagales; family Asparagaceae; genus Asparagus; species Asparagus setaceus. The sequence goes on along the minus strand of CM022702.1, from coordinate 80,826,627 downwards.
CTTCATATGTAGATTCAGACCCTTGTAAAAGAGTTTACCAGACCAATGAGCTGTTGTAAAAATCATGTGACTGGAAAATTAGCCATTTTATCTATGTTCTTAATGAACAATAACCATATTCTTCGACCTGGTTTATTATGGCCAAAATATTTTTACAAATTTATCTTATTAACTGCATGTTGCACTAAGCACGTTAAGAAGCTCTATTGTCTCTCATTGTTTCTCGCGTTTGTATTTTTCTTTGTAAGTCAATGTTCACTTAACATGGTCTTTTTCCAGGAATAACTGATCTTTATGTTCATGTTGCTGTGGATAATGAAGCTGCTCAAAAGTTATATGAAAAGAGCGGATTTGTTTATGAGAATGAGGAGCCTGCTTGGCAAGCTAGATTTCTAAGTCGACCCAGACGATATCTTCTTTGGGCACATCTTAAACAAACCAACTTGTAAGGTATACTTATTTTGTATGGAGCATTTTGCTTTCAGTCCTCAATGTAGATAAGCTTTTTTCAAATGTCACATTTTCATGATAGGCGCGACCCACAGTTTCATTTGTATATCATTGTTTATAATATTTATTACTGTTTTTTCTTCAACTCTTCTATGATAAAATGCTTTCGATATATTAAGTCATGATTGACATATGGGTGGATTATGTGACACTGTAAGGTAAATATTACTAAGAAGTTCCGGTCTTGTACATTATTGTGGTTGCATATTTCATTTTTCTATTTTTGTGAAGGATATCTATACATGAGTGTTTTTTAACTTTGGAATATTAATAACTACCACATTTGATATTTCTTCGTGGTTTGAAGGCAGTAGCCTCATGTTTGCTATATCCTGTTCTTTAGTGGTTTTAACTTTGAAATATTGATATCTACCTCGTCTGAAATTGCTTCTTGGTTTGAAGGTAGCCTCATGTTTTGATATATCCCATTCTTTAGTGGTTTTAACTTTGGAATATTAATATCTGCCGATATCTCGTTCTTTGGAATTCTGACTGTTCAGTTGCATCCTGATTTTATGCCTGCAAATTGCTTAAGACCCTTGTATTCTGTTTTTTGAAAATTTCATGTCGCATCTTTGCCTGTATTCGTCCTGACTAGAATTTAGGAACTTCGTAGATAATCTCGACCCTAGTTCGGTAGTTTTATTATCAACAGTTATTCAACAACAAAGTCGGTCTTTTTCAGTGAGTTGATGCCCCTTGGGACGTTTTCATTGATGACTTGATCTCCTACAGATGAATTAAGCCTGCAAGGATACTAATTATGATTTACATATGTAAACATAAGAAGATTTCAATCATCAGAGAAAGATGCCTCCTGTCTCTAAGGATTACAAAGAGTTGAATCTAGAGTTGTCCCTTGGTTAGCTGATCTCCTATTGATGAGAATTAAATCTTCAGGGTTTTTAATGATGCATGCATTATTTGCGTAGAAGAAGATTCAATGATTCGAGTGAGCCTCCTGGGTCTAGGATAAGAAGGGTTGAATCCAGCACAGTGACACTATACTAACAGGGAGACATTACTGCGATTGGGAAGTGACTGATTTGACTGATGATTAAGATTGAGGTTACAGTTACAAGGAATTCAACACCGTTATGTTTGATAGCTCACACTCATATGTCCATGTGATTAGTCATTACCCTTCTTGCTTGTTGCTATCACTGAGAATTCTCAGGGTAATTATTTCAAGGCGAACTAGCACTTAAATACATTATATATTTCACTCACTTTGCCCTTTAGAGTCTATTTGGTTCGTTTCATGGAAACCATTTTTTCAGTGGTTTCAAGGCGGGAAAAAAAAATCAAAACATCACGTGTGGGACCCGCTGCATTATTAGCATCTCTGAGTGTGTGTCTCATATACACTCTTTCCCCTTTTTCTTTGTTCCAACCAACCAAATGAAAAAAAAAATCAAAACATCACGTGTGGGACCCTGTTTTCTGAGCTAGCTGCGAACCAAACAGCCCCTTATATATCCTAAGTTATTTTTTTAGCACTTATGTATCCTAATTTGTTTAAATTTAGCATGTTAGTATCTTTTATGGGTAAATATCAGAAAACCCCCCGTAACATTGGACAATTATCGAAAAACCCCCCTTAACTTTCAAAATATATGAAAATCCCTATTTAAGTATTGGGATTATCACAAAACTCCCCTATAACTTTTAGATTTTATCCAAAAAAAAAAACTTTCAAATTGTATTAGAAAACCCCTAATTCTCAAAGTTAAAGGGGTTTTTCGATAACCCCTAAACTTAAGGGTTTTTTTGATATTTTGAAAGTTAAGGGGTTTTTATAATCATCCAAAGTTAAGGGAGCTTTATGATATTTAACTTATCTTTTATTATGCAAACGTGAAAGTTTTTCACCTTCAAGTTCTTATATAATATTCACATGTAAATTTTATAATTTTCTAACCGTTAATGTTTGTTGAATTTATTTTAGACCTATACAAAATAGAATTGGGTACATTTAAGTTAAAATTTGGGAAGGATTAACAATAAACTTATTAAATATTAATGATTAAAAGCTCTAAAATTAATATGTGAATGCTTTATGAGAATGAGGAGCCTGCTTGGCAAGCTAGATTTCTAAGTCGACCCAGACGATATCTTCTTTGGGCACATCTTAAACAAACCAACTTGTAAGGTATACTTATTTTGTATGGAGCATTTTGCTTTCAGTCCTCAATGTAGATAAGCTTTTTCAAATGTCACATTTTCATGATAGGCGACCCACAGTTTCATTTGTATATCATTGTTTATAATATTTATTACTGTTTTTCTTCAACTCTTCTATGATAAAATGCTTTCGATATATTAAGTCATGATTGACATATGGGTGGATTATGTGACACTGTAAGGTAAATATTACTAAGAAGTTCCGGTCTTGTACATTATTGTGGTTGCATATTTCATTTTTCTATTTTTGTGAAGGATATCTATACATGAGTGTTTTTAACTTTGGAATATTAATAACTACCACATTTGATATTTCTTCGTGGTTTGAAGGCAGTAGCCTCATGTTTGCTATATCCTGTTCTTTAGTGGTTTTAACTTTGAAATATTGATATCTACCTCGTCTGAAATTGCTTCTTGGTTTGAAGGTAGCCTCATGTTTTGATATATCCCATTCTTTAGTGGTTTTAACTTTGGAATATTAATATCTGCCGATATCTCGTTCTTTGGAATTCTGACTGTTCAGTTGCATCCTGATTTTATGCCTGCAAATTGCTTAAGACCCTTGTATTCTGTTTTTTGAAAATTTCATGTCGCATCTTTGCCTGTATTCGTCCTGACTAGAATTTAGGAACTTCGTAGATAATCTCGACCCTAGTTCGGTAGTTTTATTATCAACAGTTATTCAACAACAAAGTCGGTCTTTTTCAGTGAGTTGATGCCCCTTGGGACGTTTTCATTGATGACTTGATCTCCTACAGATGAATTAAGCCTGCAAGGATACTAATTATGATTTACATATGTAAACATAAGAAGATTTCAATCATCAGAGAAAGATGCCTCCTGTCTCTAAGGATTACAAAGAGTTGAATCTAGAGTTGTCCCTTGGTTAGCTGATCTCCTATTGATGAGAATTAAATCTTCAGGGTTTTTAATGATGCATGCATTATTTGCGTAGAAGAAGATTCAATGATTCGAGTGAGCCTCCTGGGTCTAGGATAAGAAGGGTTGAATCCAGCACAGTGACACTATACTAACAGGGAGACATTACTGCGATTGGGAAGTGACTGATTTGACTGATGATTAAGATTGAGGTTACAGTTACAAGGAATTCAACACCGTTATGTTTGATAGCTCACACTCATATGTCCATGTGATTAGTCATTACCCTTCTTGCTTGTTGCTATCACTGAGAATTCTCAGGGTAATTATTTCAAGGCGAACTAGCACTTAAATACATTATATATTTCACTCACTTTGCCCTTTAGAGTCTATTTGGTTCGTTTCATGGAAACCATTTTTTCAGTGGTTTCAAGGCGGAAAAAAAATCAAAACATCACGTGTGGGACCCTGTTTTCTGAGCTAGCTGCGAACCAAACAGCCCCTTATATATCCTAAGTTATTTTTTAGCACTTATGTATCCTAATTTGTTTAAATTTAGCATGTTAGTATCTTTTATGGGTAAATATCAGAAAACCCCGTAACATTGGACAATTATCTAAAACCCCTTAACTTTCAAAATATATGAAAATCCCTATTTAAGTATTGGGATTATCACAAAACTCCTATAACTTTTAGATTTTATCCAAAAAAACTTTCAAATTGTATTAGAAAACCCCTAATTCTCAAAGTTAAAGGGGTTTTCGATAACCCCTAAACTTAAGGGTTTTTGATATTTTGAAAGTTAAGGGGTTTTATAATCATCCAAAGTTAAGGGAGCTTTATGATATTTAACTTATCTTTTATTATGCAAACGTGAAAGTTTTTCACCTTCAAGTTCTTATATAATATTCACATGTAAATTTTATAATTTTCTAACCGTTAATGTTTGTTGAATTTATTTTAGACCTATACAAAATAGAATTGGGTACATTTAAGTTAAAATTTGGGAAGGATTAACAATAAACTTATTAAATATTAATGATTAAAAGCTCTAAAATTAATATGTGAATGCTTTATGGGAGCGTTTTGGTGAGGATTTTCACGCTACGTAATAGAGGATATTAACATGTCAATTTTAAACCACTTAGAATATATAAACCCTACGAAAAATAATTGAAAGTATAAGTGCAAAGTGGCTGAACTATAAGGTATTTGAGTGCTACAAGGTGGCTTGGAACTTTTGCACCATAGAAATAAGGTAATTTGCCCGGTGGCAGAGGGATACCTTGTAGTTCTTATTGAGTAGATAGACACCTTGCTATTTGCCCAAGTGCAGATAGATCTTCTCAATGAACTTTTTGACTCTATTAAGAGTAAAAATATTTAACAAATGGGACTCTTATCAGTACCGATAGAATTGTAAGGGGTCTCTCTGTCTCTATAACTTTTTTTTTACTTCTTTAAGAGTAAAAAAAATGGACTCAGCGGGTCTATCTGCACAATTAGAACTACAGGTGCCTATCGCAATTAGATGATACTACATTGGCTCTATCTGCACTTAACCCCTTTTCTTATCCCCACTTCTAATTAGGGGTGCATACGGTCCGAGTACGGCTCGGATATGATACTTACCATATCTGTATCCGCTTACCAATTATGGGTACGGATATGTATATGGATATGCCTCGTTAAGGAAATTTCATGTCCATATTCACTAAAATCGAATAAGGATACAAATGTTCATGTGGATATACATGCGGATACAAAACAGATATGAGAAAACTAGACAAGATTGAATATATATATATATATATATATATATATATATATATATATATATATATATATATATATATATATATATATATATATATATATATATATATATATATATATAATACAACAAAGTTCATTGATATATTCATTATATCTAAAAGCTAATATTAGATTTCTTGATCATCAAAATTAACCCGAGATCCATTAATATAAGGACTAAAATTGTTGCAACCATACGACGATATATATTTGGATATTCAAATACGGATTCAAATATTTCAGTACTTAACCATATCTGTAATCATATACTATCGATTATAGATTTTAATAACCCTATCACGAATACTTTTGTGCACCCCTACTCCTAATAGATATCAGAATCTTTATATTATGGTTGTTTTGGTTTTTTGCTAATAGTGTCTAGTGTCGTGAAAGTTTTTCATTCACATGATTTTCCTTGGGCGGCAGAAGCACACGTCCACGTGCACGAGAGACTTTTCCATTAATGCAGCCCACGGGTGATGCTAACCCCTTCTCTCTCACACACACATGCATCACCCCGAAGTATATGAGAGCACGCGCCTCTTTAAAGACAAAGCAATGCCCTCTGTCCTTCTGTCCTCAAGTCAAGGTCACCTCAAATCCTCATATATCAATCAAAACTGATAACTCTACCGACAATGCAAATGGAAGCGCAGTTTAATGGCTTTTCATGCTTGGCGAACTGAAACCCATGTCAGTTTAACCTGCATTCGATAAATTTGAGTAGGTTATAATAGGGGTTTTTCGATAACCCCTAAACTTAAGGGTTTTTGATATTTTGAAAGTTAAGGGGTTTTTATAATCATCCAAAGTTAAGGGAGCTTTATGATATTTAACTTATCTTTTATTATGCAAACGTGAAAGTTTTTCACCTTCAAGTTCTTATATAATATTCACATGTAAATTTTATAATTTTCTAACCGTTAATGTTTGTTGAATTTATTTTAGACCTATACAAAATAGAATTGGGTACATTTAAGTTAAAATTTGGGAAGGATTAACAATAAACTTATTAAATATTAATGATTAAAAGCTCTAAAATTAATATGTGAATGCTTTATGGGAACGTTTTGGTGAGGATTTTCACGTTTACGTAATAGAGGATATTAACATGTCAATTTTAAACCACTTAGAATATATAAACCCTACGAAAAATAATTGAAAGTATAAGTGCAAAGTGGCTGAACTATAAGGTATTTGAGTGCTACAAGGTGGCTTGGAACTTTTGCACCATAGAAATAAGGTAATTTGCCCGGTGGCAGAGGGATACCTTGTAGTTCTTATTGAGTAGATAGACACCTTGCTATTTGCCCAAGTGCAGATAGATCTTCTCAATGAACTTCTTTTTGACTCTATTAAGAGTAAAAATATTTAACAAATGGGACTCTTATCAGTACCGATAGAATTGTAAGGGGTCTCTCTGTCTCTATAACTTTTTTTTTACTTCTTTAAGAGTAAAAAAAATGGACTCAGCGGGTCTATCTGCACAATTAGAACTACAGGTGCCTATCGCAATTAGATGATACTACATTGGCTCTATCTGCACTTAACCCCTTTTCTTATCCCCACTTCTAATTAGGGGTGCATACGGTCCGAATGCGGCTCGGATATGATACTACCATATCGTATCCGCTACCAATTATGGGTACGGATATGTATATGGATATGCCTCGTTAAGGAAATTTCATGTCCATATTCACTAAAATCGAATAAGGATACAAATGTTCATGTGGATATACATGCGGATACAAAACAGATATGAGAAAACTAGACAAGATTGAATATATATATATATATATATATATATATATATATATATATATATATATATATATATATATATATATATATATATATATATATATATATATATATATAAAGAGAGAGAGAGAGAGAGAGAGAGAGAGAGAGAGAGTTTATAACTTAAGTTCATAATGAATAGTGGTGCACCAACTTTTCTAACCACTCATCTTGCTTTGGGATCCGTGAAAGATATAAAGCCCACTTTGAGATTTGTGTGCATCTTGATTTCACGGATCTCAAGTAAGATCAATGAATATAAAAGTTGGTGACACCTCCCTATCAACTTAAGTTTATAGAGCTTATATATATATATATATATATATATATATATATATATATATATATATATAGAGTAAGCTCTATGAACTTAAGTTCATAATGAATAGTGGTGCACCAACTTTTCTAACCACTCATCTTGCTTTGGGATCCGTGAAAGATATAAAGCCCACTTTGAGATTTGTGCATCACAAATCTCAAGGCAAGATGAGTGGATAAAAAGTTGGTGCACTACTATTCATTATGAACTTAAGTTCATAGGAGTCTTCTATATATATATATATATATATATATATATATATATATATATATATATATATATATATATATATATATATATATATATATATATATATATATAGAGTAAGCTCTATGAACTTAAGTTCATAATGAATAGTGGTGCACCAACTTTTTATCCACTCATCTTGCCTTGAGATTTGTGATGCACAAATCTCAAAGTGGCCTTTATATCTTCACTAATCCCAAAGCAAGATGAGTGTTGTAAAAGCACAAGACCACTATTCATTATGAACTTAAGTTCATAGGAGTCTTCTATATATATATATATATATATATATATATATATATATATATATATATATATATATATATATATATATATATATATATATATATATATATATATATATATATATAATACAACAAAGTTCATTGATATATTCATTATATCTAAAAAGCTAATATTAGATTTCTTGATCATCAAAATTAACCCGAGATCCATTAATATAAGGACTAAAATTGTTGCAACCATACGACCGATATATATTTGGATATTCAAATACGGATTCAAATATTTCAGTCTTAACCATATCTGTAATCATATACTATCGATTATAGATTTTAATAACCCTATCACGAATACTTTTGTGCACCCCTACTCCTAATAGATATCAGAATCTTTATATTATGGTTGTTTTGGTTTTTTGCTAATAGTGTCTAGTGTCGTGAAAGTTTTTCATTCACATGATTTTCCTTGGGCGGCAGAAGCACACGTCCACGTGCACGAGAGACTTTTCCATTAATGCAGCCCACGGGTGATGCTAACCCCTTCTCTCTCACACACACATGCATCACCCCGAAGTATATGAGAGCACGCGCCTCTTTAAAGACAAAGCAATGCCCTCTGTCCTTCTGTCCTCAAGTCAAGGTCACCTCAAATCCTCATATATCAATCAAAACTGATAACTCTACCGACAATGCAAATGGAAGCGCAGTTTAATGGCTTTTCATGCTTGGCGAACTGAAACCCACATGTCAGTTTAACCTGCATTCGATAAATTTGAGTAGGTTATAATAGGTGTTTGCTCATCAATAATAGGCTAATGATGGTTTTATATGGTCATGTTGAGTCTTTCACGTATAAGGTGGCTGTATTTGGTCATGACAAGTCTTTCATGGTTGATACTTCTACGTTGATATATATGCGAACAGTGAACCCCCTTCATTGAGTTTCCTGTTGCAAACATAGTGTCGTTATCAAATCGAAGTGACTGTATTTGCACGCTAGAGAGCTTGATTGCAGCACCTACTACGATCACATCTTGTCCATGTGGTGTAAGGGCTTGCTTACGCCTTTGTTTGCCTAGCTGGTACTTGGATCTTATTCGGATGATCATCTCTTGGATTTTTGTCTTTACTCTATAAGCCATTAGGATCATAATTTGGGGGGGAAAAGGGTAAATTTCACAATGCTCCCTTAAGTTTGGGCATTTCTAAGGTAACTCTTAACTTTCAAAATGTCACAAAAGCCCCCCTTAAGTTCTGTCAGAGAAGCCCTCAAACTAACGGTATCACTACTTACTTTCATCCGAACTTACGGGGGCTTCTGTGAAGCCCCTCTTAAGACTGGTCGTTCCTGAGATAACCCCCTTAACGTTCTAAATGACACAAGGTTTTGTTAGAAAACCCCCCAAATTAAGCCCATTAGGGGGTTTTCTGAAAAAAGTTTAAAGTTGACGAGGGTTTCCCGAGAACCCAAAACATATAGGAGGGTTTTCTGAGATTTTGAAGGTTAAGTGGGTTATGTGAGAAACGCCCAAACTGAAGGGGGTTTTGTGAAATTTACCCAAAAAAAATTAAGAAAAATGAAATTAGAGTGTTTTTAGTGTGCGAAGTTCCTTTCATCTCAAAGTTTATAAACCTCTGAACTTGGTTCGGAAAAGGTTTGTTCTACCAATTTCAGAGAAGAAAAGATTGAAGCATATTTAAATTACGAATGTATCAAATTCACCTGATTGAGGCTTTACTGAAAGAAACATATATTTAAAGCAAACAAACATTGCATCAACTAATTATCCTTCCTTAAGCATTGAAGAATAGTTGATATGACCTTTGATAAGATAGGGTGATAGAAGAGTGCACTAGGAATTAACCCCTCCTCCACATAAATTTGAGAATGATTGCAACAATTATTTTCCAAGGTGACCATCACTCACATCAAACACTGCTTGTTTACTCTAGGCATGTAAATGTACAAAAGACTCCAAACTGTAGCTTTCTCTTGCTGATGTCCTCCACAAATGTGAAAGGATCAAGTTTGCCACGCTGCCCATATTCCTAACTGAAAAATAATGGTGAATTCTAGTCCAACACTAACTACTACAAAACAGAAGAAATACCTTTTTCTTTTATTTTTTATTTTTTTTCTGTTTCCATCTTCATGATTGTGTGTCTTCTTTCTTTGGAAGCAGCAAAATTAACTCGTGTGACGCCACGGGCATCAGTTTGGTAAAATTCAAAATAATGGCTCAAGTGTTTGATTAAAATACACCATATACCCCAACTGTTTAAAACAACATAGCAAGTAATAAAAAATATAGGAAGTTAAAAGAAAATACAGTACCTAATACTGCATACCAAACTACTAAGATATAAAGTAGGTTTTAAAGTTAATTTGGTCTGAGTATTTTGGGTGGTATAGTGATTTTGAAAGTGGATAAGTTCAAAGATAAATAAGGGTGAGACTTTGGGATTATAGGGGCAAGAAAGCAGCCTTTTAGGTGGTGGATGAGTTTAAAAATAAGTGGGGTAATCTTTGGGTTTATAGCCAAAACCCTCATGTAAATGCTGCATTTACAATTTGGTATTCCCTCATGTTAATCTTTTTTAACTGTTATATTTCCTTTTATTTTCTTTTTACTTGGAGAAAACCATATTGTCAAACCTTAAACCGAGAATATCCACTTACCAGCCTCTGAGATGGTATTGAACTAGGAAAATTGTTCCTTAATCAAGAAATTAGCTTTTGTTTTCTTTTTTATAAATGTTATTGAGAATCTCATTGTCACTCTCTTTTAGTATGAAAATAAAGGAGGGTGGACCAAACCATCAATGCATGAATTAAAAGAACCTGAAGAACCTTGTGACTCAACTGATATGTAGCCCAAAGGGGCTTACTGCCTAAGTGCACATCTTTTATTGGTAAATTCCAGATAACACCTCGCATCCATATCTTCAATAGCATTTATCACCCCTCAACTTGTTTATCGTTTTTTATGTTGACATTTTGAGAAGAATAAACTACAGATAAACTCCCTCTTCCCAGTGCGTTGAGGGCTCACTCTTTGCGGTAATTGAGGGATATATATATATGTGAGTTTTAATAACCCTATCACGAATACTTTTGTGCACCCCTACTCCTAATAGATATCAGAATCTTTATATTATGGTTGTTTTGGTTTTTGCTAATAGTGTCTAGTGTCGTGAAAGTTTTCATTCACATGATTTTCCTTGGGCGGCAGAAGCACACGTCCACGTGCACGAGAGACTTTTCCATTAATGCAGCCCACGGGTGATGCTAACCCCTTCTCTCTCACACACACATGCATCACCCCGAAGTATATGAGAGCACGCGCCTCTTTAAAGACAAAGCAATGCCCTCTGTCCTTCTGTCCTCAAGTCAAGGTCACCTCAAATCCTCATATATCAATCAAAACTGATAACTCTACCGACAATGCAAATGGAAGCGCAGTTTAATGGCTTTTCATGCTTGGCGAACTGAAACCCACATGTCAGTTTAACCTGCATTCGATAAATTTGAGTAGGTTATAATAGGTGTTTGCTCATCAATAATAGGCTAATGATGGTTTTATATGGTCATGTTGAGTCTTTCACGTATAAGGTGGCTGTATTTGGTCATGACAAGTCTTTCATGGTTGATACTTCTACGTTGATATATATGCGAACAGTGAACCCCCTTCATTGAGTTTCCTGTTGCAAACATAGTGTCGTTATCAAATCGAAGTGACTGTATTTGCACGCTAGAGAGCTTGATTGCAGCACCTACTACGATCACATCTTGTCCATGTGGTGTAAGGGCTTGCTTACGCCTTTGTTTGCCTAGCTGGTACTTGGATCTTATTCGGATGATCATCTCTTGGATTTTTGTCTTTACTCTATAAGCCATTAGGATCATAATTTGGGGGGGAAAAGGGTAAATTTCACAATGCTCCCTTAAGTTTGGGCATTTCTAAGGTAACTCTTAACTTTCAAAATGTCACAAAAGCCCCCCTTAAGTTCTGTCAGAGAAGCCCTCAAACTAACGGTATCACTACTTACTTTCATCCGAACTTACGGGGGCTTCTGTGAAGCCCCTCTTAAGACTGGTCGTTCCTGAGATAACCCCCTTAACGTTCTAAATGACACAGAGTTTTGTTAGAAAACCCCCAAATTAAGCCCATTAGGGGGTTTTCTGAAAAAAGTTTAAAGTTGACGAGGGTTTCCCGAGAACCCAAAACATATAGGAGGGTTTTCTGAGATTTTGAAGGTTAAGTGGGTTATGTGAGAAACGCCCAAACTGAAGGGGGTTTTGTGAAATTTACCCAAAAAAAATTAAGAAAAATGAAATTAGAGTGTTTTTAGTGTGCGAAGTTCCTTTCATCTCAAAGTTTATAAACCTCTGAACTTGGTTCGGAAAAGGTTTGTTCTACCAATTTCAGAGAAGAAAAGATTGAAGCATATTTAAATTACGAATGTATCAAATTCACCTGATTGAGGCTTTACTGAAAGAAACATATATTTAAAGCAAACAAACATTGCATCAACTAATTATCCTTCCTTAAGCATTGAAGAATAGTTGATATGACCTTTGATAAGATAGGGTGATAGAAGAGTGCACTAGGAATTAACCCCTCCTCCACATAAATTTGAGAATGATTGCAACAATTATTTTCCAAGGTGACCATCACTCACATCAAACACTGCTTGTTTACTCTAGGCATGTAAATGTACAAAAGACTCCAAACTGTAGCTTTCTCTTGCTGATGTCCTCCACAAATGTGAAAGGATCAAGTTTGCCACGCTGCCCATATTCCTAACTGAAAAATAATGGTGAATTCTAGTCCAACACTAACTACTACAAAAGAGAAGAAATACCTTTTTCTTTTCTTTTTTTTTTTTTTTCTGTTTCCCTCTTCATGATTGTGTGTCTTCTTTCTTTGGAAGCAGCAAAATTAACTCGTGTGACGCCACGGGCATCAGTTTGGTAAAATTCAAAAATAATGGCTCAAGTGTTTGATTAAAATACACCATATACCCCAACTGTTTAAAACAACATAGCAAGTAATAAAAAAATATAGGAAGTTAAAAGAAAATACAGTACCTAATACTGCATACCAAACTACTAAGATATAAAGTAGGTTTTAAAGTTAATTTGGTCTGAGTATTTTGGGTGGTATAGTGATTTTGAAAGTGGATAAGTTCAAAGATAAATAAGGGTGAGACTTTGGGATTATAGGGGGCAAGAAAGCAGCCTTTTAGGTGGTGGATGAGTTTAAAAATAAGTGGGGGTAATCTTTGGGTTTATAGCCAAAAACCCTCATGTAAATGCTGCATTTACAATTTGGTATTCCCTCATGTTAATCTTTTTTAACTGTTATATTTCCTTTTATTTTCTTTTTGCTTGGAGAAAACCATATTGTCAAACCTTAAACCGAGAATATCCACTTACCAGCCTCTGAGATGGTATTGAACTAGGAAAATTGTTCCTTAATCAAGTAATTAGCTTTTGTTTTCTTTTTTATAAATGTTATTGAGAATCTCATTGTCACTCTCTTTTAGTATGAAAATAAAGGAGGGTGGACCAAACCATCAATGCATGAATTAAAAGAACCTGAAGAACCTTGTGACTCAACTGATATGTAGCCCAAAGGGGCTTACTGCCTAAGTGCACATCTTTTATTGGTAAATTCCAGATAACACCTCGCATCCATATCTTCAATAGCATTTATCACCCCTCAACTTGTTTATCGTTTTTTATGTTGACATTTTGAGAAGAATAAACTACAGATAAACTCCCTCTTCCCAGTGCGTTGAGGGCTCACTCTTTGCGGTAATTGAGGGATATATATATATGTGAGTTATAATAAATGAGTTGAGGGGTGATAAATGTTACTGAATGCGCAGAAGATGGAGCTATTTGCAATTAAAATTTCACAAGGTTTCTTTTACCCACATGAACACACATACACACTTGAAGAGGCCTATAAATATTTCCTTGGCTACTCTCATTCACTAAGGCTATACAAATCAAATTTCCTCTTCATGGCTAAGCTTCTAAAGATGAGGAAGAGGCCTCTTGTCCTTTTGGCAAGGACAACTAGTAGAAGGAAAGTGCCTCTTTTGGTGAATACACCCTTTCCTCATTTGGTCCTTAAGAAGTTCAGAGAGCTTCAAAGGATCATCCCTGGGTCTGAAAGTAGGAGCATGGAGGTATTGCTTCAAAGAGCAGCTGATTACATCTCCTTACTAGAGTTGCAAGTGGGTGTTCTTGAGAGTCTTGCAGATTTCCATTGTGTTTGATTGATCAGAACCCTATATATATTTATATATATGTTACTCTTGAATTTGCAGTCAACTTGTTGGTGTAAATTGAGAGTGGGTAAGTGGGTATGTTATGTGAGTGTGTCAACTTAGGTAGCGCTCATTAGTATTTCTTTATGTAACTTCATTGTTGTGTCTGAGGAGAAAGTATTTGATGGACCAAGCATGTGTGTCATGATATTAAATAGCGCATCAAAAGGATGTTAGCTCTTGGATCACTAGCCTTTATAATTCATGTCCTGATCCAAGAGCTGAATAGCTCTTTGGTCCAACATTTCTGTGGTGGATTAGGTCCCTTGGATAATTTCTGGTGTCCAAGGACATTTCTCATTTATTTCCCTTAAGCTTGCATAGCTTAAAATATTGGAGATGGATGAAGCAAATTCAGGAAAGAAACAAATTTATTTGGTGTAGATGAATGGCCTCACATAGCTCAAAAATCAAAAATAAATGTTGTGTTTGGTTAAAGAATATAGTTAAGCAAATATTACAGGTTAATGAACAAAACAAAGATGTTCTCAAGTAGGAGAGTAAACAGTGGTTGCTTTCATCTCTTATTGTTTTTGTTGGTGTGTTGCTGATATAATACATATACAGACCACTATAACTGTGATTATCACATAAGTATAACTAACGACTTGAATAAATGTCATACAAGAGTATACCTCTAAATATATGTTTATTGATTTATAAAGACCAAATTAGGGCTGGTGTGTCCCTCCATGTTGTTGTTTAGTTGCTGATCTAAAAGATAAACAAACAATTATCATCCTGATCATCAATAATATATAAAGATCATATATGGCAGAATATACCTCTGAATATATCTCATGTAAGCAACACACTAGTTTAAAAGTGCGGAGGACAGACCATCCCCTTTTACTCATTTAGAAAGAGTAAATGGGCCCGGGTTGATGTGTCCCTCTATGCTTCTATTATTGTATTTGTTAACATAGTGTACATCTAGAGTATTACAACTGTTATCATCAATATATTGAGTTCATAGTTGATAATTTGGACGAATGATCCTAAACTTTTTGTAAGAGATGTATATCAGTATTTTCGTAAAGAGATTTCCTAATCGATTCATGAACAGATTCGAAAAGTCTGCATAAATATCTTTCTTATTATGGTGTTCAGCTTAAGTAGGATGGTCAAACCAAAATTTGAGTCAAATAAACTTTTTGGGTGATGGATCCTCTTTTTTTATCCGTTAATCTAAACTGATGAATTGTGTGTAATATAAACTAGCATACACATGCATAATTTAAGCATGTTGCTGTATGGATAAGCTAAATGTGACATATCATATGTATTTAAGTAGTGTCGCGTTGTCTAAAATTGCAGAGAAATTTTTTCTAATTCAAAAAGGAGCAAAAAAAATTGCATGTATTCCAATAGAAAATAAAAATATTCACAATATATGTCTGATGGACGAACTGAATGTGATATTTACTACCGTGACAGTGATCAATATGATGGCGATTAATTATTTATATAGCAAATAGCAAATTTATACTTGTCATGTAATTTCAACCTAAAATGTATGTTACATTAGTGAAATTAATTATTTATATAGCAAATAGCAAATTTATATTTGTCATGTATTTTATCTATATACTAAAGCTATTGGGATTACCTTGTTCTAAGCTCAATTGCACCCAATAGTTTAATATTATTATTATTTATCTACTATTTACTATTATACTATCTACTAAATTTTTAGAAAATTTCATTGTAGCTAGGTATTGTAGCTTCCAAAACTTTAGAAGATGGTAATGAAAAGGGCGTCGTAATTGAACCATAGTAAACCTCATAAACCACAATAAAACCACAGTCAAAAGCAATAGTCAAGTCAAAACAGTGTCTTCACTCTCAAGAACAAAAGAAATACAAACAAGTGCATTGGTAGCAGCTGATAAGACAACACAGTCATATATAAATAGTTGTTTATTTCAGGAAAACCCCTTTAAATGTAAATTTTAGGAAAAACATATGTTTAGATCTCACGATTGCTCAACCGAAAAGAGATAAAAATAAAAAAATAAATAGAGATTTATTTTTATTTTGATTCCCCAAAGTTTATCCACTTATTCACTTTAAAACCACGGAATTTTTCAACACTTTCATACCCTAAAGTTTCAATGTCATTTCACTTTGATACCCCAAAGTACCTTTTTACCATTTTGATATACCAAAGATTCAATCCCATTTCACTTTGATACCCCTATCTACATATTATTAGATTTTCTATTAAATTTGCACGTGCTTACCAACTGGGTAAAAGAGATCTAATGTATCACATGTTAAGGACGTAATATAAATTTAGTAGGAATCTAACATAATATGGACGGGGGGTATCAAAGTGTAACTTGATTGAAACTTTGGGTTATCAAAGTGTCAAAGAAATATTTTGGGGTATCAAAGTGAATGGGATTTAAACTTTGGAGTATCAAAGTGTTAAAAAGATAATTTGAGATATCAAAATAAAAATATTGGTAAACTTTGGGGTGCCAAAGTGCAAATAAGCCAAAATAGAAAAAGATATGGGTAAATTTTAGGAAAACCCCCTTTAAATGGTCATTCCTT
Source organism: Asparagus setaceus (assembly GCA_012295165.1). NCBI lineage: Eukaryota > Viridiplantae > Streptophyta > Magnoliopsida > Asparagales > Asparagaceae > Asparagus > Asparagus setaceus. Next base: position 80,809,728 of record CM022702.1, on the reverse strand, counting down.
AGATAGCCCTCCCCAGCTCTAACCTTCAAAACGTCACAGAACTCACTTTATGTTTTCCTTATGTTTTGGGTTCTCAAAAAAAAAACTTCCACTTTCAACATTATTCAAAAAGCCCCTCTAACAACGTCGAGCGCAGTTTTCACATGTGTGCAAAATTAGCATGGCAAGATTTTTGCCTGTAAAAATTATGATTCATATTTTTTTTATTAAGATTGTTGAAAGTTAAATGGGATTATGTGGAAAAGGCCCAAACTTAAGGGGGTTTTCGTTAAATTTTTCCAAAAGAAAAGACCACTGTTTCTCTAACAACTCTCTCCCCATTGCCCAAGACATACACAACAAAAATTGCTTCCTAAGCTTAAGAAGAATGGATCCCAAGCCTTTTTTCTCATTAAGGAAAGCAATTTACATAATAGAGCTGTTGTATCTCTTGCATTCAGGGGAAACCAGTAATGAATCTAAGCCTGATGAGCTCTTGTAGCCGAAGTAAGACCCGGTAAGTTTCATTTGGGCTTAGTGGATCAAAATAAAAAGAACATAATACAAGGCGAATACATCACTATGATTATCAAAATGAATAAAAATATAAATGTAGTATGTGGTTATCTTAAGTACAATTCTAAAAAATTATTGACTAACTAAAAGAAATTTCTAAACTAAATATCTAACAATTATTTTTTGGCTTCTTTCACATGCAAGACAACTCCCAAAATATTTTTATTCAAAATTTCAAAATAAATTTCTGAATGAAATGTTTAAACATGGCTAGATTAGTACTTAACTATGGATGAGCAATTGCTAAACTATTTTGCTACAAATTCTATCCAATTTGTTAATCATTATTAGATTAACCTTTAATTATGGATAAGTAACTGTTATGGTCATAACCGCTAATTCATGATTAGAAGAGAAAACTCCATATGCTTTAGACAAACAAACATCTTAACCCGATTAACTAAAAGGCAATCTAAACTTGCCGCCAAACCAAATGAGCGAGTCCCCTCCTCTACATGGTCCGACCATCCAAATTGGCCAGAAGCTAGCAGTGAATGACGAAGGCGGTGTTGGTCGTCCCTTGACTATCTATCTTAGGTGAATGACGAGAAGTGATGTTGGTCATCCCCTCTAGCCTCAACTCCCCTCTTCTTCACCCAAGATGGCTCCCTCAACCTAAACGACGGTTACAAGAAATCTAATCCTGACAACGCGTCAATATCTCATTAAATGCATTGTCACTCTTTAATATCTCCATCTCTCCACGATTATTTAAGGCACCTCGGACTAATCATTTCGGACGTCGTCGATCCCATCTCATGAATGAACTCATTAATGGCGAAATGCTGACCCTAACTCTTAAGTCACTGGCGGCTTGACTGTAAAGGCGATACCGCCCGGTAGGCGACCAAAAGACATATGTCTAATCGTCAATCAACACGTGGAAGGACGGGCTGACTCGATTGTTAGTTTTCTCACCAGTTGAAGAGATGAAAATACCCTCCTACCCTAGGTATAAATAGCAAACTGTTCAAAGAACCGAAGGTAATCTCTTTTTCTCTGTGAATTCCTGCTCCTTTACTTTATCATATTCTTCATATACTAACTTGACCGTCGAAGGGACCACCAGAGATCCCAACTCGATCCACCCTTCCACAGGTCCTTTCTTTGTCGTAGGTGAGCTTCCAGCCTGACACCATCACCGGATATTAGAAGGGAAGGCGGACCCCATTCAATAGAAAAAAACTAACCCAGCAGAGTTTAGTGAATGTGTGATTTCATACGTCAACAGTAACTATTAAACCATTCTCACTGAATAACTCGAGCTCACCAAATGTCGGTTTTGCCTCTTTTTCCACCTCTCTTTAACTTCGAGAGAGGTGGAACTTTTCCCACTGTCACTCCAAACATTGACACTAAAATCCTCCCCACCCCCACCAAAAAAAAAACCCGGCAAGTGTTTGTATAAAAATAGGGTATCCACTCTGTAAAAGTTAAAAATTGAAGGAATATTTCCCAAATTAAACAAGTGCTAACTGAGGGGAATTAATTTCAAACAACTCATAATGATTTAGGGGATGTAAGAGCAATTTCAATAATTTAGGGAACTAATTAAGATGCTTACATCTTCTTTTTCCCCACAAATTAAAAGAGAAAATTCTTAATAAAATGCTTAAACCATTAACTTTTATATTCTTTCTTATTAATTTATTAGCAGTAAAATTTAGAAAAAAAATAGTTTTATTCACAAATTAAGAAATTCCAAACCAAATGATTAAACCATTATTTTTTTATTTTGTTCACGCTAATGCCGCAGCAACGCGCGGGTCAATTATGCTCGTTTCAACCTAAATGGTATGTTACATTAGTGAGATTAATTATTTATATACAAAATAGCAAAATTTATACTTGTCATGTAATTTCAACCTAAAATGTATGTTACATTAGTGACAGGTAACTAAAACTTTCAAAGAGGAGAAAAAGAAAGGACGATCTATTGACCCAAAGAAATATTTCTGGATCCAAAGAAGAAAATGATCGACATGTATCTATTTCAATGATAATGCCATAAGAAACTTTATGAAAGATATTGCACATGAGAGATAAATATAAGACAACCCATGTTCTCTGTCCATGTCGTCAAGAGTATCCTAGGATTTATTGCAAACAATATCTTAACTAAATGTTTATGAATATATCAAATGAAATTAATTAAACTCATGATAACAAATCTCCTAGTTTAGTAGGAGCATGCAACATGGCATAGTTATATGTATTGCTTTGGCTTGAAAGAAGCTGACAAGTCTCCCCTTGTTTCAAGGACAAAAGGCACTAAGAAAGTAATCAAATGATGCTTTGGCTTTAGATGTCACCACATAAAAACAAGACCACCCCTTTGAATCCCATACTTAAAATGCAAGATTACACATAACACCAAAACTAACAATCTAAGAATCTTGATCAAGTTTGACTAATCTTTATGAACTGGTCTAATTAAGGGAGTATACAATTGTGGGACCATTGTCCTCTAATGATTCCAGCCCTGGGAGGTTGCGTGCCTTTGTAGGGACAAGGGAGCCCATCCACGTGGCCATGTGTTTGCATGATCCTTGACTTCATGAGGAAAAGTAAATCCTATAGAGGTAGCTCTATAAAAATCATATAGACAAGGGAGTGGAACATCATATATGTTTCGCTATCAATTTGAAATCAAAGCAATCACTATTAATTTATAGTACCGTGTATCAGTGATGTTGAAGGTCCTTTCTTTTGTATCAACTCTTATGTTATGGTGGGTATTAAGGATTATCACTCTAATCTAATTTCGGAGTTTCTGTGCAGGTGAATGGACCCTTGAAATTATATAATTAGATCAACCAAGTTTACTTGCCGCCTACAATGAATTTGAAATAGTTTTAAAAATCACATTGTTGTATGGGTCCACATTCGTCAATAAACATAGTGCTCAACTTTTAGAGATATCAACTACTTTTCATATAAAACAAAACCTCCCAAAGCATCTAGCTTCTACAAGAATACTACAAGAATAATAACAAGAATCTCTCGAACGCTTCTTCTATGATAAATTAAAAGGTTCTTGTGAGAGCTACGGTAAAATTCTATCAATTTGTTAATCATTATTAGATTAACCTTTAATTATGGATAAGTAATTGTTATGGTCATAACCGCTAATTCATGATTAGAAGAGAAAACTCCATATGCTTTAGACAAACAAACATCTTAACCCGACTAACTAAAAGGCAATCTAAACTTGCCCAAATAAATGAACAATTAGCCTCCCTCTACATGGTCCGACCATCCAAATTGACCAGAGCTAACCGTGGGCGATCTCAGAGAAAGCGTTAGTCGTCGCCCCATTTATCCATCTATTGCATTGGACTGACGTGGAAAGGTGTGTTGGTCGATCCCTTTAGCTATCTATCTTCGTGGACGACGGAAAGCGGAATTTATCGCCCTTCAGCCTATCTATCTTCATGGATGACGCGAAAGGCAGTGTTGGTCGTCCCCTCTGGCCTCAACTCCCCTCTTCTTCATCTAAGATGGCTCCCTCAACCTAAACGACGGTTACAAGAAATCTGATCCTGACAACGCGTCAATATCTTATTAAATGCATTGTTAGCCCCCTTAATATCTCCATCTCTCCGATGTTGGCACCTCGGACTATCCGGTACAAGGCGTCGCCGATCCCATCTCATGAATGAACTCTATTAATGGCGAAATGCTGACTAACTCTTAAGTCACCCCAACGCTTGACACTTATAAAGGCAAATTACGCGGTAGAAGCGACAAAAAGACATTTGTCTAATCATTAATCAACACGTGGAAGGATGGGCTGACTCGATTGTTAGTTTTCTCACCAGTTGAAGAGATGAAAATACCCTCCTACCCTAGGTATAAATAGCAAACTATTCAAAGAACCAAAGGTAATCTTTTTCTTTGTGAATTCTTGCTCCTTCACTTTATCAACTTCTTATATCACGACGGCGTAGTGGAGGGACTATGGAGATCCCAACCACTTCCACAGTCCTTTCTTTCGCAGTGAGTGAGCTTCGACGGACCCATCATCGGATATTAGAAGGGAAGGCGGACCCCATTCAATAGAAAAAAAACTAACCCAGCAGAGTTTAGTGACTGTGTGATTTCATACGTCAACAGTAACTATTAAACCATTCTCACTGAATAACTCGAGCTCACCAAATGTTGGTTTTGCCTCTTTTTCCAATTCCCTCTTCAACTTCTGAGAGAGGTGAAACTTTTCCCACTCTGTCACTCCAAACATTGACACTAAAATCCTCCCCCCCCCACCCACCAAAAAAAATCCTGGCATGTGTTTGTATAAAAATAGGGTATCCACTCTGTAAAAGTTAAAAATTGAAGGAATATTTCCCAAATTAAACAAGTGCTAACTGAGGGGAATTAATTTCAAACAACTCATAATGATTTAGGGATGTAAGAGCAATTTCAATAATTTAGGGAACTAATTAAGATGCTTACATCTTCTTTTTTCCCCACAAATTAAAGAAAATTCTTAATAAAATGCTTAAACCATTAACTTTTATATTCTTTCTTATTAATTTATTAGCAATAAAATTTAGAAAAAAATAGTTTTATCCACAAATTAAGAAATTCCAAACCAAATGATTAAACCATTATTTTTTATTTTGTTCCGCTTAATCTTGTGACGAGTCAATTATCGTTTCAACCTAAAATGTATGTTACATTAGTGAGATTAATTATTTATATACAAAATAGCAAAATTTATACTTGTCATGTAATTTCAACCTAAAATGTATGTTACATTAGTGACAGGTAACTAAAACTTTCAAAGAGGAGAAAAAGAAAGGACGATCTATTGACCCAAAGAAATATTTCTGGATCCAAAGAAGAAAATGATCGACATGTATCTATTTCAATGATAATGCCATAAGAAACTTTATGAAAGATATTGCACATGAGAGATAAATATAAGACAACCCATGTTCTCTGTCCATGTCGTCAAGAGTATCCTAGGATTTATTGCAAACAATATCTTAACTAAATGTTTATGAATATATCAAATGAAATTAATTAAACTCATGATAACAAATCTCCTAGTTTAGTAGGAGCATGCAACATGGCATAGTTATATGTATTGCTTTGGCTTGAAAGAAGCTGACAAGTCTCCCCTTGTTTCAAGGACAAAAGGCACTAAGAAAGTAATCAAATGATGCTTTAGCTTTAGATGTCACCACATAAAAACAAGACCACCCCTTTGAATCCCATACTTAAAATGCAAGATTACACATAACACCAAAACTAACAATCTAAGAATCTTGATCAAGTTTGACTAATCTTTATGAACTGGTCTAATTAAGGAGTATACAATTGTGGGACCATTGTCCTCTAATGATTCCAGCCCTGGGAGGTTGCGTGCCTTTGTAGGGACAAGGGAGCCCATCCACGTGGCCATGTGTTTGCATGATCCTTGACTTCATGAGGAAAAGTAAATCCTATAGAGGTAGCTCTATAAAAATCATATAGACAAGGGAGTGGAACATCATATATGTTTCGCTATCAATTTGAAATCAAAGCAATCACTATTAATTTATAGTACCGTGTATCAGTGATGTTGAAGGTCCTTTCTTTTGTATCAACTCTTATGTTATGGTGGGTATTAAGGATTATCACTCTAATCTAATTTCGGAGTTTCTGTGCAGGTGAATGGACCCTTGAAATTATATAATTAGATCAACCAAGTTTACTTGCCGCCTACAATGAATTTGAAATAGTTTTAAAAATCACATTGTTGTATGGGTCCACATTCGGTCAATAAACATAGTGCTCAACTTTTAGAGATATCAACTACTTTTCATATAAAAACAAAACCTCCAACAAAGATCAGAAATTTCTACAAGAATAATACACAAGAATATGAACAAGAAATCTCTAACGCTTCTTCTATGATAAATTCGAAAAGGTTACTGTAGAGCTACAGTAAAATTCAAATTCTCCCGTGCTTTGCACGGGTTGAATACTAGTATGATAGATTATAAAATCAAAACCTTCAACTCTCATTGGTACATTGAAATTTTGGTGGTGAAAGTACATTTAAGAAATGCAATGATCAATGTTGTGTCAATGCAAATTTGTATTGCGATAAATATCAGGTTCTTTTTTTTTATTACCCCTATATGATTTTCTATAGAGGGCCCTCTATAGGATTTTTTTTTTCTCTTTTCTGTTTTCATGGTGCCAAACCCTAGTGTACAAGTGTAGTACATATGCCCCAATTTATGATCCTCTAGTTGGTGTAATATCTATGAGATACCTCTTGTGATTGGTGATGGTGGAACTTAGCTTGACTTTTTGTTTAGGAGTACATATTAATGAAAAGTGATTGATTTGGCATCCATTAAGCACTAGTGGGGTCTAATGATTTAACTTGTAAAAGATTACTCACTTTGGCTCTTTAGTAATTTACTTTCTTATAGAGGCGAATGAAATTCCCTATAGCAATGGTCTAATTTAATCAGTTGTCTTCTGATTTTAGATTTAGGAAAATTTAGAAGAACCCCTTCTTGATGAACTTCCATGAATTAACTACATAATTATAAAAAGATAAATCAATTAAGTGTTCAGACGGATGGCAATATCCTTTAATAATTATCAAACACTAACCATAGTGGCTCTCGTCTGTATTGAAAATTGTATTATTGAAAGTTTGACATTAAAAGTAGACAATGATCTTCATTTCCAAGGAAAAACAACAGGCAGGACCAGGCGAAAATCACTCCTGGATCAAAAATTGTATTTTAAATTTGACATGATCATGATAATCGACAATATTTTTTATTTTTTATTTATTATTATTATTTTTTTCAACATCAGAGTGGTGCATGACTTTGTGTTCTAATGCACTAATAAGATCTCTTCACCTAAAGGTTACACTGTTGGTTCGAATAAACAGTACGCATTACTATTAAGATCCTTTTACCTAAAGGTTAATTAACTGTTTGTTTGTGGATAAACAATATACATATTTAAGTAGGCTAAAAGACTAATTTGGTCTCTGTGACCCTATATTCAAATTGGTCCTCGTACTTTATTTTTTTGTCAACTTAGTCCTTATACCTCTTATTAGATGTAAACTTAATTAGTCCTATTTTATTTCTCTACTAAAAATTTCGTTAAATTAAATTTGAGAGGACAATTCTACCCCTACCTCCACCTCATTCCTTATGAAAAAAGAATAATGATTACATGCTGGTCTTTTCTCCTTTTAGCTCAACTTTGTTTCTTTATTTTTCTTAGTTTAATTCTATTGATTATGCTCTTTTAAACCTGTTCTAAATCATTAATTTTTATGTCATATCTCTAACATGGTAATAGTATTCTATTTTTTATCTTCAATGTGCATGAGGGGATTTTATTGCACCTGCTGAAACTTTTACTATTTTGTTTATCTTGCTGGGCATTTCCATATTAGTCCCTTGAATCTTTACTATTTTGAAACTACTTCCTCACTCATTGAAAATTGCTACCATGTCCCCAAAGTCTCATGTTATTTTAAAAAGTATCGTCATCATTGAAATTGCTATTAGGTTCCGTTATTCTCTTGAGTTATTTCGAATTAATCATGATAGTTGGGGTAACGAATGGCAATTTCAATGATTTTAAAATAACATTAGAATTAAAGAATCTAAAAGAAATTTCAATGATTTAAGGGTCCAATTTCAAAATGAAAGATTTAATGGACAAATGTTACGCAAGCTTCACACATGAGTAGCTTCGATCGATCAATTTTTTGATGTCCTTATATAATAAATAAAATTTTTGGGTAAATTTCAAAAATACCCCTGAAGTGTGGGTGTTTCTCAGATGATCCCCTTAACTTTTAAAATGTCACAAAATCCCCTTAAGTTTTAGGGTTCTTAGAAAACCCCCTTCGGCTTTCAACTTTTTTTAGAAAAAACCCTTAAAGGTGTGAACCACAATTTTTACTGGCGAAAATATCTCCGCATAATTTTACCTATCCATGTAAAAATTGTGGTTAATATAGTTTAGGTTTTTTTATTAAAAATGTTAAAAGTTGATGAGGGTTTTCTGAGATCCCCTACACTTAAAGGGGTTTTATGACATTTTGAAAGTTAAAGAGGTTATTTGAGAAATAATAAAATGTTAAGGAACAAATTGGAGCTAGGGGTGGAGCTGTCCTCTCAAATTTTATTTAATAGAATTTTTAACATAGAGTTAAGATAGGACTAAGTTTAGATCTAACAAGAAGTACAATGACTAAGTTGAGAAAAAATAAAGTGTGAAGATCAATTTGAGTATGGGGTCATAGTACAGGGACCAAATTAGTCTTTTAGCCTTTTAAGTAACACAATACTTAGTATGACCTCAAGAGATCTGCAAAAGATAATTTAGATAATTTAGTTCAGGTACGAGAAGATTATTCTGTCCAAAGTATGAAAAGATTGATTTTGGACCCTTTCTTTAATCCTTCTTTATTCTTTAAGTCTACAATTGAGTTTCAAAGTTGGCTTAGATAATTTGCAAGGGATGGCAAACTTTGCTGACAAGCCCTCCTTTACTTGTTTTCTCTGAATGTAAACTGACAAAGGTAACTACCAAGAGAAAGCTTGATTGAGCTAGTCTTTTCCTCTTCCTTTTTTCCCCACATCAAACTTTTCTTTACCACTCTATGTTAGTATGCAATTAAATGCCAATAATTAAATGCTATGTGTGGGAGTTTAGTAATGGAGATGAAGGGAAATATATGAAGGAGAAACAAGGCAAAGGAAAAAGGAGAAGGAAAATGTAATAATCATATTTGGGAGTTTAGTAAAGAAAATGAAGGTGAATCATTTCTTAATCGTTGGATTTGTATCATGATGGTCCAAAATATTTTACTTCCTCTACACCTCAATTGAGGGGAACTAAATTATATAGAATGAAGATTAATGGATGTAAACTTTGTTTCTTCCATTCCCTCCATTATCTTTAAAAGAAACTCCCAAACAAGGGTGAACCTATTTAAGTTCCTTCTCCTAACCACAATAACTAAGGCCTAATTGAGCCAGCTAAGAAAAGTAAAGCTCAATCAAATATTTGAGAACTGAGAACATGACATATAGATGCACATGCCAAGGGGCTCATGTTAAGGTCTAAAGATATAAAAACGCCCATGTGGACTCCATGGGAGATTACATTTTCTTATTCTCTCGTATACAAAGGCCACTGGGGGTAGATGAATTGGGAGGGAGTAGACCCACCCATATCCCTAACCATATTTCCCGGATCCTGCCAATCTACTTTTCACAGTACCCCAATTATGAAGAGCAAAAAAAGAGAGAGCAAAGAATTAGGAAAAAAAAAAGCCTTAAAACATCATCACCAACCTCCAGCCTATATTTTTATTGGATTTAAGCTATATCTAGAGTATAAAGTAATAATCTTCTATACTTGCAGTAACTTCAAAGTTTTGATGTAGTGGAAGAGAAGATGATATCATTCCAACCTGCAGGGTCAAATTCCATCAGCCGTGAATTTATAGCATATTTAGAAAAAAGAAATTGTTGTGTGAGCTAAATTTCAACTCATTAGAAGTTTAAGGATACTGAACCTGAAAGAGCAGGAGTAGACAGTTACAACTCTCAATCATTAATGTAATTTCATAATCTTGATGCAACTAAAAGCACTCTAAGGTTGTGTTTGGTAACACCTTAAAATGCAAGCAGACCCCGAATCCACCCTAAAGGTAAGCTTGTTTCTAAAAACCGAGTAACTGACCCAAATTTTCCTTAAACCAAAAATAGCTTTTAAATAGGCTATATTTTGGACCACCCTCTCCTAATCTAATCGTAACTGGTTTAGAGTAAACTGAGCAAGATCGATCTTGGTCTAGTTTTCAAGACTTGCCCAACACAGTCTAAGTCTACAGATATGTTATACCCTATACCTAAAATCCCTTCCACTATTCTACTTTTCGTGTGTTCATACGAAAAGTTACAGATTTCACACTTGCACACACACACACCACTAGCTTGTAATATTGAGACCTGTTTGGGTATTGTTTTGTGGGTGGTAGGGTTGTGGGCACCATGTGCATGCATGTGGTGTGTCTCTACCCTCAATGGCCCACATCTTCCCTTCTCCTCCATGATCCCCATAATAAATTGCTTTTTTCCCATATTCTGCTCAATGAAAATTATATAATTTCATTTCTCTTTGGAACTATCAGCTCCACTCTTTATTTTTCTTAGTTTAATTCTATTGATTATGCTCTTTTAAACCTGTTCTAAATCATTAATTTTTATGTCATATCTCTAACATGGTAATAGTATTCTATTTTTATCTTCAATGTGCATGAGGGATTTTATTGCACCTGCTGAAACTTTTACTATTTTGTTTATCTTGCTGGGCATTTCCATATTAGTCCCTTGAATCTTTACTATTTTGAAACTACTTCCTCACTCATTGAAAATTGCTACCATGTCCCCAAAGTCTCATGTTATTTTAAAAAGTATCGTCATCATTGAAATTGCTATTAGGTTCCGTTATTCTCTTGAGTTATTTCAGAATTAATCATGATAGTTGGGGTAACGAATGGCAATTTCAATGATTTTTAAAATAACATTAGAATTAAAGAATCTAAAAGAAATTTCAATGATTTAAGGGTCCAATTTCCAAATGAAAGATTTAATGGACAAATGTTACGCAAGCTTCACACATGAGTAGCTTCGATCGATCAATTTTTTGATTATATAATAAATAAAATTTTTGGGTAAATTTCAAAAATACCCCTGAAGTGTGGGTGTTTCTCAGATGATCCCCTTAACTTTTAAAATGTCACAAAATCCCCCTTAAGTTTTAGGGTTCTTAGAAAACCCCCTTCGGCTTTCAACTTTTTTTAGAAAAAACCCTTAAAGGTGTGAACCACAATTTTTACTGGCGAAAATATCTCCGCATAATTTTACCTATCCATGTAAAAATTGTGGTTAATATAGTTTAGGTTTTTTTATTAAAAAATGTTAAAAGTTGATGAGGGTTTTCTGAGATCCCCTACACTTAAAGGGATTTTATGACATTTTGAAAGTTAAAGAGGTTATTTGAGAAATAATAAAATGTTAAGGAACAAATTGGAGCTAGGGGTGGAGCTGTCCTCTCAAATTTTATTTAATAGAATTTTTAACATAGAGTTAAGATAGGACTAAGTTTACATCTAACAAGAAGTACAATGACTAAGTTGAGAAAAATAAAGTGTGAGGATCAATTTGAGTATGGGGTCATAGTACAGGACCAAATTAGTCTTTTAGCCTTTTAAGTAACACAATACTTAGTATGACCTCAAGAGATCTGCAAAAGATAATTTAGATAATTTAGTTCAGGTACGAGAAGATTATTCTGTCCAAAGTATGAAAAGATTGATTTTGGACCCTTTCTTTAATCCTTCTTTATTCTTTAAGTCTACAATTGAGTTTCAAAGTTGGCTTAGATAATTTGCAAGGGATGGCAAACTTTGCTGACAAGCCCTCCTTTACTTGTTTTCTCTGAATGTAAACTGACAAAGGTAACTACCAAGAGAAAGCTTGATTGAGCTAGTCTTTTCCTCTTCCTTTTTTTCCCCACATCAAACTTTTCTTTACCACTCTATGTTAGTATGCAATTAAATGCCAATAATTAAATGCTATGTGTGGGAGTTTGCTAATGGAGATGAAGGGAAATAAATGAAGGAGAAACAAGGCAAAGGAAAAGAAGGAAAGGAGAAGGAAAATGTAATAATCATATTTGGGAGTTTAGTAAAGAAAATGAAGGTGAATCATTTCTTAATCGTTGGATTTGTATCATGATGGTCCAAAATATTTTACTTCCTCTACACCCCAATTGAGGGGGAACTAAATTATATAGAATGAAGGTTAATGGATGTAAAGTTTGTTTCTTCCATTCCCTCCATTATCTTTAAAAGAAACTCCCAAACAAGGGTGAACCTATTTAAGTTCCTTCTCCTAACCACAATAACTAAGGCCTAATTAAGCCAGCTAAGAAAAGTAAAGCTCAATCAAATATTTGAGAACTGAGAACATGACATATAGATGCACATGCCAAGGGGCTCATGTTAAGGTCTAAAGATATAAAAACGCCCATGTGGACTCCATGGGAGATTACATTTTCTTATTCTCTCGTATACAAAGGCCACCGGGGGTAGATGAATTGGGAGGGAGTAGACCCACCCATATCCCTAACCATATTTCCCGGATCCTGCCAATCTACTTTTCACAGTACCCCAATTATGAAGAGCAAAAAAAGAGAGAGCAAAGAACTAGGAAAAAAAAAAAGCCTTAAAACATCATCACCAACCTCCAGCCTATATTTTTATTGGATTTAAGCTATATCTAGAGTATAAAGTAATAATCTTCTATACTTTCAGTAACTTCAAAGTTTTGATGTAGTGGAAGAGAAGATGATATCAGTCCAACCTGCAGGGTCAAATTCCATCAGCCTTGAATTTATAGCATATTTAGAAAAAAGAAATTGTTGTGTGAGCTAAATTTCAACTCATTAGAAGTCTAAGGATACTGAACCTGAAAGAGCAGGAGTAGACAGTTATAACTCTCAATCAGTAATGTAATTTCATAATCTTGATACAACTAAATGCACTCTAAGGTTGTGTTTGGTAACACCTTAAAATGGACAGGCTCTGAACCTGACCCAATTTAAAGGTGTTTCTTGTTTGCTAAAAACTGAGTCAGAACCGACCCAGCTTTCCTTAAACCAAAAATAGCTTTTTAAATAGGCTATATTTTGGACCACCCTCTCCTAATCTAACTGTAACCTGGTTTAGAGTAAACCTGAGCTAAGACTGATCTTGGTCTAGTTTTTCAAGACTTGCCCAACACAGTCTAAGTCTACAGATATGTTATACCCTATACCTAAAATCCCTTCCACTATTCTACTTTTCGTGTGTTCATACGAAAAGTTACAGATTTCACACTTGCACACACACACACCACTAGCTTGTAATATTGAGACCTGTTTGGGTATTGTTTTGTGTGGTAGGGTTGGGCACCATGTGCATGCATGTGGTGTGTCTCTACCCTCAATGGCCCACATCTTCCCTTCTCCTCCATGATCCCCATAATAAATTGCTTTTTTCCCATATTCTGCTCAATGAAAATTATATAATTTCATTTCTCTTTGGAACTATCAGCTCCACTCTTTAGTTTTCCTTGGTATCCGATCCCTAGCTTCCTAGCACTTTTGAGACAATTATAGATTAGATGACATGATCTCAGTTTACAGTTGCACATGCAAGCCTCCTACCTTCACTCAGTGGTTTCTCCTTCCCGTACTCCAAGTCAAAATGTCATGCTTTCTTCCTCTCTTCTTGTCTACCCTTAGCACTGTAGTTATACCTACTTGAAGAAGAATTTAAAAAAAAAAAAAAAAAAAAAAAGATGGAGTAGGATTTAAATCAAATAGAAGGCCACATGGTGTGCTTTTAAAGAGCCAAACCAACATCATATATCTCCCAATTCTCTCTCTCTCCCCCTCTCTCCCCCCATAAAACCACAAGAAGCATTTGGGTTTTCCACCAAATTCTCTCCACATTCTCAACCATGCAAGCCACAAACAAATTCAAGAAGTCCTTCCTTAAGTTCATGATCAATGGTCTCAAGCTAGATGGTGTCCATTCCAAGAGCATGAGCATCCAAGAGAGGAAGAGGGCAATCAAGCTCTCCGCCGATGCCGCCATGGCTCTTGCTAGAGGCCACACCAAGTGGAGCAATGCCCTTATCACAAACCTCTCAAAGCAAGAAAACACCACCAACAATAACGCCTTTGATCATGAGAAGAACGTCTCCATTAATAAGTGGAAGATCACTTCAAGCAAGAAGATCCTAGGAAAGAGCCTCCGATATCGGTCAAGGAAGAAGAATGTGGAGGCAAGCATTGTGGCTAGGAGAATGATGAAGAAGAGAACACAAGTGCTCAAAAGAATTATACCAGGAGGTGAGTCCTTGGATAGCCTCTCTTTACTGGGGGAGACTCTAGACTATGTCATCCATCTAAGAGCTCAAGTCAATCTCATGCAATGCCTTGCAAACGCTCTTGGAGCCTCAACTCTCAAGTAAGCTCATGAAATACTTTCATGCTAATTACATATAAATAGTAAAGGGCAGCTCGTGTATCTGTTTATAATGTTGGCTGGTGTATCCATGACATATCACATCCAAACCACTACAGTCTAGATCATCGACATACCAGATCATAAGGAATGACTTAAACCTCTAACATCGATAGTAACACGTACATCAGTCAAGACTAACATCAGTAACACATCAGTCAAGATTATGGACGGACATGCATATTATTCCCATTTTTTGAATTATATATGCTTCTTTTAATTATCTCTTACATTGTTTCTTAAATTTTATTTTATTGTTATTTTCTTTGTTGAGAATAGGCCTCACAAGGGTATGCAATCTTCTTTTAATTATCTCTTACATTGTTTTTTAAAATTTTATTTTGTTGTTATTTTCTTTGTTGAGAATAGGCCTCACAAGAGTATACATTGCAAGAAAGAGTTGGATCAAGGAGGTGGGTACTTTTAGAGAGGAGGAAATGAATTCAAACCACAGTGGGCCAAAAAAGGTCTAAAGTGCAACAAGGATCCATTGAAAGCCATGTGAAGCCTATATTCTCTCTCTGAATTAATCACTGAAAAGAGATTTCCTCTTAAGGAAGGCAATAATGCAAGAACATGCGCATAGGTTTTGTATATCTGAGCTTAGTAATGTGCAGGCAGAGAAGGGGTTAGGGTTTTGAAAGCTAGAGGGCCCCCTCTATGTTATAGACATTACATTAGCTATTGTACTTTTTGAGTTGCATGCAAGATCAAATGAAGAATTTTAATCATGAGCTTAGAACTGTTTCTCATTTTCTGACTCGTATACTTACATTCTATAGCTGCATCAGTGGGCTTTCATTTCTTTTTTCTTTTACTGTCTCTTTCTGGTTGACATTTTTAATTAGCTATCCATTTTGTTGCTAACATTGCAAACCACTGATGAGCGTGCAACTGAAAAGTCTGCTTATTTTGCACAGTTAATTGAATGTAATATAGTGAGATGGTCGCAAACAATGCAGATCTGTCAGAATTTCAAATTGGGAGTTATTCGACAAAACTTTTTGTGTTATATAACATTTTAAAAGTTTGGGTATTGTCTCGTAATGGAGCAAACTTTTAGGGGGTTATATGAAATTTACCCATTAAGTAGTTAGGGTTGATTTCACATAACCAACTGAACTTTGGGTGTCTCAAAAAACCCCCCTGGACTTTAATATTTTCTCACCGGACCCCCTACATGTAATTTGAAAATAACTAAATTTACTTGAGAGGAAATGCCCAAAATTTATAAGAGAGAGATACATTGCCTTTAAATGACAAACGACACAATTTGATATTTTTTTTCTCTCTCAAGGATATTTTAGTTGTTTGCAAATTATAGATGGCGGGGTCGACCGGTAAGAAACATTGAAAGGGGTTTTTGAGACATCCTAAAGTTCAGAAGGGTTACATGAGATAAACAAACTTCAGGGGTTATGAGAAAACCCCCAAAGTTCAGGGTGGTTACGTGAAATTAACCCATTATAAATTACTCGGGTGAAAACACTTCTAACTCTCCTCCTTCAAGCAGTTGGGCTTCTTTCTCTTACTTGATTTTACTGATGATCTTAGCTAAGTCTGCTAAGAGTTGATGCACTGCTTTTCTATTGTGTGCTTTAATTGATGTGAACATGTGAGGAATCCAAATATAGTCATGCAGATGTCTAGATATATAGTCGTTTTAGCTTGCTGCTAATATGAAATAATGCGAATCCTAGCACCAAACTCCTCCATGGATGGTGATATATGCGACTAAAGTTTTGAAAGAAAAAAATAAAGGACAGGAAAAACATTGACTTTCATGAATTTCCGAAAACGTGAAGTAAATAGTACCTTTCAAATCTTTTGGAAGAGCTGTGCGTTCTTAATTAAATGGCAAAACTAAAGCAAAATTCTGACGTACTCCGGTTCAAGGTTCAGGCCTCCCATTAATTAAACCTAGTCTCAATGGTGAAAGTTATTATATCCTCCCTTATGATTCTTGTTCCTCCCTTTGCTTCAAACAAATATTTCACAACTCAATCATTATATCATACCATGAATTTGATACAATAATCATAGAAAATGCTTCATCACCGTTTGAAGAATAAAAGATTTTGTCATCAAAATTATATTTTAGCATCGAGAGAGAAAGAGAGAGAGAGAAAAAGGTTAATTTTAGAAAACTCCCCTCAATGGGGGTTGTCTAAGAACCCCAACCCCAACACCACCCCCCCCCCAACCCCTCTCCTCCCAAAACAATTTTAATTCTAGGAAACCCCTTTTAATTTTGGGGTAGTTGTAGGTAAACCCCCTAAACTTTTTAAATATGATTGAAGCCCCATCAATTATGAGGTGTCTCACGAAAACTCTCTTATCTTTACAATTTTTTCCCCAAATAACCTCTTAACATAGTTAATTTAAAATGTGCATTGACTAAAACACCATTGATTGAAAATTAAAGCTAAGTATGATGCCCATAATTGTCATCTTCATTGTCTTCTTCATCATGATCAATTTCCACACGAAGAACTCAAAATTATTACTCTTCAATTCAATGGATTTTGATAAGAAACATCTTAAACAAAAACTAAAATTCTATTTGCTCCAAATATTAGAAGCATGAATAAATACAAAATATACAAAGTTTGAAGTTTCAAAAAGGAAAAAAAACTGGCTAGGAACTAGATGGTGCTTTTTGAGGGGGGAGGGGGCCGGGTGGGGGGGGGGAGGATATATAGGAGGAGGTATTTTTCGATGCAACAAAGTGAAAAAGGGCTGGTTGAAGGTGGTTTTCTGAGACAACCTCTATAGTTTAGGGGGGTTTATAAAATTAACCCTAAAATTATTATAGGCCGAACAAAAAATCCAGTAGAAAGAGAAAAACTCATTGATTTTCTCTGCACACTTCATGTGTTTGGATATTAGTAATTAGGACCCCATGTTATTTTAATTACATCTAAATTCCAACATACATATTTGATCGGAAATCATTCAAACTTTAAAAAGTCATTATAAAAAATTATTTATAAATAGAAAACTTATTTCTGTATTCAAATTGAAATATGTTCAAACAACAAAAAATTAAGCTTATATAATATTGATGGAAAGAAAAACCTGATAGATTGGGTTCGCAAAATTAGACTCGATGATGGTGGCCTTTTGATCGTCCTAGATGGCTGATGTCGATTTGATCTTGAGATTTTGCTTCTGTAACACAGAGAAAGTGTCATATTGATAATGATGTGCTATCCACCAACGCCCCTCCGATGCCTAAGTAATATTTTTGATGATAAAGGTCAAGATTTTTGATGATAAACGTCAAAGCAATAGCTATGTCGGTTAAGGTTTAGATTAGGGTTCATAGATCCAAGTTGATGATACCAAACTGATATCAAAATGAAAAGGAGACCCCCTTTTTACCCCCAGACAGGTTGACATATTTATAGGGATTTGCCTACGAAAATTGGGTGATACAAGTGCCACAATTCTATTGTTTGAGATAGTTATGGTAGTTACTTGGCGGGCTAGTAAATACACATATTAAGATCTTATTGGTCGAGGAAGGTTCCTCTATTTGTGTATGAGGATAGTAGGAGTTATGGTAGTTGACAATCAGAGAAATTGGTTATCGATTGATATTTCCTAACATAGTATGTTGAGGATATGATATGGTTCGAAGCACTTATTAGGCAAACCATCATAAGATTGAGCGCAGCTAGAGCAGAGCATGATATCCACACTAATGTTAGTTCAGTCATCATGAGCCTTGATCTTCTATCCAGACTTTTTGGTCAAATCAAAGAGTCGCATGACCTGAGTTAAGTTGACTACCTTTTTGACTGAGCCATCTGCTGATGTGGCATGGTCAGGCTAGCCCAATTGCTAAATCCGGATTATATGCATAACATATAAGATCATAAATACATGGCTAAATGGCACGTGTATACCCTATAGTTTCACTCTTGTAGCACTTAAATACCTCAAGTTACAAAATATAACAGAAAAATACCCTGAGTTGGTAGCCATTTGAATTTGGCTAACAGTGTTAAAAAATACCCAAATGGACAATAATGCCCCTCATTTGGAATTAACCCCTCCACATGATAAAGTAGTAAATATTACAATGAATGGGGGTAAAAAAATATTTAATTTGGTGACATGGCAGCATGTGAGAATATTCCATAGAATATTCTCACGGCTAGTTAACGGAAGGTAGCAACTTGCATAATTTTACCAACTCAGGGTATTTTGTTTGCTACGTTTTGTAACTTGAGGTATTTAAGTGCTACAAGGGCGAAACAATAATGTATATAACTGCCATTTAGCCTAAATACATTGGGTTGTGATAACTTTACACATCTTTGTGTACTCATCTTGTACACAAAGACACAATGAGGTGGGGCCCATTGTAAAAGTGGGATCCCACTTTACAATGGGCCCCACCCCATTGTGTCTTTGTGTACAAGATGAGTACACAAAGATGTGTACGCTTATCATTTTTCAAATACATTTCTCATTCCAACTACTCTTGGAGCATACGTGGAGCGGATACGAATCCAGCGGGTTTCAGAAACGGGTTTCGCGTTTCGGGTTTAACCCTACCCGATTTATACCCTGCACCCC
The DNA here is from genome assembly GCA_012295165.1 of Asparagus setaceus. Taxonomy (NCBI): domain Eukaryota; kingdom Viridiplantae; phylum Streptophyta; class Magnoliopsida; order Asparagales; family Asparagaceae; genus Asparagus; species Asparagus setaceus. Next base: position 80,790,458 of record CM022702.1, on the reverse strand, counting down.
AAAGACAGCCATCGCGAAAGTCCAGCTCATCACCACTAAACCCCCGCCTCCAAAATCTCGGTCAGCACAGAATCTCTGTCCAAATTCTCCTCTTTACCTTTTTTAGGGCACAAAATATCTCCCCTCTAGGGCTTCAAATCAACTCAATCTCCTGATTCATCATCGAGTTCCTCGTCGTCGACGGCCATGAGGGCGGCGTCGAGGTGCCTCGAGGCCTGCGGCCGCCATTACCGTTTATCTCAGAGCTCTCTGTTCCATAACCCTAGAAGGTCATTTCTTGGTTCTGTTGGATCGCTGTATAGCGTTAGGGATTGTTCTCGGGAGAATCATCGAGCTCAGCGCCGAAGCAGGACGGTTTCTGATTGATTCAGAGGGGTTCGATGAGTGATGGCGTCTGTTTTCGGCGGTTCAATGGGTTTCTATCGGATTCTATTGGGAGTAGGACCTCGAGAGATGCGGTAATTTTTGCGTAATTTGACAAAAGGGTTGTTTGCATTTTAGTGACCCAAAGTTTCACCTGTAATTTTCGAGTTTGACTTTAATATTTTCAAGAATATCAACGTACAAAGTGAATGATAAACAAATGTTATTACCAAATTTCAGTTTTTTGAGTCTGGTGAAAGTGAGGAACTAAGTTACGGCTTTGGGGGTATCAATATTGTCAAAATAGACCAAAACAAAAAAAAAAGTGAAACTTTGGAGTGTTAAAATGAAATAAGCCTTTAAAAAAGAATAATTTCCTTTGCATAGATTTGTTATTTACAGCAGTTTATGTTACTCTGGAGCATGTAATCGACATGCAGTGTCAGAGCAAGGATTTCTGTTTGGGGCAAAATGCAACTACTATACCATACATCAATATAAAAGCGATCAAATATGACAATGCATAGTAAATTTTCATATTAAGTAGGTGAAAAAGAACCTAGAAAGAAGTTCTACAGAAAAGACATTTTCATGAATACTTAAATCATTTCAACATACTCACCCACCATTGAATCAACATGCTCCAATCTTCCAAAGCTTCTTGTAAAATTGGATAAATTGTAGTTGGTTTTGTCATAATCACAAGCTACAAATTACAAACTTTTGGAAGACCTGACAATTTAATGATACACTATAAATTTATACTATTTTAATTCATTTCAAGCAATAATGAGAAGAAATAAAGCTGTTTTAACTATACTAGTATAGTGCACGTGCGTTGCACGTAAACACACTTGTTGATCTTTTTATTGAGAATTTTTTGTTGTTCTCTTAGAGAAGAGTGAGGAAGTGCATGGTTATTAGATGTTATCCTTAATTAATAATTAAAACACTGCATTAAAACACTGCATGAGAGAATATTGGGCACATTTTTCTTTTCCTTTTCTTTACACAACAATCTATGTCATCTAGAACAAAATTGAACGTCCCTCAATAGATTTCTCTCTATAATTCGTTGTGATTTGAGGAACTTCAGCGACTCCCATCTAAGAACACTGATCAATTCAAAGGTCAATGCAAAATCATCCTTTACACTGGGCAAACAATATTTCAAGTAGGCCCAAAGCCCATTAAGAGCAATGCTTATTTGGGAGCAAATGGGTGACCTTTCTCTATTGGAAAAACTGGAAAAAAATTAAAGAATACCCAAATAACCCAAGGATCTTGAATACATGAAACCGTGACACATAATCACTCAAAATTTGCAAAAATAAATGAAATGGATTGAAAAAAAGAAAAACTCAGAAAGCATACCTCTGTTTGAATCCTGTAGAAGCCAAAATTTAATGCAGACCCTGTAATTTGGAGCATTGTGACTAGTTGAGCATTGTGGTCAGTGCAGAGGAAAGTTTTGAGAAATTGATAAGATTTTATTGTTATTTATAGTGATTTGGGGGAAGAGGAATAGTTGTAATGTTTTTCATCATTAGTGCAAATAAAGTTATGTTTTGTGTCAAGAGTCAGTAGAGGAAGTTTATGAGTGAGGGGTTAAATGAAAAATTGATGATAATTAATGGGAGAGGTTATGAAAATTTGAGTATGTGTTGGTCTTCATGTATGCATGGATGGATTTATTTTGATGTGTGCATGTATGTGTTTTGTGGATACATGTATGTGTTTTGAAGGGCATTTCGGAAGAAAATGTTTTAACATCCTACACACTTTTATAATAGTATAAAATTTATAAAATACTTGCAAAAGTACATAAATATAGAAGACTCATTTCCAATAATAATCCAATTATCAAAATCCTTATCAAATTATATAGAAATCCCGTTTCACATGTATACTTCTTAATGTAAAACTTTATGAACTTAGAAGAATCTCATTTCACAATTTCACCACAAAATACAAAACCACATGAAAATATAAACCTTATGTCCCAATTCTACTGTTAAATGCAATACTACATGAAAATTGAAATCTTGTTTCCAGATTCTATTTGAAATGCAAATAAGCTATAATATGAAATTGAAACCAATTTCATATTACAATACAACTCCGATAAAACCACTACGAATCTTATCGAACCGATCACATGCGCAGCTTTGTTCCGAGCAACTTCCCATTTTGCCCCCTATTGTGTCTGTCGAAGCTCAAAACCTACCGCCACATGCGGTCGGTTCAGATAGAAAGCGGACTCATAAAAATATGAAAATAAAACAACTTCCGATAATAATCATGTAGATGACTAGAATCTCAATTCTCAATATTTTTGACCAAATTGCAAACCCACAACACCAAAGAAATAATCTCACTGAAGATGTTTGTATTTGACGTCAAACCCTGTAACTTGAGGTATTTAAGTGCTACAGGCTAAAACAATAATGTATATAACTGCCATTTAGCCTAAATACATTGGGTTGTGATAACTTTACACATCTTTGTGTACTCATCTTGTAACAAAGATATTGGTGGGGCCCATTGTAAAAGTGGGATCCCACTTTTACAATGGGCCCCACCCCATTGTGTCTTTGTGTACAAGATGAGTACACAAAGATGTGTACGCTTATCATTTTTCAAATACATTTCTCATTCCAACTACTCTTGGAGCATACGTGGAGCGGATACGAATCCAGCGGGTTTCAGAAACGGGTTTCGCGTTTCGGGTTTAACCCTACCCGATTTATACCCTGCACCCCAAAGACAGCCATCGCGAAAGTCCAGCTCATCACCACTAAACCCCCGCCTCCAAAATCTCGGTCAGCACAGAATCTCTGTCCAAATTCTCCTCTTTACCTTTTTTAGGGCACAAAATATCTCCCCTCTAGGGCTTCAAATCAACTCAATCTCCTGATTCATCATCGAGTTCCTCGTCGTCGACGGCCATGAGGGCGGCGTCGAGGTGCCTCGAGCCTGCGGCCGCCATTACCGTTTATCTCAGAGCTCTCTGTTCCATAACCCTAGAAGGTCATTTCTTGGTTCTGTTGGATCGCTGTATAGCGTTAGGGATTGTTCTCGGGAGAATCATCGAGCTCAGCGCCGAAGCAGGACGGTTTCTGATTGATTCAGAGGGGTTCGATGAGTGATGGCGTCTGTTTTCGGCGGTTCAATGGGTTTCTATCGGATTCTATTGGGAGTAGGACCTCGAGAGATGCGGTAATTTTGCGTAATTTGACAAAAGGGTTGTTTGCATTTTAGTGACCCAAAGTTTCACCTGTAATTTTCGAGTTTGACTTTAATATTTTCAAGAATATCAACGTACAAAGTGAATGATAAACAAATGTTATTACCAAATTTCAGTTTTTGAGTCTGGTGAAAGTGAGGAACTAAGTTACGGCTTTGGGGGTATCAATATTGTCAAAATAGACCAAAACAAAAAAAGTGAAACTTTGAGTGTTAAAAATGCCCAAATGGACAATAATGCCCCTCATTTGGAATTAACCCTCCACATGATAAAGTAGTAAATATTACAATGAATGGGGTAAAAAATATTTAATTTGGTGACATGGAAGATGTGAGAATATTCCATAGAATATTCTCACCGCTAGTTAACTAAGGTAGCAACTTGCATAATTTTACCAACTCGGTATTTTGTTTGCTACGCTTGTAACTTGAGGTATTTAAGTGCTACAAGGGCTAAAACAATAATGTATATAACTGCCATTTAGCCTAAATACATTGGGTTGTGATAACTGTACACATCTTTGTGTACTCATCTTGTACACAAAGACACAATGGTGGGGCCCATTGTAAAAGTGGGATCCCACTTTTACAATGGGCCCCACCATATTGTGTCTTTGTGTACAAGATGAGTACACAAAAGATGTGTACACTTATCATTTTTCAAATACATTTCTCATTCCAACTACTCTTGGAGCATACGTGGAGCGGATACGAATCCAGCGGGTTTCAGAAACGGGTTTCGCGTTTCGGGTTTAACCCTACCCGATTTATACCCTGCACCCCAAAGACAGCCATCGCGAAAGTCCAGCTCATCACCACTAAACCCCCGCCTCCAAAATCTCGGTCAGCACAGAATCTCTGTCCAAATTCTCCTCTTTACCTTTTTTAGGGCACAAAATATCTCCCCTCTAGGGCTTCAAATCAACTCAATCTCCTGATTCATCATCGAGTTCCTCGTCGTCGACGGCCATGAGGGCGGCGTCGAGGTGCCTCGAGGCCTGCGGCCGCCATTACCGTTTATCTCAGAGCTCTCTGTTCCATAACCCTAGAAGGTCATTTCTTGGTTCTGTTGGATCGCTGTATAGCGTTAGGGATTGTTCTCGGGAGAATCATCGAGCTCAGCGCCGAAGCAGGACGGTTTCTGATTGGATTCAGAGGGGTTCGATGAGTGATGGCGTCTGTTTTCGGCGGTTCAATGGGTTTCTATCGGATTCTATTGGGAGTAGGACCTCGAGAGATGCGGTAATTTTTGCGTAATTTGACAAAAGGGTTGTTTGCATTTTAGTGACCCAAAGTTTCACCTGTAATTTTCGAGTTTGACTTTAATATTTTCAAGAATATCAACGTACAAAGTGAATGATAAACAAATGTTATTACCAAATTTCAGTTTTTTGAGTCTGGTGAAAGTGAGGAACTAAGTTACGGCTTTGGGGGTATCAATATTGTCAAAATAGACCAAAACAAAAAAAGTGAAACTTTGGAGTGTTAAAATGAAATAAGCCTTTAAAAAAGAATAATTTCCTTTGCATAGATTTGTTATTTACAGCAGTTTATGTTACTCTGGAGCATGTAATCGACATGCAGTGTCAGAGCAAGGATTTCTGTTTGGGGCGCAAAATGCAACTACTATACCATACATCAATATAAAAGCGATCAAATATGACAATGCATAGTAAATTTTCATATTAAGTAGGTGAAAAAAGAACCTAGAAAGAAGTTCTACAGAAAAGACATTTTCATGAATACTTAAATCATTTCAACATACTCACCCACCATTGAATCAACATGCTCCAATCTTCCAAAGCTTCTTGTAAAAATTGGATAAATTGTAGTTGGTTTTGTCATAATCACAAGCTACAAATTACAAACTTTTGGAAGACCTGACAATTTAATGATACACTATAAATTTATACTATTTAATTCATTTCAAGCAATAATGAGAAGAAATAAAGCTGTTTTAACTATACTAGTATAGTGCACGTGCGTTGCACGTAAACACACTTGTTGATCTTTTTATTGAGAATTTTTTGTTGTTCTCTTAGAGAAGAGTGAGGAAGTGCATGGTTATTAGATGTTATCCTTAATTAATAATTAAAACACTGCATTAAAACACTGCATGAGAGAATATTGGGCACATTTTTCTTTTCCTTTTCTTTACACAACAATCTATGTCATCTAGAACAAAATTGAACGTCCCTCAATAGATTTCTCTCTATAATTCGTTGTGATTTGAGGAACTTCAGCGACTCCCATCTAAGAACACTGATCAATTCAAAGGTCAATGCAAAATCATCCTTTACACTGGGCAAACAATATTTCAAGTAGGCCCAAAGCCCATTAAGAGCAATGCTTATTTGGGAGCAAATGGGTGACCTTTCTCTATTGGAAAAACTGGAAAAAAAATTAAAAGAATACCCAAATAACCCAAGGATCTTGAATACATGAAACCGTGACACATAATCACTCAAAATTTGCAAAAATAAATGAAATGGATTGAAAAAAAGAAAAACTCAGAAAGCATACCTCTGTTTGAATCCTGTAGAAGCCAAAATTTAATGCAGACCCTGTAATTTGGAGCATTGTGACTAGTTGAGCATTGTGGTCAGTGCAGAGGAAAGTTTTGAGAAATTGATAAGATTTTATTGTTATTTATAGTGATTTGGGGGAAGAGGAATAGTTGTAATGTTTTTCATCATTAGTGCAAATAAAGTTATGTTTTGTGTCAAGAGTCAGTAGAGGAAGTTTATGAGTGAGGGGTTAAATGAAAAATTGATGATAATTAATGGGAGAGGTTATGAAAATTTGAGTATGTGTTGGTCTTCATGTATGCATGGATGGATTTATTTTGATGTGTGCATGTATGTGTTTTGTGGATACATGTATGTGTTTTGAAGGGCATTTCTGGAAGAAAATGTTTTAACATCCTACACACTTTTATAATAGTATAAAATTTATAAAATACTTGCAAAAGTACATAAATATAGAAGACTCATTTCCAATAATAATCCAATTATCAAAATCCTTATCAAATTATATAGAAATCCCGCTTCACATGTATACTTCTTAATGTAAAACTTTATGAACTTAGAAGAATCTCATTTCACAATTTCACCACAAAATACAAAACCACATGAAAATATAAACCTTATGTCCCAATTCTACTGTTAAATGCAATACTACATGAAAATTGAAATCTTGTTTCCGTATTCTATTTGAAATGCAAATAAGAAGCTATAATATGAAATTGAAACCAATTTCATATTACAATACAACTCCGGATAAAAAAACCACTACGAATCTTATCAGAACCGATCACATGCGAGCAGTTTGTTCTGAGCAACTTCCCATTTTGCCCCCCTATTGTGTCTGTCGAAAGCTCAAAACCTACCGCTCACATGCGGTCGGTTCAGATAGAAAGCGGACTCATAAAAAATATGAAAATAAAACAACTTCCGATAATAATCATGTAGATGACTAGAATCTCGAATTCTCAATATTTTTGACCAAATTGCAAACCCACAACACCAAAGAAATAATCTCACTGAAGATGTTTGTATTTGACGTCAAACCCTATAAGTTGAGTCTGGGAAGAAGAAAGGAAAAAGATGTATTTGATTTTCAATGCACACTGAGATAACTGCATCTATTTGCTTGGTAAAACACAGCTGAATATTATGGACAAAAAATTGTGTTTAACTCACTAGGTTTTTGACTTACAAGAGTATTACTGAATCTTTTTGACTCACAAGAGTTTTAACTCAATTGTTTGGACTCACAAAAAACTGAGTTTTAACTTTATAAGAGTATTCTTTTTTCTTCATTCTAGAGATTTTTGACTTAAGTTATTGTGTATTAACTTCATTTTCTTGCCTTAACAGAGGTATTTGCATGAAGCGAATGCATTTTTCTCCACTTCTGCCGGTGAAATGTCAGCAAAACCAGCCGTTGGAGCTGGGCAAAAACTCAAAAATGACATGGCCAGAAAAGAATCCCCTGACGAGCAAATTACTGACATGAAAATCATTCGCACCCTTGCAAAATACTTGTGGCTGAAAGATAATGTAGAGTTCCGCTTTAGGGTTGCAATGGCTTTGGGTCTGCTTGTTGGTGCGAAGGTGAGCATTACATCTTTTGTCCATGGACATTATATTTGCTGCTTTTTATTGGTGCTTCCTGCTGTTGATGAGTGTGCTTCATTTATTTTCTAGGACACATTGATAATGTTCCTTCAAAATTTCCACCACTCTTTAGGAACAAGATAGTTTTACTTTATTTGCTCGAGAGAAAGGTACCTCATGACTCTATGCTCTTGCTATGGATAAAAATGTCTCTGTTCTCCTCTTCCTCTCTCTAAATTTTTTATTAGAATAAGGCCATGCACATGTTAAAAAAATTTATATTCTTGCATGTACATCCCACACCATTCTTTTATTTGTTTTACATACCGGTCATGTGTAGCCTTCACACAGGTAACAAATTGTACATGTGTAGCACAGTTTTCCTAATCACATATCACAACCGAATGCAGCCTGATTTTTGTGATATCAGAAGTCAGTATGTTTTGAATATTTATACACTAAATTCAAAGAGGATATAGGTGTACAATTGGAAATGTTCTAACAATTTTTTTTGTTGGATGTGTGTTTCTAGATTCATCTTTATGCCTCTCTTTATGTTGTGTTGTGGTAATTTATAAAAGCCAATAGCACATTAAATACATTTATATACATCTTGAAGCAATCAAATGGCCTCACAAGCGTCTACGTGGTTGAAAACGTTTAAAATAACAGTTCTAATCTAACCTGTATATTCATACTCAGTGGTTTCTACAATGTAGTTGTGATAGATTTTTCCATCCAACAGTCATATCCCTTTTGCCGGGGAATTCGTAGTGTCCTTCAAATTATAGTTTTAGCTAGGAGATAACAGAACCTGTGGAAGACATCCATAGATTTGTTTTGTCTTGTAGTATTTTCTTAAATTCGGAAGTCTTGTTTGTTTCGGGATTCATTTTTGGTATATCAGGCACTCCTTTTGTCTGGACAGTAGCTATGTTTCTGGGTTCTGACCATCTTTGTAACTTATTTATGTTGTATGAAACCCTATAAGGCGCTTTTTTGTTCAGTTAATAGATAACTCATAAATGTTGCATGCAAAATATCTAACTTCTTGCTCTGAAATTGGAAACTAGGTCATAAATGTTCAAGTACCTTTCTTGTTCAAACTTGCTGTGGATTGGCTTTCAGCTGTCACTGGTTCTTCTACTACATTCGCATCATTTACAGATAACAACTCCACTTTACTAGCACTTTTTGCAAGCCCAGCAGCTGTTCTTGTTGGGTATGGAATAGCACGTGCTGGTTCATCCGCCTGCAATGGTATTCTACATAAAATATGATATTTTTATCTGATCAAGTTTTACCTGCCTTTGTCTTATTTGATATTATATTGCCCAATATTCACAATGTTTTACTTTTGGGCTTAATTCTCTTTCAACAGAATTGCGAAATGCTGTGTTCTCCAAGGTAGCACTAAGAGCCATCCGCACTGTGTCTAGGAAGGTAAAGTTATCCTCCTTTCTCTTGTTTTAGCATGTTACTGTTGATTCTTGTGTTTTGTTTTGGGCAACCTTTTGTTCTAGCATTCTAGACTGGTTATTTTATTAGTATTCTAAACTGGTTATTGTATTAGTATCCTGTAAAAGACGTTACTGGAAACTTTTTCTTTGTGAGCTTAGTCGTTTTTATGTGATCTTACCACGTCATATAAACCAAAGAGATATAGACAGCCAAATTAAAGTACTCTACAAGCTACCAGCTTTGTGCAAGTGATCTTACTGTAATAGAGAAATAACCAGATATGTCAATGCTCATTTTTATTTGCATTCATGAATTTCATTTCTGAAGGAAAAATGCTATGTATAGATAACCAAATTGGAGGTTGAATCATGACATGCCTTCCTTCCAATCAAATCTTAAAAAATGTGTATTTTAGTAATCTAGTTGCCTGGTACTAGCTACCTGGCCAATGAAATGTGGACACTAGAGGTGTATCCAAGAAAATATAGTTACCTGTGCAGCCAAGGGTCAAGCCACTTAACTTCTTAATTCTTAGTACTGGTAAAAAGAGATAGCTGATTACCTTTGCTATAGGTAATGTCTTACTTCTTTGAGGCATTCCATCTAATAAAGAAAATACATACATATTGTCCATCTTGTTAGTATATATGAGGTTGAATGATATTTATTGTATTCAGAGAAATCTAAACTGACTATTGACCGTTATAAATGCTTACTTAGAAACTAGTTCTTACATGAAGATGTCCTTAAATGTGTGTGTACGTCACACTCACACACACACACATGGATGAACATTAGTACGTATTGATGGTCCAGAAATGCCTAAGGGTAATTACTTTTACTATGGTGAGATTGAGAATGCCATGGTTCGTCGAATCAAATTAAGATAGTTAAAATGGATAAGTGCTTCTCAAATCTTATGTGATAGTAGAATTCATTTGAAATTGAAGAGAAAATTTTGTAAAACGAGACCGACAGTGATCTAAGATTATAATATTGGACAAATAAGAAACAGCATGTGCAGAAAATGTGTAGCAAGATGAGAATATTGCAACATACATGTGGATATAAACTAAGAGGTTGGATAACCAATGAGTGCATGCATAGAAAGTTCGAAGTTGCTGCTGTTGAGGATTAAATCATTGAGAATCGTTTGAGATGGTTTTGCCATGTGCAACAGAGGCCACTAAATCAAGTAGGGGAAGTAATCAAATTATAGTTAATCAATTTATGAACGGTATGATAGTGATTAACTTAATAGAGGAGAAAGATCTTTAATAGAATTTATCCCAAAATCTGGGATAGAGGTTTGCTGTTATTGTAAACTCCCTTGCACACACATACATATAGACATTCCTTTTCAGGCAAGGATCCATCTATAATCCACCAGCATTGGCTTTCCTGCCGACTCCTTTACCTCACCATTTTCATAATCTCTATACCTAAAAGCTAAACTCGTTATGAATCTTAAAACATACAATTCTTATGTATTTTCTTATTGGTTGGTATTTCTTTATTAATGTTGTCAAATTTTCTTTTGATCTGTAGTAGGTTCCTGAAAATCTAGTATAATTACGATGCATATAAGAAATTGAATCTTAATGTGCCTTAATTAATAATTGATATTTTTGATAGGACTTGTAAGGATTATAGATTTTGTATGTTTGTCCGATTCTATATGGATTATGGATTCTTTATGCTACCTTGAAATGTAATGCGATAAGTGATATATTTGCAGTTGGGATTATGAACTTTGTATTTAACTAAATACTGGTGATTGAGATCTTGTGTTGCTTATATTTCTTGAAGTCGTAGAGATTAATATGAGTCCAAACTTTTAAATACCTTGGTTTTTGCTGTATTTCCCTGTTAATTTTCTTCTATAATTTGTAGATTCTAAAATTATGATAATTGTTACTTATGAAGTATGGCCTGATAGTGTAGGGTTATGTTTGGGATGGAAAACGGCTATCACTCTTTAGGAAGCGACAGTTTATTTCTCCAAAATGAGAGATGAAAATATTTTCTTTCAAGTACCTTTTTTATGAGCATTGAGCGCTGGACATTTTTCAGCGCTATGTTAACTTTTCAATTGTTATATGAATTTGACATGTTTTTCACTTGGCAGTTATCAATTGCTCATTTTTGTAAAGTTTATTTAATACAGTGAAGTTATTTCTGGAAATCGGTTAATAGATGTAAAGTGTTACGCATGGCAACAAAAGGAAATGGGAATCTGAATGCTTCATAGTACTTACAATTTTTGATCGAATAATTGTTACTAGTACGCTTTGCATATTATTCCGAGTTGCTAATTGTTCACTTTTTCTGTGACTTGTTAACTCTATAGCTAGAATTTTCCCCATTTCTTTTAGGTAATTTCTTTAAAACTGAATGTACTTGAATTTCTTTATAATATCTTGTAATAAGTTTCATACTAATTAATATTTTTCTGATGATGTTGATATTCTTGTGGGCATGTTAGGTCTGTAATTTAAGTTTCCTTCACCTAATTGTATGACAATAATTTTATTTTTGTTTATTCATGAATTGGTAATAACTATAGTAAATTCAATTACTTGCAGGTATTTTCACATTTGCATGACCTCGATCTTCGGTTTCATTTAAGGTATTAACAATATTGGACTTGATAATCTCGAAAGTTAACTTTGATATGCCATTTTATCAGGTATAGTGTTACAAATTTCTCAAAAAAGATTTGATCTAGATGATGACAGATCCGTCATCTAAATTCTACAGAACATTAAGTGAATAGAAAATCTGCGTTAAACATTAACAAAATGCATAATTCATAAACAGGATGAAGCCTTCCTTCTGTTTTCTGGAAAAGTAAGTTGCAGGACCTGTTCTTTGTTACTGTGAGGGGGCAACTGCTATCTACATTCTATTGGATCCTGTTCAATCTTACATGCATACCGAAATGTATCTCACATTAATCAATGAAGATAATAGATGTAGTTCTTATTCAATAGACAGAGGTCTTATGAATGGTTATTTAATCTCTTATCTATCAGTTAATATTTTGCTCCACTTTATTATTCATGACATAAACTAAGACAATTAGCTTTTTTATTATATTTATTTAATTGCTGCTTTTGATTCCTAACTTCCCCTGCCAATACGTTTGAGTGATATTCCTTTTTTTTTTTTAACTCAGACAACTCAAATAGTAGTGTCGACGTTGGAGCCTATTTGTGGAGTCAAACAATGGGTCACTTTGCACGTTGAGTTTAAACCAGGAGTCTGTTAAGGAGTCTGTAGTAGTTGGAAAAGTCAATTGAGGGTTTAATCATAGTTACATGATATGCAGTACATAACGGTTTGTGGTATGAATTCGGGTACGCAATTTGCCATTTAGGTATGTATGAATTCGAGAAGGGGCAGGGTTCTTTGGTATGCAAATTCAGTACGTGGTACGTTGTAAAATATTTTTAGGTGCTGCTTCTTACCATTTTCAAATTGCATAGTAGGAAACAAGAAACTAGAAAGCTAATTGTGCATTTCAAAATTTTTTTGCTACAAAGTACTTCAATGTTTTATTTTCAAAATTTCTGAATACATAAAGACACAAAAACATTTGTATTATAGACTAAGCACTTTTATAATTTTTTTCTTCTCCACCTCCTGTGATTTTCAACAATAAAATTTGAGTATGTTACCCTCCATCTGTGTGCTATCTTTTCTACTTCAATTTCTGAGTTTTTGTAAGTTGTAAGCTGGCGTACCAGTTCGCATACTAGAGTGAACCGAGACACAAATGTACGGTGTTCCAGAACGTGTGGATTGCCACAATACAGTATATCATACTGTTATTTAAACTGGCCGATATAGGTTTGTGCTAGGCCAGGTCAGGCCTGGGGCAGAGTTGCATATTTCAAATGTACCACTGTTTATCCTGGTGTAAATCTGGTTAAAAGATGTCCTTTTTTTGTCATTTCTTCAACAGGTCTTACTTGAACCCTTGTTTAAAGCTTGGAACCTCTTTCACGTTTAGGTTCATCTCTAGGTTGCTTCGGGTGAGAATCAGTTAGAAATCATCCTTACTTTTCTCATTGTGCACTATTAGAGTTCTTTCCATTGTGTTTTAGCAGCATGTGATTCATGGCACAGAGAAATAAAAATAACTTACACATTCTTGAAACTTTTTCTATATTTTTGAGTAATTTATTTAACATTGAACTACCTTTTCACCTTCTCACTCCTGTTTACATATTTTTATTCAGTCGCCAAACTGGAGCATTGAATCGAATAATTGATCGAGGTAGCCGCGCTATAAACTTTATCCTTTCATCCATGGTCTTCAATGTTGTGCCCACTATCCTAGAGGTATGGCTACTGGTTGATCAGTTTTAGCACTTCCCATCTGTGAAATTATATGAGCTTGTATACTTTCTTTACTTGTCGGCTACTGATTGTTCAGTTTTAGCACTTCCCATCTGTGAAATCATATGAGCTTGTATACTTTCTTTACTTGTCATTGCCTACTTGGCTCTAACTGCCTGGGTAAGTTTCCTACTTCTATATCTTTTATTTGACGTTACATTTTTCGTCTTGGCTACATTCTTTGCCAGATTGCAATGGTGTCGGGTATTCTTGCATACAAGTTTGGAGCTACTTTTGCATGGATCACATCACTATCTGTTGCAGCCTATGTTGCCTTTACTTTAGTTGTCACACAGGTAAATGATTACCTATTTTTTTATCTGTCACTTATGGAACATTATTGGTTTGAAACTCCTGATTTTCCAGACTATGCCCACTTGTATTGTTCTGGTGAGGCTTGTTTGTCTATGCACACACTTGTCCTATCTTTAATATCCTTTCCTTCTTGTTGACAGTGGCGAACTAAGTTCAGACAAGCAATGAATAAAGCTGATAATGATGCGAGCACTAGGGCAATAGATTCATTATTGAATTACGAGGTCAGTTCTATCTTTTCTTTCAATTCTTGTCACTTTGCGACTATGTTATTGCTTTTCTGTACAACATGTCATTGAGTTGTCTTTCGTGTTTTATCTTGTTATTGCCAGACTGTCAAGTATTTCAACAATGAAGCATTTGAAGTTGCAAAATATGACACATTATTAAAGAGTAAGTTATTACTAATTTTCATAGTCCCTTGTAAATAAATATACACTTTGTTTATGTGGTTGATGGCTGTTCTGACTTTTTTCCGGTTAAATAGATATAACTTTAAAAGTTCAATTTTGTTGAGATGTATCACCATGATATTTTCATACAGGTTGGAAAAGTACTTGTATTGGCCATAAACTAGGTTACCCGGACACTTCGTTTTGGGTGCCGTATATGTGTCCAATTTGTGTTGGACACAGATTCACCGTGGACATGCCATGGACACGTGTGGTTCAAAGTGAAACCCGATTCCCCCATTACTTATAACCTTAAATTGGTTTCTTTGGTATATCGATTTTGAGCCTGAGAACCGAAACTTGTCAATTAAAGATTTGAAAAATGCCCATAATATCCCATGAGATACAAAACCCAATTCTACCTTTTCTTCTCCATTCCCACTTCATCTTCTTTGAACCCAAAAAAAGAAACATAGGTCTCCATTCTCAGTTGCTCGACGACGACAAAAGATCTTAATTCTTTGTTTGATTTAACTTAATTCTTAACTGTTATAGATAATAAAAGAAAATACAAATGTTACAGGTATTTTAATTTAGTATTTGATCTAATGTAAATTAGAAAATATGTAACCGTGTCCCCGTATCCTACCCTTTACAATCTGACATGTCCTATGTCCGTGTCCACACCAAGACCGGTATCTGTGCAACCTAGGCCATAAATTTGGCTTCCCAAAGTTAGAGCTAAATGAGATCTTTTGAATGAATATCTGGAGAGGCATCTTGATGATGTGAGTAAGATAGTTGGGGACTCATTACATGCTTATAGTCAAAGGAATAAGATGGAAATTGGAATACTTCTGAAGTTGGGATGATTTTTTATCACGGCCTTATTCTAGTATGATAGTATCACATCACATGTTCAGGTCTGAGAAACTGAGTCTAGACAATGAGGACTATCAAAATTAATGAAGCCGCTATAAACTTTATCCTTTCATCCATGGTCTTCAATGTTGTGCCCACTATCCTAGAGGTATGGCTACTGGTTGATCAGTTTTAGCACTTCCCATCTGTGAAATTATATGAGCTTGTATACTTTCTTTACTTGTCGGCTACTGATTGTTCAGTTTTAGCACTTCCCATCTGTGAAATCATATGAGCTTGTATACTTTCTTTACTTGTCATTGCCTACTTGGCTCTAACTGCCTGGGTAAGTTTCCTACTTCTATATCTTTTATTTGACGCTACATTTTTCGCCTTGGCTACATTCTTTGCCAGATTGCAATGGTGTCGGGTATTCTTGCATACAAGTTTGGAGCTACTTTTGCATGGATCACATCACTATCTGTTGCAGCCTATGTTGCCTTTACTTTAGTTGTCACACAGGTAAATGATTACCTATTTTTTTATCTGTCACTTATGGAACATTATTGGTTTGAAACTCCTGATTTTCCAGACTATGCCCACTTGTATTGTTCTGGTGAGGCTTGTTTGTCTATGCACACACTTGTCCTATCTTTAATATCCTTTCCTTCTTGTTGACAGTGGCGAACTAAGTTCAGACAAGCAATGAATAAAGCTGATAATGATGCGAGCACTAGGGCAATAGATTCATTATTGAATTACGAGGTCAGTTCTATCTTTTTCTTTCAATTCTTGTCACTTTGCGACTATGTTATTGCTTTTCTGTACAACATGTCATTGAGTTGTCTTTCGTGTTTTATCTTGTTATTGCCAGACTGTCAAGTATTTCAACAATGAAGCATTTGAAGTTGCAAAATATGACACATTATTAAAGAGTAAGTTATTACTAATTTTCATAGTCCCTTGTAAATAAATATACACTTTGTTTATGTGGTTGATGGCTGTTCTGACTTTTTCCGGTTAAATAGATATAACTTTAAAAGTTCAATTTTGTTGAGATGTATCACCATGATATTTTCATACAGGTTGGAAAAGTACTTGTATTGGCCATAAACTAGGTTACCGGACACCGTTTTGGGTGCGTATATGTGTCCAATTTGTGTTGGACACGATTCACCGTGGACATGCCATGGACACGTGTGGTTCAAAGTGAAACCGATTCCCCATTACTTATAACCTTAAATTGGTTTCTTTGGTATATCGATTTTGAGCCTGAGAACCTAAACTTGTCAATTAAAGATTTGAAAAATGCCCATAATATCCCATGAGATACAAAACCCAATTCTACCTTTTCTTCTCCATTCCCACTTCATCTTCTTTGAACCCAAAAAAAGAAACATAGGTCTCCATTCTCAGTTGCTCGACGACGACAAAAGATCTTAATTCTTTGTTTGATTTAACTTAATTCTTAACTGTTATAGATAATAAAAGAAAATACAAATGTTACAGGTATTTTAATTTAGTATTTGATCTAATGTAAATTAGAAAATATGTAACCGTGTCCCCGTATCCTACCCTTTACAATCTGACATGTCCTATGTCCGTGTCCACACCCGCGCCCGCACCGGTATCTGTGCAACCTAGGCCATAAATTTGGCTTCCCAAAGTTAGAGCTAAATGAGATCTTTTGAATGAATATCTGGAGAGGCATCTTGATGATGTGAGTAAGATAGTTGGGGACTCATTACATGCTTATAGTCAAAGGAATAAGATGGAAATTGGAATACTTCTGAAGTTGGGATGATTTTTTATCACGGCCTTATTCTAGTATGATAGTATCACATCACATGTTCAGGTCTGAGAAACTGAGTCTAGACAATGAGGACTATCAAAATTAATGAAGCCTCTGGAAACTATGCTCGGTCGTGAAAGTGCAAGTCAGTGCTTTCAGGCTTCAGCTTGGTTCCCATGTCACTGAGGGTATATGTAAGACATGGATAATTTAGCAAGGTTGAGATCAGATAACTCGGCCATGGTTTTTTTTTTAAAAAATATGAGCAATGTTTTAAAAAACCTCCATCTAGCCCGCCTAGGCGGTACCTAGGCTGCCTGCCTAGCTCCTAGGCGGTACCTAGACTGTTTGCCTGACGCCTAGCACCTAGACTGTACCTAGGCTATCCACCTAGATTTTGGGACCGCCTAGGGGAGCATGGACTGCTTACATGGACTTCACCCTTTAGACTTTGATCATGATTTTCTCTATTGCATTCTCCACGTCCTCCAACCTCATCTAAACTCCAACCTCCAACTATGAACACCTCCTCTACCTCCTTCGACCTTCGGCAAAGCCCCCTCCACTGCCATTTAAATGAAGAAAGAAATTCGCCTAGGTGCCAGTCCAGCGCCTAAGTTTTCTATAACATTGGCATTTACTATCAGTTGTTGTAATAAATAATTAAATAAAATATGAAAATCGCCTAGGCTCTAGCCATCAGGTCCAACACCTAGACCGCCTAGCGCTTTCTGTAACATTGTATAAGAGTACTTGGTTAACTACAGCATATTTAGGGACTTGTTCCCTGGGAACTTTGCATCACAGTTCAATGTATTCCACCATACTATATTAGGATCCAACTTACTAATCATTTTGTTATAACTGAAATTCTGTTTTTTTTTTCCAAAACTCAAAACTCAGAAGATTCCTGAATAGAAGTAAAATCTCTATTTTGACGTTGAGTTTTGAAAATTTTACTGAAATAGTTGAGTTCCATAACTTGGAGGCTAATTCACAAGAAACAAGAGGGGCAGCAAATTTTTTTGGCCTGGGATACATGGCAACTGCATTTGCTTGGCACAATGAAGGCATTTGCTGAGCAGAAACAAAGAATTTCCATGTGAAAATTGGCACTTCAGATGTTAGCATTTTGTTTCATATAAAAGGATAGGAGTTGCATGTATAGTAACATTCCCTTAGAGATGCCAAGAAGAAGCAAGAGTGGAGTAACCACATACAAGAGCATTGAAATCCTTAGAATAAGTTTGGATGATTAGTCATATCTAGTGTATGCAGAGAGAAGAGATTTTTTCTGAGCAAAAAAAAAGTTGTCGAGTTCTCCTCCTGAGACCTATTAGATTGCCATTTGAGTAGCTAGTCTTGTGGCCGGGGTTGTGCAGCATGCAATATATCTATCCAAAAGCTGAACCCAAAACCACATCAAATTTGATGGGAAAGCATCAGCTCAATAAATTCCTTTCCATGCTAAAGTTAGCTCTGCTCAAATATTGCTACGTTTAACCTTAAAATATTATGCTAAAAATTTTGTAGCAGACAAAAGTTTCAAGAAAATTTGCTGCATTATGCTAATGATAAGTTATGGGAAGTCATCTTCCACTGTGTTGTTGATCTGATACTTGCATCGCTCTTGTGGAGGGGTTATTCCCGGGAGTAAAGAGGTGGTGTTGGATAAGCCTCACAGTGATAGGCTAAGTCATGGGCTAATCCTTCATGGCCAAGTATGTCTTGATAGGATAACGTTGTCCAGCTGGCATTTTAATCTTTTATTTCTTCTCTCCCCTTTTGCATTGCTTTCTAACTTGAGTCTTGTTTTCTTACGCTTTAACATGCTTATGGTATATTTTTGGAAGCATTCAATCTTCTTTACTATTTTTTTATCCACGAGGAAGCTAACTTTGGCAGACATGCTATTTCTCAGACTACGAGGATGCTGCATTGAAAACTCAAAGTAGCCTTGCTTACTTGAACTTTGGCCAAAATGTTATATTTAGCACCGCTCTATCAACAGCGATGGTTTTATGCTCGTATGGGATAATGAGCGGTGCAATGACAGTTGGCGATTTGGTAATTTTGTCATTTTTACCATCTTCTATCCATTTATCTTTTTTCTTTCTCACTTCAGTAGTGCAAATTATATCTTCTATCACAGATACTTTTTTGTTCTATTTGACTTCTATTAATAATTCTCTCAAAGGATTTTTTTTTTTCTCATTATCTTCATTACTATGTCTCTAAATTTTTTTTGAACTTATAAATCTTCACTATGTTTGAGCGGTACTGAATTTCAGATTTATATATCGGCAGCTATCAAGTTTTTCAATGTTATGCAAGTATGTCCATAGAGCAAGTATTAGAATTGAAGATTTTGCTGGTACTTTTTTTTTTGCTAGTTTTATTCTTTAATATGTGATTCTGTGAGATTGTGAGAAGCTGCTTAATCTGATTCATGCAATAATAACCTGCATATTCCTTTTGTGGCATCTATGATTTAACCTACAAAGTTTGAAAGCAGTTTATCAGGCTTGATTCCTACTAATAAATAAATAGAGCATGATTCTGTGTAACTTGATGCTCATTTGTCAAAGTTTTTTAACTGGTCAGGTCATGGTTAATGGACTTCTCTTCCAGCTTTCTCTACCTCTCAATTTCCTTGGAAGTGTATATCGGGAAACCAGACAGAGCCTTATTGATATGAAGTCCATGTTCCAATTGCTTGAGGTATATTTCAAGAGATTAATCATTACTGTCACTAACGTTACTGTGCTTGAAATTAGAACAGTCCTGTAACTACTAACCATTAATACTATAATGTATAGAACTACTCATGTTCCAGGTCAATCTGCTTCTATATTGGAAGCAATGTATTACAGCTATATGCCTAATACCAGCATTTCAAATATTAAATGTCAGACTACTGTCATCTGTTCTACTTGATTCCACCTGAATATATGTTTGACCTAGGCGTAAGTCCAATTCCTTAAGAGCTTGTCCTTTGTTCTTTTAACTAGTTCGAAGCTGGTGAATAGTGAGTGAAATATACTTTCTTGTTAGCCGATTGGTTGGTTATTGTCTTAAATGTGTTCTGGTGCTTTCATGGAGTTCATAGTTAAAATACTTGTAGATTTCTAAGCTACGATAGCGTTTTCTACTCACAAGATTTTGCTGCATAATTCAGGTTGTTAGACTATTAGGTATACTACCTTGTAATGTCTTTCTCATTTGTAGTGACATTATCATGTTACAACTTACAAGTAAATACTCTTTGCAAGTGGATACTCTTCATATTTTCATGTAGCTGTGCCATAAGCTGCGAAAGGGATTATCAGCAATTATGTGTAATTCCTAGGAGTGTTCTTTCGTTCTCCCTTCTGTACTTGCAGAAGAAACAATTTAGCATCTATCAGTTGTAAAATGTTTCTAAATCTCGTGTTACAAAACACTGTTCTTGAGGCACTTCTCCTAGTTTCATTCTTTACAAAAGGTGTGTTTGGTTTGACGTAGTTGGAGCACCATTCTTTTTTTTAACTTTTACTGTGTGCATACCTTAAAAATCAATTGCTTGTTAGTGTAATTTTCAAATACCAACATATTGTAGTAACAGCAAAATAATGTACATGCTCCTGTCAGAGCTTAAAGTCAGTGCAGCTGACAACAGTACAATGGGAAACATGAATATCAATGCATAGATCCGTATCAGATATTTTAGCTCTGATGGTAAGTTAAAGACTATTTTTTTTAAATATAAAACAAAGAAATAATTAATACTTTTTAAAGATTTTTAGATATTAGTCCCTTAATTATCTTTATTTTGAATTTGATCCGTCAAATCTTTATAATTGCTTCTTAGTCCCTCAACCCATTTAAGTTACACCAAGTTAGCCTCCTAGTTAAATTTCCTTCTCATTATGAAGAGTATTTCATTGGTTGTCACATTTTCCTCGTTATTCCCATTGCACCCACTGAGATCTAACCTAAACCACTAAAAGCCATTATCCTGTAGCATTGGGCACCACAAACCCAACAATCTTGCCTATCGTTTTCTTTTTACCACCCCAAACCTCCATTCCTCTATGTTTCTTTTTTTTCGCTGAAATTTTTGATATTGGGGGAATCTTTGGGAAGATAAAAAGAATCTTTGAGGAGAGAAGTAAGGTAAAACCGTGGAGAGATTGATTATTAATTAAAAGCGAAGGTAATTTAAGTTTTCATGAAGGATAGTCTTGTAGTTAGACTATCCTAGTCAGCATTAACCTGGCTATAGTTAGCTAATTGAACAGAACAATTAATGGAGGGACTAATTTGGTGTGACTTAGATGAATTGAGGGAAATAATAGCAGGTATTAAGATTTGGGGGACCAATATCGAAATAAGGATAATTTAAGAGATCAATCTCTACAAACCCCTAATTTCTTATATTAATGATATTGTTGGAAAAACATGCAATTCAGACACGCCATTGCAGCTCCAACTGTAGCTGCATTCTTTAAAGATGTATTTTGCATTTCCAACTACAAGCAACCACACACACCCTAAATCTCCTTCCTCAACTGATTTTTGCAGGAGAGGCCTGAAATCAGGGATGAGCATGATGCAAAACCATTAACATTGTCTGGAGGAAGCATTGAATTTGATAATGTACACTTCGGGTAAACCATTCTGACTATTGTTGTTTGGTTATTCATCTGTATTGTATTTGTACTATTTAATTGTGTTACCTAAAATATTATATCTGCAAGCATCGTGGTTAGATTGTGATGTATAACCCTCTTTCTCTTTCTCCTTTCTTGACCACCACCTCTCCTCCGCCAATGCCTGCCCCACTGATGAACTCACCCCTCCGCCATCCACTGTCCTGTTGCCTACCTTTCATCTGCGGCCTCCTACCGCCTCCCTTCGAGATCATGTTATTCAAATCGTTTAAATTATGTCCTATTACCAGTTAACATTTAACTTTTTTTTCCCCATAGATATTGTCAAGATTTGTTTGAAAAATCATTTCTTTCCTCCACAAACCTTTCAGTGAATAATATTTTCTATCCAAATTTTTTCCTCTTCTTATCTCAGATATCTAACAGAACGAAAGATTCTGGATGGGATATCGTTTGTTGTATCAGCAGGGAAGAGTGTGGCTATTGTTGGAACCAGTGGCAGTGGTAAATTCAATAGACTTCTTTGAAAAATAACGTAAATGTTTTAATGTTGGCATATGTAATTGTAAGTCCTAGTAACTTAAACTTCACGCATCACTTGCATTTTCTTTCTATTATTGGAATGTTCTCTCTTTGGTTCTGGAAGTGACCATAAATAAATGGATATGCATTATATTAGGAGTAGAGACCATAAACCATATTTTCAATTGATTGAGGTGTTCGAGATGACAATTTACCTTTTTTTGGCATGTTAACATTTTAAGGGATCAATTTTAAAATGAATGGTTCTGAATTACTAAAACTTGATCCTTTATTTTGGTATAAGTCTCTCTATCATAAACACGGTAAGTTTTCAACTCACTTCTCATGTGTGCATGTGTCAAACGATTTATTGTGTGTTCATGAAGAATTGAAACAAGAAAAAGTTGAACATAATCTAATTTATGTAGTTTCTTTGTAACTGCACACAGAAGTATCAAAAGAAAGAAATAGTAAATTAGGGTTGGAAGGGGAATTCTCGCTTTATGTCGACTATCTCACTTTATATGCTTCAAGCTTTTACCCTTTTTTGTATTCTGAAACCCTAACCTAGTAACCTGCAACATTCAACTACTAGGAGGACTTTACGCTTTGCGAGGTGTTGTACATTGTTTTTTCAGTGGGCTACCCATTCAGGGATTTATACATACACTGTACACAGCAAGGTCGAAAGAAGAAATCTGATTCATCATCCCCTTGTTACCAAAGTCCTCAATGTATACGTACTTGAGTAATACACATATCACATCTTTAAGATAGTGCCACGGGATGAAAGAGAAATCACACCTTTATTTACTCGTTTGCTTCTGTGCCTCAGTCCACAGTCATGGTTATTAGAAATAAATGATTTATCTATAAAAATAAGATTAGTGTTACAAGGTGTTACTCTTTTTGAGAAGGGCCATCTAAGATTGACATCCTGAAAGACAAAAAGAGATATCACGATGACAATTTTAATTTCCAAATAAATATCAGTTGATTGTTGATGTTAAAATATAAAGAAATATCTATAAATATTTATATGTGTAACACACTTTACAATTTACAATTAAACAAGCAATCAAGATATTTAATTGATTGTGATGGTGTGAATGATGATTTTAAATCTAATCATCATATAATAAACCTATGAGTCTATAGCTCTGTTCCTATATCAGGTCTAAATAAAGTAGAAAGCAACAACTAGCAATTTGGCAAGTATTGAACAAAATAGTTAAATTTACACATGTACCAATATGGACTAGAACTTTGAAACTCTAAAAGCAACAGACTGTAAGGAAATGGAATAGAATACAAGACAATCTGGGGCCTTTTCAATATTAGCTCCTTAAATCTTTCATATTTTGAAATTAGTCCCTCAAATTATTGAGATTGCTATTGCCCCCAATGCTTAAGTTATTTTGAAATTAGTACCTCGATCATTGAAATTGCTATTTGATTTGTTTTAAATTAATCCCTCTAATTGCTACTTCTGCTTGGTTGGAGGGACGAATTTCAAAATAACTTAAGAACTGGTGACCTAGTAGCAATTTCAATGATCTGAGGGACCAATTTCAAAATAACTTAAGAATTGGGTGACCTAATAACGATTTCAATGATTTGAAGGACTAATTTCATAATATGAAAGATTTAAGGGTCTAATATCGGAAAGAACCCAACAATCTGAAGCTTTTATTGCAACACCCATGCACACATACACAAGGTTTCTATCCAGTATCTTGTGCATGTACTCCTAGTTACGAAGGGTTATAACATTAGACTAAGGAACAGCTCAAAGGCTTATGAGCTTAAGGACCCCCGCCATCCAAGGTAGCACTTGGCTAAGTGTCAGAGAGACTAGGTGGTTCTTCACGTCACCTAGGAGCTGCATCCTCCCTGCCACCAGCACATATAAATTTACACAGACACACACACACAAAGAAAAACCAAAAAGGAATTGCCCGCGACCTCTCATCTGTTCAAAGTCACATTACTTCTACACATGGTTCAGTATATTCCTTTCTCATTTGCCAATTATCTTCTAAAGTAAGATGGAAGTGGAACAAACCAGACATATTGGATGCTTTTAGTAAAAGTTTGATCAAATTTTGGTTTACACTTTCAAGTGGTGCTATTCCATTTGAGTACATGGTAATTTCCCTTTTTATCTTATTCTATAGTTTAACAAGAAAGGATATGCCTTGAAATTATTTAACAGTTTGCATTGTTTTGTATCTTATGGTATAACAGTTTTTGTGACTCCTGTCCTTTTATATTAGATTCACTTTTTCCAAGATTTTATTCTTGAAATGTATCTTGACTGATCTAATTGTGAATTTTAGATTTGGTGACTATGCTTTTGAAATTAGTGTTGAATAATAAGCTTATATTGTCTGATTGAATACTGTTTGACCCCCTACAACTAATTGGTGTTGAGTAGTTGATTAATTTTTGTATGCAGGAAAATCAACAATACTTAGATTGCTCTACAGATTCTTTGACTCTGATTCTGGACATGTAAGAATCTCATAGCCTTATGTCTCTATTTCTCAGTTGACAGTCGTCTTGCCCTGTGTACAGCTGGGAACTTTCTTTGTCATTTCGTTACTTGGAAACGTTTTTTTTTTTTTTTTGGTGTTACACCAATATCTACACTAGCCACTTCGGAGATCTCTTTTTTCTTTCAGGCTGAATTTTTGGAAACTATTATGAACCTTCACAATTTTAATGCTAAACTACCAGAAATTTTGAAAATTATAGCGGACTGCTATGACGTTCCCATTTTCACAAGACTTCCATGACAGTGTGAATGCTGGTTAGTACATGGGTATATATATATATATATATATATATATATATATATATATATATATATATATATATATATATATATATATATATATATATATATATATATATATATATATATATATATATATATATATATATATATATATATATATATATATATATATATATATATATATATATATATATATATATATATATATATATATATATATATATATATATATATATATATATATATATATATATATATATATATATATATATATATATATATATATATATATATATATATATATATATATATATATATATATATATATATATATATATATATATATATATATATATATATATATATATATATATATATATATATATATATATATATATATATATATATATATATATATATATATATATATATATATATATATATATATATATATATATATATATATATATATATATATATATATATATATATATATATATATATATATATATATATATATATATATATATATATATATATATATATATATATATATATATATATATATATATATATATATATATATATATATATATATATATATATATATATATATATATATATATATATATATATATATATATATATATATATATATATATATATATATATATATATATATATATATATATATATATATATATATATATATATATATATATATATATATATATATATATATATATATATATATATATATATATATATATATATATATATATATATATATATATATATATATATATATATATATATATATATATATATATATATATATATATATATATATATATATATATATATATATATATATATATATATATATATATATATATATATATATATATATATATATATATATATATATATATATATATATATATATATATATATATATATATATATATATATATATATATATATATATATATATATATATATATATATATATATATATATATATATATATATATATATATATATATATATATATATATATATATATATATATATATATATATATATATATATATATATATATATATATATATATATATATATATATATATATATATATATATATATATATATATATATATATATATATATATATATATATATATATATATATATATATATATATATATATATATATATATATATATATATATATATATATATATATATATATATATATATATATATATATATATATATATATATATATATATATATATATATATATATATATATATATATATATATATATATATATATATATATATATATATATATATATATATATATATATATATATATATATATATATATATATATATATATATATATATATATATATATATATATATATATATATATATATATATATATATATATATATATATATATATATATATATATATATATATATATATATATATATATATATATATATATATATATATATATATATATATATATATATATATATATATATATATATATATATATATATATATATATATATATATATATATATATATATATATATATATATATATATATATATATATATATATATATATATATATATATATATATATATATATATATATATATATATATATATATATATATATATATATATATATATATATATATATATATATATATATATATATATATATATATATATATATATATATATATATATATATATATATATATATATATATATATATATATATATATATATATATATATATATATATATATATATATATATATATATATATATATATATATATATATATATATATATATATATATATATATATATATATATATATATATATATATATATATATATATATATATATATATATATATATATATATATATATATATATATATATATATATATATATATATATATATATATATATATATATATATATATATATATATATATATATATATATATATATATATATATATATATATATATATATATATATATATATATATATATATATATATATATATATATATATATATATATATATATATATATATATATATATATATATATATATATATATATATATATATATATATATATATATATATATATATATATATATATATATATATATATATATATATATATATATATATATATATATATATATATATATATATATATATATATATATATATATATATATATATATATATATATATATATATATATATATATATATATATATATATATATATATATATATATATATATATATATATATATATATATATATATATATATATATATATATATATATATATATATATATATATATATATATATATATATATATATATATATATATATATATATATATATATATATATATATATATATATATATATATATATATATATCTACACATGGTTCAGTATATTCCTTTCTCATTTGCCAATTATCTTCTAAAGTAAGATGGAAGTGGAACAAACCAGACATATTGGATGCTTTTAGTAAAAGTTTGATCAAATTTTGGTTTACACTTTCAAGTGGTGCTATTCCATTTGAGTACATGGTAATTTCCTTTTATCTTATTCTATAGTTTAACAAGAAAGGATATGCCTTGAAATTATTTAACAGTTTGCATTGTTTTGTATCTTATGGTATAACAGTTTTGTGACTCCTGTCCTTTTATATTAGATTCACTTTTTCCAAGATTTTATTCTTGAAATGTATCTTGACTGATGTAATTGTGAATTTTAGATTTGGTGACTATGCTTTTGAAATTAGTGTTGAATAATAAGCTTATATTGTCTGATTGAATACTGTTTGACCCCTACAACTAATTGGTGTTGAGTAGTTGATTAATTTTTGTATGCAGGAAAATCAACAATACTTAGATTGCTCTACAGATTCTTTGACTCTGATTCTGGACATGTAAGAATCTCATAGCCTTATGTCTCTATTTCTCAGTTGACAGTCGTCTTGCCCTGTGTACAGCTGGGAACTTTCTTTGTCATTTCGTTACTTGGAAACTTTTTTTTTTGGTGTTACACCAATATCTACACTAGCCACTTCGGAGATCTCTTTTTTCTTTCAGGCTGAATTTTTGGAAACTATTATGAACCTTCACAATTTTAATGCTAAACTACCAGAAATTTTGAAAATTATAGCGGACTGCTATGACGTTCCCATTTTCACAAGACTTCCATGACAGTGTGAATGCTGGTTAGTACATGGGGTTATTTCCCTGCTTCTTGATCACATTCCTTCTTCTTCCTCCTCCCTTTTTCTCCTCAAAGCATAACCTTAGTCATGCAAGTTTTTGTCTTCCTGACCATTTTTTGCAACACCCACCTGACCCACCACACACAAACATCCTCACTCATTATCTTATTCTGTGTTGTCACTATTTTCTTCTTGTTCATCTTTGGAATTTAAACTAGAAATTTACTGCAAAGCAAAACGTGATCTTCAAGTTCTTGTTTCAGAAATCAGTGCAGAACATCACCAGGAGATTAATGTTGAAAATTACATGCCTAAGAAATATTTTTATAGTGGATTAGGAAACTGATGCGGAAGAAAAAGAGGTGCAAAGAGCACTCAAGGGAGTTTTTGTTCAAATTTTATTACATGCAGGTCATGTACAAAAAATACTGTTTCTGAAAATTGTAGGAAAGTTCATGGTAGTTCATTTGTCAAATTCATGGTAATTTAGAAGTAAAACCATGAAAGTTTGTGGTCATTTAGTTAATTTTAGCCTTTTTTTGGTTTATACTCGAGCATTCACTTCGTACGAAAAAGTAAGCAAAAATATATTTCTTTTATCCATCTTTTTCTTGTTTCACTCTGAAAAACATCTATGTTTATGTTTTCTAGTATGACATGTTAGCTAGTTTGTATATCTGCAATGAGCTTAATCTGGTGTGAAATCTTTTGGCATAATAATTATACTCACATTCTATCTGACTACTGAACAGGCTTGCTGCCGTTGATTCTATCTACATTCAGAGTTAGTCATATGTGATTATTTAGCTACAATGTTGAATTGTAGTTGACTTATGTTGGGAATTACGGTGCCTAGTTGCCAAGTTGGATCCAATTCTCACACAGCTATGCTGAATCTATTTGAAACATGAATCTCTCCATGCATGGTCTTGTATGACTAAAATGTTAAGTAGCAAATTCAAGTAGCTTACACCTGATGCTATGATGCTTCTATCATCAATTTTAGGTCGGAGCAAGTTGTCTTTTTGTTTATAATGTTTTATAAATTATAAGTGTTAGAAAGAAAAATGGATTGTTAATTGTAAGGATATTAAGTATGTATAATTATATTAGTATAAAACCTTTTAAAATCAATATTAATTAAATATTTTATATATATATATATATATATATATATATATATATATATATATATATATATATATATATATATATATATATATATATATATATATATATATATATATATATATATATATATATAAGGCTCCTATGAACTTAAGTTCATAATGAATAGTGGTGCACCAACTTTTCTAACCACTCATCTTGCTTTGGGATCCGTGAAAGATATAAAGGCCACTTTGAGATTTGTGCATCACAAATCTCAAGGCAAGATGAGTGGATAAAAAGTTGGTGCACCACTATTCATTATGAACTTAAGTTCATAGGAGTGCTCTATATATATATATATATATATATATATATATATATATATATATATATATATATATATATATATAACATATCTTCAATTTTAGTAATTTTGGGAATATAGTTCATATTTGTATGTATATGAATCATCATGGTGTATAACAAAAGAACATCGTATAAAAATGGGGGAGAAAATGATCAATGAAAAAAATTAATAGAGGTAAGAATAATCAACAAATAAAGCAGTCACCCGTACTTGGCACGGGCCAAAATACTAGTGTGATTAGTAAGCTACAATGTTGAATTGTAGTCAAGTTTCATTAGGAATTACGGTGGCTAGTTGCCAAGTTGGATCCAAATCTTGCACAGCTATGCTGAATCTATTTTACACATGAATCTCCCCATGCATGGTTGACTAAAACGTTAAATAGCAAATTCAAGTAGCTTACACCTGATGTTATGAAAGAAGTGTTCTGGACTGCCATGTCTCCTTCTCGACATTAGTTTATCCCATCTATTCTATAGCATGAAACCTCGATTATCTTGTTTTTGTTAATGTCCACTCACTTAAGCATTTTCTGCTAATTAAGACCATGTCTGGGTGCTAGATAGAGAATAATCCTTAAGTTGAAATATAAGCTTGTTTGAACCTGCCACAGGATCTCATTTTGCATTAACTCAATGCAAAAGGAAGCAGCAGTATCATGTTTCTTGGCAATAGAACCTGGAAGGAAATTAACCTCAAATAAAATACTAATGCATGTAACACCGTACTGAATGATGGCATCAAGATTGTGCTAAATGTCTAACATCAAGCATGGAGATCACGGTATTTTTCTCTTTTAAAATGAAATAAACTTAAGTGAATTCTCCAGGAGGTGTCACGTAGCTGTGTGTGCATACTGTACGAGGCTTGTTGATCATGGTTGTTTACAAGTTCACATACTGTAGTCTGAAGCCCAAGTATCCACTTTTTAACTGTAGTAGAGATGAAGTCATTTGATTTTTTTTTTCACACCTTAATTTCTTTTAAACCTTTAAGGGCATTAGATGAGTATAGATCATTCAAAAAAGGCCCTCTTTTTCTAGGGTTGATTAATAGTGAACATCTACAAGTTTTCACTCAAGTTTTTTGATGTTTTGATTGGCTTACTGCTCCTACATTTGTCTTCTTTTGCTAAGTTTAACCTTATTTAAGGTATTGCTTTTTACAGATCAGAGTAGATGGTCAGGACATACGAGATGTTTCCTTGGAAAGCCTTCGGAAATGCATTGGTGTCGTGCCACAGGACACTGTAAGGATAAAAGAACTCATTAATTTACTGCCCTTTTAACAGGCTTTTTTTTTGGGACTAATTGAACTTTTAGTTTTTTGTTCTACTGTTTCTTTGGGTTGTATTTGCATTTTCTCTCTTTTTTCTGTTTTGTTATGCTCTTTACAGAAAATTCTCATAATATATCGATAGTTCACCCCCAATATGACGTGGAAATAATCCTTAAGAATAAAATTGAAACTCACAGTATGACATGAAAATTGTTAGCTATGACCGCTGAACCGCCGAGAGAAACCACCACAAACGATAGCAAAAACACAATAAAAGAGTAAAGACACGAGATTTACGTGGTTCTGCAAGTTGCCTACGCCCACGGGTAAGGAGGGGATTTTCACTAATAGAAAGAGAGAATACAAATTAGGATTACAAGTTCTCACAAAGAAACCCTAAAACAAACCTCTCAATCTCTCAAAAGATCTCCTCTCCAAAGATGCACAAAACCCTCCAAAAGTCGCTCCAAAACGTGCTTAATTACTTTCAAATAATCGTTTAGGGTTATTTATAAACTCTAAACGAACCGGTTTAAAACCAAAACCCGCTGACCGCCGCATTAGTCGACTACTACTTCAGATTAGTCGACTACTCATCAGATTAGTCGACTACAACACGATTAGTCGACTACTCGGACTCAACGCTAAACACACCTTCGTCGTCGCAGATTAGTCGACTACTACCGCAGATTAGTCGACTACTAAGCCCTAAACCGCTTGTGCATGTTTTGTGCATGTTCTACAATTCTCCACCTCGCACATCATTTGATTTACCTCAAATTTTGGACGAACACCGTAAGAACACCAAGAACATCTAGAGATCACCATTAGCCAATCCAGCCAATCCAAAGGCACTACACCATGACGCTTCACGCATCTCCACCGGATCAAGCTCACCGTAGTTCACCTCAAATCATCTCCACCTTACTCCATTACCGTGCCATGCCCTCGGGCAAATCAACAAGAGTCGATATGAAGCAAGTCTAAGCAATGCTTAAACTTACTACCGTGACCACCTTGGTTAACATGTCCGCGGGATTCTCATTCGTGTGCACCTTCATGAGAGAAATATCACCTCCTCTATGACATCCCGCACAAAATGATACCGACATCGATATGCTTGGTACGAGCATGATGAACTCCGATTCTTCGCCAAGTGAATTGCACTCGACCGTCACACCACAAGTTCACGCTCGCCAATCCCCAAATCGCCTAGAAGACCCCACAACCACAATGCTTCCTTCACTCCCTCGCCATGGCCATGTACTCACTCAGAGTAGAAAGTGCCATCAGAAATTGTAACATCGATCGCCAACTAACCGGAGCCCCATGTATCTTAAATACATAACCAAGAGTAGATCGCCGCCTATCTAGATCGCCTGCGATAATCGAGTCCACAAACCCGCTAACTGGACATGTTTCTCCACCAAAACACGCACTGTATCAACTGTACCTTTAAGTACTTGAGGACCCACTTCATCGCTTCCCGCGCTTTCCTGATTCGCCATGAATCCATCGACCACACTAACCGCCTGTGAAATATCTTGCAGTACACACCATTGCATACATTAAACCGCCAATCGCACTAGCATAGGAACACGCCCATGTGCTTCTTCTTCCACAGAGGGAGATTGATTACCGTAAAGCCTAAAGTGTGGAGCCAATGGAGTCACCACCGACTTAGCACTTTGCATCCCGAACCTCGATCACCCGCCTATGTAGCCCTTCCGACTCAAGAACAATCGCCGATTCAGCCGCCTCTTCTAATCTCCATACCCAGATTTTCCTAGCAAAGACCCATGTCCTTCATCTCAACTCTTCACCAAGTTGAGATTTCAACCTATCTATCTCCACTCGCTCTTAGAAGCAATAAGCATGTCATCCACATACAAAAGAAGATAGATAAAATTACCTCCGCAAGCTTCCGAATGTAAACACAACAATCATGATCGCCGAAAACCCATGCTTCAAAGATGAAGGAGTCAAATCGCTTGTACCATCGCCGGGAGATTGCTTTAATCCATACGCTGACTTCCTCAAACGACACACATGATTCTCCTTATCCTCAACCTTGTAGCCCTCGGGTTGATGCATGTAGATCTCTTCATCCAAGTCTCTCGCGGCAAGAAGGTCGCTTTAACATCGAGTTGATCCACTCAAAATCACCATGAGCAACAATACTCAATAGCACTAATAGAAGTATGTTTCACCACCGGAGAAAATATCTCATTGTAATCCACACCCTCTTTCTGCAAAACCCTTAGCCACTAGCCTCGCCAGTATCTTACACCACCGAAGCTCAAAGATCTTCCTTTCTTTTTAAACACCCACTTACAACCAATAGCTTTTCTTCCTACGCAATGGGACCACCTCCCATGTATGATTCTTCCAAGAGATTCCATCTCTTCCTCCATCGCAGCCCAACCAACTCTCACTATCCTTGTCCCGAATAGCTTCCTTGAAGGAGACCGCTCGCCCTCCTCCACCGAGTGCGATTCAACCATATTAGCCCATAGTGCTTCAGGGTTGATCAGCCCCAGCCTTCAAAACTCGCTTGTATGCTCGCTGGCCTAGTGGAAGCCAAATTATCCTCGAAGCCTGTTGTTGTAGTGCCTGTATTTTCCTCGCTGAACCTCCTCCCCGCCAAGCTCATCATCTACCCGACTTCCCACTTGAGCACGATTAGAACCTAGTTGGTCTTTAGGTTCTATTTCAATAACCTCGAGACTTAGAAGTCTCACCACCATAACACCATCATCCTTGGACGCCTAGCAATCATGGATTTCTCATCAAAGGTAACATCCCTCACGACCACTTAACTTTGAATCTTCCAGACACCAAAGGCGATAGCCTTTACGCCTTTGCATATCCCAAGAATATTGCCTTCGCCCTCGCTGCTTTCCTCGCTGACGGATAGTAGGCGGTACATCCGAAAATTCCGAGCCTATCATAATCGTGCTTCCGACCACACCCTATAGGTGTATCACCATCCAATGTCGAATGTGGTGAACGGTTCACAATGTAACAAGTCAGAGCCACCGCCGCTTCACCATTCGTCTAACTCGATAAGATCGATACTCACCGCCTTTTCCCCGTTTGTTCGGCTTCAGCCTACACCCCATTCTGGCCAAGTAGACTCGACCGTCTGTCGAACAATTCCTCCGATCACGTAACTCCTTGAAAGCACCATCTCAGATACTGCACTGCTATCGATCTCGCTTCACTTTCAATTTCTTTCCGCCCCGTTTCAACCATTGTTCTCCACTTCTTGAATGTCTCAACACCTCATTCTTGTGCTTCGTAGTAAATCCAAGCATACCTAGAATAATCATCTATAAACGAGACATAATACTGAACCACCCTTGAAGTTGTCTCGAGCGGACCCCAAACATCCGTGTGCACATAATCTAGTATCCTCTCGCTCTTAGACTTGCTGCTCAGAACTTGACCTCGTGACTTTCCATACACACAATCCTCGCAAAAATCCATGCTAGGTTCCTTCAGATTCTTCGCCAGACCCTCTTTACCAAGCGTAACTAGACCCTTCTCGACATATGCCCAAGCCGCTTATGCCATAACCGTGTGCTCACATGGGTCTCCACCACTTCCTTCGCCTAACCGGCCAGATCTCCGCCACCGCTGCATTCGAGAGTATATAGATTACCGTGACTAACACCCTTCATCACTACTAAGGAACCACGAACAACCTTCTTCACTCCGTCATTGCACAATCCCGCAACCACCGGAGTCCAAAGCACCAACCGAGATAAGATTCTTCCGCAAGTCGGGAACATGCCTCACATCCGCCAAGGTTCGAACCACTCCATCATGCATCTTGATTTTGATATTACCTAGCCCCACTGCTTTACAAGCATGGTTATTCCCCATCAATACAGCTTCCACCATCAATGCCTCGTAGGTAGTAAACCACTTCCTATTTGGACACATATGGTAAGAGCAACCGTAATCAAGTATCCACTTCCCGAGATCTCCTCGCCACCCGCGGACGACATAGCATTCCTT
Organism: Asparagus setaceus; assembly: GCA_012295165.1. Lineage (NCBI taxonomy): Eukaryota > Viridiplantae > Streptophyta > Magnoliopsida > Asparagales > Asparagaceae > Asparagus > Asparagus setaceus. The sequence continues at coordinate 80,755,444 of CM022702.1, read as the reverse complement.
ATCGCCCCTTCCTCAAACGTAGCTCGCTTCTTCCTTGCCCTCTCCTCTCGCCTTGTTGTTGTTCTTCTTTCCACCTACTCTTATTTGACACCGACTTTGAAATGTCCAAATTTCACCGCACTTGAAACATCCTTTTCCGCAAGAGGTCTTGATTTAGATCTAGACTTTCCTCCCTTGCCTTTTCCTCGCTCATTGCTCCTTCCTCTTGCAAACAATCCTCGCTTGTTCCCTGTTACGCCGATTGCCATGTCACTAGTTGCGCCCAAGATCGTCCGCTAGAAGTGCCGTTCTAGTCTCATCCATCTTCGATTTTCTCCCACAAGCCTCGGTGTTTGCACCAGTTCTCATAAGACTTCGGCGAGAGGTAGAGTAGCTGCCGATCCTCGCCTCCTACTTTAACATCTATGTCTTTCAACTGATATGATCCTATCAAACTTGTTGATGTGTTCCTGATTGATGAGCCCTCCTCCATCTTGCAAGTATACAATTTGGATTTTAAGTAGATCCGGTTAGTTAGACTCTTCGTCATGAAGGTACCCTCTAACTTCTTCCACACGCTACCGCTTTCCTCTCCATCTACCAAGAAAGCTACATCCCTCTCAAGGCATAGGATAATCGACTGCGGCTTCCGTGATCCAACTCCTCCCAATCCTCATCGACATATCCTTGTTCTTCTTCTCCTTTCCATCCAAAGCCTTGTGCAATTTTTATGTAAATTAGAAAGTTTTTCATCCGCATCCTCCAATAAGAAAAATCGTTCTTCCCATTGAACTTTTCAATCTCGAATTTTCCCACTTTGATCGATTTATCGTTGACGCTTATCCTTCGTTGTTTTCGTGAATCCGCTTCTCTCGTGAATCACCAACACCCCTCAAATTAGAAATTACACCACTTCCAATCCAACAATAGCTCGATACCAATTGTTGGTAGCGGACCGCTGAACCGCCGAGAAACCACCACAAACGATAGCAAAACACAATAAAAGAGTAAAGACGAGATTTACGTGGTTCTAAGTTGCCTACGCCCACGGGTAAGGAGGGGATTTTCACTAATAGAAAGAGAGAATACAAATTAGGATTACAAGTTCTCACAAAGAAACCCTAAAACAAACCTCTCAATCTCTCAAAAGATCTCCTCTCCAAAGATGCACAAAACCCTCTCAAAAGTCGCTCCAAAACGCGTTTAATTACTTTCAAATAATCGTTTAGGGTTATTTATAAACTCTAAACGAACCGGTTTAAAACCAAAACCCGCTGACCGCCTGCATTAGTCGACTACTACTTCAGATTAGTCGACTACTCATCAGATTAGTCGACTACAACACGCATTAGTCGACTACTGCACTCAACGCTAAACACACCTTCGTCGTCAGCAGATTAGTCGACTACTACTGCAGATTAGTCGACTACTAAGCCCGAAAACTGCTTGTGCATGTTTTTGTGCATGTTCTACAAAAATGATGCTCATAAAATAAAAGGAAAATCAGGATATGACATCTTGTGGAAGATGCACTGTCATTGTCAACTTTATTTTTTCAGAATTTATTCCTGTCGTAATCTTAATTCAGGGTCCGAACTGTTTGGTCTATACCAGATCCAATTCGAAACTTAGCAAAATTGATTTCAAACTGATCAAAGCGTAGAATAGTTCAGTTATGATTCTCTCATGTTTGGTTTAGATTTCTTTCAAGCATGTTGTTTGTCATATGATCCTGCTAACATTAGTACATTGCAAAGAATCATGTGGCACTCTTCTTACTTAGGGGAATTGAAAGTTGATTCTTTCATGATCTGTTCAACTCCAGCATGTTGTCTGCTATTATGAAATTTCTCACTTTACATCAAACATTTCTGAATTCTCTTGAACTTACCAAGTGGAAGAGAAAGCTTTTTTACAGGGAACATATGGCTTAGTGAGATTGCATTTTTTTCTGTTGTCCATTGATCTGAAAGATATGGATCCCTTGGTTATTGTGTGCATAGTTACATGGTTCGCAGTACGTAGCGGGTCGTTGTACGAATTCGGATACGCAATTCGAGACTTTGAAGTTTTGGATTCGACAGGGGGTAGCTTGCTTCGATACGCAAGTTCGATATAGGATACGATGTAATTTTTTTTGGATACGCTTATCATTTTTCAAAGTGTATAGTAGAAAATTAGAAACTAGAAAACTAATTATGCATTTCAATATTTTTTATATAAAATACTTCAATACTTTGTTTTTATAGTTTCTGAATACATAAAACTTAAAATATTAAATATTAGACAGCCTCTTAATAATTTTTTTTCTATTTTGAAACTTTCTTCCCCTTAACATCAAGTGCATCTTCTGCTAATTCCGAGTCCAAACAATTCCATCTAAGCTCCTCCAACTTACTTGAAGAGTCCTCCAAGTTATCATTATTGGGATCCATATCTCATTCTTTATATGGATCAACTTTGTAATTCTCACAAAATCGTGACGGAGGCAAATGTTTGAATGGATGAATACTAACTTATCCGCCATGTCACTGTTCAATCTATTCCTTTCCACACTATGTATGTAGAAATAAGTACTCCAATTTCTCTCAACCTAAGAGCTACTACCGCAGATTAGTCGACTACAACACGATTAGTCGACTACTACCGCAGATTAGTCGACTACAACACGATTAGTCGACTACTACCGCAGATTAGTCGACTACAACACGATTAGTCGACTACTACCGCAGATTAGTCGACTACAACACGATTAGTCGACTACTACCGCAGATTAGTCGACTACAACACGATTAGTCGACTACTACCGCAGATTAGTCGACTACAACACGATTAGTCGACTACTACCGCAGATTAGTCGACTACAACACGATTAGTCGACTACTAAGCCCTAAAACCGCTTGTGCATGTTTTGTGCATGTTCTACAATTCTCCACCTCGCACATCATTTGATTTACCTCAAATTTTGGACGAACACCGAAGAACACCAAGAACATCCAGAGATCACCATTAGCCATCCAGGCCGATCAATTTGCGTCACTACGCGGCCTTTCATTACCCTCCGCAGGGATCAAGCTCCCGTAGTTCACCTCAAATCATCTCCACCTTACCCATTACGCACCAGAAGTATCCCCTCTTGGGCAAATCAACAAGAGTCGATATGAAGCAAGTCTAAGCAATGCTTAAACTTACTACATGACCACCTTGGTTAACATGTCCGGGATTCTCATTCGTGTGCACCTTCATGAGAGAAATATCACCTTCCTCTATGACATCCCGCACAAAATGATACGACATCGATATGCAGTGCAGGCATGATGAACTGATTCTTTGCCAAGTGAATTGCACTCGACCGTCACACCACAAGTTCACGCTTTCTGCCAATCCCCAAATCGCCTAGAAGACCCCACAACCACAATGCTTCCTTCACTCCCTCGCCATGGCCAGTACTTTCGACCTCTGGCGTAGAAGTGCCTTTAGCAGCATGAATTAAGCCGATACTGGGCGTGTATCTTAAATATAACGGTGAAGTAGATCGCCGTCATCTAGATCGCCCGCGCAATGTCGAGTCCACAAACCCGCTAACTGACATGTTTCTCCACCAAAACGGACCAGTATCAACGTACCCTTTAAGTACGGGGACCTTTTTGCTTCCCGGTCGCTTTCGGATTAGCGCCATGATCTGCCACCACTAACCGCGCAGTGAAATATCGGCGTGTACACACCATTGCATACATTAAACCGCTAACCGCACTAGCATAGGAACACGCTCCATGTGCCTTCTCTTCATTGTAGTGGGAGATTGATTACCGTAAAGCCTAAAGTGTGGAGCCAATGGAGTCACCACCGACTTAGCACTTTGCATCCCGAACCTCGCGATCACCCGCTCTATGTAGCCGCCGACTCAAGAACAATCGTCGATTAAGCGGTCTCTTCTAATCTCCATACCCGGTATTTTCCAGCGGCACCCATGTCCTTCATCTCAACTCTTCACCAAGTTGAGATTTCAACCTATCTATCTCCACTCTGCTCTTAGAAGCAATAAGCATGTCATCCACATACAAAAGAAGATAGATAAAATTACCTCCTGAAGCTTCAATGTAAACACAACAATCATGATAAACCGGAAAACCCAGCCTGACATGAAGTCAAGTAAACGCGGCTGCCAGGAGATTGCTTTAATCCATACGGTGACTTCCTCAAACGACACACATGATTCTCCTTATCCTCAACCTTGTAGCCCTCGGGTTGATGCATGTAGATCTCTTCATCCAAGTCTCCGTGCAAGAAGGCGCTTTTAACATCGAGTTGATCCAGCTCAAAATCACCATGAGCAACAATACTCAATAGCACCCGAATAGAAGTATGTTTCACCACCGGAGAAAATATCTCATTGTAATCCACACCCTCTTTCTGTGCAAAACCCTTAGCCACTAGCCGCCTTGTATCTTACACCACCGAAGCTCAAAGATCTTTCTTTCTTTTAAACACCCACTTACAACCAATAGCTTTTCTTCCTACGCAATGGGACCACCTCCCATGTATGATTCTTCCAAGAGATTCCATCTCTTCCTCCATCGCAGCCAACCAACTCTCACTATCCTTGTCCCGAATAGCTTCCTTGAAGGAGGCGGCTCGTCCTCCTCCACCGAGAGTCATTCAACCATATTAGCACGCGTATTAGCGGGGTTGATCACCTGACTTCAAAACTGCTTGTATGCTCGCTTTGGCCTAGTAGAAGCCAAATTATCCTCGGAAATTTCTTTGTTTCTAGTGCACTGTGTATTTTCTTTGAACCTCCTCTAAGCTCATCATCTGCACGACTTCCGGCCAGACACGATTAGAACCTGGTTGGTCTTTAGGTTCTATTTCAATAACCCGAGACTTAGAAGTCTCGCGGTCATCTTTGAATCATCCTTGGATAGCAATCATGGATTTCTCATCAAAGGTAACATCCTGCCGACCACGCGAACTTTGAATCTTAGGTACACAGGCGATAGCCTTTACATGCTGCATATCCAGAATATTGCCTTCTTGCCCTCAGCGTCAAGCTTTCCCTCGTTGGCGTGATAGTAGGCGGTACATCGAAATTACAGGCTTTATCATAATCGCATGCCGGCGCTGCCTTGGGTGTATCACCATCAATGTCGAATGTGGTGAGCGGTTCCTGATGTAACAAAGCTTTGTAGCCACCTTGCCCGCCATTACGTTGCCCGATCACGCATAAGATCGCATACTCGCGCCTTTTCGCGGTGTTGGTTCGATCTCCGCGTTATCATTATTGGGATCCATATCTCATTCTTTATATGGATCAACTTTGTAATTCTCACAAAATCGTGACGGAGGCAAATGTTTGAATGGATGAATACTAACTTATCCGCCATTTCACTGTTCAATCTATTCCTTTCCACACTATGTATGTAGAAATAAGTACTCCAATTTCTCTCAACTGAAGAGCTACTAATAGGCCGAGATAAAATCTTCTTAGCAACATCAGTTAAAGAAATAAGTGATCTAGAATAAATTATTAACTTTGGATAATTTCCACTTACTGAAAGAATACTTTCAATAATATTATCGAAACATATAAAAAATCCAAGCGCATGTGCATGAAAACAGACTTGTAAATCAACTTTGATCCCCTCATATTTAGTAATCGGTACACTAATTTTGGGGAACCAATTCATATATTGGAGGGAATCGGTTCGTAAATGTACAGGGAATCGGTTCGCATGAACTGTTCGACAGTTCGAGGGGTGGTCCAGGGAATTGCGCAACTATGATTCTGTGAGTTTTGCATGCAATAGGCATTGTTATTGGTTATTACGGTGGTTGAACAATATATCTTGCTTGCGGTTACAGTCTGTCACCGCATACTTTTTGATTCGTCTGTCTCTGTTAGGTTTAAGGGTACATGTTTTACATCTTTGCAACAGTTTGAGTCTTTCCATATGATTATTATGTTTGAGATGGTGGAAAGGAATGAATCTAGACCAGTAATGTTACAGGCTAAGGTCTTCTTAAATAAATATTGTCTACACTAAGTTCTTACGGTACCGCTATTTAATCAAACTGTTGTAGGATTGCAAGTGCAGCTCATGGACTGAAGTTTTGCCTATTATGTGAGGAAAGAACATCTTCAGAATTATAACCAACCTTCCATGTTTGGAAATTTCTGCAGGTGCTTTTTAATGATACAATATTCCACAACATTCATTATGGTCGACTATCAGCCACTGAGGAGGAGGTTGGTGGATAAACATAGCTACTAGTTACTATCTTGGTTACTGATAGTAGGTTGGTAATGATATTATGATATTATTTCCTTCAAATCTTTATAGGTACTCGATGCTGCTCGACGTGCTTCAATTCATGACACTATCATGAACTTCCCAGAGAAGTATTCAACTATAGTTGGTGAGCGAGGACTAAAGGTGAGAATTCATTATTTACTAAATTAATTGTGGAGAATGAATTTGTAACTTGCATAAGGAAAGAGCAAAACATCAATCAATTAACTGAACTAAATGAGCGTGATGAAATGTCTCTGACGTGTTACATATAACTTGCTGATAAATATGGAACCTACCAAGTGCTGCTCACCCATATCCGGCGTCACGGACTAAATTGGAGTGTAGATTCAAAATATTTCCTATGTACTCCGTCATAATTGTTGTTAATATAAGTATTTTCCCAGTAGAAGGGTGTGGATCACCATGGAGTACGGCAAGAAATCCCATAAAAGATTTATTTCTGGCTGTCATAGTGTTGGTCCCTGATGAGTTGTAGTCAAATTTCATGCAGAGGTTACTGTAAGCAAGTGAGGGCGATACCATTGAGATTTGACATTCAGTTTGTGGGCAGATGGACCCATCTTCTATTGCATGAATTTAAGCTCATGCAACCAAATGAACAAGCTTGCAGATCTCCCTGGACTGGGGAAGAGTAAATTGAAGAAGACGCTATAATTTTCTTAAGGAACCTCACTCAGCTCTTGGATGCAAAATAATCTAGTCAAATATAATCGATTTCTCAAAATATCTTATATTTTTACTCTTTGTCTTAGGTTATAGAATCATAGAGTTTAATCAATTTTTATGTGCTTAGTATTTTCTTGAAAGTAAAGATGTGTGTTTTAAGCGTATTGTTTTAGCCTGAGCTTAACTTTGTCTTACAATCTGCATTATTTGCCCTTTTTTTTCTTTTCTTTCTTTCAGCTAAGCGGGGGAGAAAAACAGCGTGTATCACTTGCTCGGGCATTCTTGAAGTCACCTTCTATCTTGTATGTTACTTCAAATTCATGCACTTAGCACTAATCGTTTTATACGTGCCAAATTTCTTACCTTTAGCTTCTTCAGATACCAGCATACTTCATTTAAGATTTCTATCTGGCTCTCTTGAATGATTTTGAGGATTCTTTTTCATTTTTCATTTTTTTCTTTTAAGGAGTGGGGAACTTTCTTCTTCCATTTGTAATGTTGATGATACGTTAGATTTAATGAAATCTTAATTGTTGCAGACTCCAAGTCGTTCTGCATTCTGATATTCAAAACTCTTCTTTCCCCTATATATATTGATGCATTTTGAGTCTCAGACATGCAGTCTCATATTCTTGAAACCACATTTTTATAGGTTTTGCCAGTGATCTATTAGAACGGTGAAAGTTTATACACTGTTGTAGAATGTAACTAAAAAAGTTCAATATAAAGAAGCTTGAATTGTATATACTACGGAAAAGTGGGTTTTGCATCTTTTGATATTGTAAACGAAATTTTTTTTAATTTTATGTCCATTTTTGAAATAAAGCCTATTACGAGCAACCTATAACTGTGTTTTTGTATAGGCTCTGTGATGAAGCCACAAGTGCACTCGACAGCACAACTGAGGCTGAAATATTGAATGCTTTAAGAACAATAGCAAACAACCGCACATCGATTTTCATTGCTCATCGGCTTACGACAGCAATGCAGTGTGATGAGGTAAGAAATAGGTTATGCAAAATATATAATACATAATTTGTTTATTTCTGACAGATACTTTTGGCAATCTGACTTTTGGCAATCTGCTCTTTATGTTTATAACTTAAATGCTCTGTTAGAATCTCGCTATTTACCTTTGCATTTTGAATAATCAAGGCCTACATATTTGGCGGCATATAGGCAGGTTAACTTTATGTATGGAGAAATGATATGTTGCACTGGTGACTTGTGATGATCAGCTACTATGCACCACTGATTGATCCAAGTGCTCGGGGATCACTAGGACCAAGTTAAAGATTGGTTCAGCAGGATTGAAATGAAACTAAATAAAGTAAAAGAAATTAGAGAAAGAAACTGAAACTGAAACACCTGATTTATAATTTTGATATTTTTTGCATGGAGAAATTAAAAAGTTTTATTATCTGTAGTATATGAAATCTAAGGTAATGTGTTTTTCTCACTAATCATCAAAATTTTTGCTTCCCTTCTGTTCAGATTATCGTTCTGGAGAATGGAAAAGTTGTCAACAGGGTCCACATGAAGTTCTCTTGTCCAGGCCGGGAGATACGCACAACTTTGGGCTCAGCAAAACAACAATGATGTGGTTGATGCAAAAGTTAGAATAGTCTCCTAAATTCGTGAAAAGAAATGCAGAAGTTGTTTCCTCTCACATTCACTCTCATAGCACCGGGTGGAGTAAAATAAATAACCACCATGGGTTACAAAGGCTTGCTCCTGCACCAAAATATTCCTGCCTGAAGGCACCGAAAAGATCGAATGGCGAATCCTCACCAACAATTCTTGTCAACCGCCACCAATCTTTTTTTCTTTCACCATCACTTGGCATATTCTCTACAATTTGATTTAATTAACTTGTAAGAGGAATTTTCTGCTATTAAGAGCAATGTTATTTTTCTTTTTTCTTTTTTTTTTTATTATAAATATTTATACGAAACAGTGCTGTGCCAATGTTCAGTATCTTGTAACGTGAGCCTTCATCTACCCAAAAAAACCTTTATAGCAATAAAATAGATGGTCTTTCTTATGGTTTATGTTATGGGTGTTGCCCCGTTCGGCTTTCTGCTATTGTCTTTTTTTTTACCAGCATATATTATTTCGTGATGTAGTTGGTGTATCCCACCTCAGAGCAGGGGCAACAAGCTCCCACCGCCCGCTCTCTACGCCCACGTGGCGGTGGGAGCTTGTGCTATGGTCCAAAGAAGCTCCCAAGAAGCGCAGAAGTTGGCGTGGCACCCTTTTGGGAGCTCGGCCACGGAAGCCCTGCCGCCCACAAATTTGTGGAGCGCTTGGAGCTTTGGGAGCTCCCATTTATTAAAAATTTATTTTTTCAAAAACCCTATACTTAAACCCGTGACCAAGATCCCACGGGTGTTTAAAAATGAGCCGTTGAGTTTAGAAATTAGCCGTTGAACAGTAAAAAATTGGCCGTTGTACAATAAAAAATTAGCCGTTGAACAGTAAAAAAGAATGTCTCCATCATTTCATCATCGCTAGAGCTAGATGAGCTAGACATTTTGTTTTGGGAGATGATGGGTTGAGGTGAGAAGACATCAAATTTTATAGGAATCAATCGGTTAATGGTTAATGTTTGCGATACCTCGAACTTTGTGCCCAACCTCGAAGACCGCGGGTTATCTCGAAGATCGCGTTACCTCGCTAACCGCGGTCTTCAGAAGATCGTCGCTAGAAGTGGCTTCTAGTCTCATCCATCTTCGATTTTCTCCCACAAGCCTTGTTTGCACCGTGTTCTCATAAGACTTCTGAGAGACAGTAGTAGAAGCCGATCCTCGCCTCCTACTTTAACATCTATGTCTTTCAAATGATATGATCCTATCAAACTTGTTGATGTGTTCCCTGGATTGATGAGCCCTCCTCCATCTTGCAAGTATACAATTTGGATTTTAAGTAGATCCTGTTAGTTAGACTCTTCACATGAAGGTACCTCTAACTTCTTCCACACGCCCGCTACCGTTTCCTCTCCATCTACCAAGAAAGCTACATCCCTCTCAAGGCATAGGATAATCGGCGAGTGTTTCCAGATCCAACTCCTCCCAATCCTCATCGACATATCCTTGTTCTTCTTCTCCTTTCCATCCAAAGCCTTGTGCAATTTTTGCGAATTAGAAAGTTTTTCATCTCGCATCCTCCAATAAGAAAAATCGTTCTTCCCATTGAACTTTTCAATCTCGAATTTTCCCACTTTGGTGATTCTTGGTTGGCCATCCTCTGTTTGTCTTCGTGAATCCGCTTCTCTCGTGAATCACCAACACCCCTCAAATTAGAAATTACACCACTTCCAATCAACAATAGCTCGATACCAATTGTTGGTAGCGGACCAGGAACGTCGAGAGAAACCACCACAAACGATAGCAAAACACAATAAAAGAGTAAAGACACGAGATTTACGTGGTTCTGCAAGTTGCCTACGCCCACGGGTAAGGAGGGGATTTTCACTAATAGAAAGAGAGAATACAAATTAGGATTACAAGTTCTCACAAAGAAACCCTAAAACAAACTTCTCAATCTCTCAAAAGATCTCCTCTCCAAAGATGCACAAAACCCTCTAAAAGTCGCTCCAAATCGTGCTTGATTACATTCAAATAATCGGGTTTAGGGTTATTTATAAACTCTAAACGAACCGGTTTAAAACCAAAACCCGCTGACCGCCTGCATTAGTCGACTACTACCGCAGATTAGTCGACTACTCATCAGATTAGTCGACTACAACACGCATTAGTCGACTACTCATCAGATTAGTCGACTACAACACGATTAGTCGACTACTACCGCAGATTAGTCGACTACTCATCAGATTAGTCGACTACTAAGCCCAAAACCGCTTGTGCATGTTTTGTGCATGTTCTACAAAAATGATGCTCATAAAATAAAAGGAAAATCAGGATATGACATCTTGTGGAAGATGCACTGTCATTGTCAACTTTATTTTTCAGAATTTATTCCTGTCGTAATCTTAATTCAGGGTCCGAACTGTTTGGTCTATACCAGATCCAATTCGAAACTTAGCAAAATTGATTTCAAACTGATCAAAGCGTAGAATAGTTCAGTTATGATTCTCTCATGTTTGGTTTAGATTTCTTTCAAGCATGTTGTTTGTCATATGATCCTGCTAACATTAGTACATTGCAAAGAATCATGTGGCACTCTTCTTACTTAGGGGAATTGAAAGTTGATTCTTTCATGATCTGTTCAACTCCAGCATGTTGTCTGCTATTATGAAATTTCTCACTTTACATCAAACATTTCTGAATTCTCTTGAACTTACCAAGTGGAAGAGAAAGCTTTTTACAGGGAACATATGGCTTAGTGAGATTGCATTTTTTCTGTTGTCCATTGATCTGAAAGATATGGATCCCTTGGTTATTGTGTGCATAGTTACATGGTTCGCGATGCGTGGCGAATCGTTTATGCAATTCGGATCATAATTCGAGACTTTGAAGTTTTGATTCGACAGGGGTAGCTTGCTTCGACACGCAAGTTCGATATAGGATACGATGTAATTTTTTTTGGGTACGCTTATCATTTTTCAAAGTGTATAGTAGAAAATTAGAAACTAGAAAACTAATTATGCATTTCAATATTTTTATATAAAATACTTCAATACTTTGTTTTTATAGTTTCAATACATAAAACTTAAAATATTAAATATTAGACGACCTCTTAATAATTTTTTTCTATTTTGAAACTTTCTTCCCCTTAACATCAAGTGCATCTTCTGCTAATTCCGAGTCCAAACAATTCCATCTAAGCTCCTCCAACTTACTTGAAGAGTCCTCCAAGTTATCATTATTGGGATCCATATCTCATTCTTTATATGGATCAACTTTGTAATTCTCACAAAATCGTGACGGGAGGCAAATGTTTGAATGGATGAATACTAACTTATCCGCCATTTCACTGTTCAATCTATTCCTTTCCACACTATGTATGTAGAAATAAGTACTCCAATTTCTCTCAACTGAAGAGCTACTAATAGGCCGAGATAAAATCTTCTTAGCAACATCAGTTAAAGAAATAAGTGATCTAGAATAAATTATTAACTTTGGATAATTTCCACTTACTGAAAGAATACTTTCAATAATATTATCGAAACATATAAAAAATCCAAGCGCATGTGCATGAAAACAGACTTGTAAATCAACTTTGATCCCTCATATTTAGTAATCGGTACACTAATTTTGGGGAACCAATTCATATATTGGAGGGAATCGGTTCGTAAATGTACAGGGAATCGGTTCGCATGAACTGTTCGACAGTTCGAGGGGTGGTCCAGGGAATTGCGCAACTATGATTCTGTGAGTTTTGCATGCAATAGGCATTGTTATTGGTTATTACGGTGGTTGAACAATATATCTTGCTTGCGGTTACAGTCTGTCACCGCATACTTTTGATTCGCCTGTCTCTGTTAGGTTTAAGGGTACATGTTTTACATCTTTGCAACAGTTTGAGTCTTTCCATATGATTATTATGTTTGAGATGGTGGAAAGGAATGAATCTAGACCAGTAATGTTACAGGCTAAGGTCTTCTTAAATAAATATTGTCTACACTAAGTTCTTACGGTACCGCTATTTAATCAAACTGTTGTAGGATTGCAAGTGCAGCTCATGGACTGAAGTTTTGCCTATTATGTGAGGAAAGAACATCTTCAGAATTATAACCAACCTTCCATGTTTGGAAATTTCTGCAGGTGCTTTTTAATGATACAATATTCCACAACATTCATTATGGTCGACTATCAGCCACTGAGGAGGAGGTTGGTGGATAAACATAGCTACTAGTTACTATCTTGGTTACTGATAGTAGGTTGGTAATGATATTATGATATTATTTCCTTCAAATCTTTATAGGTACTCGATGCTGCTCGACGTGCTTCAATTCATGACACTATCATGAACTTCCCAGAGAAGTATTCAACTATAGTTGGTGAGCGAGGACTAAAGGTGAGAATTCATTATTTACTAAATTAATTGTGGAGAATGAATTTGTAACTTGCATAAGGAAAGAGCAAAACATCAATCAATTAACTGAACTAAATGAGCGTGATGAAATGTCTCTGACGTGTTACATATAACTTGCTGATAAATATGGAACCTACCAAGTGCTGCTCACCCATATCCAGCGTCACGGACTAAATTGGAGTGTAGATTCAAAATATTTCCTATGTACTCCGTCATAATTGTTGTTAATATAAGTATTTTCCCAGTAGAAGGGTGTGGATCACCATGAAGTACGGCAAGAAATCCCATAAAAGATTTATTTCTGGCTGTCATAGTGTTGGTCCCTGATGAGTTGTAGTCAAATTTCATGCAGAGGTTACTGTAAGCAAGTGAGGGCGATACCATTGAGATTTGACATTCAGTTTGTGGGCAGATGGACCCATCTTCTATTGCATGAATTTAAGCTCATGCAACCAAATGAACAAGCTTGCAGATCTCCCTGGACTGGGGAAGAGTAAATTGAAGAAGACGCTATAATTTTCTTTAAGGAACCTCACTCAGCTCTTGGATGGAAAATAATCTAGTCAAATATAATCGATTTCTCAAAATATCTTATATTTTTACTCTTTGTCTTAGGTTATAGAATCATAGAGTTTAATCAATTTTTATGTGCTTAGTATTTTCTTGAAAGTAAAGATGTGTGTTTTAAGCGTATTGTTTTAGCCTGAGCTTAACTTTGTCTTACAATCTGCATTATTTGCCCTTTTTTCTTTTCTTTCTTTCAGCTAAGCTGGGAGAAAACAGCTGTATCACTTGCTCGGGCATTCTTGAAGTCACCTTCTATCTTGTATGTTACTTCAAATTCATGCACTTAGCACTAATCGCTTTATACGTGCCAAATTTCTTACCTTTAGCTTCTTCAGATACCAGCATACTTCATTTAAGATTTCTATCTGGCTCTCTTGAATGATTTTGAGGATTCTTTTTCATTTTTCATTTTTTTCTTTTAAGGAGTGGGGAACTTTCTTCTTCCATTTGTAATGTTGATGATACGTTAGATTTAATGAAATCTTAATTGTTGCAGACTCCAAGTCGTTCTGCATTCTGATATTCAAACCTCTTCTTTCCCCTATATATATTGATGCATTTTGAGTCTCAGACATGCAGTCTCATATTCTTGAAACCACATTTTTATAGGTTTTGCCAGTGATCTATTAGAACGGTGAAAGTTTATACACTGTTGTAGAATGTAACTAAAAAAGTTCAATATAAAGAAGCTTGAATTGTATATACTACGGAAAAGTGGGTTTTTGCATCTTTTGATATTGTAAACGAAATTTTTTTTAATTTTATGTCCATTTTTGAAATAAAGCCTATTACGAGCAACCTATAACTGTGTTTTTGTATAGGCTCTGTGATGAAGCCACAAGTGCACTCGACAGCACAACTGAGGCTGAAATATTGAATGCTTTAAGAACAATAGCAAACAACCGCACATCGATTTTCATTGCTCATCGGCTTACGACAGCAATGCAGTGTGATGAGGTAAGAAATAGGTTATGCAAAATATATAATACATAATTTGTTTATTTCTGACAGATACTTTTGGCAATCTGACTTTTGGCAATCTGCTCTTTATGTTTATAACTTAAATGCTCTGTTAGAATCTCGCTATTTACCTTTGCATTTTGAATAATCAAGGCCTACATATTTGGCGGCATATAGGCAGGTTAACTTTATGTATGGAGAAATGATATGTTGCACTGGTGACTTGTGATGATCAGCTACTATGCACCACTGATTGATCCAAGTGCTCGGGGATCACTAGGACCAAGTTAAAGATTGGTTCAGCAGGATTGAAATGAAACTAAATAAAGTAAAAGAAATTAGAGAAAGAAACTGAAACTGAAACACCTGATTTATAATTTTTGATATTTTTTTGCATGGAGAAATTAAAAAAGTTTTATTATCTGTAGTATATGAAATCTAAGGTAATGTGTTTTTCTCACTAATCATCAAAATTTTTTGCTTCCCTTCTGTTCAGATTATCGTTCTGGAGAATGGAAAAGTTGTCGAACAGGGTCCACATGAAGTTCTCTTGTCCAGGCCGGGGAGATACGCACAACTTTGGGCTCAGCAAAACAACAATGATGTGGTTGATGCAAAAGTTAGAATAGTCTCCTAAATTCGTGAAAAGAAATGCAGAAGTTGTTTCCTCTCACATTCACTCTCATAGCACCGGGTGGAGTAAAATAAATAACCACCATGGGTTACAAAGGCTTGCTCCTGCACCAAAATATTCCTGCCTGAAGGCACCGAAAAGATCGAATGGCGAATCCTCACCAACAATTCTTGTCAACCGCCACCAATCTTTTTTTCTTTCACCATCACTTGGCATATTCTCTACAATTTGATTTAATTAACTTGTAAGAGGAATTTTCTGCTATTAAGAGCAATGTTATTTTTCTTTTTTCTTTTTTTTTTTATTATAAATATTTATACGAAACAGTGCTGTGCCAATGTTCAGTATCTTGTAACGTGAGCCTTCATCTACCCAAAAAAACCTTTATAGCAATAAAATAGATGGTCTTTCTTATGGTTTATGTTATGGGTGTTGCCCCGTTCGGCTTTCTGCTATTGTCTTTTTTACCAGCATATATTATTTCGTGATGTAGTTGGTGTATCCCACCTCAGAGCAGGGCAACAAGCTCCCACCGCCGCTCTCACTTCATGGCGGTGGGAGCTTGTACTTGCGGTCCAAAGAAGCTCCCAAGAAGCGCAGGAAGTTGGCGTGGCACCCTTTTGGGAGCTCGCCACGGAGCTCCTGCCGCCCACAAATTTGTGGAGCTTTGTGGAGCTTGGGAGCTCCCATTTATTAAAAAATTATTTTTTTCAAAACCCCTATACTTAAACCCGTGACCAAGATCCCACGGTGTTTAAAATGAGCCGTTGAGTTTAGAAATTAGCCGCTGAACAAGAAAAATTGGCCGTTGTACAATAAAAAATTAGCCGTTGAACAGTAAAAAAGAATGTCTCCATCATTTCATCATCGCTAGAGCTAGATGAGCTAGACATTTTGTTTTGGGAGATGATGGGTTGAGGTGAGAAGACATCAAATTTTATAGGAATCAATCGGTTAATGGTTAATGTTTGCGATACCTCGAACTTTGTGCCCAACCTCGAAGACCGCGGGTTATCTCGAAGATCGCGGGTTACCTCGAAGACCGTGTGCGTTCCCTCGAAGACCGCGGGTTACCTCGAAGACCGTGTGCTTTCGCTCAAAGACCGCGGGTTACCTCGAAGACCGTGTGCGCTCCCTCGAAGGCCGTACCCAACGGTTAGAAATGAAATAAAAGATGTTTAAATATAATTGAAAGTAATGGGTAAAAAAATAAAAATAGAAGAGGGGTTTTTTTTTATATTGTTGGAGCTTCTAACTAGGAGCTTGTTGGAGCTCCATAAAATAAGGAGGGCCTCCCAAGACTTATTTTTAAATTTTTATTTCAAAATGCTTGAGAGCTCTTGAGAGCTTGCTGACTAGGACTCTCAACTGGGAGCTTGCTGGACTTGCTCTCAGCGGACTTTTAGTTATTGTCCATTTTTTGTGTTGGATTAGTTATTCATATCTTATCATAGTTCACAACCGAAGTTGTGCTAATTCCACATTCTCTCCTGTGAGTCCATGCCTGCTGAAATGAACGGTAATTCTTGATAAACCCTCTCAAAGGATACTTGTCGGATATTCTAATACGCACTGCAGCTCGGATTTTCCTGATACTAAGCTGTGATATTTGATTTTTATGGTACTGACAGTTTGCACATTGAGCCGGCATCTTTCATTTCCTTTTCTCTGCTGTGGCGTAAAAAGACATCTCATGAAGCAGTTTTAGTGAAATCATTTGAAACATATTCCTTTTAGTTTACCTGATGCTATGAACAGTGGTAGAACTCATCTCTTAAACCTATTTCACAGCAACATCACAGTAGTAACGCATGTAATGTTCTTATCTTTCGGAGTTATACTAGCCACAGTCGCGAGTTGCTTTCACTCACGACTATGGCGGTGACACGTGTCAGACATGTCTGATCAAACCCAATTCACGTCATGAACAGAGGTAAGGATCAGATGGTAAGAATCCAGAGGAAAGCACTTTGAAAGATGAGTCTAGCGACAATCGTCTGTGGCCGTGACACGTGTCACCGCCATAGACGCGAGTGAAAGCCACTCGCGATTGTGGCTGGACTTTCTCTATCTTTCGAAGTGCTTTCGTCTGGATTCTTACCATCTGATCCTTACCTCTGTACACGACGTGAATTGGGTTTTACAAGAAATTCTCGAAGAAAAATAGTGGCAAAAGTAGCACAAGGTTAACCAAGCTGTGCAATCCCACAACACAGTAGCAAGTACAACCCATTACGATAAAACAGCTGAACAGTTTAACAAAGAGAATCAGTTGATTTCAGCATATGCACGAATCAATATAGTCTTGATGATCCCCAGTGGGGGAAAAAACATACGTAAAATTGCGAACTACATATGTTTGGCTGTACAAAGGTGGTTACAACGAACAACTTTTTTGCACTGATACTGCAGAGGGCAACAATCACACTATTTGATGAGCTTGATAATCATATGAGAGATTTCGAAGATTACAATTAGCAACTCACCTGTTAACAGTCTGTTTGCTTTTCCTACCTCGCACAAGAAACTGAACACAACTCCAAAGACAATTGAGAACAACATTACATTATTTCTCTCAGATCTTTCTTCACCTTAGTCGAATCGAGCTTAAAAGAAAGACCACCATCTCCTGCTTCTGTGGACATCCGCTGAGGTACTATGGGATCTATGAGGCTGCCTTGGATCCTGTTCTCCAATTCTGCACTGAATCCTCCTATCCCCCATAGGCTTACGGAACCACAAAGCTAGGGCAATACCAACAATGCTTACAATTGGTGCAGCTGCAATGAAATACCATCGCCTGCCATTGCCACTTTCTCGGTTTAAACTGCTTTCACTACAATCACCACCCTCAGCATCAGCCTGCTCTGGTACTGCCTCAATAAGCTCATTCTGAACTTCGTCCAACTCTATATCACTCGACATAGCCGAAATACTCTCAGCTTGGTTCTGCTGATGAGCCTCATGAGTTTGGGTTACACCCATGCCTCTTTTGCCTTCCTCATATTCAAGATCATCAGTTGGAAGCTCATACCGACATATTGGGCAAGAATTCCTTGCCTTCAACCATGGTAAAATACAAGATGGGTGATAGAGGTGCAAACATGGAAGCTGCTTTGCTTCAGTGTCAATAGCTAGAGGGTCCTTGCAGACAGCACAGACCAAGCTCTCATTTTTTTCATGGTCCTTTGAAATGATTACAAGGGGGAGGTTCCTAATCACAAATATTGATGCCGGAGGTGCTCCCCTTCTTGAATCATCATTTTCTGCAAGCTGCTCGAGGAGTTCCTCGAAGCCTCTTGCATCAAGGTAGTCACCTGCATTGCCGAACAAAGGCAACACTTCTGGTTCCTCTAAATCAGCAAAAAGATCATGATGATGCACTCGCCAACGAATTAACCTACCATTTTGAACACCAGTAATACTTCCATTTGGACTGCTAAAGTTATCTTGGGTGTTGCCATGTTGCTCCACAAGTTGAATTGATGTTTCTTCCATATTGACCGCTTCCCAGTCTACCTCATCTTCATCATAAGAGTTCCATTGATCTAAACCAGCATGCATTGGATCGATATCAGTGTCAGTATAAAAATGGCTTTCATGATCCTGTTGAAAAAATGCTTCTCTTCCGAGTACACTGTGCCCATCAAAGGAAGCTTCAGATTCTCCTCCATAAAAGCTGACGTTGGAGTCAGTTTCACCAAACAGAGAATCCCCATGATCAAGACTATCAGTCTCATTATCAGAAAGTGGCCTTCGCCAATTCCTTGGCCAATTCCGAGCAGGTGAATGACTTGCGCGTGAAGGCAAAGTAACCGGTATATCACCATCTTCACCTTGTATCTCGTGATTCTGTCTCACCAAAGTGATCAACTGTGAAAACTGCTGAGAGAACAAATCCTCAATTGATTCTGAACTCCCATACCTGCTGGCTCTTCCTCTCCGCAGCCTTCTTCGACGAAAATTTCTAATAGGTGGGGTTGCCTCATTATCATCTACAACCAAGGACTTACACTCTCTGCAGATGGATATTGAATCGGACACCTCATTCCCTTCAGTCCCTGGAGTATAGTCTCTTCTGCACACTATGCACTGCGCTTCTGGATGCTCAGTATGATTAAATGAAGTAGTACGTTCATGTTCTGCTGATTGAGGATATCCATAAAATTGCTGGTGGGAATCTGAATCCATCTGGAAAATATGCAGGAGAGTTCAAGGACATATTTTAAGTGGTATCACAAGGTACTGAAAATTTAAGGGAAAAAGAAAGGGGAAAAAACGTTACCTTCAAAGGAGCAAGGAAGACAGAGGGAAAATCGAAGACAAAATTTGAGGCAAGATCAGAATACGCAACTGGTGATACAGCTAGAACCTGAGAAAGTGATTAAGCCAATCAAATTCATTGTTACTTAAAAAGGCAAAGAGCTCATTAAAGCTTCAGGAATCTGAATCCATCTGCAAAATATGCAGGAGAGTTCAAGGACATATTTTAAGGTGGTATAAGAAGTCACTGAAAATTTAAGGGAAAATGAGAAGAAGAATCGTTACCTTCTAAGGAACAAGGAAGATGGAGGGAAGATCAAGGTAGGATCAAATGAAGATAAAATTTGAGGTAAGATCAGAATAGGCAACTGGTGACACAGCTAGAACCTGAGAAAGGGATTAAGCCAATCAAATTCATTGTTACTTAAAAAGGCAAAAAGCACATTAAAGCTTCAGTGTCATGCATTAATTCCCAATCCAACACTATGCAAAATTTAAGCAGACATCTCAATCCGAAAATTGACTTCATTTGCCAAAGTAATAGTTATAATAACTTTTTTTTCAAATGCTTCAGAAAGGAAAACAAATAAGATAACAATGACACAGGACTAAATACCACACAAGTATATTACCCAATTCCAATGAAGTAAAAGTAATGTACTGAAATTTATGCCTGTTAATTCATACCAACACCGAAAAGAGTATGAGAATCAAATACTAAATTATAAATGATATATATTAGAAATGTCACCACAATCTACACTACTGTTTCGCATAGAAAACTCCTGATCTACCTGCATGTCAAGAATAAGTGAAACTAAACTTCTTAGCTATAGTTTGTATGCTACGCCACATGTTTCTTATGCTTGATAAAGATTTAAGCAAAAATCTTTACAAAACAGTGATGTTCATACTTAATATCACAGACTACATATTTGACTAAAATTTGAAACACAATGTGATGCATAAAATATACCCAGTAAGTCCAATGCATAATATGTTTCTTCATGACAGATTCAAGAAATTTCAATTAAAAAGTCATTTCAGCTATAAATTTAGTGTTTAAAATGACATTCCACCAATAAAAAGTTCTATTAAATTAGAAACAAGAAGATTTTTTTATAGTTGTCCAGATGTCTATCCATGTCAAGTTACCCCACTGTACGTGAGAATACTCGTCCTCTTTTTCCTCCATAATTCCAGATGCAAACCTTACGATTGTCAAAATGCAAATGCACTCAGATATAATTAATTTTCTTTTTTTTTAACCCCATGAATCTTGTTTGCCTTCAAATTTATTTCTAAGTTCGTATTCAGTTCATCCAATACAAATAATTGTCTCTGGAACCCAGCTCCACAATGTTCGCTAGCAAAGTGATGGTTATTCTTGCAGGAACAGAGCATGGGCAGGTTACAATGAAGGGAGAGCACTAGCTTTCAAGTTGACCAAATCTATCAAATTTATCAGCCAACCTACAAAGGGGTGACAAAATTTTGACTTTATGAAAAGACCAAAAGGTAAGGGATTCAAACTTTAGTTAGAAGAATCAACATTTTGTAAGGATCAATGTGGTCATAACTTGATGAACAAAAAGTAAAAGTCAAAACTATGGTGCAATGTTATTCATAAGTCAAAATTATGGTGCAATGTTATTCATCCAGAATGTTGAGGAGGTAATTAGAGAGATGAGAAAGTCACAGAATAAGTTCTAATGAATTAATGCCAATGACAAGCTTCGAGTTTCAAATTACAATAAGAAGCCAATTCATGGTGCCTTATGCCAAAGATTTATCTTTCTTTAAGTAAAGAGCCATTATATTTCTCAATAAAGAAAATCTAAATCAAATTTTCCATAGTTCAAGGAAGATTTTTCTAAAGGACCATTTGATGTACATGAAAATGAATATACTATTTCATGTCAAAATGTTTAATGATGTATAGAACAATTGTGCACGATAATTCATGAGCTTATGCATAGTGTTTCTAGCTCTATTGCAGCTACTTATTTAGGTGTCCGAACTCATCACTTGTTATTAGTAAAGAAAGACCTAAAATCATGGACACGCCACCAACGCCATGCTCAAAGACAAGAAAGTCCATAAGTATGAACCTATCAACTATTTGAATGCAGACAAGGAGTTTCTATCCATAAAAATTGATTCATTTCCCATCTTTCAAAGAAATAAAATGGTCTTGGACTATAGAGGTTGTTTACGTTTGCAAGAAATTGCAAAATGTGCCCTTCATTCATGATAAATGCCATTGTCAATTACTAATCTGCACCTGTATTCCAAGCAAATGTGCTTCGTTTTACTTATTTTATTTATTAATTTTTGTAAGGAACCCAATTTAGCAACCTCAGCCTTCAAACACTGTTCTCTTCTGCAGTGGCAACTATATATCAATATTCATGTCCTCAGTTCCGATCAAAACACAATTTTTATGCAAATAAATATTGGAAATTACTCAATTGAGCATCTATATACTAAAGGTAACCCTAATCCACTAAGTTTCTGTGAAATTCCAAAATGAAAAAATCAAAAGCAAAGAGCTGAAAAAATCAAACAAAAACCCGCAGAAATTAGATGATCAAGCGTAAGATCCATTAAATCGATGAAGGTTTATCTACCTTGATACAATTTCTCCACCATTAGACCTCGATCCGGAGTCGCGATCGAGAGGTCGATCTCCGAACTCGGAGATCGAAGATGAAGGAACTCGAAATGACCTAAAATTCACGGGATTTTGGTCTGATTTTGAGATCTAGGGTTTTTAAGTTTCTCACAGAAATTGGGGAAAATCCATTCTTTACAGAGGTTATGAAAGACCCAAGGGTCCTTTAGTAATTACAAATGGGATAAAAAGCCGCCTTTAAAATATCAAATATTAAAAATAAAAGATTAACAATTTGTAAAAATTAATAAAAAGGATATGATGTCGTAAAGCACGTGCTAATGATAAGATGTATCTGAGGGATAAAAGTCTCTCTCATAACTAGTAGTTGGTAAGCGGAAAAAATGCTAAAATATTTTAAGTTATTCTTAATTGCATGATTATTTATGAACATTAGTAAAGATCATTACTTTGTTACCAAAATTATTCTGACTGTGGAAATTCAGACCCTTTTTTTTCCAAAACTTATTCTATAGCTAACAAAGAGTTAGGTAAGAACATAAAAATTAGAAAACTATAAGTGCTCAATGAGTTAAAATATTACCTTACAAGTTACCTTTAGGATTATATAAGTCAAGCCAATAATAATAATAATAATAATAATAGCACATTGATGTCCACCAAATTTAAGAAATAAGTGGTTGAAATAAAATCTTCAATGTCATGATCAAGTACTACCTTTCATCTCTCAAAAGTACTACCTTTCATATATCATTTTTCTAATGTGAAAACCAATGTTTTTTTTCATCCTTGAGATTCAAGTCTCTTTCTTCATAGCCACTCACTTTCACCCATATTTGAACTCTCTTTTATGCACCTAACCCTGTAATTAAATCCTAATTAGAAAAACAATTAGCAAGATTATGATGGAATTAAGCTAGAATGCAAAACTCAATCCCCATACTCATTGATTGGGCATCCATCCTATCAGTAGCCTCTTCTGTGACAATTTCAGAACCAAAGTGCACAGCCCATGCAACATGCAAGGTATCATGAAAAGTTCATTCTCTGTAAATTTTCCTTCAAACTTTTGCAAGCTAAAATTTTGGCAAGGTTCTTAAACATCCAAAATTGACATATTGCAGGTAAAAATACACTTAATTTTCTCACTCAGAAACAAAATATTTCTACATTGATTTTGACAATGAAGACAATTATCCATATTACGTTATTTAAGGGATAAAAGGAGGGAGTGGAAAATCATTGACATAGATACAAATTAGGTAATCATTTTAATTTCCAAAGACAAACCTCTAGTTGTAAAGTGCAAAAAATTTAATATAAGACATTAAACCACATATACCCTACCATTTTCTCAAGTCACCACTGAGATCTGAGAATACTTCCCTGAGGGCAAAAATGTTAGAAATATGATATATTTAAAAAGGATACTTGGATAAACTTGAGAAATAAAGAATAAAAAACCCTTACTATAAGAAATGGATCTCAAAGAACAACCAAAAGAGAGAGAGAGAGAGAGTAATGGAAGGTATCTGAGAGCTCGAATACCTGATAAGCTTTGTCGTTGGGTAGAATCTTTATCTTGAGTGTGTATTGAGATATCGGGAGTGCTTTTGTATGAGTGATTTAGAGTTTGATTTCTCGAGTGAGAGTTTGTTTGCACCGGGATGCCTGTAGCTATTATGTACTTTACGCTCATTGGTAATGAATAAAAATTGTTAAAAGAAAAAAAGAAAAAGAAGAAGAAGGTGCATCTGAGAGAAAATTAAGCAACAAAAAGACCGAACCAACATGACAATCAGTGAAGAGTTTTTGTATTGCTTTTTAAATCAAATGTTGGCATTATTGATTAAATTTGAATTATTTATACTTATGCTGCAAAAGCCTGTTTCATAATGCAAGAGCCTGTTCGAAACTGAGAAAGATTACGTTACAGAGAATTTTTGATTAATATCTGAAAAGGAACTGACTTTGAATGATGTTATTCATATCTCTAATAATAGGAAAATCTTATATCGATGAGTCTACTTACAAACACAAGCATAAAAGTGGTGTTTGTAAGTGGAAGTACAGTTTTGTGAAAGGATAGTCTATATGTTTGCATTCCAGATTTGGACAAAGTCAGCTTTAAATGCATCAAAAATGTTAAATTAGGTCCTGGATGAATTGATTATAGCATAATGTAATATTCAACTTCAGTGGCAAAGTTAGGAATTCATATCATATAAGTTAACTTACTCAAATATTTGTGAATTAAATAGAATCCTAACTAGGGACAGTAAAAGATATCCATCAGATTTACTCAAAGTTTCTCCATATAGAAGATTTTACAGCAATATAAGTTCATTGGTACTGTCAATTTTTCCGAGATGTCAAGGATATGAAATATTAGTAGTTATTTCCTGAGAAATATTCTAAAGGAAAATATGTGTCTTGCATTGTGATAATTTTCATGTACATTAGCCTGACTTATATTAACTTTATGCATTGTATCAATTGAATGCTTGGATTTTGACAGAGTGTCAAACAATGAATTTGGATTTTCATCATAAAACATTGAATTTGTTTAAAGGCATGCTTTAAATAGTTGTATATATCTGACAAGTGCTATCAGTTCACATAAAATTTGAGCTGGTGCAAGTTGTATTCACTAATTAGTTTCCATAACATGCTTAAGGCATAATACAGACTAGTAGAAAATGAGAAAGGAAAAAATCTTATGTAAATTTAAAAACAAAATGTCCATGGCACACACGAGTTACTGATATCAAATCCCTTGAGTTTATTGGACAAAATACTTGACATCCCCAAAATTTGAAGTGATTAGATACAACCATGTAGTATCATTTCAAATGGAGTAGGATATTTTATGCCTCGCATCGTTCACATCGCTACATTTAGAGTGAAATGACTATTTTACCCTTGTACTAAACGACATTGCCACGCACAACGTGTTATGTTATATTGTCAATAATCAAGTAATTAACATAAAAAGTAAAGATAGAATTAAAATTGTAAAATTCCCCTCTTCTGAAACCCTAAGCTTATTTCCTTTCCGATTATCCTCTTCTTTTCGCTCTTCATACCAAATTTACTAAATATAAATGTATGTGATTTTTTTTCCGGTAGAGGGGTTTCAACGTAGATCGGTTCAGAACTATTAGTAGGTGGTAATGGAGTTCCATTTGCAAAATTAGGGATTCACTCATGTGGAAGGTCATCTCCCATTCTAATCACATTTCTAGTTTGCTTGTTTTTTCGATCTTGTGTTTTTCTAATTTCTCGTCATTTGTTTATTTATTCAGTGAAATTTGTTCCCTTTGTTCACTTCCACTTCATGTTACTTCGAGCAGCTTGGAGAATTGACATTCTTTCAGGTACAAAAGCTCTCCTTCATTATTAGTTTCTTGATATATGAAAGTTGGGAGCATTTGAGGAATATTTAGTTCTTTACATCAGATGGTGATTTTTTACTCTTTTGAATGAAACATTTATGTTAAGTATCCAATAGATTGATGTTTAGGAATTGGTGTGTAGTTAGCTACATGTTTAACATTAGGATGTTTCCCAAATTCTGATGAAATTAATTTGGGACCTGGATGTATGGTAACTCTTGTGATCATTCTCAATGTTTAATATTTATGTAATCAAAATTTTCATTTATTCTATTTCTCATTAATTTTCCATTTACTAAAACACTTCTCTCTGTGTCTAGTATAACTTCAATGATGTTATTAATTTCTCATTATTGTCTAGATATTAGACATGCTAGGTTTTCAGCTGTCCAAAAATGCATTGGATTATGTACCATATAAGCAAGAAACAATAAATAATTCTTGCTCATTTTCTATTCACATATGTAATAACTAACATCCAACCTAATTATCAGAATAGCTAAACTTAGAAAATTTACCTCCTCTAGATAATTTATTCATTATTATAGCAATTGAAAGCAATGGCTTTATATGGATATATTTCTCATTGAGAATGCTGGGAAAACATGAAAAAATTTCTATGTATCAAACTAATTAATATCCTTGTTGTCAATATCAATATTTTACTCATTAACATGTGATTAATCTTTCCCTATCAGTAACAACACCTTCATTTCTATACATGAACAAAAATAGTTTGGTAACATTTTTATGTCTAAACATTAATGTTCTCTCCATATAGTTCCTTCTTGACATCAAGTATTCTATCTTACTATTAGAGTTCACATTCAATTTACACCTATAGTTTTGTTATTTATAAATAGAAGCTCTCAGGTACTTAATTCCTTGAGAGATACAAATATTTTACATTCCTTTGACATGCATTCCCTTGAATGAAATATTTTATACAATAAAGAAATCTTTCTTTGTTTTCAAGTTTACAACTCAAAGAATCTACACTTGTGATTATATACTGCATAAAGTCAACCTGCCAGCATCTAAGGACTTGCAAATTCATATAATGGTGTCACTAAGGTAAGTTTCTGAGATCACTCAATCAGAAAATCCAAAACGTTTCATGGCCCTCATATATAAGTTCATGCTTAGTAGCATTCACATACAAATAATAATATTTTCATGTAAAGGATTGGCTCGTCTTATTATATCTGCAACCCTCATTTTCTGTTAAGGAGAAAAAAGTTTAAGGAGATGGCAGAAGGTGATAAAAAAAGGAGAAGTTCTCGATTATTAGCTCTTGAAGAGACGAAATGTGAAAGGGCAGTTCTCGCATTACCTGTAGATTTTCGACAGAAGAAGGTTGATGGCCGTTCAAATTTGCACAAGCGAGGAAGGAAAAGAATCAGAGGAATTGAAGGGGTATTCTATCTTTCTTAATTCGATTGGATTCAAGTACATAAATAAAATGTCTATGAATGTAGCACACACATTATCGATGCAGTGCACATAATTGCAATTGTAAATTTGCAGGAAGTTCAAGGCTTGCAGGATGTTGGTTTGAAAATTAATGGTAAAATAATCTTAGACTAGTTTTTTGTGCTTCTAATAATTTTAAAGACTTAGTTTGTTTCATACAACAGGAAACTTACTAAACAGTACAGTATCATCTCGCAATGCAACTGACAGGATCATTGGATACATTCTTGATATGCTGGAAGTGTAAGTTGCATTCTTGATAAACT
Organism: Asparagus setaceus; assembly: GCA_012295165.1. NCBI lineage: Eukaryota > Viridiplantae > Streptophyta > Magnoliopsida > Asparagales > Asparagaceae > Asparagus > Asparagus setaceus. The sequence goes on along the minus strand of CM022702.1, from coordinate 80,728,295 downwards.
CAGTAGACATTATAAATGATAACTGTATTTTCTTGTAATATTTGAAATCTGTGTTGCAGAAAAGACACACATGAATTGTTCTCTATGCCCGACAACCTCCAGGTATACTTGTAAATAATTAGCCAAGACCATATCAGTCAATATATGAGAAACTATACTCTCTTCCTAACCAATAGTTTCTTTTGCCTATAGACTTATGATTATGAAGAAAGTATGAAACTACCTGGTGACTTTGCAACACTAAGACAAAAGTACACTGATAAAATGTACACGACGTTGGATCATTTTGAGGTCAGTTGATTAAGTTTCGAGTATTGAAATTGAAATTGTATTAATAAACACTAACTGTTATCCCCCAAAATATTTGTTGCAGAATGATGTTTTGACAGTATTCCATAAGGCAATTGACTCAAATGCTCCAAACTCCATCCCTTTTCGAGAGGTAATCCAAATGATCACATACCAAAAAATAACAACTTTTCTCTTCAGAGAACTAAAACTGTAACTTTCTCAGGCAATAACTTTAAGAGATCATGCAAAGCAAATTTTCCAATCTCTAAAAAATAATCTTGCATATGCCGAATTGGAACTGTCAGAATGGCATCAGCGTTATTTTAGGTATAAAAGAAGAACATTAAGAAGTGATTCAAACATTGGGAATTCAAATACTGCACCTCAACGAGAGTATAATGCCCGTGTTTCTGTTTCCACGGGCATAAAACAACATATAGGAACAAGCAATTCTGCAGGTGTTAAGAGAAATGTACAGCCAACATCTAGCTCGAAGGCCAGAAATCGAAGAGGTATGAAATATTTCATTGGCTGTTTTTTTGAACTTACTACCCTGTAGTCTCATTCTTGCAGACAAACCCCCTGAGTTCAAAATTTTTTGCCTCTTATACCCTCGGATAGACTCAATAATTTCACCCACGGACGATATTGGGCATAATTTCATCAAGGGTGAAATAGTTAAGAGAAAATTAAACCAGGGAATTTATCTGCAACAATGAAACTACAGGGTCGCGAAACAACAATACTAAAGGGGGACTATATGCAATTAACCCTATATTTAAAGTATTGATTGCCTCTTGCAGCTACTCACAGAGAACATGAACAGCATCCACAACTCCCAGAAGAGCAACGAAGATACACTTACAAGCCTGGGAACGACTCAAAGGAGTCATTGTTTACAATGTTTTGCAACGAACCTAAAACTATTGTTTATGTAAGTCCTACTCTAGTTATGTTATTTCCCATGTTTCTTTCTTGATTCTTCCTTGTATAGGGAGGTTTTATGTTATGCTTGCCTAGGAGTTTACACAGTTATAAGTTTAGGTACGTTTACATATATGTGAACTATGAGTGTAGATACATGAAAATATTTTTCACAATGTGCATAGACCCCTTGTACTATTGCCCAATTGTGGACAAACTCCTGCAGTTCTATTGTTGCAGACAGACCCCTGAGAATCTTTTTGGCTCTTTTACCATCAGAGAAAGAGTTTTTTTTCCCCCAAATAGACCTCCTGAGGGTAAAAGAGTCAAAAAAAATTCACTCAAGGGTCTATCCGCAGTTGAGCGATAATACATATGTGCACCAATAGAACTACAAGGGGTCTATCGACAATTGGATGGTAGTGCAAGGGGTCTATCCACAACTAACCCTTTCACACATCCTTATCATGGTGTCCAATACTTCTTTTTCTGCAGTCAAGCTGCACAGTTTCAGATACACATAGTAGAATTTATCACCATAAAATGACAATATGCACCTTTGAATATAACCTCTAAAGATTTTATATAGAACCTCATGATGATCTTAATAATGGTATTATCATGACTTTCTAGAATATATTCTGAAGACGGAAGTAGACCTATTTGTATACCAAGAAAAACTTCTAATTAACACAAGTTTCGATCTCATTTAAGTACATGACTTCAATAAATTATTATAAGATACAAGTAAACCCACAATAAAACTAATTAAATGTTAATTTGCCAGTCTAACAATTCATATCATTATGTCTTACTTTTTTTCAGAACAACAGCACTCTGAGCTACCAAGAGAGCCTTCGACAATTTGTGAAGGATGCAGGTCCAGTAGCAAAACTCATTGCAGAAAACAAATGCCTCGAGTATTCTAAACGAGTACAAGCCCAGTCTATTTGGAGACCATCCCCCTTTGGCACTCAGAGCAAAATCGGCACTCAGCCTATTCTCAGCCAAAATATCGGTTCTTCAAGCTCATCAGCTCCAAATAACAACAATCCAAATTCAACAAGTATCACTGATCAAAATGCTTCTAACAGAACGCAGCATCAAGCCTGTCAACTTCACACTGATGAGCTATTGACACTGTTCTCTCTAATAGGAACACCAGAATTTTCGCAGAGAAGCTCGGCATCAAGTTCAAAACAAGAAGTGAACAAATCTCCGATTATTAATGATTCGGTAATCTGGCAACCGAGATTTGGGGGTTCCAAGTCTTGGAAAGAGAAAGAGAAAGAGGGTTCATCTAATGTTAGTGCAGGTCTCTACCAGAACAAGAGACATGGATTACCACCAAAACCACCTACCAATCTTAATATATTTCATGGAAAAAAGTAGATGGATTACAATTAATTTGGAACTGTTAGACTCTTGTAAAAGCATCATGGATGAAGATATGAACTTAAACTAGAAGTCATTAACTGTTAGACTCTTGTAAAAGCATCATGGATGAAGATATGAACTTAAACTAGAAGTCATTAACTTGTTGTAAGAAATAAAGTTTCGTTGAACTTTACAAGAGCAAATTATTAGTCTTGAAGAATTACATTGTTTGTCCTTTTTTTTTAATTATAAATGAGATGATTACAATAGCTGTTAAGCATGCACACTTTATCATGGTGCTTCCCATAAGTTCGTTTCTAGGTTTTAAACATTTTTGAATATCAAAATATATTTTCTATCAGGTTTGTATTTTTCATTTCTGCTCCAAATTTGTGCTGAAATCAAATATATTTGCTGTATTTAGTTTCATTCTTCTAATTGATGAATAGGGTGGAACTTTCCCAACTTTTAGCAGAAAAAAAAAAAAAACCATTTAGTATGGAGAGAAATTATGCACAGCACTGTCTACTGCATTAATAGCGCACCAAGAAATTTATAACCCTATACCTTACAATAAAAGTACTCATATGCGGAGTTAATTTATGAGGAAAGGGAAAGAGGTAAAAACTCAATAATAACTTTACCAGCTCCCGTGAGTGAATGACGCTTCTCATCAGAGAAGCAGCAATATTTTTTGGCACGCCAGAATAAAAATGATACGCTCGTGATCCGCATACGTAGCTTCCGTGACTCTTCACCAATGAAACTGGCTATAAAATTCATTCCCCTTCTTTGCTTCTTTATATTTGAAGTCCTTCATCTCTTTCATTCTTCTATGTTTGCTTCTAGACTCAAGGTAATCAAAAGCTGTTTTTTTTTTCCCTTTAACCTCTTGCCCTCTTCTTCTTCCTTTCCAAGGTCTTCATCTTCTTCTTCAGCTTGCTCTTCTTCTTGCTGACATCTATAAAACATTAAACTTCTCTGTGTTGTAATCTTTTCGAGCTTGTGTTCTCCGTAGCTCTTCATTCCATCGTTCCATCTCTTCTGTATGCTTTTGGACAAGGGTGATCGAGGTGGTGGCTCTAACAAAATTTGTACAATGATGGTATTGAAGCAGCATCTCATACAGCACAAGTGCTGAAAGCGTCGTTTTTTATGACCGGTGTGCGGTTCTGTTAAACTTGCAAGGATTGGATGGCATCGGGACAAAATCTAAGTGCACCTCAGATTTTTTTTTGCCATGGATGTATCCCCATTTTGTGTACGTCCACTAGAGAACTAGTTCTAAATGCATCGGATTTCTTTGATAAAAATATAAATAATTAAACTTGATTTATTATATGAAGGGTTGTGTCTGTTGGTGAAGTGGGTTACTATGTGAAGGTTCATGAATGCTGGTGAAAGGTTATGTTCGAAGAGTAGTGTTTGTAAAGTGATGTGTGCTTAGTGAAGAATTGTGCTTGTTAATAGTTAATGTTTGTTAATAGTGAAGAGTTGCAATGAAGGGGCACCAAGAATCTATATAAAGCATTGTAATTATTTGGATGTTAAGACAAGAAATTCTAAGTAGAATCTCAAGCCTTTTCCTTGACTTTAGATTGGGGTTGTAGCTATTAAGACTATTCTCTCTGATAAGCACGCCAGAGATCTTGAAGAGAAGCTCGACATCAAGTGCAAAACAAGCGATAGAATTGAACAAATCTCAAATTATCAATGAATCAGCAATATGGCAACCGAGATTTGGGGGTACGATGACTTGGAAAGAGAGAGAAAAACAGAGAGAGTTCATCTAATGTTACTGCAGGTTTCTATCAGAACAAGAGATATGGATTGCTGCCAAAACCACTTACCAATCTTTATATGTTTCAGGGAAAAACGTAGATATTTTGAAATTAAGTTGAGCTGCTAGACTCTTGTAAAAGTATAATGGATGAGATGAACTTAAATAAGTCATTACCTTGTTGTAGGAAATAAAGTTATGTGGTACTTTATATCAGCAGGCTATTGGAGTCATAAAGAATTACATTGTTTTCCCTTTGATGAGATGATTCTAATTTCAATGATTTATATACTTTATGGCACATGTCAGTAAATTAATAAGCTTGCATCACTCAAAAGAAAAAAAGTAAATAAGCTTGTACTTTAAAATAATAAATAAATAAATAAAAAGGAAATAAGCTTGCAGTTTCAATTTCCTGGTGAAAAATATACTTTGCCAACTCTCAAATTCCTATTTACTTTAGTTTGCACCAAGAAAACAGTTTATAGATTACACAAGCATATCTAGTAGTCTAAAATTAATCAAAGTATTGTTCTCTAACCCAAATATTCCTTTTGTGTTCGTTTCCTGTTGTATGAACAAAGTTTTAGTATGGACTTAAACATGGTGCTTCCTTTATTTCATTTCTAGGTTTTAAAATCTCTCAAATATCGAAATATATTTTCTCAGGGTTGTATAATATATTTTCTCAGGGTTGTATTTTATCTTTTTATGCTCCTAATTTATGTTAAAATTCGATATATTTGGCGTATTTAATTTCATTCTTTTAATTGACGAAACAGGATGGAACTTTCCAAACTTTTAGCAAACAAAGAAAAAAAAAAAAAAGAAAATCTTTCCAGCCTTCTATCTATGGCACGCCAGTGTACTTGTCTCCCGTGACTCCTCTTTGTTGAAAGGGGATATAAAACTCAATGTCATGTAAAGTAAAAGTTCTTACTGCTTCTTGTAGCCTAAATATTTGTTATGTTTACTATGGGACCAGTTTTCAATTAATTAACTAAAGGTTGCTTCTGAAAACACCCCCAAAGATAATCCTTGAACAATTTTTTTTTACTAATAAATCACAAGATCGACACCAGATACTTATCCATGTTATACTTTTTTTGCTTTTCTACTTTAAGATTTGTATTTTGATTCGTCGACACTTTGTTTGACTTTATATTTTGTTCTTCAAATTGAAATATTAATCATGCAAGTTATTTTCTTTGACTAGAATATAAAAGTAAACAAATATAATATTTGTACATATATGTTCAATGTTCCTTTGTAATTATTATAAGCCACAATATTTTTGTCAAAGCAGAAAAAACCTCCTGCAGATATTAACTTGTAACTCGACGTCACAAATACTGGGGTGAGATTTTTTTATTTATTTTTGGATAATTGAAATTATCAGTCTCTATCCTTTGTAATTGGACATTTCATGTTTAATCAAATGTATAGGTTCAAGAAAGTGTATAGCTGTAATCTTGTGAGGATCATACATTCTTGTAATATTGGTGTCTCTCTCAAATCGTATCACACTAATCAATTATTAGAAAATAACTTTTTAATGCCAAAAAACACAATTAGCTTAAATGAAATTCAAGAGTATTTATTTGTTTTTTATTTTTTTCGACAAATATTGTAATCCAAATTTAAATGTCGGACAGTTCATAATCTAACATCTCGCTTTTCCAGTGTTATGTCCAAGAGCAGCTTACGTTCTGTTGCAAGTGAAATTTGCTCCTCAAACCTCTTCACTCACTCGTTAAAATTGGATTAATTTCACATAACCCTCCTTCAACTATGGGGGTATTGCTCATAACCTCTCTAAACTTTGTTTATGTCACATAACCTCCCTAAACTTTAGGGTGTCTCACAAAACCCCTTAAACTTTCAACTTCATTGAGAGGAAAAAAATCCAAATTTTACGAGAGCGGGGTATATTTTTTCTGTAAATGACAAATGACAAAGTTTGTAATTTTTTCTGTCAATAAAGATTAGTTATTTTTAACTTATATGTAGAGGGGTCCAATGAGAAAAGTTCAAAGTTACGGTGGGGGGTTGTGAGACCCATCAAAGTTCAGAGAGGTAATTATGTGAGATAAACAAAATTAAGGGGATTTACGTGCAACACGCCCTATAGTTCAAGGGGCTTATGTGAAATTAACCCTTTACAAAATCACCAAACTGACACACCAAATACTGCAGCAGGAAAGTTACCTTGCAGAAGGAGTTGATAATCGTGAGAGCGGACAGTTGATGCAGCTACCGACACAATCTTTCTTTATCAACAGAATTAAGGCTTGACGACGGTTGGAGGATCAGAGTTGCACTATTTTTTAAATTCTTAACTTGATACGGGGATATCGATACCAATGGTTTTTTTTTTACCGGGTATTATACATTTATTACGCTCTTTTTGTTTTCTAATTTAAGATTTGTATTGTAATTCATTGGCACTTTTTTGACTTTGTACTTTGTTCTTCATGTTGAAATTTTCCCCTTTGTTTTCTTTGTTCTAACGAAGATATTGGAGCCTCGTTTACCGTGAACATGGTACCTCCTCATCATGTATTGATCAATTATCTTTAAAATTTTCTTTTAGTCCCAGATTGGCTAAAAAAACCTCAAAGACTTTATTTGTACTCTCACAAATATTATAATCAAATTTACAGGTTTGCGAAGAGATATGACTGGTGTCTTATAATATTTTACTTAATTCAATTTCATTTGTACTAATTATAAAGATATCCAAGCCACCTTCATCGAGAAATTGGTGTCCCTCTCCATCATACTTTTTTTTTTTTTTTGGTTAAAAAAAACCTGTAATATTTCACTGTTCGCTTGTCAGAAAATTTTCTTTGATTTCTCTTACAAAATATATAATCCGACTTGTTAAGGCTACGAAAATGGATTGTATACTAGCGCGCATGTGAATCCATGCCTCTTAGCTCATTGGCTGAGATTGAATCCATGTACGAAGAGTCTCTCTCTTCACAATTTTTCAGACTAAAGAATTTGGTAACCCACATTCTCCCGAGAGAGAGAGAGAGAGAGGGAGAGAGAACACAAAACATTACTCATGGCAATAATTGCTTGCTCACATGCAGCTCCAAAACAATGCTCGTGATATATGGACAGAGATTCTGCATTTTCTCCATTATCTCCATCAGACCACTCCCAACTCCCGTGACTCCTCAGTGGGTCTATAAAACCTGTTGCTCTCTTCTTCTTTCTTTCCAAGCTCTTTACCTTCTTCTTCAACTAGCTATTCCTTTTGCTAGCTTGTAAAGAACACCAATCATTCTCTCTCTTTTGCAACTCTTTGCTAAATCCTTTATCTTCTTGGCTTAGATAGTAGTGATCATGATGTGGGTTCAGGCTGTACACGGCACGCCGCTCAAAAACGCTGCTACAGTGCAGTACCCAACCCACAATTCTCCACCTCGGTGAAGTTTCTCTCGAAACTGAGTCGACATCAAAACAACCAAATATCCCACTTATTGTGTCCAGTACGAAATGGAATAAATCCATGACAACGGACTCAATCCACAACAAGTCGGGAATCCAAACGAGAGTTTAAATAATCTCCCTCCATCAAAATCAACTAATCCAAACTGGCTGCATCGAAAGACTGCCTACGTATCCGCTTGCCTAAGGAATCAAACCTCACGTAATTCACCCAAATGGCCTCCAAAGACCTTAACATCGAAGAATATTCAAAGTCTCTAAACAATGACTAAACTTAACACCCGAAATAACTTTGGTCAACATATCAGCAGGGTTGTCCTTTGTGTGGATCTTTTCCAACTTGACATCTCCTTCATCCAAGACATCACGAACAAAGTGGAATCTGACATCAATGTGCTTTGTGCGTGCATGATAAACCTGGTTTTTGCCAAATAGATGGCCGACATACTATCACAATATACCCGAATGGTGTCCTGTGATATCCCCAAGTCCTCCAATAATCTATGCAGCCACAAAGCCTCCTTCATAGCTTCAGTCACAGCCATATACTCCGCCTCTGTAGTAGAGAGAGCTACTGTCGACTGAAGTGTACATCTCCAACATACCGGTGCTCCTGCCAATGTAAATACATATCCTGAAGTAGACCGGCGCTTGTCAAGATCTCCCGCATAATCTGAATCCACATAACCAATACAATCTTGCCATGTCTTCTCATTCTTCTGAAAAATCAAACCAACATCCACGGTCCCTTTAATGTACCGTAGAATCCACTTCACGGCCTCCCAATGACCCTAACCGTCAATAGAATACATTTGCTGAGAATTTTTCTTTAAACCCGGTTCATTCGGTTCAAGAACCGTGCTGGTTCGTCATTGCTCCTTAATTTTCGCCCAGATAGATAAACAATGGATCCGGTCCTCCTCCTCTGCTTTGTTCTGATCCTCCTCTTCTTTCAGATGATCCTGCCTGAAACCTTCAATAAAAGGTAACTTCAACCCCTCAAATCACTATCTTTCTTAAAAATTGCGCAAATGTTGTTTTGTTGTTTTTCTGCTCTTACAAATCCATCTATTTGTTTATGGATAGAGTTAATTCAACGGTTGTGCTCGCTGGACGTTCAGAAAATTACTTTTTTTTTTAAGGAGTACGTAGTCCTATTTGCTTTTACAAATCCATCTTTTTATGTTGAATTTCATCGGTGATATTTGCTTTTATTTTGTGTGGTTATACTAGACATATAAAGATTCTATGTTCTTTATCCTTACAGTGTGGTGACAGGAGATTTAAAGTTTTATTACTCGATGTTCCTCATTTGTTAAGGGCCAATAGCAGATTTACCATTTATTTATTTATTTTTTATTTTTTATTTTATTCTTCTTGTGATGATTTTGACAATGAGGTTTGTTTGGATTACCGTGATGGAACACATCATGAGCGTCTATGACTAATTGCATAGGCAGCGTGCTACATGCGCACTAAAACTTTACAAATTACCAAAACTATCACTTCTCAATGCTACCCATTGAGTTTGATCCAGTGGAAATTGCAAGTCACTTGCAGGGTTATTATTATTATTTATTAGCACCATAAGCAATATAAACCTTAAGGTTACAGAGAGACCAATTTACGCATTTCAAAAACTTGATATTGACGAAGGGAGATTTTTGATAGGATGAATGTCTATGATGTTTATTTTGTATAGGTTAAATTACCAAATTGATATTAAAAGCAATACCCAATGATCACATTGGTATTAAAATTTTCCCCGGCGACAACAATGTATTTAAATTTGCACGATGAGACAAATATGCCCAAAAATAAATTTTCCAACCAACTTTTCCAGCAACCACTCATGTGATCTGTCATGTAATGCTTATGTAGCATATTTATAATGACGTGGCAGGTGTGGTTAACCCCATTTAAACCATTAGAGGGGGAGTTTTCAAATTAGGGTAAAAGAAAAGAGGGATTTTTTAAAAAAAGCTTTGGGGGCTTCTTCTCCTTCTTCTATTAAACTTTGGGTTCTCTATTGCTGGATAACATGCATTCTTTGAGCACAAGCAATAAAGAACCCCCAATTTAAAGAAAGAAGGAAAAGAAGTGCTAAATAAAAAAAAAAATTATCTTTTCTTTTATCCTAATTTGAAAATCTCTCCTTCTAATGAATTGAATGAGGCTAATTATACTTGTCATGTCATCATAAATATGCCACCAAAGCGCATGTGGCAAATCACCCGAGTGGTCGCCAAAAAAAATGGTTAGAAAATTTATTTTTAGATCTACTTGTCTCATCATGCAAGTTTAAATACCTTATTGTCGCCGGAGATAATTTTAATACTAATATGGTCATTAGGTACTACTTTTATTGCTAATATGGTAATTTAGCCTCTTTGTATAGGATTTTTCAGAAGACAAATGTCTGCTTGGAGACAAGTACAACAAGTATCAATGATGACAATGCTTCAAAGCCAAACCGAGCATCAAACTTGTCAACTACGCACTGATGAGCCATTGACACTGTTCTCTCTCATAGGGAACCCAGAGTTCTTCAAGACAAGCTTAGCATCAATCTTAAAACAAGATAGTACCGTTAACTCAATGAAGCATGCAGATTGGTCAGCGTTCCAATTCTTTGGTAGAAGTGAAAATTCTCAAAATATTAGTGAATCAGTAATCTGGCAACCAACATTTTGGTGGTTCATAGCCTTCGAAAGAGAGCTTACTTCATCCAATGTCGGTGCAGGTTTCTATTAGAACGAGGGCCATGGAATGCGTCCAAAACTTAAAATCTTTAACATATTTCATGGCTTAAAGTAGTTATTATGATCCAAATTTGAACTGGCAGTTCTCTTTGCAAGAACAAATTCTGAAGTGAAGTCAAAAGTTTGCACTCTAAATTCTATAAATCTATTTGTATGATCTTTTCTTCAGCCGATTGTATGAATTTGATACTAGATGTGAGGTCCTAACTCAAATATTACTCTCACAAGCAGGGTGTTATTTGCATAATATTTTCAAAAAAGCTAGCAGTAACCTTCAGCTTGCAATTACCGATCCTTTTTCTAAAGAGAGAACCGTGAGACCTTCAGCACCTTGCTATTTCTTTAAAAAAAAAAGTATTAATTACGGATGGATCCTCTTGTAGTCTATACCAGGGGCGGATCCAAGTGGCGCCCGGGGTGGGCAGCTGCACCCCTGCAGATCTTACTTTTATAGATCATGTTGAGAGCTTTCTAAAAACATATTATAATAGTGATTCCGATAACCGAGTCAAAAGTTATAGGCCGTGCAAATTTCAGCCTATGTGCAAGTTTCCGGCCTGCAGCTAATTATTTTGACATTGTCTTGTTAAAGCATTCATATCACAAGTTATACATTACCGAATTGAGTTCCGTTTATTTCTATAAATAGATACTTGTAGTCCGCCCCTGCAATAAAATTTTTCTAGATTCGCCATTGGTCTATACTATTACCAAATTGCTGATGGACGCTGTGTTTCTATTGTTGCAAATAGACCCCTAAACTATCAACTGTATTAGTTTCAAGTTACATAAACTGAATTACTTTCTATACGTTTGAATAAGGATCATTGCATATCACTACATCAGTATATCACTAATTTAATTCAGAAAACTAATGGAGTTGAGAATCTGGGGGTCCTTTGTATCAACATTCTTTTTTAAACAAAGGTGAAAATTTAGAAACAGAGTCGAGCATAACTGTCAAAACCAAATTAAGTAAGCCACCTAGTCAAGGCATAAGGGAATTTTTCCACGTTCTTTAAAAAAAATGTTGAATTCAAAGAGAGAAAGAAAAGAGCCTGTGATCGAAAAAAGAAGGCCAAAAAGCAAAAGAAAAAAAAAAAAAAAAGGGCAATGCATTATGCAATGTAAACACAGATCTCAACTATAAAACATGTTTTGGCTTCTGCAGATCAGTTCTGACCGTAATCAAGAACACACGAAAAGCCACAAATAGAAAGGGTACCTTCAATAACAAAACATTATTGAAATAATCTGGAGCCATGGTCAAAAAGTTTGTACAGTAGGAATTCTGAGATGTGATTCCAGTAGCTAGTATGGATTTACAGAAAGCAAAAGAGACAAATTATGCACAGAGTAAACTCCGTAGAACCTTAAACTTGTTCTCATATATACAAATGAACTGCAGCTGCATATAGGCTTTACCTGAAACTATGTGCAGCGGGGGATTTGGATTGGTGATCATCAGTCTTCATTATGAAACATAAATATCATGGAATTTAACAAAAAATAACTCCGTGGAATGTAGAACTCATTCCCGTATATCTAGTTGAACTGCAATTGTGTACAAGATTTCTAAGAAACTTCATGACGTAGGAGGAATTGGCTGGTGGTTGTCATTTTTTATGAAACGTATGTATTCCTGTTGAACCATCTCTCCTCCATTCACAGGGTCAAAGCTGCATTTATAGAAACTGTGGACAAGAAGAGAGTTGTTCATCAGTGAAAAAGACAATCATTTATCGATGAACCCTACAAGCAAATCATTTATTTAATAAAACATGCATCTGGATGTGTATATTTTACTGAAAATGCTTTTTATGTATTCTCAAGAGAAGTTTGGGTTGCACAAGATGGAGGCTTTCTAAAACTTTAATCATACTGATATTATAAAAATATAATTGAAACATAAAAGAATTTGAGGTGTTCCTACTTCCTTCTGTGTATTTCTAATACTATACATGTTTTGAAGTCAGTGGCTACCATGTATATTAGAATGGCAATCTTCTCAGTTTACTTTAGTTAATCAACCAATCAAATATTGAAGATGTAAGGTCCTGCATTTTTATTTTCACTTTCTTGTTTATATAAAACTATTAAAGTAGTATATGAGTGCATGTGATGAAGATAAATTTCAGGCAATATATTTATCAGTCAAGTCATGAAATATGACAGGTTCCTAAATATACCAAAACTTGAAACTAATCGTCGTAGTTTCATCAAAGAGAGTAAGTAGGTAAAATATGTTGCAATTGACAAGAACACACCTGATTGGTTCTATTATGCCATTGCGCACATCAATCTTCAGATTACTATCTAATAATCTAACAATTAAATATATTCACTATAAGTGACAAATTCCAGGAACTACAGACTATCAGTACCCCCTAGCCCCCAAAGGGGGGGACAGAACACCAACTTCCTTCGGTCGCCTCCCTTGATTCTACTCTCATAGTAAAGGGGCTTACTACATCAAGCAAAGCTAAAGGATCATTAGGGTATACCACGGTTGAAAGAGCAAGGGTAGTCACTGTACTAGGTTCTATTCCCGGGTAGGCTCTTTTACCTTTTAAGCAACAACCTATTCTCATATACAATGCCCATGGAGAAAATATCTATAATTTCATAGCTAAAGGTTAAGGAACTTGTTGCTGAAAATATTTGTCATTTCTAGCATTGATATCACATGTTATCCACGTACTGATTATGAAAATAGATATCCACTGATTATGAAAATAGGTATCCATAAACTAATAATTTCTCCTTGTAACTTTTCCGTGAAGGTTACTTTGTGAACAGTATTTTAAGATAATTATTATTATTTGTCCTGGCTCAATAGAATGCAACTCCAAAGTTTTCATTGACATTCTGCTTGGTACTTATGTTTGTCCTTGGGATCTTACTCATTTCAGTTCGCTCATGTGTCGCTCTGCAAGGGCAGACTCCTGCTCTCCATGTTTTTCGGGAAGTAAACTTAGTAGCAGATTTTCTGGCGAGTTTAGTTCATCATCACAAGAGTTCTATTCTGTTTCACTCACCTCACAAGTTGCCACCTCAATGTGGAGATCTTTGTGTGCAGGATATTCATAGTTTACCCATTTTTAGGTCTCAAAGTTTGTGGATTCTTATATATTTTTGTTTATTTTAAGCCTTTCGAGATTTTTTTCAGCATGTTTAGTTTTCCATGTTACAAGATAGTTCTATAATATCATGTTTTCCACACGGTTGATTTTTCTTATTGGCCATTATCCCTATACCCGTAAAAATTTTATTTTCAATGAATAAAATTTCAGGTCTGATCGGTAACCTGCACGGAGGTTTGGTTAAAAAACAATATTTTTTTAACATAGCGCTTCATTGCTGAATATTACTCCCAGCTAAATAAATCGACTGTGACTATCTACGGAAACAATTCCCTGAATTTTGTGAGAACTACAAGAAAAGTAGAGGTGCAAATTTCTACGATGACTGAAACATCAACTGATGTATTCTAGTTACTACTATCTTTTAGTCAAGCCCAAAGTGAGCTCAGAATATAAGGACATGAAGTGTACACTTAGAGTAAGATAAGAAAAACAAACATTAGGGGGAAAACAGAAAAAGAAAAAAGATCTGAAAGTGCCCTATTAATCCGTTATTTGCTGATATGAACATCAATTAACTTCAGTAGTACAAAACAGATTGAAACAATATTTGTAAAAAGAGAAGACATCAAAATATTTGGAATTAAATAAAATTTGACTCAGGAAAAGAAGTAATACCTGCCATCCAGACCAATAATGATTACAGTATTTTGAGCTCCAAATGCAACAGTGTAGCGTGTGGCTTCTGGTAGGTGGAACTGAGCAAATGACCACTCAGAACTAAAATACTTTGGCAGCACACCTGAAATAAAAATGGATGCAAGATGAACATCCTTTTCTCACCAATAACTGCAATGTTCGGCAACAAAAGCAGCAAGCTTCGGCAATAAAAGCAGTAATAACAATAGAGATAGCATCATTAAGCTGAAAGTTTTCCCCTCCCAAAATGAAAGTGTAAAGATGATAACCCAGTGAAATTCATGAATCAGATTTGAGCAGTTGTGCACAGTTGTGCACTTTGGTAATATAGGAATCAGTTATTTTTACAGTTTCAAAAATGATTATGGAGTTGCAGTCTTCCTTAATTTGTCAAGTAATAACAGTGAAGTGAACCAAAAATTTCTACACTGTTTAACTTGTTTTGTAGTAATAAATGATGACGATGACTATCACCTTGATCATAAGCGAGAGAATGCATTAACAAAACAGTTTGTTCCAGAGAAGCTCTAACCAAAAGGACAGTGCTATAACTCAACCAAATTCTTCTTTATGGAAACTCAATGCATGTTGATAGCCTGAGATAACTAATATTAAGGACATCTCTTATGTTCAAATGCAAAGTATATCTGAACTTTTAATTCATTATTCTTTGATCAGTTTAATAATATAATTAGTTTTAAAGTGACAAGGTCAGAAAAAGTAAAATAAAATACAAAACAAAATATTCTCCACCAATGTTTTATGCAGACTTCAGACTTGCAAGCTAAATCCGAGCCAAGTACATCAGGATTTGGAATTTTGTATCAAACTAAGAATATGAAGAAGAAAAAAGCTACATTCTTTGACCATAGTCTAAAAGTCAGACACTCAGAAGTTTGGTGATGTTTGACGTGTCATATGGTCATGAATGGTTACTAAAGATTTTTGTAGAGTTTGGTTCTCTCAACAACGCAGGCATATGAGAACATTGTTCAAACAAACAAGAGTGAGGAGTAGTACTAAGAGAAAGCTACAACCGGTTAGTTAATAGTTTTCATCTCTTTAGCACTCAAGAAGCAGCCAACAGAAAGAAAAAAATAGTAAATCGCAAAGAATATGGAGTCTATATTCACTTTAAGGTCAATCATCAAACTGACTGACATGCTCAGGAAATACTGTGGATTAGATGAAGAAATAAAAGAAGTAAGAAACTCTTTCACAGGTTCTGAAGGCATTTTTCTTTGATTCTAAAAGAAAAACAATCAGAGGGAATAATATTCTTTACCTTTCATAAAAGATAATGATGAGCTAGTGTTGGCACCCATTTTTGGAGATATAAGAGTATCAAGAGAAGATGAAGAGTTCTGCTGTACCAACTGCGGACCGTGACCAATAACATTCTGGTTTAATGAATCCTCTCCAACTATTCGAACTCTAAGACTAAATATATGGACAGTGCCTTTGTCACTAGAAACTGCCAACCACCTCACGGTTGGAGAGAGAGCTAGATTATATATATCAGCCTTGTCTGCCCCTCTTCTTACCTGCATTATAGTCAATCAGGACCAATGTATACATGCTAACTGTTGAAAGAAGAAAATATGGAATGTGACCTAGAAGCACATTTCAACCAAATATTCCCACGCAAAAGGTTGTCATGTATATAAAAGTCTCTAATGGGGATGCAGCAGGCAACAAAAAGCACTAGAGGAATTGATAAACAATGTCACAAATAATAACAAATGAAAAATATATAGTATTACAACTGGAACCATGAAAGCTCAGTAGGAACGATGCTTGTTAAAATTTTCACGGCTTCTAGCTTTAGAAATGTAGGGGGAAAGTAGATATGTTGTAGGATATCCAGATTTGGACAGATTTTGGAAATGTTTACTAGTGGTTTTTGTCTAGGTTATGGATATGACTTGTGAATGTAGTGGCTTATAGCAACTATCATCTTTCACTTCTTTTGGAGGCTTTTTAGTCTTAGAGAAATTTTGGAGCACTGCTACTTGGTTACACAGGGTTAAATTGCATAACTAACCTTCTAAAAACTATACCCACCCTCTCTCTTTTCCATAATTTCCTTAAAATCTGAATAGTCTTAGGAAAAGAATATGATTGGCATATAGATAACATTGTTTAGTCACCATTCCTTTCCTTTTTAAGATAGTACCTAGGTAATCCACACTGTGATAGGTAAATACAAAGTCATCATTCCTTCATTTGTTTCCTTTTCTCTTTTCCCTTCTCTTTACTATTTGGCATCTCTCTTTTCCTTTTGTTTTGTTTTCCACGCCCTCCTTTTTTCTTCAACATTCCACTTTGTTTCTTGTCCTTGAAACATAATAGGAAGTGGCATTAATATCTGATACAGTGTACATAGCTGCAGACTGTAGTTACAGGGGAGGAAGTCCCTCCAAATTACAAGTCAGAGAAACTGTATGAATTTCCAAACTTTATGTGCAACAGAAATATACTGAGAGACATTCACATAAGAGGGCTAAAATATAGAGGAACAAAAAAAGATAAGAAGGGCCTCGCCTTAGAAAGAATCTATCTATTTTTCCTAGTGTTTTGGTTAAAAACAGACTGCGAATGATGTTAACCCAGGAATTTAGATGAAGTTATCAATCTTGTATAAGCTCCAAGAATCTATCAACTTCTGATAACAAGAGCATTAGGAGTTCATTCCTGAATTCCTAGTAATCCCTAATTTCTTATCTTAATTGTGTTTTCTATACAACCACATATCACTTGGAATCTACTTTTTCATGGCAATATATCATAGACTTACAGTTACTTCTTATGTTTATGCAAGAGTGTATTTAAAAGTTTATCACAAACTGTTTTTACAAAAATGGTAACTATATGAAATGGCTTCATTAGTGAATCTTATCAACATCAACAGAATTCAAACCTACACGAGCAGAGAACCGTCCTTAACCCTACCCTCTAATTATAAACACAACTATAATAGATCTGTTTTTACAGTGTTTACGAAAAAGAAATTATATAGCATAAATATTTGTAATTTAAGATAAACACAAATTGAATATTGTCTACTTTGGGAGCTAACATATAGGAGGTATCGACTTACTAACTCTCGTAAACAAGAGATCATGTACATAATAATGCAAGTGTAACGCATTTACCTCTTGCAAGAGCGTACCATCCATTGTGTTAAATATCCTGATCAGAGTACCCTTAACGCTTGCAGTTGCAAGAAGGAACCCGTCCAAAGTCAAAGTGAGGCAAGCAAGTTGAGAATCATGTGCACTGATAAACTTTGTAACCTTCAGACCAAAGTGCTTAACTTGTACTTGTCCTCGATGCAGTCCAGGGCAAGCCAACACCGAAGTGTTTGCATAATGTGAAAGGCAACATAAACCTCTGGGATTAGATATAGTCTCAATCTGATGAATAAGCTTCAGATCAGTGAAGTCGTACACATTTATCTTGTGTTCAAGAACCACAACTATGCGATCTTGTCTCAATTTAACAGCTCGAATATTAGACCTGTAAGCATATTCAACTAAGCACCTATTCTGATGATCATCCCAAATCATTACTTTATTCGGTGGGTACTGTGGATTTGATCCGCCACCAACAAGAGCCATTACATTGGAACGAAAAAGCATTTCCACTATAATAAATCCACTTTTAAGATTCCTTCTAAAGGTTTCTTTGAAAGGATCACAGTCGTAAATCCGTAAACCATGGCTAGTCCCAGCAGCAAAGCATTGATAATCCTGATTCCAAGAAAGTGAAAATAACTCAGGTTCATTCTCTTCAGAAGGATCCATTTCAGAAGCTTCAAACTGACCAAACGAACGTACTGAGTCCAACGAGCCAGTTACTGCTGTTGAAAAGCTTCCTCGTGATGATGAAACTGCGGAGCTCATTTTTTACTGTAGCAAACAAAAAAGCCAAGCAACTGTTAATGAACCAATCAAGAGTGCTCAAAACCTATCTGTTAAAGGAAAAAACATACAAAATCAAAATCCAGGATTTAGCCCAACAAGAAAGCAATAAATAATAGCTTACCTTCCTGATTCAAGTACATCCATAAGCAATAAGATACTCGACAAACCAGTTTAATCTACACAATAATCAACTAATCAACAACTTGATTAATATGGAGAAAGGACTTGACATCGGCCCAAGAGAACTTGGATAGAAATTACTAAGAAGGATATGATGATGCTTAACTTAGTGGAGGAGATAGCTTTCATAAGAACTGGATGGAAGCGTAGGATTTTTATTTATTTATTTATTTATTTATTTGTATGTTTATTTTTTTGGAGAAAAGGTAAGCCACAATTCCACTAAATATTTGCAATGGAAGAGTAGGACTCATGATCCCAAAATTTTGGGATAAAGGCCATCAACAAGTTATTCTCCAATCGTTCTAACAGTATCACATCATCTTTAATCTTTTACCAATAAAAGACCATCAAAAAGGAGCAATTATTGGAATCAATTTCTTAAGCAAACAAAGAAGTAACTTAATCAAACTGCAGACTTTATCCAATGCCCGTAATCTCTGCTCTCAAAAGCGAAATCTATCTAAGCTGAGCGAATAATAAATCACTAAATACATGACAAATCAACAAACAAACCAACATCAATCACAGTAAACTCACAAAGAAAGTCAATTCAAGCTAAATACTGCTAGAAAAAAAAAACCAGATTTTGACGTAAAAAATCAATATCATGGAATCACACAACTTAGATCATCAGATTCATCTCATAGCAAACCAAACAAGAGAATCTCCCAAAATCCAGCGATTCAAGGGGTTTTACACGGAATCAAGAGGAGATAATAAAAAGTTCTAAAACAAAAGATAAAATTAGGATTGATTCGTAATTACCTCGAAGTTTTCTATGTCGTTGTGATTTGGGAAGCGAAATAAAAATTGAGTCTTTGAAGAATTATTAGTCGATGAGGAAACACGATATCAAAAGGAAGCCTCTTTATTATTCGTGTATTTTATTCGCTCTCGATCTCATAGAGCGTAGAAAAGGTTGGAGGCGTAGGCTTGCAGGATAGTACTGCTTGGTGATGCTAACGTGCGCTGCTACGCCGTTTAGGGGATGTTTAGGTATTTTTTAATAAAGGGTATTTCTTATCGTGGTGCCCCCCAATCAGATCTAGGGTTTCGACTGTAGGGGGGGAGAGAGAGAGAGAGAGAGATTACCTGCGAGCGATCGAGAGAGAGGAGGCGACTCGACGTCGGGAATTAGCAATGAGCACGGGACTTCGAAACGAGGGAGAGAAGAGGCGAGTCGGGTTGGGATTTGATAAATACCAAGGGGTAGGGTGCAATTTGAAAGGGTTTTTTTAGATATTAGCCCCTTAACTATAAGTAATTTGATATTAGCCTCTTAAATAAATTTTTCATATTTTGATATTAGCCCCTCAAATAGCTATGGTATGTTGATATGAGCTCCCATGGTTAGGTTCATTTTTTGATATTAGCCCTTTAAATAGAGATGATGTGTTGATATGAGCCGCTCGTATTAACACATCATAGCAACTTGAGGGGCTAATATCAAAATAAAAGGTTTATCAAATTATGTTCAATTTAAGTGCTATTATCTAAAAAACCCAATTTGAAATACATGTTTTCGGGCTTTCAAATCTCTCTCTAAAACAATTTGATTTGAAATGTTAGCCCAAATTAGAACCTAAACTAGAGATATGGATTTAAAATATCATGGATTTTAAATCCAGGGCCTAAACGGGCTAAACCAATTTCCCAAACGCAACCTTATGAAATATTCCTCTCCGGTCAAATGCTAAATTGCACTTATATGTCCTATAGTATCACCAACCTCACACTTAATGTCCCATATATTAAAAGAGATTAATGGATATCATTGACATATGAGGGGATTCCCTCATATACGCTGATGTGGCACAATCTCCACTAAGTATGATTTTAATAAAATAAGTGGCATTCTCTCTCCTACTTTATTCTCTCTCCTACACTTGGTGGAGATTGTGCCACCTAAGCGTATATGAGGAAAATCCCCTCATATGTCAATGATACCCATTAATCGTACGTTTAAATTTTCTGTTCCGCCATATAAAAACCTAGACACCGTTAACATTTCCCATGTATATGCAAGTGCCTCTACCCCCATTAACATCTGGACTAGGGGTGAATCGTATACTTTTGGAGCTTGAAGAAGGGGAACTTGGGGCAATACACTAGAACATGGGCTGGGATTTCCACTCCAAGGACCTAGAGGCTCCCTTCTTCATTTCATGCAAAGAAATTAGAAAATACTTGAGGGAATGAGATTTGGGTAAAAATAAAATTGAAAATAGTAATATATCATAACGGTAGTATATTTGTAAATTAGATCAACTTTAAGGTTAAAGAAACATATCAGAATATCACATGATAGGTCATATGGGAAAATTAAAAGAACCTACTAACGGGTTACTAATAGAGGGCACCACCGTTCAATAGTTTGAAACTTTAGAGCATTTATCTACATTAAAAACTTTAGAGCATTTAAGTACATAGTTTTAAAATAGAGGGTTTTTAAGTGCAAAGTTGGAGAAACTATAAGGCACTTACGTGCAATGTAGCCCAGTTTAAAAGGTAGCTTGCAGCCTAGCAATAATACAATTTTAATGACGTGAGGGAGTAATTTAAAAATATTAAAGATTTAAGGGATCCATGACCCAAAAATTAAAGGAGAGTTTTTTTTAAAAAGACATATTTTAAAAAATATTTAGTAAAAACGATATTTTTGCTAAATAATTAGCAAAATCGACCTCTTTTTGGCCAGCTCATCAAGACTGGCAAAAAAGAGGTCGACTTTGCAAAATTTGGTGTTGAAAACACATGAGACTACTAGTCTCGTATGTTTAGCATTCGCTAATTATTTCATAAGCATAGCCTAGAAAACACACGGGACTAGTAGTCCCGTGTGTTTCCTACCCAGTCATTTCATATACACGGGATTGTTAAAGTTTATATAAACATTAGGAATCGCGCTAATTAAAAGGGGGAAAAAATCATCATTCTCATCCTCCTCCTCACCACCACCACCGTCATCATCCTCGCCTCCATTAGTGAAAGTCGCATTCCAAGGAAGGGGAAGAAGGGGAGGAGGAGAGGAGGGAGAGTGTGGGAGAGTTCTTGCGGAGGGCGTGGACGCTGTTGCCCACCACGGTGGGATGGCGGCAAAGGGGATAGGAGAAGGTGGTGTCGGTCGAGACTGAGAACATGAGGGTCAGGCAGGCCTTGCAGAATCCGTGGCTGCAGTTGAGAAGCAAAGAGATCCTCTCATTCTCGTTGTACCTCGTGTGGCAAACTGAGCAGCAAGGCACCTTCATACTCCTACTCTTACTGGATCTTCTTCTCACTCGATTACAACTGGAATCAATTCCTCATCAAATTGCTGTTGCTGCTGTAAGCAGGAAAAAAAATTGGGGCTTTATGTTTCGAAAGAGACCAGATAGATCTCAGCTGATGATGGATGCTCTTATTCGTTTCAATTCCAGGAAAGAGAAAAATTATGTTTTGGGAGAAGAAGGGGAGCAGCAGCTAGCTGTCTACTTCTCTCTCTTGGCTTTCTTTTCTTTTACCTTTTCTATGATCACACTACGGAGGAGGAATGATTGAGTTTGGACATGATTGTGCAGAAAACACACAGGATTAGGAGTTGATTAGCGAACGCTAAACACACGGGACTAGTAGACCCGTATATTTTCAGCACAAAATTTAAAAAAATCAACCTTTTTTTGGTCAGCCTTGGTGAACTGGCCAAAAAGAGATCGATTTTGCTAATTATTTCGCAAAAATATCGTTTTTACTAAATATTTTTAAAAAATGGTCTTTTTTTTAAAATTCTCCAAAATTAAACAACGAACCCTATTTACCGAAAATGGACATCGATCGCTATCCACCGCTCTCTCTCTAAACTGTAGTCTGTACCCAAAATCCAAAGTAATCACCCACAATAAATTTAAAAAAAAAAAATCGGCTGCAATCTTAGATCCCTTGCGATCGCCAGTGAGTCTATGGCGTATCGAAGAAGGCAGGGAAACACTAAATCCTTCACCTTCGAAGACTCCAGATCCAGTCAAGAACAGCCGTCTCCGTCGCCGACGGCGGAGGAGAATCCATCTCCGATCGCCGCCCAGGCGATCCGAGCTTCCTCCGCCCACCGCGACTCTTCCATCTCCTCTGCCTATGGCGAATCCACGATCGCTCCAGCGTATAAGGATTTGCCGGATCGTCGGAGATCCAGCGTTTCTCCTAGGGTTAGTGAGTTAATTAGATGCAAATTTGTTTCGATTCATCATAGTTTGGACTTAGAATACGAAGTTATCTATTAAAGTCGCAAACTTTGTGTTGGATGATTGGAAATTTGCTTCGCGTAAAATGATGCGAGGGTTTAATGCGATTTTTCAGCTTGAGTGGAAAATCTAGTTCTCGTAAGGAAATTCGTAGTTTTCAGGCTCGCCGTTCTTTTGGTTCCAAGAAAATGGGATAAGATATCAGAAAATTAAAAACAATTTCTCTATCTTTTCCATGTTTTTTTGACACAAAACTTGAAGACATTTGGTGAGGAATCTTATTGCTACTTTAGAAAGTGGATGTTGAAAAATGTACATAAGTCGAAATCTAGGAAGCACAAACACCTGCACCATACATGATACAAATACAACAAATAGTCAGTTACATGAAGCACAAACATCGTTCATTGGGATGCTGATGCACATAGATATATAACATAACGAAAAATGTCGCATTCGACGTGTAGACTGACATATTTTTTAATCAAAAGTGAAAAAGAAGAAACAAGTTAAACCTTTATGATCTATTAATTCTAGCCTCAGTTGAAAGAAGAATGTTCAGATGGCCACTTAATGCTTTGACTAGGTACAGGACTATATGACCTCAAATACCCAAAAGAAGAAGGGAAATCTTAAAGCAGATAAAACAATCAGGATTTATAAATCAAAATGTTGGACAATTAGGAGACATTATGCCCAGGAAATGTGTAACTAAAATGAAAATGTTGAAATGAAAGAGATGCAATCCGTTGAAAAAAATGATAATACCTTGGTGAAATGTTAGATATAGATTTTGATTGAAGATATGTGCAAGAGTTGTTTTCGATTGTGGCAGTGTGCAGTAGAGACCAATGGATTCATCCTTTAGGGATTATGTCTACTTGATGTAGCATCTTGGATTCAGGGTTGCCTGAAATGAACCTGGATTGAAGGTCAAAATTATTGAGACTATTGATGCTAACTTAATAGAGTAGTTGACCCTTAAGAAACTTGGTGTAGAGGAGTCACATCGAGCACTGAACATTTGGAGTAAAGTTGTCTATGCTGTTTTAACTATTCTGTATGCTCTACACTGTCTTAACGGAGTACATGCTACCAAACCCTTTCTAGCATTTTTGTAATCTATTTCCGTTTTCTGAATATTGTTGATACTTGTTGGAGTACTATTCTGCCACCATTTAAAAAGATGATGGCTTAACAATCAGCAGTCAAGTAGATGTTGGGTTTTACTGGAATCAACTTGAACATGACCTTGCCTATCCCTACCTTACTAATAATGGATCAGGTTGGGTATGTTTAATTAATATTCTTTTTTACTTTTATCTTTTTGCCATAACGCGTAAGAAGCTCTGCACTAGGCAGTGAACAGCAGTCACGTTGCCTACTTCTGCTTTACTGCACTTATAGGCATTTGACATTAATAACGCTGGAAAACTACGATCTAGGGAGGTAAAAATTCACCTTTTAGGGAACCTTCATTCTGACATGTGTGCTGTTAGTTTTCTGACTGTTGTTGTTTTTCGGGGCTATGTTTTTCCTCAGAAAACATGTTGTGGAGAGGATTGTGGGATCTTTGTCTTTTCAAATAACAACTTCAGTAAAAGCTTAAGTAACGGCTATGGATGAACAATGTTATCAAGTAAAATTGTAAAACTTAGCCCTTCAAAGCAAGATTTTAAATATCAGATATCGGGGAAATATTGAACGTCCAAAATCTATATTGGATTACGGATGTTGGGGAAATATCAGGGATATGTTGTAAATATCGGAGTGTATCAGATGGTGTTCATATATAATATAATATCCTAAAATATAATCTAAACATACTTAATAATATCTAAGCATACAAAAATGTTAATAATATATGTGTAGGATCACTAACCAATTGTAAAAGCTTATTTAGGGAAAATAGTCTATTAGAATTTGTTAAAAGACTTAATACGGCTGGATTTTTTGGGAAAAAACGTTAAAGAAATATTGCAAAAGGACATTGTGTAGTGACAAACCATATAAAAGGACATATCAACCAACTTATCAGCTAATATATCAACCATGTCAAGGATATATCACCCAAAATTTGCCAAAAAGTGGTGAAGGAGATTGAGACCATATCGTTTTGTGGTAAGCCTTGTAAAAGGATATATCAGGGATATTTAAAATAATGCTTCAACCTTCCCCTTCGTTGAGCTTTAAAGTCACGTGGTAAGGTCTCTAACTTAAAACTACTTTTCAATGAAAGATACATTAACTGGGGCAAACAAAAATATTATAAATTGGCTTTTCTGAGAAAATTAAGAATGTTGGACTTCTTGACACCCATTCCTGTCAGATGTCAGAAGTCACAGTGTACATCAAGGGAACTTAATAACTCTGAAGTTCAAGCAAATGGATTTTTGGCCCACGGTCTACATCAAGCGAACTTAATAACTCTTAACTAGAGACAAGTGATCATCTTTTTAAAATTTTCTCCAAATATTGCTACAATTATAACTGGATATGTTACTTACAAGATATAGACTTGTATTAACCTTTTATTTTCTGATGTTCTTTTTTTTTTAAACCAATGAAGGATTCTGGTGCCTTTGATACATCGATGAAAAATGTAAACGAGTCCAAATATGGATTTTGGGGAGTCTTAGCTAGAAAAGCTAAGTCTCTAATTGATGATGATAATGCATCTCAGAGGTTTGAAAACTCTGGTAGGAAGCAGCCGGAGATCTTTGACTCGAGAACAGGTGGTCAGGTGAGATTTATGCTCTACATCATCACGTTTTAGATTAATTGATTTATTATACAATTTTGAATGGAGGTTCTTTTCATCTTTTTTTTTAATAGAGAAGCACATCTTATATTTAGGACATTTACTTCTTGCAATCCACTGTAAGTCTGTAACCTTGATTAAGTAGTCGCTACTGCAGAATCAGTGATGACATTGCAAAGCTTTTGCCTAAACGTACATCTGGTTCTGGATATGTTGTGTGGTTGTGGACTTGATGTTTTAATGCCAAATGCAGTCTTCTAACAGTGAATACATTATTTCTTCATCTTAGTACTTCAACTCCATATATGTATATGTTGTTTCTTCATATCCAACTTCCTGCTTAGAGAAATTCTACTTCATATTGTTCAATCAGATTGACTGCATTTTTCTTAGGGTAATCATTTGATTGTTGTCCACTTGTGTAACATTTATCTATTGTTGTTGGAGCATATGGATTCTTGGATGTCTTACTGTTATTTGAAGTACATGTTATTGCTTTTCCTACTGCACTGCTGTTTTTCAATCTCGATTTGTAACAATAGAGGGTTGTTATTGTAACTGTGGCTCTTTCCTTTGCTAGATGCAACATGAGATTATGAGAGGAATTAAAGTATACTTTCTTAGATACATATCACTACGGGTTTGATCATACTAGTTGTATCTTCACTTCCAATACTAGTTTAATTGCTTCTTTTAAGGCAAGTAGGTTGAAGTGTAACTTGATCTTGAAACACGAAGAGCTCGACAAATTTTTCTACTTGCTATTCTTCTGTTTTCATCAAACTATTATGAGTGGAAGTTTGAGCTCTTCAGTGTAGGTCTGTGTACATCTGAACAGTTCAACTTCCTTGCTAAAATTTTGGTATTGTGGGAATGACATTTGTCCATAGTTGGTAGAAATTGAACCTGAATAAGCCTCTTCATATCGTACCACGAAGCACTGGTGTTTTATTTGTCGTGCACTAGACTGTAACTGTTCCCAATTCCCATGAAGCTGATGCACTACTCTTGACTTTGTAAGCAATAAGTTACACCTTTCCCCCAAATAATCAAATAATCTCACTTTTCTAGATCCAATCAAGAAATTCTTCTGTATGGAATGTAAGTTGGTCAACTTTCATAGGAAGTCCCGAATTTTGATTTTCATAGCCTCTGTCGACATGTTTTTGCCGTTTTCTCCCAAAAAATTTAATTATACTGTTCATGATTTGATCCTCGCAATCCTTTAATCTAGCATACATGATCCCATAATGAAGTGATTTAGAGCGCTGCTCCATTCCCATGCTCATTAATTTCGTGAAATGTTATTCAACTTTTTTGTTGGACTGGTTACCTTCATGCTTTTGCTGATCGCCATTGACTTCCCTTGCTGCTTGGAAAGCAAATTCTTCATTGGAACTTGTATCTCGTCCAATATTCTACTCACTTTTTTCTAGGAGCCCATGGAACCTGACTCTCATAAGGTAGTCTCCTCCATGATTGTCATCACAATAGTTGCCTCCACTTAGACTAGTCAGTCTAGCCATCATGATACATATTACAAGGCTCCGATACCACCTCTCATAGCGAGAAGGAAAGAAGAAAAATGGTTGAAGGAAACACTCCAACCCCCTAGTTGATGTAGATGCTAACTCAAATCTTGAATCCAGAAGAAACTGAGAAGTGAATTTTTAATAAAAATAAATCTGAATAAATGATACAAAATAGTCATGTACCATAGCTCCATATATAGGAAATGAAGAGGAAAGAAAACGCTAACTAGTAGGATATTTGCGATTGGAAAGAGTCCAAGACTACTTAGACTAGTTATGCCTCTGAAAAGAACAAATTTTGCTACAACTCTGACTCCAAGATAAAGTCGTATTTAGTAATACTAATAATCCCAGTATACCACTGTGTTCTCATTGCATAAAAGAAACTAATGTATTTCTAAAGAAACTAGGACCGGCTAATGGCTATAATGCTTATCCATTGTGTTCTCATCAGATAATCCTCGTCTTCCAATAGCATATGTGAATTTGACTACCTGACATTTTATTTCTGGGCTTATTGCTACACTTCATGCATTTTCAAAAATCAATCTATATTATGTTTAGCTTGGTGTGCTACTGCAGTTTCAACAATCCTATCAATCACCTGAGGGACTACAGAAGGCTGAAGCTCAACCCACTCAGAGAAGTCCAGATTCAATAGCTTCTTCTCTTAATCACATTGGTGGTACAATTAAAAATAAAATTGAAGTAAGTCAAAAGTCACTGTTTATGGTATTTATCTAATTTAATTTGCTTTATAATTTTCTTGGATTTCAAGTCAGAGCATATGGTTTATGCATTTTTTTTAATATTTCTTGCAACTATATAACGTTTTCTTGTACTCACGTGTCATACTTTGCATCTTAATTCCCTCAGGAGGGTCTAACAATCATGGAGAACAGGACCGCTGACATTATCCAAGAAACACGAAAGATTAATATCCGGAGAAAAGGAAGTGGCCTTGGACAGAATCAGGCTTCATATAAATCGGCTCAGCATAATTTCTCTCCTGTTCATGCTGACCATGAAACTCAGTTGAAGGCATCTCGCGACGTAAGGTGGCAAATGTGTATCACTGGATTACATAAACTTTTTTAAATATGTCGGCTTGTCTGATTTGTTCCTTTGACACCAAACTCCATAATCCAGATATCATCGTCTTACAAATCCTATCCATGTGGTTCTAAGGTTCTTGATAATGAGTGTACGAGTCTTTATCAATTTGGCAACAGGCATACCTCGGTAAATAAGACCCGCAGCAACGCGCGGCCTTAATACTGTAATTAGGAATCCGAGAGCATCTACATTTCTGAATTTTAAGAACATAAATGAATAAGTTCATTAACTACTAAATATTATTTTTTTTGAATAAATCTGACTTGCTAAAATCTTTGGTAAGCAATACTTGATTATGCATTGATTTAATCCAACCTGGGGACAGTGCAAGACTTCCTGTCTGTTCCCATAATATGCTATTTTGAGTGAGTTGAAGTCTAATTAACTCCCCCCAGGACAGTTCAGGTCTTTGTTTTCTGTCAAGAACTGGTACAGAGATCTTTTGATATGCTTAGGTCGAAATTGTATATTTTGGTATGTGGAACTGGAAGAAATTATTACTGAAATTTTATGAAATCTATATCATGTGCTTTAACATGCAAGTCAGCCTTTTTTTTCTGCCTTGCAAGGGAGCACCTACAGGAAACCACCTCTGTATTTAAGCATTTTGTTCTTTTATACAATGAGCAAATAGCCTTCTTATATTTGTAGGTTGCAAATGCAATGGCTGCCAAGGCGAAGCTTCTTTTGCGGGAATTGAAGACTGTCAAAGCAGACCTTGCTTTTGCAAAGGAAAGATGCGCCCAACTTGAAGAAGAGAATAAGATGTTGAGGGAGGGTCATGAGAAGGGAGGTGGTCCTGAAGATGATGATTTGGTACATTGTTCCCTCTCTTCTAAAATCTTGCTTATAATTATTTCGTGTTTCTGAACATTCTATTTGATATCCATTCTATTTCACGAAGGCGTTGTAGCTGTACTTTGTACCTATTTAATTGATGCATGATTTTAAAAGGTAAAGCATTTTGGTAATCAGGATAACTTTCTTTGCCATAACTGCTCTAATATGTATGATGTGCACCAACCTCGTTTCTTTTTTTCCCCCTAATAAATTTAATATCAATTTCCAGTTAGTTGACTCATTATGGACCCAAAGAAATTTGTAGGCTTTGTAGTTGAATGTGAGATATTTAGGCGAGTTCCATTTAAATTATGGGAAACGATGGTGGTCTCTCTATTCTTGTGGGAGGACGGTTCCATTTGCTGAAGGCTTCAACTTTTGCTATTTATCTTGGATATAATTACTGTAAATGTTGTACATTAGGTTCCAATGCATGCTATATGAACATAACACAATTTTTTGTTGGGCTTGCAACTTTGTATTGGACTATGTAAAGTGAAGGGGTTAGATATTACTTCAATTATGTTGCATAGCATACAGAATCTAATTGGTGGAAGAAACCAGTAAGTTTTCATGGGCACCAAGTGCACATGAATGGGCAGAAGTTTGTTTAGGATAAACTTCCAGAAAACAATAAGTTAATGAATAGTCTAAAACAATCTCATTTGATATTAAGAATCGATCTCTGACCATGTCATGCATGTGACTTGCATCTAAAAGGCTAGCAATCTAAAATAAAACTGACCCTACTTGAGCTAAACGCATGGCAGGCAACTCAAGTCTTCACAAGATTACCTTTTCTATGTGAGGGCTTAACCTCTTAAGTAAAAGCAGTGGATATGACAAATTCAAAATGAGCACAACTACTTCAATGATTGTTTTCTACTTCTATTTCTAATCAAATTAACGAGAATCAAGAGAATACTTGCAGCAACATAAAGGATACTTCAGTTATTAAGCATGGTGCAGTATCTGCAAAAAGCCATTGACTCTCAAATGTTCATTAAGAGCTGATTTGAGTTCATGTAGCAGACATGAAAGATATGATGATATCCTTAAAAGAAACCCATCTCTAGTATTTAGGAGAATTGATATAATCAATCACATAATAATAGTCACTGATGCAGTTTGGGTTGAACC
Source organism: Asparagus setaceus (assembly GCA_012295165.1). Classification (NCBI taxonomy): domain Eukaryota; kingdom Viridiplantae; phylum Streptophyta; class Magnoliopsida; order Asparagales; family Asparagaceae; genus Asparagus; species Asparagus setaceus. The sequence continues at coordinate 80,698,208 of CM022702.1, read as the reverse complement.
AGAATCCCTTTCTTCCATCTTGGTCCTCATGCCACCCTTGGTCGTTGGAGCCTGGAGTTTATACATATCTAGCTATTGACCTGGTTCAGCTTTAAAAAATTATGAATTCTGTTACTGTTTGGGATGACCATCTATTATTCATCCTTCTTGTTTACTATTTACTTTTCTCTTCTTCCACTCCATACTCGTCGTCATTTTTCTCCTTTTCCTCTCAGATACGATTGCAGTTGGAGACATTATTAGCTGAGAAGGGCAGGCTAGCGCACGAGAACTCAGTCTACGCAAGAGAGAATCGGTTCTTGAGGGAGATAGTAGAATACCACCAGCTCACTATGCAGGACGTTGTGTATGTTGACGAGGGGATTGAAGAGGTTTCCGAGGTTTTTTCCAACAGTCCGCACCAAACCCTATCAAGAACCAACTCTCTCTCCAACTCAGCTCATGGTGCTTCATCGCCTGCTGTTCCTACTACAAAGCCTCCAGTAATTGTTGTACCAGAAGCTTGCCCCATTGTTCCTACTGCTCCTTCACCTCATGTTACATCAGTAGTAATTTCTCCGGATCCAAGGGCGAGCTCTAAATTATTTGCAGAAGGCGAGGATGAAAATGAGCAGTTGTAGAAATGTGGTGCGATACATGCATACTTTTTTCTCCGTTGGGTTGTGTCTGGATTGTTTGGCTTGTACAAGTTTGCCCAATTGTGATTTTGGCCGCGGTATGACTTTGTTGGGTTATGTTGTCATCATTGTTCATTCACATTGTATACAAATATATGACTTGTTGTTGTTGATTGTAAACTTTGAACTTCATGGTCGGCGTTCATGTAACGGTTGTAGTTGTAACAGTTGTGTAGTTGTAACAGTTTCGGTAAAATGTGTTTGCAGCTTGAAAGCAGCATCTGGATATTGCATCTTACAAGCATGACGCTCTCAAACAGGAGAAACTCAGTCGGAAATTTGTTACTTAGCGTAGCCATCTGAGGATAGCACATAATAAAATTTGTTGGTTATGACCTCAAAATCATACCTATATGATCTGGTTGGTTATGACATCAAAATCAAACCTGCATGATTTTGCTACGTAAGGAGTAATTTTAAAAGACATGACGAAGGAGTAATTTGAACATGACACGTATTGACATCAACACCAACCCTTTGTGTTTTTTGTACAACTTGAGAAAGACCTGATGAAACCATAGCTCGACAATCCCGAAGAATGAAGCGTCTCATCCTACATTTCACGTCAGTGTCAACCATTTAGCACACAAAAGAAGCTTAATCATAAAAGAGACATAGAGGGTGTTTGGGGCGGCTTATTTTTTGGTCAAACTAGCTTTTAAGCTAGCTTTTTCATTTCTATCTGTTTGGTAAAATACAAAATAAGTTAGCTTATAAGTCATATTTTCAAAAGCTGGTATACCTCAGCTTTTGAAAAACTAACTTATAAGCTCACCTAAATAAGTTAGGTTTGACCAAACAAATTACTATACTACCCAAATAATTTTTATAATATTTTTATCATAAAAGTCAAAAGCTACTAAAAGCTAGCATAACTTATAAGCTTCAAAAAATAAGCCTTCCCAAACACCATCATAATAAGCCAGACCACTGACTAATCCTTCTCCCTTCCTCCTCTCTTTCGAATTTTGGACATACAACTGTGGCCAAGCTGCCATATGCTACTTTAGCAAAAGTAATTAGCCTGACACCATGAGCTATCAGAAGACAATGCGTTGGTCTGAGCTTGAAACCATACAATATTGCATGCCATGAGGTCACCGTAATAACCAAGACATTGTGTAGTGCATTAATCTGATAATTACAAATTTACAATGGCAGGCTGTGGACCACATCAAACCCCACATGTTACATTTTGCGACATGGAATTTGCTGTTTATATAAATATATATATTTCATAAACTGTTTGTATAGTTCTCATCAGTTTGTTAAAAAAATTATGACCATTGGGCCTATAGATAAATTACAGGATTATAAACACACCCTCCCTCCCTCCCTTCCCCCCCTTGAGGACCAACTTCCAGCAAAATGCGGGAAGAAACAGGCCATAAATATATCGGTTAAAATACATCATAACCTTAACCACGAGGCGCAGGCCAACAGAGAATCCTCTCAATTTCATCGCCAGTCTCATCATTTGAGATAACCGGTATATATTGCTGAAAGTAAGAATTAGAATAACTGGAAGAAGAGACTTGTAGAGCCGTCACCAAAGGACCGAAGGTCAGCTGGCTTAACTAAAGCCCTGCATAATGGGCATGTACGTTCTCTTTCAAACCTGAAAAGTTTGGGAAGTATCAGCATTAGCCTCCTATAATAACACTTACAAAAAAAAGAAGTTTACAAAATTCTATTAAGCCAAAACTTTGTTCCATTTTCGTACATAAAGTTACAGAAGTCAAAAAGCAATTTCCTCCAAATTTTCAATGGCAACAAACAAAATAGAAGAGATAAAAGTATAAAGTACTGAGACATCCTACCATTCTGAGACACAGTCTTCACAGAATATATGTTTACAACGTAGCAAGATGGGAGCATGCATCTTCTCCTGGCAGATAGCACACATATCACCAGCTGCAATCACCTGCATCAATTGCAAATGAATGAATTGAAAATATAATAAGATGAAAGATATTTAGTTGAGAAGAAAGAATAAATTGAAGAAAGCTGCAGGTTGCACAATGAAGCATCTTCCTAATAGAAGATATACCTATGCAAAGCTGCATATTGTTTCAGTGAACACGAATACACGATTACCAGCATCTAGATGCATAACCAAGGTTGTCCAAAATGGAAAGCAAAGGGAAGCAGTGAGGCAATGCTTAAGCTTTTTGGGGCTAAAACGGAAAAAATCGTAAAGAAAAAAAAAACGGTCCAAATCCTATTAAAAATTTAAATATGGATAAAAATTCAAAAATACTTAATGAAGTTCAAACCCAAAGAAGAGCACTGGAGCAGTGTATTGAAAGTACTTGAGAGGAGAAAATTAGAAAACAAAGTGAAAATTGAAAGTATACAAGTTGTGTCAATGCTAATACAACCAATATATATATATATATATATATATATATATATATATATATATATATATATATAGGGGCGGATCAAATGAGAACTCCTTACAAATGTGAGAACTAATAACTTATTCTCTACCGTTAGATCTTTAACCAATTAATGGCTGTGATTAAATTCCATTAAAGTCAAATAATTAGCCAAAGGGCATGGCGGTCCTTTTTATTTATGTAATCAGTTACAAGTTTGGTAGTTTTCTTTTTTCCATTCTAACCGCCTCCTTCTTCAATTTGATCCAATTTTTTTCTCTTTCTTCATGCTTTTGCATTCATCGGTTTGCAGTTATAATTTTAAGCATTACAAAAGCGATAATCCGGTCTCAAGTTCTTTAAATCTTCAATTTTTTTATTAGTTTTTTTCCTTTGTTCGGCCGCCTCATTTGTTGCACATCAGCGAGTTTCAGATTTATCAAATCATTAATTTTTGGATTATTTGTGTTTTCATGGAAAGCGTTTATTCAGATACCTAGTTTCAAACATTTTCTTGCATGATCAAAAGCTTGTAGAATCTAATCAAATTTTCTTGCTCAAGGAATCATGGTTCATATGAAGAGTTTTAGAAATTTATAACACATGATTCTGTAAGTTAATTATGGAGATTCTGTTATACATACTAGACGATTCTGTAAAAATTATTACATGATTCTGTCAATTATTGTATACGATTCTGTTAGTTGTTGAAGGCAATTCTGTTATTTGTTTTGGAGATTCTCAGAACAATAATAACGGATTCTCAGAGGTAATAATATGCATTCTCAGATATTGATGAAGGAGATTACATTAGTTATACTAAGAGATTCGTAAAAATGATAATGTGATTATGTATGTTATAATAATCGATTACGTAATTTGTGAAGGGATTACGTAATTTGACGAAGGAGATTCTGTAAAAATGATAATGTGATTCTGTATGTAATAATAATCGATTCTGTAATTTGACGAAGGGGATTCTGTAAGTTGTTAAAGGCGATTCTGTAATTTGTGAAGGGATTCTATAATTTGTGAAGGGATTACATTATACTAAGAGATTCGTAAAAATGATAATGTGATTATGTATGTTATAATAATCGATTCGTAATTTGTGAAGGGATTCGTAAGTTGTTAAAGCGATTACGTAATTTGTGAAGGGATTACGTAATTTGTGAAGGAGATTCATTAGTTATACTAAGAGATTCGTAAAAATGATAATGTGATTACGTATGTAATAATAATCGATTGTAATTTGTGAAGGGATTACGTAAGTTGTTAAAGGCGATTACGTAATTTGACGAAGGGATTACGTAATTTGTGAAGGAGATTCATTAGTTATACTAAGAGATTACGTAAAATGATAATGTGATTACGTATGTAATAATAATCGATTCGTAATTTGTGAAGGGATTCGTAAGTTGTTAAAGCGATTACGTAATTTGTGAAGGGATTCTCTAATTTGTGAAGGGATTACATTAGTTATACTAAGAGATTCTCAGAAAATGATAATGTGATTCTGTATGTAATAATAATCGATTCTGTAATTTGACGAAGGAGATTCAGTTAGTTATACTAAGAGATTCTGTAAAAATGATAATGTGATTATGTATGTTATAATAATCGATTCTGTAATTTGACGAAGGGGATTCTCTAATTTGACGAAGGGGATTCTGTTAGTTATACTAAGAGATTCTGTAAAAAATGATAATGTGATTTTGTATGTTATAATAATCCATTCTGTAATTTGACGAAGGGGATTCTGTAAGTTGTTAAAACCGCAAAGCAATTACTTTTACAAAAATATATCCTTTTGAAGGTTAGTTGTATCTGCGTTCAATTTTCTCACAATAATTTTGAAGGTTAGTTGTATCTTGCAATTTCTTTCCCAAAAATGCTTCGCAGAAACATCGAAAGTGCGGGATTCTACGTTCAATTTCTTTTTCGTAAAACCCTAGTTTCTATCGACGAATTTAGAAGTGAATCGCGGCAGTTACTGTTTCCCAAAATTGCTGCGCGTGCCTATTAATTATAACTGACTAGATTATAGAATTTTTTTAAAATAAATTTGTTGTTTGAGGTTTTCAAGGTGGTCAGTTTTTTCCTTTTAAATCTGTCTGCTATTTACTTATTTACCCTCATTTCAGTTTGTAAGTTTCGTTTAATTTTAATTTTACCACCTTATTTTTTGCAGTATCTGAGCCCTTGTCCTTATATCATGGATGGTAGATATTTGGTTCTTAGTTCTCACAATTATTTGGATTCTCATTGGAACCGCCCTATATATATATATATATATATATATATATATATATATGAAAATGATAAAATGAGATGGTGAGCTCAAATTCTTATCGTGAGCTAGCCCAATAGGCTACTCGAAATGATGATCGGCACCGCCCATCGTGATTGGCACTCATCATAATCTATATGTAGAAAAAGTTATATTGTTTTGAAATTTTTAACTATTGTTTTAGCTATGTGTGGAAGGGACGGCTGTTAAGCTGCCTAAAAAATCAACATATCAAACTAGTTTGATTTATATTCTAGAAGACTCCAAATTATATTAAAATTTTATCATATACATTTGATGACGTGTTGAACAAGATGTACGGTGACGATCATAAATTTAATGAGCCGATTAGTCTAGCTCACGATAAGATTTGAGCTCACCATCTCATAATATCATTACCCTATATATATCGTGAGATTTGAGCTCACCATCTCATAATATCACAAGTGTTAAGCCCGTGCTCGCACGGATTTGTTTTAATTTTTTTTGACTAAAGTGTAGTGAGGGATAAAGTTGAGGATTTAAAATAATTTGGAGAAAATTTACAATTATCATGACTTGTCGGTAAATTTAAAATGCATACAATTGGGGTTATATATCGAAAAATTCAAAACTAAAATATGAGAAAATTTCAAGAAATCCCAAATCAATTTGGTGTTTGGAATTAAATCCCTAATATCTTTGAAACTCAATAAACCCCAATATCTTTTGGCAAAACCCTCAAAATTAACATTATTAGTTCATGTACGTTAAATGACCAAAATACCTCCAATACATATTGGAGGAAATTCCAATAAGTTTTATGTTTTGTCACTTAATCCCCAATAACTTTTAAGTAAAACTCTCAATAATGGATGTTTATAATTTTGAGAGGTTTGTTTGTAATATTTGGATTTTTAAGTGGTTGTTTATAATTTTAAAATTTAAAGGGGTTTGTTTGTAATTTTAGATTTTTAGGGGTTGCTTGTAACTTTTAAAATTTTAGGGTTTTTGGGGTTCTTTGTGTTTTTAAATTTAAAGGGTCTATTTATGATTTTTTTATTTTTTAGGCAACTGCTTATAATTTTATATTTTTCATTATGCTATTTGTCATTTGTTATTTTTATGGGTTTTTTGTAATTATCATATTTTTCTGTGTGTTTGTTTTAGCTTTTCAATTTTTCTAGAGTCGTTTGTAATTTTAGAGTTTTCTAGGGTGTTTGTAATTTTTATTTTTTCTAGGAGTTCTTTGTAATTTATAAAATTTTTGGGGTCATGTATAATTTTAGAATTTTTAGGGTCTTTTTGCAATATTTATATATTTAAGGGTTTTGTTTTTAATTTCAGATTTTTCAGGGGCTATATATAATTTTTAAAGTTGCAAGGGTTTGTTTGTGATATCCTAGTTTGTTAGGGAGTTTTCTATAATTTTAGTAATTCAAAGGAAATTGTTTGTATCCTTCAAATTTTTCTAATGATTTGAAATTGTTTGTCCTTCAAAATTTTCTACATATTGTTTGTGTTTTAGATTTTCTAGGAAGCTATTTGTAATTTTTATATTTTTAATAATTATTTGTAATTTTTGGGTTTACATGCAAATCCAAATAATTTGAGGGGTATATAAAGGTCTTGAGGGTTAATTTTGTCAATGTAAAAATATAAGATAATCTCATTTATGGAGGTTAAGCGCAAAAAAATATTTTGGGGTTTTCTCGGAGTTTCAAATATTTTGGGAGTTTAGTGCTAAACCGCAAAGATATTAGCGGTTTATTGAATTTACTCTTTAAAAATTAAGGAGGGCTCTATGACAATTTTTTAAATTTTTAATTATAGATTGTTATGACTTGATTAGAATTAACAAAGATTTGATAATTAGAGTTTTCTAATTTTTATGGGTAAAATTTTCTAATTATGAATATGAATAATTTTAATTTGATAAGAATTCTTCTAAGATAGAATTAATTGTACACATGTCATTTTCTAATAGGATAAAGGGATATATGGTATTTTTTATTAGAGATTTAACATGTGGCACGTTTTTGTACACATGGCATTTTATGGTGCATCTATGGATAGTTTACCAATTTCTCTTTACTATATAAAGGAGGATTACCCTATATATATATATATATATATATATATATATATATATATATATATATGAGAATATGGAGAACCTTGGTGCCAAGTTTCTCAATAAGACTTGGTAGTGATGTGGACACATTTGGTCCACACATCAAGGGGTTTGGATTTGGCTAAAAGTGAAGATTTTTTTTATAAAATTCACTTAACCCCTTCATATGTGGACCACATTTGTCCACATCACTACCAAGTCCAATTGAAAAACTTGGTACCAAGGTTTTCCATTTCTCTCTCTCTCTCTCTATCTCTCTCTCTCTATATGTATATATATATATATATATATTCTAGGTGGCCTAGGCGTTGGACCCGATGCCTAAAGCCTAGGCACCTAGACTTTCCTATTTTCTTTTTTTAATTACAATAATTTATACTAAATGCTAATGTTATAGAAAGCGTAGACGTCGGACTGGCGCCTAAATGGATTTCTTTCTTCGTTTAAGTGGCGGTGCTAGAGATTTTGTTGAAGGTCAGAGAAGACTGAGGAGGTGTTCATAGTGGAGGCTAGAGGATTTTGGAGGACGCGGAGGCGACAATGGAGAGAATCATGATCAAGGCCTAAAGGATGCAGTCTACATAGGCAAAGTGGCAAACTATGCTCCCTTAGGAACTCCCAAAACCTTGGTGAGCAACCTATGTACCGCCTAGGCGCTAGGCTAGGCCTAGCATACACCCAGGCAGGCTAGGCGGAGGCTTTTTAGAACATTGGAGGGAGCTCAAGAGGCGTCATCATGTGGAGAACTTGCTGGAGGCAGAAGATTGCTAGAGACGGAGATGGTTTTGGGGGGTCTAAGATATTTTGGGTTCACATGAAGATAGTTTTGCTTGAGGTGGACTTGTCGAGGACGCTTTAGAGATGAGAGAGTTTTGCTCGAAATTGCGGTGAGCTTCAATGGAGGAAAAAGAGGTGGATGAGGTGGAGAAAAGGATTCTTCACTAGAGAAGAGGACTTGCCGAGGTGGGGAAGGTGGATGGAGGAGGTGGACAAGGCTAAAGGCGAAGAATTTGAGTAGGGTTTTTAGGTTCTGAACATGGAGGAGAGAATCGGGAAGCGAAGGAGAAAAGGATTTAAGTTGTAAAAGCGGTTGGAATCGGGCCGGGTACGAAAGGGCTGCTAAAGCGGTGAAAGCAAAGTGGCTAGGGACCACTTCCGTTTTAAAAACCGCTTAAATGGAGCTTTTTTCCGCTTTTTTCAACGTTGTGCATGACGAAAGTTGCACAACAACAGTCTGCATCTAATGATAGAATCCATGAAATAGCAGAACAGTTAAAGAGGTTAATTTCATATACCGGCCCATACTGTATTCTAAAAATATGTAAAAAATTTCATACTCTAGAGTTGTAATCTTAGGACACCATAGCCATGTATCAGACTTCCAAAGTAATATTAATGACATTGGTGCCAAACAGAGAAGAGTAGAAGCTACTAAACCTGGTAAAGTCAGTTTAGAGGACAGAGGCACCCAAAAAAAAAGAAGCACGTACCCAGTGCGGAAAGCTTCTTAACCTTAGGCAAACCAACTTTTTGAATAGTTTCCATCTGGGGCTCAGTCATATATCCAAACTAATTTGTCTCTAAGTCTGGGTCAAGCTAAAGGATACCATAATGACAACAATGATGTTGCATATCAGACCTTAAAGAACCTTCTTTTCTATTTTACCCAAATTATCGAATGTGATGAACACCATTCATAATCAAAATGCACAAGGATGAGAGTTCAGAGAAATATATAGTTCTTCTAAACAAAACATTATACTGAAAAGACAATCTGTATTGTCGCAATGAAAGGGCTATATAAAATTTGCTATGAACAACAAAGGAAGGAATAACCGTGTCAGTATCACCTAAACAAGACATAAAAAAAAACAAGCAAGAACACATAAAAATCGATAGTTATGTTGAAAAAAATTTATGTCAAAACTCAGGGTCCACAGAGAGGGGAGGAGGGAAGGGGTGTGTTATGGAATCAGAAGGAAAAGTCTGTACTTTACCTGCTCTGTTGTTGCATGTGACCCATAATGCACTTCTTTCCGTGACAATTGCTTCAATGCTGCAAAGAATGATTGCACCTGGAAAACACAACCTTAAGATAAAGATAAAGAACTGCAATAATCTATTGCTAGCTCATCTAATTCCAAGTCAGGATATTTTTTAGAAGAGTATTGAAACTATATACCTTCTCAACAACTGAAGTAAGCTTGAAAGTTAGGTACAGGCCAGTAGTTAGAGATGAAAAGAGGCTCCCATATTCCTTGTTGAGGAAGAACCGGTACCAAACTGGTGCTGGCAATAATGCTCGATACAGGAGGAGGAGATATTCCACAAGAGTTAGCATCTGACCCTGGTAACATGGAGAAAATTTAATATACATGCAACATTAGCAACTTCAGAGGAAATGACAAACTAATGTATTCTCCTGAATTACAAATAAGCTTTTCTATGACTATGAAGTTCAAAATAAATTACGATAATTTAGAAACATACAAATCAAAACCTTAATTAGTAGACCACACAGTGGAACCTAATAAGCTTTCTTAGGGGCCTTACCAATTATCATCTTTTCAAATGAGAAAACAACAATACAAGGCACATAAGAAATTTACAGTTACTGACTTTACAAGGGAGCACCACTAATGCACGCACTATCCACAGGTTTCATAACAGGATAAAGCCTCACCAATCCAGAGCAAGGTGTGGCATGAGAGCTCATAAACTCTTACAAACGTTATTAGTCAATTCATGTAAACTACTGGGCTTTGACTATCCAACCATGCAGTAATTTAAATTTCTAGGAGAATATGTTTAATAAACTCATTATAATTAACTTGACCCAAACTCAAAAATGTCACGAGTTCTAGTATTAAGTTAATGAAGAAGCAGAAACCCTCAGCATTAACTGATCCAATCAAATATCTTAAATATGTGAAATCTAAAATATGATGCCTACTAAATTATCTAGATTAGTACACTACCTGCTTACGATAGTTCCGGCCCCGGCTATTCTTGTAGTACATCAGTAGCATACACTTGACAACCATTGCTGCCTGGCGAACCATTGTATCTGCACAAAGTTATAAATAGTGAGCAATCACTGTAGAGTAACCCTATAGTAGATGATAATCTGCAAATTATTAACATAGATGATAAACAGCAGCAGTCTTCTAAACATCGATTATTATGATTGACATATTTGGACTATTCTGTTCTCCCATATCAATAAATATCCTAAATTAACCTCAACAGCATATTTCCTTTGCTGTTACTTAATATATGTTATGAGCATTCTCTGCTAAATAATTTTAGGCTATAGTTGTATATAATCTATCGATCATCTACATCAATTCATAACAAATCCAAGTTCTCAAAGGAAGTGACTGCATTTGTCTCTTACTTATATTTGTGTCTTAAGATGAAGTAATGTCGATAGAAAATCTTATCATTCAACCCTAGACTCTTGAAGAGTTGTTCCTTAGTTGCATAAGCTCAAACAACACCGCCAATAAGAAGCTGTTGGGTTTGCTGCAACTGCGATTGCATGCAACTGAAAGTCTGAAACAAACATTTTGTCGGTTATGGTTGTTTGTTTTATTGAAACTAACAATTAGTTGCAAAGACTCTGGTTGCAACTCCAATTGTAACCAACCCCAAGAGAAGTCCAAAAAGTATTAACATCCCACAACAAACACTTGAAACTACGACTGCATGCGATAACACTTGCATGCAACTGGCACTTGTATTGCAATACAATTGCGGCAAACCAAACAACCCCTAAGCATGTATATCAACCTACCCACTGTCCTCAACATTGTATGAAGGATAGCCTTGCCCACAACCTTGGAAGCAACTTAAGAATTTTACCACCCGCTGGCAGCCATTATAAATCTGTGCCGATATTTCACTACTTTTAAGTCATTATTATGTGCCAATTCATTCAACTGTGAACAGGGCTGGATTAGTATGCAACCTGAGTAATTATAGTAGCCTTAAGATGGTTATTACCATTAATCTCCTTTGTTAGATATTTGACTATAACTGTTTACTACATTACCACTTAAATAACTTGAAATGCAGTGTATCCCATGCGCATTGGTATATAAAAGTTACATGCTTTCACTCAAGGCACGGGAATTCAGTCATCTCAAAGGTCCCTGCCACTACACCAAAACTCTAAAGTTTTGATAAGGGTGAAGGTTATGTTTTTATATTCTATCTAATAGGAGCAATGTGCAAATGATCCTCATTTTTATCCCAATGACACCTTAACATGTTAATACAAATTGAAGAATGCACATATATTCATGAATCCAGAATATCTACGTATAAGCTACCTGCCACACTGCTAACAACTGATAATCTACATGGCAAAGTCAAAAGATACAGATGCTACTTGTGCTAAACTAGGAAAAAGAAATGTGATTTTTTTTACGGGTGGGGGTGGGGGTGGGGGTGGGGGGGGGTGCAAGATAAGTCAAATGTCAACAGAATAAGGGCATAAAATGTTAGAGACACCTAAGCTGCCAAAAGAAAAGCTTTTTGAAAAGTAAAATGTGAAGGAGCTTATTTTTTCCTACTGAAGAGAAAGACAAGCTGCCCACATGTAACAATTACGAGTAAAGAGCATAAAGCATAATATCTGTGCAAATAGTCAACCATTTAAAAATCACCACTAAAATAGATGTATGAACCTAAGAGTAGGTTCCTATTTTCAACAAAATAAACACGATATTCAAAATATCATGGTACATATCAAGAATACTTCAATTACAGCTAGTTTAACAAATGATATGAACATACTTAATATGTAAACAAAATTAATAGTTGCATGCATACCATTGACGATGATAATGAATATAGCATGCCAAAATGGTGGTATGTCCTTAGGAGGAAGAAGTACAAGTGGATACAAAAGGTCATCATTCCTGTACCACCAGTAAACTCCAAAAACATGGATCATGAAAATAAGTGTAATCCCGACTAGAAAAGAAATTTTTCGCTCTCCCTGCAAAACAAAAAAATCAACCATCAAAGAACATGTAAGAAAGTGCAAATTGCACCTTATTACCCTAATGTATCAACTGCACTCCGTATTTTATTGTTACTACAAGCAGAAAAGCACAGTAGTTTCTTCTTTTTTTTCTTTCCAGAAAAAGCAGGGCTTTTCCCCCTTTTCCAGGAAAAGCACTAGCACACTGCAACATGATAAGGCATGGAAATTCCCTAATGTTCCAACTTCATAGCAAACCCTAGATTTCAAACCCTAGTTTCTGAAGAAAAACGCAAATCATAGAGATTTCGCTAAAATTTTCTCCTTAAAAAATGGTTTCAGAAAGTCTATAATTCATTATATTAAGTCTATTTATGATGTCCTCAAAATTTCTCCAAGTTTCTCTCAGAAAGATCTAAGTAAAATTTTGAAACTCCTTCCAAAAATGTCTTCTAAATTTATCTGGGGTAAAATTTTCTGGGGTTAAAATTCTTCCAAGAGGAGGCCATGGAAGAAGAATGACTAATTAATCAGTTTATGTTCATCACTCCAAGTAAACTATAGAATTCATTAAAAGAAACTTATAGAAGACTCAAAGGGTTTAGTTTCTAAAGGATTGATTATAGGCATTCGCAAGTTGTTCAACTTTGACTACGTTCTTAATATGTATTTAGACTTAAGAAGCATATGATATTGCTAGACGAAAATTGAATTACTATTAATTAAACTAAAATTATCAAGCGTTGTTAAGAAGTAGGGCCTGCAATCCATTGGGTAACAGCAAACACATCTGAAATTTATACGCACTGTGAGATCCAAAGGTTTGGCATTTAGGTCTAGGCAGTTGAGTAAAAAATGTAACATGAAGAAATCGCCTAGATGAATAATTAACAGATAGAGTGAAAATACATGCAAAAGTAATAAACATGCCACTTTGCTAAGTACATAACTAGACATAGAGGAAAGTTAGCTAAACCTTCAAAGCAGTTTGTTTCCGCAGTATATCATTTGACTTGAACATTACTGCTGCAATCCAGATGGTGGCAAAGAAACCTGTAATTCCTTCCACAAGGTCAGATTCATACTACCATGAAAGGAATAGGAACAAAATGAAATAATGTGATAAGAATATCATGAAAACCTGCTGCCCACCCTATTTTAATGAGGAAAGGGCTTAGATATAAATTATAATGAGACATAAGATTTGTCATAAGAACCACTCTAATAAAAAGCACAGACAAGGAAACCTATTGGAAATCTCCATTATGTTCTGCTCCCCGTATATTAATAAAAAATGTATGCATGTATGTAATGGGGAAAAAGAACAACTGTGCCAACTAAATGTTAACAAAAAGAAATAGCATAAATAATACCATGTACAGTACGAATAATGTTAGAGAATGCAAGAAAAATGGGAGCAGTAGATGGGTGGATGCCTAGGCACTCACAGCCTATCATTGATCAAAGAAGGAAGTATATGCAATGTTTCTAAGAAATATACATGCAACAAGATATACAAGTTAAGTGATTTACACGTCTTCTATGTACAGTAAGCTTATGAGTGGGCATAAGGTAAAAAATATGAACTGAATAGCCAGTCCAAAATAAATTGAGCCCCTACTATATTTATTATATTTGTTGAGGCGTTAGTTGCCGCAACATGAAGAAAACAGTCTTCTAAGTAAAATAAGATTATGAATGGACATAGGTCAAATATATTGACTACATAGCTGGTCCAAAACAAATTGAACCCCTACTACATTAAATCCATTGTTGTTTTAATTTTTGAGGTTTAAGCAGCCACAATACGAAGAACATAGTTTGACCATATGGTCCATGTCCATAGTCTACCGAATGCACTCCTCCCGTTCTACGCCTTATATTACCTCTACCTATATACTTTCCATTAATGACAACATTAATAAGGAATAAACTATTTACAAATTAACTCAATTTCGAAGAAGCTGCGACTATCGTAACCCAAAAGCTGCAGTTATTAAAAAGACACCTTATTGGACCACCAAGATGGTCATTAAGTCTATGGATGCATCTAGTGGTGAAATGGCTCTAGTAAGAATCATAAGCTGCGATGGATAAGCTTGTACAAAATGGAAGATGAACTACTAAAAGCTAAATAGATCACTATTACTTGATCCACACCCACACATAGTACAGACCAGTCAAGCCAGGCTCCACACATAAACCTACTTAATACCTTTCATTGCCCCCTTGGACTCTTCTCAACTCACTGCACATGTCTATTTTTCTTTCAGTATCAACAAAGGTGAGACTCATTGATCATTACACCATTTATGATCTTTAATAAATATTATTATGATGATTAAAAGTAGACGTCCATCCTAGTACATGTACTTACCCTGATATTAATATCTACTGCTATTTCTAATGGCAATACCACATGCTAGTATTTTAACAGGTATCAACTATATATTTGCTTATCTTACATTTGGGAATTGAGATTACTTTTTTGTGTTAATGATGTTACAATAAGTAGCATGATATGCAGAGATGCTTTTGTTACGATAGTGCAAAGACACCGCTTTTTCGAAAAAACACACCCATTGGCTAAATAGAATACAGGGGGTTAAACTAGAAAACTAGAATAATAAAACAAATATAAGCATGTCAATTACACAATAGATACAGTTCCTAGCTTTCTACTTCTAGTGAGCATCAACAGTCGTTGCAGCACAAGTCATGCTACTCATGAAAACTCCGAAATAGAATGAGAATGATTAACAAGAGTGCAGTACTTGAATTCAAAATCTCACCAGATAAAATTAATAGGAACGGTCTAAACATAAGGAGTATATGAATCGAAATGTACGTTCAATTTTCAATCAATACCAATATATCCACACTAATTATGATAAATTATACTCTTCATCAGCCAAATTCGTAAATTTACATCATAAAACAAAAAAAGAACACAATACCTTGCAAATGCTGCCGAATGAAAACCACCAACAGCAACAAGGAAAATGGCAAAATCTGCTCGATCCACCTCGCAACCTGCTGTATATCATACCTCTGATACGACGAATCCCTCCCATTCCCTCCCCCAGCATTCCCTTCCCCCTCCAAATTACTACCGCTCCCCGAAGCCGAATTCGACGAAATCAAAGGACTAACTTCCCCATCCCCACCATCTCTCTCACCCTCCCTAGCCAAATCCTCATCCTCCGAACTCGACGGGTTCAACGAATTCGCTTCCCGCGGCAAAGCCCTAACATTTTCATGATCGCCGGCGCCGATGATCCGTATCGCGACCTCGCCGTCGCTGGGCGCGGCGGGGGCCGCGGGGGTCAAGGGCTCCGTCTCCTGATGGCTCGATTGAGGGTTTCGTAAGATTCCAGAGTATTCTAATAGAGCAGAGAGAGGGGCTTGGATGAAATTGGATGCGGAGAACTGGACTCCGTACCTTCTAGAACCGCCGCCGCCGGTGGTGACAGGATTCCCGCCACTCGGTTCCATATGGGGGTGAATTTGGTGGGGGATCGGAACCCTAACCCTAAAGATCGAGATTTTGGCCTCTTTCTTGTTTTTTTGTTTCGGGTCACTTTCTCTCTGTCTCTTGACGCTGTTGGTTGATTTTGACGCTCGCTTTCTCTCTCTCTCTCTCTCTTTTCCTTTGGCATCAATGAAGAGAGAGAGAGAGAGAGAGAGAGAGAGGAGAGAGAGAGAGAGAGAAGGCGACAGGGGGCCGGTTAAGACATTTTAGGACGGAGATACAGTTAAATTATGACAGAAAGTTTGCTAAAAGCCACCTGTCTCATTTTTGTTTTGCAATAGAATTTTCCAGGATTTTTGCTAGATGCTACCTGTGTAATATTTATTTTGCGTTTCGGATAGGGTTATTTGTGCTTTGGTACTCTAAAGTTTACACATTTTTTAATTTTGATACTCTAAAAGTTTTTATTTGACTTTGATACCCCAAAGTTTATGGCTTTTTTTTCGACTTTGATAGCCCATAGTTCTTTTTGATGCTATGATATATACCCCAAAGTTTACTTATTTTACATATCTTTTCAATTTTGATACCCCAAAGTTACACATTTTTTAACTTTGGTACCCCAAACTTTGGGTGTCAAAGTGCCAAAAATAAAATTTTAGGGTGCCAAGAGCAATATTACAAGTCTACTAGTGTAGTTAATAATATTCTAAATATGGGAGAAAAAAAATGGAATCATGGAATATCATTATTTTCTCGAAAAACAAGCCGGCTCCTTATGGAGGGCACCCAAACTTTAGAAGATATTGATATAAATGATTTACATAATGAAGTTGGGAGATAAAAATTATTTGTTGTTTGTTGTTCCGTGATCTATTACCCCCACTAAATTTGACGAAGTCTTCTATCTTTTATGCAGATAGATACCATAGTAAGGCCCATCTGTTGAAAACTTGAAATTCAAAGATCCATGAAGAGAGGTGGAACAAGTTAATCTAGTTCAACGTAAGTTGACTCAAAAAGAGTAATCTTTAATTAATTCAGAAGTGCAATACTATTTAAGCGTATATTCATCTAACAATTCTGTCAATATGAACCAAAGCCCATCACATGTATATGCTATATCAAAAACTTTGGCTTGAATTGAATTACATGTATTCTTTTTCTTAAAGAAACATGTGTATTCTTTGTGGGTGAATAATCATCCATGCAAAATTTATACAACAAAGAAGGCAACCCTATGTAAGTGTTATGGAGCTTTCATCCAAAGCAAGTGGGGCCTCTAGAGCTTTTATGTGGCATATCCATTTATACCACCTAAAAACTTTAATAAAGAAATAAAGACGAATGTACATGTGCACGCTCATAACATGCAGTAACCAATAGAGGCAGAAACAGGGATTGTGAATCTTGAGCAACAAGAATTAAAAGTTTTTTTTTTTTCACTTTTAATGAAATCCTTTGTGTCCCCACATGAACTGTTCTAAAATCCATTCTCATTGTTAAAGATAAAGCCTACTGTTTCATTATCAGAACATGTCAAATTCAATTAAAATATTAGACCCGTTGAAAGAGTAGTATGAAGAATTGTTATTTTACTAATTGATAAATTTAAAAGTGTGAATGAAGGGTGGCAGACTGATATATTACTAGGAAAGTCAAGAAGTTGAGAAGTCTAAAATAATTTTATCTAATCCGGTCAACTAATCTCTATCAAGTGTAGAAAACCTCTTGCGTTGCCAAAGTTTTATTTCTTCTGTCCTTATCAAATTTACAAAATTAAAATTAAAAAATCCCATATTTCTTTCAGATTTGCAAGAAACCTGGATTTTTTTATAAAGAATTTAAAATAAAAGAGAGAAGATAATCTACTAAAATCAAATAATATGAGAGTATGCTTCGATCCCAAACATAATTTCATACATAAGGAAATTTGTTTTACAACAAATGATGATAGGTGGATTTTTTTGTAAGTCTTATTTGACTAACAACTTTTTGATATCTTATGAGAGATTTTATACACTACATACTAAATAAACATGTTTGGTAAAAAAAAAATTTGATAGATTTTACCCCGATTAGATTCAGAACTCAGTAATTGGTGAGCTAAGATTTGTGTTGGCAATTTTGACACATTTGCACACATAAACTTGACTAGAAAAAATATACTAGCGGAAAACAATCTGCTATAATTATCAAACGAAGGGAACACATTATAAGTCATCTTGATAATATTGCCCTTGTAAGTCACTCTAATAAAACATTCATTAACACATGTTAATGATACATGATTGAGATCAAGAGACAAATAATGATTATAATGTCCTAATCAACTGTTAGCCGTCATTAGCAAGTATAATTGCAGCACAACGGTAAAATCGTTTAATTATTTTCGAGATCTTCGCTTGTGAGTCTTATTTTGACACACCTCTAATGGTTTTCTCTATTCTTTCTTGCAATAAATATACAAATGATATTAAAACACCCTGTATTCGATCATGTTAGCATATAAAACTATAACCCCTCAATTATCACCACATTTTTAGAGTTTTGATGTAATGATTAGAGAGTTTAACATGGTAACAGAGCAACCTAGATTTAAATCTCACTGGTCATGAGCGAATTTTCAAAAAATTAGCACCGCTGCGTAAGCTTAAGTTTCGGCCCATTAAAAAGATGTTCAACCTACGGAAACCATATCTCTTTCTGGTATGATTCAGAGTAGTCTGCATGTATAATTTTGCATTCTTTTTGTTGTGTATTATTATATCTCATTAATTTCTAACTACCTTTGTATTCATGAAAAAGAGTGAAGAGAAAGGGAAAAGTTGCACCAATAACATTAATTTGATTAACGTGCAATGAGACATAAGTATGTGATTGGACTCCATAAGTGGACCCCTCTAATAAATAAATCTTAGGAAAATGAAAGTCCACCATTAGGGAGAAATGAGAGCTTGAACCATTAATGAGTTGGATATAGTATGATGAAAAGAATAAAGTAGTTATTGCTTAGATGACAAGTTATATAGAGCGAAAACAAACTCGCAAGTTTGGTTCCTTGCCACTTATACAAGTTCTCAAGTGCCTGAATTGTGTCTTCAGGTGTTTAGTTGCACGAAATTGAATCTTGAAATCTGAGAACATTTCCATTTTCAGCAATGTTATCACTAACCACATTGAACATTTTCTGCTTATGAATAGACAAAGTCACAAAATAGATATTTGCAGTTAACATACTTGCTCACTTTTTTTCTATTCAAGGGGGGTGGTTGCTAATTATTCTTTTTTCCCCCCTAAATTATTGTTTGCAGACAAATTTAACGCATTCCGAGTAGTATTTTCTGAAAATAACCAACATGTTCTACGTCATTGGTCATGTTAAGGATGAGTTGTTATTTTTTCCCTCATAACAATTTTTCACCAACAGATTTATAGATTCCAAACAGTATATTTTTTAAATAAACCATGATGTTAAACAATAAATATGTCTCAGTGATTTATTTAGCAACATACAAGAATCTGGAACAATGGAGATGATCAAGACAATACTCTTCCAAATAGAAGACGTGTGAGATTATTCATCAATTATCCAAGAAATTTACTTGCAGTAAATAAGAATATTTACTTTGTCTCAGATGTCCCATTGTGAAAAGTTACAACACAACTTTACTATCTAACGCCAAGTGATCATTCTCATTGATATCCCCGTTTTCCTTTCAAGATCCTCAACACTCGTACACCATTCTCTTCTTCTGGTCTGATGAGCTGCTAGACTAGTTTAAAGTCGTCGTACAACAATTTTATGTTACAGCCTCTGGAGCAGAATTACAGTACGGCGTATGCAAGCAAACCAACCTAGTAGACATCAAACACACACAAGCAAATCCAATCCCAACAAACAATCCATAAACACTCTTGGCTGAATCCAATCTCATGGCCCTTCGAAAAACCCTAACAAAACCAGGCAAAAGTGCTCCACAGGCAAACACCATCCAATAATCAAGCCCATCATAATCTATCCCCGCAAGTATCGCTCCTATCGCTGATATGGGCCCCGCAAGCCCAGTAAGTGCAGCGGCCGCCAGAGCTCCCCGCCAGCTGTCAGTAGCTCCGAAGATGCAGCTCGCGACTGCTGCTCCTCGAGGGAGTCCATGGAGAGAAGCAGGGATCACCATGTGACGACCAAGTCCGTAGGCTTTTGGGGCTGCAACGCCGAGAGCAAGGCCTTCAGCGAGGGCATGAAGAGAGACGGCACCACAAGCGAAAAAGGATTGGAGGGTGAGGGCACTTAGGGAAATTCCCGAGGGTGATGCCAAGTCATTAACGGAGGCTTTCTTGCAACTAGCGAGCCTTAGGATGCTGGAGGTAGTTGTGTGGAAGAATGCAGAGCCAGCGACAAGGAGGAGGGAGAGAGTGAATAAACCAAGTTTGGCTGCGAGGAGGAGTTGTAAGGGCCTCCAAAGAGCGAGAACGAAAGAGATGCCAGAAGCAATGCCAGTGAGGAGAGGATGTGAGAGATGGAATGCAAGGGCGAAGGCAACGAGGGTGATTCCACCAAATAGAGGACCGAGGCCGAATAGAAGCGAGACCAAGAATCCAGAGGCAGCATCTGCACTGCAATTTGGACATATATAGCTTTGAGTTGAGGATACAACATCAAAAAAGCTTCATCCCCATTTTTTGGGGTCGGCTACATGAATTGTATTCTTTCATTCAGTTCTATTTTGGGTCATCTCCTCTCCTCTGTAAATGTTATTATATCCTTATTAATTGCTTCCAACCAAGCTTATTTTAGCTCTGCCTCTAGTTCTCTTTGTTCCATTAATTACTATATTATCACTTTCCTAACTGGTGCATTAAGAGGCCTCCGTTGCACATGACCGTAACTTGGAGTAAAGGATACTAAGACAAATTAGTAGCTGAAGAAATGGGCATACGAAGAAGAAACTTACTTGTAGTCCTGGCTAAAAGATAGGAGCACTGTGCTTAATGTTTCCATGAATGCTACAGCAAGTGTGCCAGCTGAAGCAACATGAGAAGGAGATGCTTCCTGAAGAGTTAGAAGATAGTATTGTTAAAAGTTAAAACTTATTCAAAGAAGGAATACCAAACAAATAGAGAACCAAGCAAAACAATATTATAGCTACTCTATGAACCGAAAAGGACCAGGCATATTTTGCCGGACTTCTGAAAATGGAGAAGAGCATTCAGAAATCTCAGGAAAATCACTGCCAGGTCACCAGAATTCAAATAAGCGTCCATCATCATATTGCTTGTTATTCTTCTTTCACATTTTGTATATAATATTATCTCATAGCATAAGCCAACAGGGAACACAGGTTATCAGGAGGTACAATTAGCAAAGGGTCATCTAAGCGTAAGCACTCAGCAAGAATTTGCCCTCAGATGACCTCTCTTCAGAAATATAAAACAGTAAAAGGCTTATTAGATGACTAATTACCTTAAAAGCGTCGGGGAGAACCTCTGCTATCACCATCCAAATCATGCATCCAGCAGCAAAACCCGTGCAGAAAGGCAGGACCTTCTGGAATGCATCAGCACAGAGGAAGGAGGGAACAGCTACAATAGGCTGAAAAGAGCAATACAAGTGACAGTTATAGAAATATCAAAGAGAGGTTAACAAAGGCTAGTTTTAACACACTATAAATATTTTATATGAACAAAAGATATATCAAACATCTTTGGTAATATAATTATATATTTTATCAGTTGACATGTATATAATAAATAATTTTAGTTTGAGTATGGGCTTTTTGCTGGGATGGTGAAACATTAACTAAAATGATGGTTTCTTGCACTGCAAATTTATCAGAAAGACATCAACCCTATTCTCAAGCTTCTTCAGCTTATAAGAATAAGGAAGAATGCTCATCTGACAGACTCTAGACTCGAGTTTCCTATTGCTTAAAAGGTACTGGTAGTAGTTACTGGTTTCCTCCTCGAAGCACAATAATCCCTCAGGTGCCAAATATTATATTCCTGAAGCAAACAGACATCTGATCCAAAATACATATTGTTACATCACAAGAGTTCATTCAAAGAAAATTCTAAACATTAACCTGGGGCAATGATGTAATAATACTCCACAACATTGCATTCTGTGGAGAAACACCACGGGAAGCAAGAACCATGCTCACAGCTAAACCTTCAGGTATGTTATGCACAGCTATAGCTAAAGTAACGAGAAGACCTTGAGTAAGTCCTTTGGAGCCAGCAAAAGAGACTCCAACACCAGAACCCTCCCCAAAGGAGTGGAGCGTCATTATGCCAATGACAAGGACTACTTTACTTGCATCAGCACCTTTTATATCCAACATGCTTACTTCGCCATATTGTTCAAGAAACTGCATAAGGACATAACAAAAGTATTTTAGCACCAAAAGTGTGACACACAATCACAAGCATGAAAATTTTATTACTGAACCACTCATTTTTCCATATATAAAGGCAAAACAATTAACAAATTCTGATAAAAAATTCAGAGAAAATACATCTGAAGTTACAATTGCCATCTGGACTTCTCAATTACTTAAATTAGACACTGAGGAAAATGTGAAGTCAGTGATGTAACTGATTTTCTTGGTACATAAGCAAAACTCAGTATGAACAGCTAAGTAACTATTAAGCAACAAATATAAACAAAATCATGCATCTTGCTTGAACCTTCGGTTACCAAATTATGTAGGGTAAAGTAGAATATAGTGCAATTATGAGGGTAGAGGTCACATCATCACCGGACAATAATTACAAATAACTAGCATGAATATGACCTAATGTCTAACTGGCATGAAAATGATCTTCATATCTCACTAAGAGAAGCTAAGGTTCCAGACAGTAAAATATTGGAATTATTGGATCATAGAGGCCTAGAAAAACGACAGTTTCCTTCCTGTTAAAGTTGTATGAATGCTCATGCTTGTGACACCGAACAAAGTTATTATACAAGATTAGAACAACTATTGCCTGGATTGATGTCAAGCATCTTTCTAGAGAATTCAGAAAAACGAAAACAATCAGCATAATAAGTACCATTAAAAGCAACATAAAAATTGGAGATGTGGCTTCCCCAAACTCAAACATCAAATGTCAACAAGTACCATTAAAAGCAAAGACAAAGAATCTTCTCCCCCATTTCTCTTCACACATGAAGAGTGGGTATGCTTGTTTGCTTAAAACTGGGATATTGATGAATATAGAAAAGTAGATAGTTTTGATAAAGGAAAGCTAACCACAACAGCAGATTCTCAGCTATATCTATAAGCTTTTATCCCTCCCTTCATGGCAATGCCCCAACAAAACAAAAAAAAATCCTCATTTGTTACTGATTCGATCCTCTAGAATTTGTCATTAACTTTCTTATCAAACTTTTTGACTTGGATCTATATCTTGATATACAACATGATTCATCATATCATATTGCCAGACACCTCCGATTAGAGATGATCTTATAATTTAAAGGTAGAGAAGTGACAAACAAAATGCCACAACCACTCAACAACATAGGATTAAAACAAAGACATTTTCCGTTAAGAAAAAAAAACTAGAAATGGGGTAACCTCCAAGCTAGAAATCCAAGAATCATAATTGTAGGAGAACGCATACAATCAGAATAGTCACACAAAAACACAATGATAAAAGAATATACATCTGTCATTTGATCACCAGGGGATATAACCATAAAATTAGTAGCTATTCTTTGATAACTATACATGCAATTTTAGCCTTGCTAATCAAAAAACAGTTACCTAGAAAGGAAAAAAATGAAACAAAAACAATAAATCATACCTTCTTGCATAGCCAAATGAAAATTGCTCCAGCCATGATCCCCAAAACAACATAGTTTCCACCACCCCCATAACTCTGCCCCTCCTGTACCAAATCAAAGCTCGCAGCCAACATCACTCCAGCAGCCAATCCATTGCACACGCCTGCCCATTGTGGCTCCAACTCCAAAAAGAAAAATGGAACCGCGCCCAATCCTGTTGCCGCTGCCATGGCAAGCGTAAGCCATGCCACTGTGAACACCGAAACCCTACTTTTACCAGCCTTCCTCTCGTCAAATCCTTGAAATTTACCCTGAGAATCACGCAATGTAGCCTCTCTACCCGTCCCGTCTATGACCGTAGTTTCTAAATCCCTATGAGGAGCTCGAACTCTTTGAATAACATCTTTCTCAGACCCGGCAAAGGTTGACCCAAAGAAAAGAATGATTCCAAGAAATAATAGTGAAAGAACCTTCAACCTTGAAGCCATTAAGGAAAGCCCCAAGAGCACAATTTCAGCAATACACCTTCAAGCCAACTTGCCAAGGGCTCGGTCTTCAATTGGTTTCCAATATCAACTCATGGGTGAGATTTAAATAGTAAAACCCAAATGGAATATATATCTTAACTCAAAACACAATAAATTAAGAAGTCCAACTTCTTCTTCTTCTTCAGATTTAGAATCACAAACGAACCTCAAATTGCTTTTAAAAAATTCTATCAACCCCGAATCCAGATTGTCCCCTCGATTCAGCTGCAAAATTGAGATATTAACAAATTACATTGTAATCAAAACGAGATACAATATCCATCAGATTAAGTCAACACAAGTCAAAAATAAAATATAAAGAATCAAACTTGCATAAAAAATTATGCACTTTCCCCATAAAAATCCAATCTTTACAAGAATTTCAAAACCCCAATTCCCCCAAATTCCCAAAACAACAGAACTAATCCCAAATTCCTACCTATTCAAATTACCTCAATTGGAGCCGAGGGAATCAACCGGATACGAACCTGAGGGAATTTTCTACTAATAAAAGGAGAAATCGATTCGATTTCGCCCAAAAATTTCCCCAAAAAAAATATCGCGTTGGCTTCTGCAATGGAGGACTTAACGTCAACACGAAGGTGATGTGGGGATATTCGGACGAATAAAGCCCTAACCTTTAAAATTTAATTTTAATTCCTCAAATTAGAAAAGTGCAAGAATGAAACATATTATAATATTTGGTTTAATTAACGCCGGCACGCGGTTTTGTTACCAAGCGGTTTACTAGTTTTCTTGTGGGCGTTGTTTTTCTTCCTGAAGCAAAAGGACCGGGTTCAAAAACTAACCCCGTTTAAGATTTAGTCTAAGTATGTGTTTGGCAATCTACTAAAACTGAGTCACCACTAAACCTAACCCAATTTTATTTTTATTTGTGACTTGCAAAAATTAGGTCACTTTTGACCCAGTTTTTCTTTGGCCGAAAAAAATATCTTAAAACCAGATTAGTGTTGGACCACCATCCCTTTGATCTAAGTGTAAACTGATTAGAGAAAAACTAGGTCAGGATTGAACTTGGCCCAATTTATTTTAGATGATTGCCAAACACTTTTAAGGGTCTGTTTGGCACGCTAAAAAGTGAAGGGAAAATAACCTGACACAATGGAAAACTGAAAAAAATATTTTCCTCATTTTCGGGTGTTTGGTTCACCAAAATGAAAAATCACATTCCTCACTTAAAACCCCAATTTCGGTAGAAAACTTAATAAAAGACATTAAAAACTCCTCATTCATTTTCTGTGAATCGCAGAGAGAAAGAGAGGGAAATTCTCTAGGGTTACCGCATTCTCTAGGGTTTAATGGAGTGAGCTGGAGAGGGACGATCTTGCTGTCGGAGAAGAGCTCGTCAGCGGTGAGCATGGCGACGGGATTGTTGAGGCGGAGCACGAAGTCGATGAAGTCAAGATTTGGATCTGGATTTATGATCACGATTGGATCCGACCCGTTATTGCGGGTTTAGGAGACAAGGGAGGGAAGGGTGGTGCCCTTGGTGTTATATGTAGTGGGGACTATGGTGCTTTGGGATTTCATGGAAAATTTTTCTTTTTTTAATGAGCATTTCATGTCTTACACTTTGGTCCTCTTGATACTTTCTTAAATTTAGAATGCTACTATGAATACAATTGGGCGTAACAGAACCTTGGGGTTAATATTATGTACTCAAAATTTAAAAGTAGTCCCTCAAAATTTTAAACGTTTTAAAATTTCTTTCTCAAATGTTCACATTTTGAAATTAGTCCCTCAAACCTTTGATTATTTTCAAATAGTGGTTGGGTTTATCGTTATAAGCAATATTTACGTGATGGTGGGTATGTTCACCTCTCAATTTATGTTGGCATAATTTTGTCCTATGTGGGTATAGTAAGCACACCATGGTGACTATAACCCGATTTCTTCTCTTTTTAAATTTGAACCAAACTCTAGAAAATGAGGAATCTATTCACACATCAATTGCTTTCTTCTTTTTTCAACTTGAACCAAACAAAGGAAAGTGGTGGAGATTATTTATACTCCATATTTCTTGGCGAAACAAAACACATGAAATACTTTTCCATGAAAGTGAAGAAAACACCTAAAAGTGAGCAAAACCGTGCAATGATTAACTATGAGTAATGGGATTAATTGTTCCCTTTAGTTTGTTACCTTGAGCATGCAATTGCAATTCAAAGGAGAAAATTTATATTAGAGGTCCTCTAAAGAATATCATGTGAAAGGATACGAAAAGATAGAAGATGAATATATCTGAATCTTAATATACACATTAGTATCAGCTATTATGCTATGTTTGGAAGTTTACTAATGGAGAGGAAGGGAAAGAAGGAAATGTGAAACAATGTAAAGGAAAGGGAGGGGAAATGTGATAATCATGTTGGGGAGTTTAGTAAGGAAATAGGGGGGAATTATTTCTTAGCCGTTGGATTTGCATCATGATGGTCCAAAACAATTCACTTCCTCTACACCCCAATTTAGGGGTGGGGGGAACCAAATTATATAGAATGAAGATTAAAACCCCAATTTAGGGGTGGGGGGAACCAAATTATATAGAATGAAGATTAAAGGACGTAAACTTTGTTACTTCTATTTCCCTCCATTCCCTTATCCCCTTAAAAAACAAAAAACAAAAAAAAAACTCCCAAACCCCTACCCCTCATTCACTCCCATCCAAACAAAACAAAACATTAGTGTAGTCTGACTGTGTAAGCTGATTAGTGAAGTATCATTAGTGTAGTCAGACTATGTATGCTGATTAGTGAAGCATCATTTGTAGCGTTGAATTGATAATTGATAGCGAAGTATCATTTGTAGCGTCATCATGTTATCAAAAGAACAATCATTATCACAGAGACGAGGTTTTATTGTTCACTTCCTACAAAATCTTATTGCAAATAGGCATTGTCTATGAAATCTAACTGAAACCAAATTTTCTCTTTGCAAAATTAAGTAAAACAACCATCAAGCGTTACTTGATTCAAAACAACGATCTAAACTAACCAACAAAATCTGATAATGCAAAATCTAACCGAAACCAAATTTTCTCTTTGGAAAATTAAGTAAAACACCCATCAAGCGTTACTTAATTCAAAACAACGATCAAAACTAACCAACAAAATCTGATAATGCAAATTCCACATTTGGCGTCCAAAAATGAACAAGTCTTATAGAAAGATGACTACAGAAAGATGACTGAAATAGAAAAACTAGATTCAAAAAGTTTCTTGAAACTGAGTAACAAAACAAGACTGTGACATTCCTCCGGTGAATTCCATCTACTCGTTGGATGTGGCCTCGAGGAACGCTCTTCCTGGCTGGCGATTAGCAAGACGCCCATGGCACCCAAGCAGCTGCGCAAAGTAACAATGCGTCGATTTGATCAGATGCGGAAATAACAGAAAACAGCAATGAATCATGAAAAGGGACAAAATATCTAATTGAGGGTAAGAAACTAGTTTCATGATCTGATCTTCACAAAGCTTTTAATTGAAAATTGAAAAAAAAAGGAGTTACTCAGGTTACATGGTATTTGAAGGTAAAACAATTGCATCGTTCATCTTTAATGAAGGCAAGGCTTCATAATGCAGTATTTTAAAAGAACAGTGTACTTCTATTGAAATATTAGTATAATTGCAACTGCACCACAACTGGGTTTTTCCAGGGGTGCCTTTTTTTTCCACATACACCAAAAACAAATACCATCCTCTCAGTAGAAGTATCGGATAATTGATTAAAAAAAAGGTAAATTGCACATAACCGCGCCTCATCTACACTGCACTTGCAACTCATTTATGCCATCCTATGTAACCATATGCAGTAAAACTAATTCCGACGGTAATTTAAAGATAATAAAGATGGCGACATACCTTGGCATTGACACCATCAGGAAGAATGCGGTTTTCACTTCTCCAACGAACATAATCAGTACGGCTGAATTTTGTAAATCCCCTGAAAACAAAAGGTTTAATGTGAGTGCCTATTCATGGAAGATATTACGATGATAAAATCAGCCAGATTTTTAATTCAAATTTTACACCAGAATATAACTAATAGTATATATACCACTTTCGGCTGACAATAATCTTTTGACGACCAGGGAACTTGAACTTAGCACGACGAAGAGCCTCCTGAGCATTGTTTCCATTACTATCCTTGCAACGAACAGACAAAAGAACCTGACCAATGCTAACTCGAGCACAAGTTCCTTGAGGTTTTCCAAAGGCACCTCTCATTCCAGTCTGAAGCCTATCAGCTCCAGCACACGAAAGCATCTTGTTAATACGAAGAACATGGAAGGGGTGCACTCTAACCCTGAGATGGAATGCATCCTTTCCTGCAAACTTCGTCATGTACTTGTTGCAGGCGATACGAGCAGCTTCAAGAGCCTCACTTGACACGTTTTCTTTTTCCCAACTAACCAAGTGAACGCAGAATGGGAACTCATCAACTCCCTTCTTTTTCATTCCAACATCGTAAATCCTGATTTTTGGATCAGGGACACCACGGCAGTACCGTGATTTCGGGTAGGGTTTGTTTTTGATCTGGCGATAGCATCTCGCAGGTCCTGCAAGCAAGAAAGGTCAAATACTACACTTAAATCTCTGGTTATCCTTGAAATCATTGAATATTTATGTGCTATAAAGACGAGAAACAAGAAGGCAGAGGAGTTTATGTTGATGGCAGATAGAACATGGAAAACAGCAATCATAGATAAAAGTGCAAGAGAACGCATCAACAAACGGATTGCTTGTATTCTCCAATGGGGATTACTTTTCATAAAAGCTAACGAAACCAATCAAAGGACAAAGGATTCTTTAAGATCTAAGCTTGCATTTATACTAGAGCGAAGCTATGGAATATAAGCTTGGAAGATATTACAATGATTGGAACTGCAAAGATATCTAATTGAGGCATAATAAGGATTCCCATGTAGGAAAAAAAAAATCTTCACCTATGCTTCCGGGGTTTCCTCAGAGTAAGAATCGACCCAACTCGGCAATCACTAATGTTCATGCTCCAACTCACACCTCACCTCTTAGCTAATAATCCAAGAGCCAACAGCTCAAAACACCTAATCAAAGAGCATATGGAGCCTGCAACACCTAAAACTAGACAAGCACATGATTAACTATCTCAAGAAGAGACAATGTGCTTGAAGCAACTACTTCTATGAATCCAAAACTATGGATACGTCAGATTGACAAAAAAAAAAAACCCCTAATGTACTAAAATTTGAACATTTTATCTCAATATACAATATAATCTTAAACCAAGAATAGACTTTTAACATCAATTTTAAAGACATCCGATCTCAACCCTCTATCACTAAACGAATCATTTCAATCACAGGCATTGCTATTGAAAGCAAATAAAAATGGCTAAACAAGCAGATCTAACAAAGATTTTATTATATCAATAATTGAAAATAAACAGATCAAAAGAATAAGTAAATGAGAAATTTTACTTCTGCCCATTGTTGAAGGAGAACAGCGGCACTTGAGAGAGAGGGAGACGGCCCGTTTTATATGGAGAGATTTGCTACGAGAACTGTGGAAACCCTAATGGATTGGCTACTGGGCTGTTAATGGGCCGGTATGTTTTCACTTTTTTGGGCCTACTTCATTTTGGCACGTGTTATGCGCGTGCAAATTAATCCTTGTTAGTTAATAATTAGGGCTATTAGAATTTCCGATTAGAGCCCAAATGACCTATAAACTAGCTAGCTAAGTTTACAATTGCATTCAACTTTGAGACCCAAAAAACCAAGATCAATGCAAAGACATTCCAAAAGTTCTGTAATTCCTTCTGAGGCTACTCGTTCATCCTTGTAAATCACATAAGTTCTTTCTTTCTCTCTCTCTTTTTTTATTTAATAAAAATTCTCTTGGTCTAAGTTACGATGTGCATTGATGCTTGTAAGTTTATACTACAAATATTTCTGATAGGAAAGCATGTTTTTTCATGGATTGAAATCTGAACTAACACAGTATTTTTTTAAATCCGCTTTAATAATGCAATCTGTGAAATTTGAGACTAAATTGTTGATGGGATTTGAACCTACATCACTTTGGGGCCCGATTAGTTTGATAGAAGTACCGGAAGTAGGAATAGGTCAAAGAAGTAACTTCTAAATCTATGAAGTAGAAGTAATATTTTTTTTATTTGTTTTACATATTTTTTGAAGTCATGGAAATAGTACTTCTTATTTTTCAATTTTTTTTGGATAGCAACGATAAGTTCTTAGGAAATAACTAATAAAGAAAATATTAATAAGAAAAATATTTATTTTCTAATTAATACATTTCATCTACTTCTAGACTACTTCCGAGCCTTGAGGGGTGAAAAAATATTTAGGAAGAAAGGATGGCATGTAGGCGCCACATCAGCATTTAAGGAAGTACTAAAAGTAGTTTTTCAGAGAAACAAACATATTTTTTTGCTCGGAAGTAGCAGAAGTAGCATCTACTTTCTTTACTTTAGCTACTTCATAATTACTTCCGTGTAAACAAGCAAGCCCTCAATATCATATTAAAGTCTCTTCCACTATACCAAAACTACGAAACTATGGTGAGAATTTGCAAGTTACACCACACTTGATCTTCTCTTCCATCCGACACATCTATATCTATCTACACACATATTAGTTCGAATCGAATTCCTCCCTTGCCTGCCTATGTACAATTAAACTGCATATCTGAATGTCCTGATCGCTCTACCTACACACTTTTTGCACCTCTTTAAAGTGAATTTTGAAATCCTGTCAACTGTTTGGAACATTAAGTAAGATTCAACAGATGCAAAGGCTACCATAATGAAAGTTTTAACGCTCAAGATTATTCAGACCAAGCATGAAAGATAATGCTGTTGGTATAATTGTTTATATCCTTTTCATGTTCTCAATAAAATTTTCCAGAGTCGTAAATCTACGATGAGTTTATTTCGACAGTCTTTCGTCAAACCAGGAATATCATTGCTGCAACCAGCTTGGAGCCGGAGGCAATATTCAATCTTCAAAAGAAACCATATACATGCATATATTAACACTAGAATCTCTCGCAACCAAATGTGGACTTCATGATAAGAAAATGTGTATGAAAATAATACATATCAAACAACAGAAAATAAAGCCGAGAGACAAAGGTCAGCCAAATTATGTTTCTACTTCACATATACATAGTGATACTTGTTCTTTTCACCGAGGGGTGATTGTAGGTATCACCCCACTTATAAGGTTGCTCCCAGAGACATCAGTGTAGGGTTCTCTACTAAGTGAAAATGGGGTCACAACCTTCGCACTGTCTGCAACCATAGAATCTGATGATGGTGTACTAGCATCAGCTTCTGGTGTCATTCTCCAAATATTCTCTAATTCTCTTACTACTTCAGACATCGAAGGTCTTGCATCTGTTTCATCCTGACAGCATCTAAGAGCTAATGATACAAATTTTTCGACGCATTCAGAAGGATATGATCCCATGCCATTGTCAATGACTGAGAACATCAAGCCGGCATGATATGCAGCATTCACCTAAGATCACAGAGAACTTTCATTAATATAGCTTTTATATTTCTAAAAAATACCAGACCATATATAGTATGTAAATGGTCTCCGTTAAGCAATTATTACTATTGAAATAAGTATAAACCGTGAGTTTCTTGATGTGATGTTACTAGACCAATGGTAATAATGCAAAGAGTAGGAAGGAAAAATTATCTCAAGATAGTTGTTGGACACAATATATTTGTGCAAAAGTTTATAACATTTTCAAATAGAGTGCGACATACATACTTATAAAATTAAATACACACTGTTTCACGAAAGTAGATTACTATCCATCGAAGATTTAATTCGAGTTTTTTGTTTGCACGGTCCATTTATTGTTTGGTCCACGGTCCACCCATTTATTAGGAAAATATTGTTTGGTCCAAAAGTATATGCAATGTTTCTAAGAGATACATATATGTGCTCAAACAAGATAATGAACAGAAACTATCTGAATCATATAATTGCATTTGTCATGGAAGTAAAAATTTCACACGAAATCATCTGATTAAGATGTTATCCATTCGTTAGACAAACCTCTCTTAAATGCCTAGGTACACAGCACATCAGGGGAAAAAATTATTAAGTCTGAAAAGAATAACCCAACTATGATTTTAGGAAAAGATAAAACAAGAAGTCTAGGCAGAAGGATTCAGGAAAAAATGTCAAACCAAGCAAGTCATATACCTCCCGAACTATATTTTTTCCATGAGAAATAGCCCTCATCCCTGTCAATAACTCTAGAAACACGACTCCCAAGCTGTATACATCACTTTTATCCGTAAGCTTATGAGTCAGGAAGTATTCTGGATCAAGGTAACCCTGAAAGAAAACTACATATATAAGTTACTGACAAGAAAATTACAAACATAATCTACTGACATATATAGTATATAGGTGTCAAGTTTAATACATATCAGCATCTGCTAAGCGCCCGGTAACCAGCACTATTTAAATATAGCAAGTATGAACTATGAATTATTATAAAAAAAAAGAGCGACGCAGAAGAAGGATAATATATACTCAAGTGAAACATGGTTTTAGTCTTTTCAGCAGCATATGCATTTTGAAGTTTATAGAAATCTGTATACGACAGGAAAATTCCAACATTAAATATGGTTTGTGTTACACATGGAAAAGAATAATATCTAGCTGATTTTTTTTATTCCAAAAGTTGGAGAAACAGTGGATACCCTCAAGCTAGGTTATTAATTCAATGTTGCTAGGACTAACTGGCTATTCAATTCCGAGATGCACTGTCCTCTACTAATTTACATGCGCTGTCCTCTACTAATTTACAGAAATTATTGATTTCTTATAACTACCATATTAAGAATGAAATAGCCCCAACGCAAGAAACTAAGTGTCAAGCTTCGCAAAGATAAAGAATATTACTAAGGGAAAAGTTATACT
Organism: Asparagus setaceus; assembly: GCA_012295165.1. Taxonomy (NCBI): domain Eukaryota; kingdom Viridiplantae; phylum Streptophyta; class Magnoliopsida; order Asparagales; family Asparagaceae; genus Asparagus; species Asparagus setaceus. Next base: position 80,665,001 of record CM022702.1, on the reverse strand, counting down.
TGGGTAGAGGACAATACCAAATTTGTGTAACATCTGAAACAAGTGATTTCTTAAAGTGGACCTTACCGGGGTGCCCTTCACAACTGTTGACACATGACCGGGCACAGTCCCTTCAGTGTCCGGGACCGGTGCGAGCCTTGAGAGCCCAAAATCAGCAACCTTTGCGGTAAATCTGGAGTCCAACAATATGTTGCTGGCTTTAATGTCTCGGTGGAATATAGGGGGATCTGCTTCTGTGTGTAAATAGAGGATGCCCCTTGCAGAACCTAGTGAAATGCTCATCCTCATGGAAAAAGTCAAAGGTGTAGATTTAGCTGACACATAAAAAAGAATATCAATTAGAACACAAAAAACCACAAGCATAGAAGTCTCATTGAACCCTTATCATACATGAAGCGCCAAATTTTTTTATAATGTTGTATAAAAGCACTGTTTAGGTCGCATAAGACATAAACTTCGGCTACGATAATATGTTAATGATAATGTTCAGAGTATCTCTAAATGGTTGAGTTAACTGGAATACAAAATCCAGGGTCATATTCATTGAATGCATGGTTTGTACCCTTATTGTCAAAGTTTTCATTTATGTTAAGGCCACAAACATATAATTACTTTCACAATAACAAGCGGCTGCTCAAGACCTATCTGGAATATCCGAATAACTTGATGAATCTAAAGACAAGAAAAATCACTAAGTAAACTCGTACAAACTGATTCATATAACAAGAAATATAATTTTGGTTCAAGAAATTGCTTCAAAGTTAATTCAATCGATGTATGATTCACCACATGAACTAAAAGTAAAGAATGTCAAAATGCTTACCAGAAAGGTGATCACGCAAAGTGCCATTTGGCATGAACTCATACACCAACATCTACAACAGAATACATCAAAAATTACATGAGATTCCAATATTCCATTAACCTTAGCAACTACACTCCCACATTACATAATTTAGACAATTAGCAAAAATAGCTGCTACAGTATTTGTTTATAATAAGTGTAAATAACAACAATCAGCTGCAATCCTGGTGCATGTTTTGCTGTTATGTTGCAGTTGAACAAATCCAAGGGTTAGCGATAGAAAGTAGTAATAATTTCTTTTAAAACTCTTTGGATAACTATTCTTGATTGAAATTTTTCCCCAAGGCAATATCTGTATACTCACGGTCAAGATAATGGGATGCCATACTATATGTGCCCTATTGTCCCCCTCTTGCTTTCAACTTTTTATTTAATTGAATAACCATTACAGAACAATTGATCTAGCTAATTCGAGAAAGCAAAGAATAAAGGTTTCAACATTAGGGCTAGTCAAAATTTCCAAAGACGAGTAGTACAAGAGGAACATAGCAATGGTCAGTATTTGGTGAACATGTGGCAAAAAAGTGTTAAATATGCTTTTTTATATACAAAATACACAAACACAGTGACACACACATATGCTAGCTGGTATCGGCTATCATAGGAAATTTTATTCTACAACAGAAATTTCAACATCACCATCCATCTTGTTCATACCTTAAGCATAGTTGCACCAAAAGTATTGTGATTCCCCTACTCTTTGTCCATAAACTTAGATATGAATAATGTTCTGCTACAGTAAAACAATGACTGTGCAACCATCCTATTCAAGTGTATTAGACAAGAAAGTTACAAGATTTTGGATATATTTGTGTTTTAGATCATAGAACTCAAGATTTTGCCTCAATAAAAGGAAATTTTCTTCCTGAGGTAACTGATACCAATAGGTATATGTAAAGGTAGACTGTACATCTTCCTACATATAAAGGCAATTATCAGTTTTTTATCAGTAGTCCAAGTAGCCGCCAAACAGGACAGTCAAAAGTATCAAGGTATTATCCATCGTTTAGAATATTTTAAATCCATCCAAATTGGTGTATAATGGTTTCAAATCATTCAGATCATGACCAAAGGCCTGGATTCTCAACTGTATTGACTGAAACATATTTCCAAGGAGTGTGGTACATTCAGCCATTGATTGTGTGCTATCCATCGTTTAGAATATTTTAAATCCATCAAAATTGGTGTATAATGGTTTCAAATCATTCAGATCATGACCAAAGGCCTGGATTCTCAACTGTATTGACTGAAACATATTTCCAAGGAGTGTGGTACATTCAGCCATTGATTGTGTGCTACTAAATAGGAAACAATTTGGATTCATTTGAATTTACTTTTAGGTGCTTGACTTGAAGAAAACCAGCCTCAAGTAGATCAACTTGAACGGCATGAATATTTAATTGAAGGTCCTATATCGAACTCCAAATCCTTCCAAAAGTAGCTAAATTTCTCCACTTTCTTCCGTCTTCCATGTGTGTGCATGAATATGTAGATAGATAGCGTGCAAACGAGTCTGCTTTCACCAATGTTACCCTTCAGTAGTGGTAGAACTTAGCCAATGAGAAGGCTTATAACCTTTTATGATTACAACCCCAAGGTCAGTATAAGCAATCAGTCTATGACAACATTTTTGGAGGAAAATCACATATTTCAGGAATAATATCACATGAGAAATTTACCTTTTTTTCACAAGATTTATACTCTTACGTATTATGTAGTATCACAGCGATATACTAGAATCTTGTTTGTAGATTTCAAAGCCATATTAGTTTATTAATGCTGTTAGCCTGCTACATCACCCAAAAAAAAAGGAGGACCTTCAACAATGAGTAATCATCACATTTCAAGCCATTATCTGTTTAGGGGAAGCAATGCTCAACAAGTGATAGCATAACCTAATATTAGGATATATTAAGTATACAAGAGAACATTACCTGTTCATCTTCTTCATTGCAATATCCAACCAAAGACACTAGGTTCCGGTGATGTAACCTTGACAATAACTCTATCTCAGTGAAAAATTCCTTTGATCCTTGTAAAGATCCTTCTTGTGCACGTTTTATAGCTACTACTGTTCCATCAGCTAAGATGCCTTTATACACCTTCCCATATCCACCTTGGCCAACTAGAGCAGAGCTGCTAAAGTTATTTGCGGCCAATGACATTTCTTCAAATGTAAAGTCTTTTACACCGTCAATTTTGATTGGAATTTTTGATGCTGCATACACGTAAAAATAAGCATATATCAGAATGTTTTTAGTTGAAAATTTTTTCATGGAATCAAATTCACTGGAAGTAATTGTACATCCAAACATAAATTGAACAACTTATCAAAAATCACTTAATCCGTTTGAAAAAAAGATGACAAAACAAGCAATCAACATCGCAATTCCTTAATCCGTTACTTCCAAATCTATAAATGACTAATATTTTTTTTATTAAAGCATCCCATGCATCCTAATGGATATGGGTCCAATTACACGAGTAAACAACAGTTTTTGGTCATAGTACATAGCTCAAAGTAAGGCGCAGAAGAAATGCAACAATGAATGCATCAGCCAGTAATCATCTAAATCCTCATTGACCGAAAGAAAGCATGAGATAGTAGAAAATACCAATTAATTGTTATCAAGATAACTGCAGAAAGTTTATTTTTATTTTATATTCTTTATATACCGCAGTTCTGATTCCAAGAGCAACCAAAACAATGGAGTGAAAGAAAAGGTCCTTTCTGAACCATTTTTAAATAGTTTTCCATATTAATGTACAAGACTAGCAATGCATGCTCTTCATGAGGGTTTTCCGTAGATTTTTCTTTAAAAAGTCCACAGCTTCAATTCCATGCCTGATAATCCTCACAGTAAAACAATGAACTCCAGCATGCTAGCCAATTTCTCAAACAACTCCCTAAGTGAAAGGAGTAAATTTTGTAGATCAATCACCAAACATGTAGTTCAATCACCAAATTTAGAGGTGAAATGAAACTGAAATGTTGAGCTTGTTAAGAAAACAATCAATTGCAGGAGGAGAATGCATTAAGTTGCAAATATTCTAGAGCTTATATTAAGAATATGTTGGGATATATCTGTTCAATTTACATGAACTACAGAATAATAGGAACCTAAACAAGTTCTACTCCTTTGTTGTTTACTGATTGAGTTCAAAATTCAAATTATGATGAAGTAAACTACGGGCCCCTAAAAATGTAACACTTGAGGTGTAAGCCTTGAATATTAATTGATTATGTATAGATGAGAAAACTATGATGATGGGCCAAGAAGGATATCCCTGAATACGCATCAATACGTATGGGATAACGGTTTAGGTGCACGACAGATACACTGCCACAGAGAGAGAGAGAGAGAGAGAGAGAGAGAGAGAACGGTTTAGGTGCACGACAGATACACTGCCACAGAGAGAGCATATCAGTACATATGGGATAATGGTTTAGGTGCACGACAGATACGCTGCCACAGATGATATAATGGTTTAGGTCCACGACAGATACACTGCCACAGAGAGGGTTTTGGGGGGTTGGGGAGGGGGGCTGCCGTTGGAGAAAAGTTCTTGCCCAGTGACCACATAGTGAACCATCAAGATTGATTGTTCACACCATCAACTGTGATCTCCATGCCAAAACTCTTTATGGATGTAAGATCACGTGTCTTCACTCGTGCATCATTAATGGCAAAATGAAAAGCTTTTCCATTTAAAAATTCATACTATATAGTCTACAAGTAATATCCAAATCACTAATTTTTATCCATGGTCATTTTAGGACACAACAAAGAAATAGAACATATGTCAAAAAAAAAAAGGAATTCGAGGAATATTACTTCTGAAGATGATAATCAAAAAAGAAATGATGTTGATGTCAATAGATGTCGATGTCATTCAAGCATATACAAGCTGATTCACTAAAATTACAGACAAAAGAATGTCTACCAAATGATCTTCTAGATAACTCTTATAATGTTTCCATACTTACACGAGCGCTTTCCTGAAAGTGTTTTATATCTGGAGTTCCTTCTCATGATAAGAATCATGACAACTGCAGTTATAGAAACCGCACCAGCAATTGCCCCTAAAACAACGCCAACTATGGCACCGGTGCTCAAACCCGTAGTTGAAGAACTCGGAATCACTGCAAAAGCAGAATATGTTATCTCAAAAATTAGTGACTTGCAGTAGAAGTCTTCAAAGGTGTTCCAAAAGTGTCATGCAATGACTGAATACAAGAAATTCAATTTATGACTTCCAGTACTTGATTGAATAAGCAAAAAACTTCTTGCAGTTACAGAACAGTAGTTATTTACAGGATATGATCATAAGAATTGTGTAAGTGATATCATGACACCTACATTGATATAATTTATTTCCTACAAAAGTAGTAAGTTTGGTTAAGTCTTAAATCAATATGTTCATGTTTCTCTACAGAAAATATTTTCTAGTAGATATACCTTTTGCATAAGATCCAAGAGTGAAGTTTATGAGTTCATACGGTCCAAAAAGATCTGAGTCAGGAATCAACCATCCTGTGAACATGCTCCTGATCCGTAGGACTTCACTTGCATTAAATAAACTTGTCCTATCTGGAAATAACTTCAAATTCATCTTAAGTCTTGGACCTTCTTCCCAAATAAATGAATCAATGTCCAACTGATAAAGCGCAATGACAAGACCATTTGTTAAATATTCCTCGAAATCATCAATATATGGGAGAAAATCTGAAAACCCTGGACTTTTTAGCCGGTATCCAACTCCAAGTGGAACAGCACAAAAGCAAGGTATGGAAGATTTTGGATTATATTCATAGTCGAGTTCTGTAGGACACGGCTGACATCTAAATTTCGAATTTGTTGACATTCCAGGTGCCTGATTTATGATCTGAGACTGACAGAATTGGATTATGTTGAGTTGATTTGCTCTTTCACAAACAGGATTCCCATACAACCTGAGCAAAATTTCTGGCATAAGTGAGACTCATAAGAACTATTAAGATCACTCCCAGTTTAAAAACAAAATAAAAAGGAAAAAAAAATGCTGAAGCAGTAACCAAATTACAGGTCAGGAGCATGCATTACATGTGCGAATCAAACAATATATCGAAATTCAAAGGAAATTTATTTCAGATCCAGAAGTTAATGAACTTTTATCCATCATTAGAGCAATCAGATCTGCTCATGAGAATGAAGCAGAGAATAACCAACCAGCATCCATATGTAAACCAATTCCTAGCTGTTTCCAACCTCATCATCCTCATAGGTCATTACATGAATACAGGAGTTTATGAAGCCATTTGAAGGAGAAAAGATAGAGCATTCAAATCTGCTCATAAGAATCAAGCAAATAATAACCAAGAAGCATCCACATAAAATCAATCCTCAACTGTTACCAACCTCATCATTCTCATAGGTCATGACATGAAGACAGGAGTTTATAAAGCCAATTGAAGAAGATAGTCTTATGAAAAAAGGTATTCTAAAAACACGTTTACTGCAAAGAAGTACAATCATGTAAAAGGAGTTGACTTTTGGTGGTGTGTTTAACTGTCATATTATATCAAGTGTGATAACCAAATGGGGGACAAAGGGAGGGAGAATATATCAAGGGCAACAACCACGAGAAATCTTAATGTAGTTGAATATGGAAAAGGAAATTGACAAAGTTGTCTAATGGTATACAAACAAAATACCATGACATCTGAACAAGGACATTGAGAAGGTACATCATGGTTGGAAAGAAAATACAGCTAGTATCTTTTTCATAATGAATACTAGAATAAATGTGAGCGAAAAGCATACAAGATGGTGACATTTGCAGGAGGCTGAAGAGCATCTGAAATATTCGTGAGAGAGTTATTCTGGAAATCCCTGCAAAAATGGAAAAGAATTAGTACAAATCATAAAAATCAATTTATATGATGCATTTTTTCTAAGAAGGTCTTACACGATGAGACTTTTATTTCCAGTGAAGATCATTTTCCTCCATATAGAAGGTGGAACTGAGCCAGTAAAATTGTTGTTGTCAAGCGACCTACAAATAGAACATGCAATATCCATTGGATCATTCTGTGGTGTAAACTTTAGAACCAAATTCATCTGTGTAAAATTCCGCCTCAGGTATTAATCTTTATAAATTAAGTTAATCCGTTAAAGGTTAACATATGTATTATAACATTAGCTACCAGTACAAAAGGCAACACTGTTTAAATGAATAAAAGAAGAAGAAACATTAAGTATATCACTCACAATCTCTGGAGATTGGGAAGTCCAGAAAAGTTCAATGGAATAGATCCATTAAGTAAGTTGTCTGACAGGTCACTGCAGACATTGCGGAAAACAGGTAGGATAGGCATTAGTTATCTTTCATATATCACTAGCATTAAACAGGTTGAATAAATAAGTAATAAAAACGTCTCCGAAAGAGCCAAAAAAAAAAAAAAAAAAGAACAATCAACTGAATGTTTAAGTTCAGAGTTCATGCTTACACGGTGGTGATATTATTGGAAAGTCTAGTAGTTGGCAAGGGCCCTGTCAAGCGGTTCCCACTAAGATCTCTGGACCATCAAAATATCAATTTTAAGATATAATCACAATAATTAATTAATAAAAGAAATAAAATTGATGATAAATTGGAACCAAAAACAATTTTCTTCTTTTTACACATGAAACAACTCATATATCACTTCTGGCACTTACAAGTAACCAAGTCTAGGTATTCCACTCAGGTCAGGAACAGCTCCTTGTAGGTTGCAATTTCTAAGACTCCTGCAAGAGCAGAAAAGAAAATTAACCATTATTTTCTAGTATGCGTATTTGGTAATACACATAGTGTACAGATATTAAAATAAAAAAATGGATGACTGATAGACCGAAAAATGGAATTCAAATATGGAAAAGTACTCAGATGCTGACATCACACAAAGGTTCCATAAATTGAATCAGAGAGTGAAGGATATGAGTTACTTAGCAACAAGATAAAAGAAAAGAAATAAAGACAGAAATTAAGAGTTTGACGTGCAAAGTTATACATTTGAATCAAACTGCATTATCATTTAATAAAATAAAATTCATGGCGTTATCGTGATCCCTTATTTCATACATAAGGGAACCCACAACTATCTACATCATTTCAGAAGTCAGAAGACATGGATAATGATAGATGGCATTATTGGGGATCATCAATTTGCAGCACTTACCACGCGATTTAGTTTGCATGCGTGAAACACTAGTACAGTATCTATGTACATTATCTTTAATTATAATATCCATTGAGTAGGATTGATATAATATATTGAGAAATAGAAGCACAAAGGTTATATGAAATGGGAAATGAAAATAAATGACGTGCAATCAAATAGATATTTCCACGAAATTTTACTTCCTGAGGTAACTGATACCAATAGGTATATGTAAAGGTAGAGACTGTACATCTTCCTACACATAAAGGCAATTATCAGTTTTTATCAGTAGTCCAAGTAGCCGCCAAACAGGACAGTCAAAAGTATCAAGGTATTATCCATCGCTTAGAATATTTTAAATCCATCAAAATTGGTGTATAATGGTTTCAAATCATTCAGATCATGACCAAAGGCCTGGATTCTCAACTGTATTGACTGAAACATATTTCCAAGGAGTGTGGTACATTCAGCCATTGATTGTGTGCTATCCATCGTTTAGAATATTTTAAATCCATCAAAATTGGTGTATAATGGTTTCAAATCATTCAGATCATGACCAAAGGCCTGGATTCTCAACTGTATTGACTGAAACATATTTCCAAGGAGTGTGGTACATTCAGCCATTGATTGTGTGCTACTAAATAGGAAACAATTTGGATTCATTTGAATTTACTTTTAGGTGCTTGACTTGAAGAAAACCAGCCTCAAGTAGATCAACTTGAACAGCATGAATATTCAATTGAAGGTCCTATATCGAATTCCAAATCCTTCCAAAAGTAGCTAAATTTCTCCACTTTCTTCCGTCTTCCATGTGTGTGCATGAATATGTAGATAGATAGCGTGCAAACGAGTCTGCTTTCACCAATGTTACCCTTCAGTAGTGGTAGAACTTAGCCAATGAGAAGGCTTATAACCTTTATGATTACAACCCCAAGGTCAGTATAAGCAATCAGTCTATGACAACATTTTGGAGGAAAATCACATATTTCAGGAATAATATCACATGAGAAATTTACCTTTTTTCACAAGATTTATACTCTTACGTATTATGTAGTATCACAGCGATATACTAGAATCTTGTTTGTAGATTTCAAAGCCATATTAGTTTATTAATGCTGTTAGCCTGCTACATCACCCAAAAAAGGAGGACCTTCAACAATGAGTAATCATCACATTTCAAGCCATTATCTGTTTAGGGAAGCAATGCTCAACAAGTGATAGCATAACCTAATATTAGGATATATTAAGTATACAAGAGAACATTACCTGTTCATCTTCTTCATTGCAATATCCAACCAAAGACACTAGGTTCCGTGATGTAACCTTGACAATAACTCTATCTCAGTGAAAAATTCCTTTGATCCTTGTAAAGATCCTTCTTGTGCACGTTTTATAGCTACTACTGTTCCATCAGCTAAGATGCCTTTATACACCTTCCCATATCCACCTTGGCCAACTAGAGCAGAGCTGCTAAAGTTATTTGTGGCCAATGACATTTCTTCAAATGTAAAGTCTTTTACACCGTCAATTTTGATTGGAATTTTGATGCTGCATACACGTAAAAATAAGCATATATCAGAATGTTTTTAGTTGAAAATTTTGTCATGGAATCAAATTCACTGGAAGTAATTGTACATCCAAACATAAATTGAACAACTTATCAAAAATCACTTAATCCGTTTGAAAAAAAGATGACAAAACAAGCAATCAACATCGCAATTCCTTAATCCGTTACTTCCAAATCTATAAATGACTAATATTTTTTTTATTAAAGCACCCCATGCATCCTAATGGATATGGGTCCAATTACACGAGTAAACAACAGTTTTTGGTCATAGTACATAGCTCAAAGTAAGGCGCAGAAGAAATGCAACAATGAATGCATCAGCCAGTAATCATCTAAATCCTCATTGACCGAAAGAAAGCATGAGATAGTAGAAAATACCAATTAATTGTTATCAAGATAACTGCAGAAAGTTTATTTTATTTTATATTCTTTATATACCGCAGTTCTGATTCCAAGAGCAACCAAAACAATGGAGTGAAAGAAAAGGTCCTTTCTGAACCATTTTTAAATAGTTTTCCATCTTAATGTACAAGACTAGCAATGCATGCTCTTCATGAGGGTTTTCAGTAGATTTTTTTAAAAGTCCACAGCTTCAATTCCATGCCTGATAATCCTCACAGTAAAACAATGAACTCCAGCATGCTAGCCAATTTCTCAAACAACTCCCTAAGTGAAAGGAGTAAATTTTGTAGATCAATCACCAAACATGTAGTTCAATCACCAAATTTAGAGGTGAAATGAAACTGAAATGTTGAGCTTGTTAAGAAAACAATCAATTGCAGGAGGAGAATGCATTAAGTTGCAAATATTCTAGAGCTTATATTAAGAATATGTTGGGATATATCTGTTCAATTTACATGAACTACAGAATAATAGGAACCTAAACAAGTTCTACTCCTTTGTTGTTTACTGATTGAGTTCAAAATTCAAATTATGATGAAGTAAACTACGGGCCCCTAAAATGTAACACTTGAGGTGTAAGCCTTGAATATTAATTGATTATGTATAGATGAGAAAACTATGATGATGGGCCAAGAAGGATATCCCTGAATACATCAATACATTATGGGATAACGGTTTAGGTGCACGACAGATACACTGCCACACACAGAGAGAGAGAGAGAGAGAGAGAGAGAGAACGGTTTAGGTGCACGACAGATACACTGCCACAGAGAGAGCATATCAGTACATATGGGATAATGGTTTAGGTGCACGACAGATACGCTGCCACAGATGATATAATGGTTTAGGTCCATGACAGATACACTGCCACAGAGAGGGTTTTGGGGGGTTGGGGAGGGGGGCTGCCGTTGGAGAAAAGTTCTTGCCCAGTGACCACATAGTGAACCATCAAGATTGAGTGTTCACACCATCAACTGTGATCTCCATGCCAAAACTCTTTATGGATGTAAGATCACGGTCTTCACTGCATCATTAATGGCAAAATGAAAAGCTTTTCCATTTAAAAATTCATACTATATAGTCTACAAGTAATATCCAAATCACTAATTTTTATCCATGCTCATTTTAGGACACAACAAAGAAATAGAACATATGTCAAAAAAAAAGGAATTCGAGGAATATTACTTGAAGATGATAATCAAAAAGAAATGATGTTGATGTCAATAGATGTCGATGTCATTCAAGCATATACAAGCTGATTCACTAAAATTACAGACAAAAGAATGTCTACCAAATGATCTTCTAGATAACTCTTATAATGTTTCCATACTTACACGAGCGCTTTCCTGAAAGTGTTTTATATCTGGAGTTCCTTCTCATGATAAGAATCATGACAACTGCAGTTATAGAAACTGCACCAGCAATTGCCCCTAAAACAATGCCAACTATGGCACCGGTGCTCAAACCCGTAGTTGAAGAACTCGGAATCACTGCAAAAGCAGAATATGTTATCTAAAAAATTAGTGACTTGCAGTAGAAGTCTTCAAAGGTGTTCCAAAAGTGTCATGCAATGACTGAATACAAGAAATTCAATTTATGACTTCCAGTACTTGATTGAATAAGCAAAAAACTTCTCGCAGTTAGAGAACAGTAGTTATTTACAGGATATGATCATAAGAATTGTGTAAGTGATATCATGACACCTACATTGATATAATTTATTTCCTACAAAAGTAGTAAGTTTGGTTAAGTCTTAAATCAATATGTTCATGTTTCTCTACAGAAAATATTTTCTAGTAGATATACCTTTTGCATAAGATCCAAGAGTGAAGTTTATGAGTTCATACGGTCCAAAAAGATCTGAGTCAGGAATCAACCATCCTGTGAACATGCTCCTGATCCGTAGGACTTCACTTGCATTAAATAAACTTGCCCTATCTGGAAATAACTTCAAATTCATCTTAAGTCTTGGACCTTCTTCCCAAATAAATGAATCAATGTCCAACTGATAAAGCGCAATGACAAGACCATTTGTTAAATATTCCTAAATCATCAATATATGGGAGAAAATCTGAAAACCCTGGACTTTTAGCCGTATCCAACTCCAAGTGGAACAGCACAAAAGCAAGGTATGGAAGATTTTGGATTATATTCATAGTCGAAGTTCTGTAGGACACGGCTGACATCTAAATTTCGAATTTGTTGACATTCCAGGTGCCTGATTTATGATCTGAGACTGACAGAATTGGATTATGTTGAGTTGATTTGCTCTTTCACAAACAGGATTCCCATACAACCTGAGCAAAATTTCTGGCATAAGTGAGACTCATAAGAACTATTAAGATCACTCCCAGTTTAAAACAAAATAAAAGGAAAAAAAATGCTGAAGCAGTAACCAAATTACAGGTCAGGAGCATGCATTACATGTGCGAATCAAACAATATATCGAAATTCAAAGGGAATTTATTTCAAATCCAGAAGTTAATGAACTTTTATCCATCAGTAGAGCAATCAGATCTGCTCATGAGAATGAAGCAGAGAATAACCAACCAGCATCCATATGTAAACCAATTCCTAGCTGTTTCCAACCTCATCATCCTCATAGGTCATTACATGAATACAGGAGTTTATGAAGCCATTTGAAGGAGAAAAGATAGAGCATTCAAATCTGCTCATAAGAATCAAGCAAATAATAACCAAGAAGCGTCCACATAAAATCAATCCTCAACTGTTACCAACCTCATCATTCTCATAGGTCATGACATGAAGACAGGAGTTTATAAAGCCAATTGAAGAAGATAGTCTTATGAAAAAAGGTGTTCTAAAAACACGTTTACTGCAAAGAAGTACAATCATGTAAAAGGAGTTGACTTTTGGTGGTGTGTTTAACTGTCATATTATATCAAGTGTGATAACCAAATGGGGGACAAAGGGAGGGAGAATATATCAAGGGCGACAACCACGAGAAATCTTAATGTAGTTGAATATGGAAAAGGAAATTGACAAAGTTGTCTAATGGTATACAAACAAAATACCATGACATCTGAACAAGGACATTGAGAAGGTACATCATGGTTGGAAAGAAAATACAGCTAGTATCTTTTTCATAATGAATACTAGAATAAATGTGAGCGAAAAGCATACAAGATGGTGACATTTGCAGGAGGCTGAAGAGCATCTGAAATACTCGTGAGAGAGTTATTCTGGAAATCCCTGCAAAAATGGAAAAGAATTAGTACAAATCATAAAAATCAATTTATATGATGCATTTTTTCTAAGAAGGTCTTACACGATGAGACTTTTATTTCCAGTGAAGATCATTTTCCTCCATATAGAAGGTGGAACTGAGCCAGTAAAATTGTTGTTGTCAAGCGACCTACAAATAGAACATGCAATATCCATTGGATCATTCTGTGGTGTAAACTTTAGAACCAAATTCATCTGTGTAAAATTCCCGTCTCAGGTATTAATCTTTATAAATTAAGTTAATCCGTTAAAGGTTAACATATGTATTATAACATTAGCTACCAGTACAAAAGGCAACACTGTTTAAATGAATAAAAGAAGAAGAAACATTAAGTATATCACTCACAATCTCTGGAGATTGGGAAGTCCAGAAAAGTTCAATGGAATAGATCCATTAAGTAAGTTGTCTGACAGGTCACTGCAGACATTGCGGAAAACAGGTAGGATAGGCATTAGTTATCTTTCATATATCACTAGCATTAAACAGGTTGAATAAATAAGTAATAAAAGCGTCTCGAAAGAGCAAAAAAAAAAAAGAACAATCAACTGAATGTTTAAGTTCAGAGTTCATGCTTACGGTGGTGATATTATTGGAAAGTCTAGTAGTTGGCAAGGGCCCTGTCAAGCGGTTCCCACTAAGATCTCTGGACCATCAAAATATCAATTTTAAGATATAATCACAATAATTAATTAATAAAAGAAATAAAATTGATGATAAATTGGAACCAAAAACAATTTTCTTCTTTTTACACATGAAACAACTCATATATCACTTCTGGCACTTACAAGTAACCAAGTCTAGGTATTCCACTCAGGTCAGGAACAGCTCCTTGTAGGTTGCAATTTCTAAGACTCCTGCAAGAGCAGAAAAGAAAATTAACCATTATTTTCTAGTATGATTTGGTAATACACATAGTGTACAGATATTAAAATAAAAAATGGATGACTGATAGACCGAAAAATGGAATTCAAATATGGAAAAGTACTCAGATGCTGACATCACACAAAGGTTCCATAAATTGAATCAGAGAGTGAAGGATATGAGTTACTTAGCAACAAGATAAAAGAAAAGAAATAAAGACAGAAATTAAGAGTTTGGCGTGCAAAGTTATACATTTGAATCAAACTGCATTATCATTTAATAAAATAAAATTCATGGCGTTATCGTGATCCCTTATTTCATACATAAGGGAACCCACAACTATCTACATCATTTCAGAAGTCAGAAGACATGGATAATGATAGATGGCATTATTGGGGATCATCAATTTGCAGCACTTACCACGCGATTTAGTTTGCATGCGTGAAACACTAGTACAGTATCTATGTACATTATCTTTAATTATAATATCCATTGAGTAGGATTGATATAATATATTGAGAAATAGAAGCACAAAGGTTATATGAAATGGGAAATGAAAAGTAAATGACGTGCAATCAAATAGATATTTCCACGCAAATTTTACTCCCTACCGGGAAACTTCCTGATAAGCAAGGAAAACAGGATTAAGTTACATGAATCTAAGTTCCTGTGCACGTTCTTTATGGGCATCCGTTAGAAACATAGACATACAAAACAATTAGTTAAAACGTACTTACAGTTTCAATAGTTGGGTCATATTGGCATAAGAACCTGGAATTGTACTCCCACTAAAGTTATTATTATCAAGCTGACTGCAACAAGAAAGGGAGAAAACAAATCAACCACATGAAAATAAGCTTGTAAATCTGTGCATGGAGAAAAAGTAAAAAAGCTAATACACATCAAGACAAGAAGACTTGGTCAGACTACTTAAACCAGAAGGGGCACAAGATGCAGAGATAACCCAGTATACATATGAGACATAATCAAAATTTCTATTGTACAGCGTGGATATTCTAGAAAGAATTTTATCATGAATAGCAAGAAAATTCAAGGAAAGGAGTTGCAGTTTTACATCTGACTAGATCCGCGTTAAAGAAATTACATGAAAGGGCACTTCATAATGCAATGGGAATTTTTTTTCCTTTTATTCACATGCATGACATGTAGCAAACCCTGACACCATTATATGCAGAACATAGAAGAAAGTGTGTTTCACATAAATCGTGAACACTCTTACACATGGGCATAAAACTCTCATCATAAGTGTCCGCATATACCACTTCAACAACAAAAAGCATTCCTAGGTGTGATCTTCTTAACAATAGTCTTTGATAAGCCACAAAGATACTTAAGAAATAAGTCAAAAGAAGATACTCAGGAAAAAAGAAGTTTGGCTCCAAATTCTAATAAAAAGAGATGTGTTAAGACATTCTAGACCAATACCCGATCCCCAACCCTACAACAAAAAGGAGGGAAAGAAAGAAAGAAACAAAAGGAGTATGTCACACCAGAAAGGCAAATGAAGAAAACTGCATCGAAAGAAGAAAGCTACTGTTCAAATATGTGCAGAAGCAAAGCTGTCTTATTATTATCATCAATTAGTAGTTAATCAACAAATATGCGGTCTGATTATATCTGCAGAATCGAGTGAAAGTTGATTTACAATGGCATTCTGAAATCATCTCTAATTGAATCGTCAGTAGAAAATGTCAACATTACTTCCAAAAACAGAAGCAATAGCAACCCATCCTAATTATAAAACTAACCATCAGCAGAAAATCCTATGATTTATTTTCAACAGAGTTTTCACATGAAACAGCACAATAATAGTCCGTCCTAATTAGAATTGGACAATACATACAGAATAAGCAATTTTGGCAGTTTGTAAAGTTCTGGAGGAAGAGATCCTGATAAGTTGTTGTTGTCCAGTAACCTGCAATTGTCCAATTTACTAGTAAGAGAAAGAGAGAAAATACTAAAATAAACACAGAACTTGAAGTACCAAATGACAAGAATCAAGTAGAAGCACTACAATAGAGCGTGAAGTAGCATATACGATGAATGAAACTTACAAGTGAACAAGACGTGGTAAACTCGACAGCTCGGGTGGAATTTGTCCACTTATTGAGTTGTTATTCATGTGGCTGAAGGAAAAAGGACAAAAGACTGTCATAAGAAAAACTACCTTCTAATCACAAGATGAGAAAAAGGAATACCAACTTACAAATGCTTTGTTTTGTTCAAGTTCGCAAATGACTTCGGTATGGGCCCAGATATGTGATTCTGGTCAATTTGTATTCTATCCAAGTTAAAAAGGTTTCCTAACTCTTCAGGTAAAGAACCGGATAGTTGGTTACCATTCAAAAGCCTGCAAAGACAGATATCATACTGATTCTCAATAAAAGTGGAAAGTTAAAAACAAGTCACTAATGTCTTTGAAGAGTAAAGTTGGTAATTCATGAGCAAAAGATCTACTTCAAGATGATCTAAGAAAGTCTAATTGAAATTCATCTATCAGATGATACTGTAAAACTTACATGAATAAAGTTTAATGTTTAGATTCATGTAACTGAATATTTTATTGAAGACCCAATAGATTAAACATGCCTCATGGTCTGAAAGGAAATAAGTAACTAACTCTGAAAGCCAGTTTCACATTATAACTTGAAGTCTCTTTATATGGACAAACTTGAAAGTGGATATTGTTAAGGACTAGAGGTGCATTTGAATATACAACTCAGTCACAAAATTATCTTTGAGTTTCTTTGATGTTGAAGCATAACTAATTGTTGTCTAAATTGCTAGAGAGTTTAAAAATTGTTATTAAAGTCGTTATATTAGAAAATTGTACCATCAGTGAAATTTTTTCGTCAAAGGACCCTTCCACTACACAAAAACTCCAAAGTTGTGGTGAGGATTGACGGTTATAACTTTATTCCAACATGACTCTACAGGTTGAGTGACCTTTATATGGGGACTCATGCAGTGGTAACTTTTTTTTTTTTAATCCACTTTAGATTCATGGCTAGTGGGAATTGAACATGGGTTTCTCTAGTAGCTGGTCAAAGCACCCTTCCACTACACCAAAACTCCAAAGTTGAGGGGAGGGTTAAGGGTTATAACTTCATATTCTAAAAAAAAAATCATATGTCATAGTCTCCCTTTCGATATCAGAGCAGCATTTCTTGTTGTGAACCATATGTCCTCAATAAGGAAATGGCTCCAAATTATTCTTGAATATCAAAATCTTAACTATTCAGAGGGAAATTTAGAATATATGATGTTGTTATAAAAACATGCAAATACATCCCTTAACTAGAAAGGTACTCTCTGCAAAATCAAGCAATTTGCATTTGAAATAAGCTGCACGATCTAAATGCTAGCATGGTACATGCCACAAAAATAATTTCTCAAATACTTTTCCAGAAAATCATCTCCTCTGAATTTTTTTTATAGGTGAAAAGAGGTTTATCTCTCTTACTTGTTTTCTTAGCAGAAGTTTTCAGAAGAAAGGAGGATCAGTTAGTGGCCTCAGGCACGGACTCAGGTGCAAGAAGAATAGAATGCCTATGAAAATGCAACAATTAATCCTTTTTACACTTCTGAAGTCAGATATGGTTATCATGAAAGGTACACTGACTTGAGGAAATATTTACCAAACCCACAGCGACAAACCATCTTTGAGTTTCAACTACCATGTTTCCGTGTTTCTTAAGTGAGCGTCCAGTGCCACAAAGAAAAACTGGACTAAAATATCTGAGTGAGAACAACTAAAAGATATGAAACCAACAGTATCAGATGGGAAGCACAATAGATTCTTTTAAGGAGGAAACTCACAGAAATTGTTCCAAAAAAAATTCAGGATTGTTGAATGAAATATGGCAACAAAAAGTGTGGCGATGAAAAAAGTTAAGAAGAACTTGGAATCAGGAAAAAAAAAGGGTAACAAACTTAACAAAAGAATACTTAAAATGATTATCTATAGAACTTTCTGCTGTGACCCTACACAACTGAAACCATGATTTGATCAGAATGAAATTTAAAGTTTAAACTTTTCTCAACAAGTGAGAACCTAGAGCCTTTATAATAAGCTTTCGAAACCTCGACTATTTCTCCCCAACACATTACGAGTTGGCCCAAGTAAATTAAGCGTTAGCTTTCCAAACATGAAAGGAATATTAGAAATTTTAAAATATGACCTGAAATCCCAGCCCACTTATGTATCATGTTGACAAAATTCCAATACTACCATAATAATACTGCCATTATAATTCTTTTGGTGACTGGGCACATCAATATCAGACTCCTTCCTAGTACTACAACCAAAAAAGACAACAGATTAAAGATAATTTAGACTATGCATATATTTGACTACAATCAATTTCAATTAGGTTTTCCTTATGCAGTTAATCGTGTATATTAACTTGCATTCCCGCTGGTGCAGAGATAAGTATTAAAGTAAATGTGGACTGATGGTGATAACATTGGATACATGTTATAAAAGCAAATTGTCAGATCAAGCTGTTTTTAATGGGAGATATTTTCATCTCATTTAAAAACCAGTTCTTACTTTACAGCTGATATTGCATAATGTTATTGAAGTTTTCTTGGAAGGAGGTGTTTTATATTTCAGCAAAGTATGCTACGATGTTGGTCCTTCCCTGATATTGATCTTCCTGTGGCACAAGACAGGTTTAACTTGTGCAATTTTATATTGGTAAACATAAAAAGGAATCCACCAATAACCATGATTCTGGCTCCTTGATATAGAAATTCTCACAGATAAGACTGAAACTAAGAAGAATAATAAAAGATATTTAATCAATACAAATTCTTTATGCACACATGAAAGGAGAAATTCTAATAGGATAGGCATTATTTAGTTGATACAAGTTATTATTTTCCCACATTGAGAAATATGCTGACATGTTATGAATATTCCTGGTATACTCTAAGCCAAGAGGCACCAATGACTTCCTTCTTATGCTTAGATAATCACTTAAACAAGGTACGATGGAGTCAAAGTCAAATGAAAGGAGAATGAACAAACATGCTGGAGAATATAGGTGTAGGTAAGAAATATCACAGAACATCAACCGCCATTTAAGATCTATTATTTGACAGATGATACTTTCAACTTACAAGAGATTGAGAGATGTAATATTGCCTATCTCCTTGGGAATAGAGCCAGTAATCCCATTCCACATGACATCCCTTCAAAAGAAGATTCAATGAGCATTCCATTAAGATCATCCGGAGATGTATACAGTAAGGACAGAAATTGCTAAATTCATCAAAAAGAAAAAGAAGCAAAGCACCAAAGCTTGGGCACAAATTTAAAATTTAGGTTTGTTAGTTAAATGACTCTATATGGACTCACAAAATTTTCATGTAAGAAAGACGACCAAGCTCAGGCGCTAAGCTTCCTGAAAGATTCATCCTTAGCAGCTGCCTGCAAGCAAGAGTAATTTTTATCAGTAAGGACTGGAAAGTATGGTTTTGTTGTCAAATTATATTTTTCCCCCCTAAACTATGAGTAATTGTAAGACAGCAAAACTCTGCATATGGCCACATGTGGCACACGTATGCACATAACCTAAAATATTTCCACAAGGATACAAGAGAAAAATTGATCCATTAAAGAAAAAGAAATGCCTTTTGCTATACCTAGGCTTTTATTTCTTTATTCCTCATATTTACACCATATTAAAAACTTACTTTAATCAAAAAAGAAAAAGGAAATATTAAACTTGAAAAACAAACAAAATAGAAAACAGACTAACAATGCTCAATAAATTAATAGGCTCCCTGTGGTATCCCCCAAAAACCCAAATGTAAATTAATCGATGGATAAACCAAACAGCTATTAAGCAATAGAAGATGCTTCTTTAATAAGTGTAATTTAGGCAAACAATTTTAGACAACTCGACCACTCAACCTTTCATTGGGAAGAGAAATGACGCTTTGGCTTATATCTCTTCTAGAGATAATTCAATCCTAATGGCTATTCTTGTCATATACTCATATATCCTACTGTTTTAAGTGTTCTCAAGTCCATGAGAATCTAAGCCAGTTAAAAATTTCAGCTTAGACTTCAACTTCATGACAATAAGCTAATTTTTTTCCTCCGACCAAATGCACTACTTTAAGTCTATAACTATATCAAGCCCTTATATTGTCTATAGTTTCATTGGTAAGGAACAAGGTTTTATATCCATGTCAGATAGCAGAAATCGAGGAAATATCGGGGGATATATAGTAAATATCGGATTGCCATATCTGATGGTGTGTATACATATAATTAGATAAGTAAACTAAAATATATCAATAAGGAATATTCAACCAACAAATCCAAACAAAACAACCAATACAATTGCACATGAGGTTAAAAACTCCAGATTTCTTCAGTACAATCTATACTAAGATCTAGTGACGAATTATAAAACATAGTGGAATTAAAGCCTTTATTCTTTGACGAGATTGAGGCTAATCAAAATTACATGATTGGTCTTCTTATTTATAAATTAGATCTCTATCTTAGTAACTAATAGTATTACCAAAGCTGCAGCAAAACATGGAGGGGAAAATTAAAACTGAGAGGGGAAGAGACAGTGAGATGGGGGAGAGAGAGGGAGAGAAACTGAGAGAGAGATGGGGGAGAGAGAGGGAGAGAAACTGAGAGAGAGATGGGGGAGAGAGAGGGAGAGAAACAGAGAGAGAGAGAGAGAGAGAGAGAGAGGGAGAGAGAGAGAGAGAGAGAGGGAAGGAGGGAGGGAGGGAGGGAGGAGAGGGAGAGACTGTAAGAGAGAGAGAGGGAAAAGAAAGAGAGGGAGTACCTGACATCGTCAAACCACTGTCGAAGCCCCTGAAAATCCTAGTTTTTAGTTTACACCAGCCGAAGCTAAAGAACCTTTGTGTTTGGGTCATAGAGATGGAAGTTGAAGAAGAAGAGAGAGTGCAGTCGCAGAGAGGGAAATCAAAGATGCAGTTAATCAATTTGATTTGGGGTCAAAAAAGCCCTAGATGAGATATACTTGTGTTTGGGTCTGGTCGGGTTCTGATGCAACTCAAAACCCGATAACAGCCTGTTCTGATCCAAAGTCATATATTGGGCGCTTTTTTCAGCCGAAATTGAGCCCGATATGACCTGATATGTCGATATGAACCCAAAAACGACATACAGCTTGGAGGAGGCCATATCGTAGCAGTTAGGTCTCCAATCCGACATGCCGACATATAAAACACTGGTAAGGAATATAGAAATAGCATGGAGTTGATGTAAGGATAATATCTCTTGAAGAATGCCGAGAAGTGTCAACTTGTCAACAAGAAGTTGATATAAGAATAATATCACTTGTAGAATGTTGTCAACTTGTTAAGCGTTCTCATATGCTATTGTGCTTAATAGCCCATCGCATTTAGACATGGACATGATGATGATTTTTTTACTAGATTAAATATAAGATAATAGTGGCGTAAAGGAGTGGACAGTTAGGATCCTAAAAGATGTTCCTTTTGACCCATTAAAATTGTAGGAACCAGCTAGATCCAACCATCCACTTTCAAATTCTAACATCATAACTTTTAGACTCAAATTCAGGGTGGATTAACTAATTCATTTTGTTTAACTTATACCTGAACTTAATATAAAAGTACTAACAATAGTTTACGAAAGTAGATTGTGCATCTTCTTAGTTTTATACTCCAATTTTATATGCAAAATTGGGGAATGATGCCAAATTGCCAAATTTATCAGCATGCAGAAAAGTAAATCAAAAGTTGCTCGCTGATCAAACAATGATTTAGAAGGTAGCAGCAAAACGGGAAGGTGAGGGAGGGAAGGGAGCCCAAGAGGCACGGTTGTAGTATGGCTATAAATGGAACGGTTCCTCATTAGTCATGCCCTTAGGAGATGAAGATGATAATCAACATCAATAACTCTCTTACACAGACTGACTATATAATAGCAGCTTCAGAAAACAAAAAATGAAGATGAAGATGTGGATATTGCACCATAGAAATTTGTCCATAGCACCCAGAATAGAGGGATGGATATATATGGGTTGAGAAAACAATAGAAAATGAATAATCCTTTGCACTAGCCCGTTGTGTCCCCAACTGTAGCTAGAACCATCTGGGAATAAGACCCACACAGTCCCGCAGTCATATGAGATATAGCATTACCTATTAGCAGGTGGAACACGTTAGACATCAACAACTAATAAGCAAAGATATAGTAAATCTTCAGCATTACACATTTAAGCATGTAATATGGCATAAAGTGTGCAAAAATAATAATGAAAATGCTCATCAAGTACCAATTGACTAATGTGTGCAGAAAAATTTTCACAACTACACCAACGAAAACAATAATGTTGTTGTCATTGATGTAGGAAATAATCGCTATGGATAACAACAAAGCTGCACATGGAAGAAAGTTTCAATTTGTAAATCTCACAATTCTTGTACATGCAGGTATCCATCACGGAATGTAGAATTATAGCAATTAACCCCCGTCCAGTTTGACGCGCAGGGATCACCATGGTTCCAGGACTTTAGCTTATCAAGGGGATCAATCAAATTGCTCCTGATAGCCCTCAAAGCATCAACTGCATGGCCAAATAAGAAAATTACTAATATCATATACCCATCAACCTAAAATAACTTGTGAGTTATGACATACATAATGTTAAAGGACCCTTCCACTGCACCACTCAGAAGTTGTGGTTAGGGTTGAGGGTTATAATTTTATATCTAACATGCCCCCACAGGTGGAGCGCTCTTGTTACGGGTTGAAACCTGAACTCACACGGCAGTATCATGTTTTAAAAATCAGCTATAAATTCATGGCCAGTGCGATCGGAACTTGGAGTGCCCCGCTACCATGTCAAAGGATCCTACCACTACGCCAAAACTTCAAAGTTATGGTGAAGGTTGAGGTTATACCCATTCCAATGTGACTAGTAGGGTGGGCCTCACCACATGACCATCTATTTGTGGCTCATTCACAGCACCCCCGCGCGCACAAACACAAACATTAAAGAAATTTCATTACAATGGAAACTATCATCACAAAAACCAACTATTTCTCTCTGCATCATTTCACATTCACTTGTCTAGTCAAAAAGTGCATTATCTTGTAAATTCACACACCATTCATGCATGATGAATCCAGGTTTACAGGGTAAGCAACTGAGAATCCATGCATGTGTTATCCCATAAAGTTTTTAGTTTTCACTTTTTTGTCGTGAGGAATAATACATAGGTCTCTTAATGACTTATTTGGAATTCGGAATTCGGAATAAGTATCAATCCAAGAGTATGAAGAGAAATATGAATTATTTGTAAAATGAGCAGTTTTATAGATCTGGGTTTGAGTAGCAAGTACAGCAAGTTGCTAAATAGAAAATAGTTATAATGGAGTAGATAATTTGTGCAATGGTAGCAAATGTGAAGAGAAATGAGAAGAACATGGATAGTACAAAAACAAATCAAGTCCCTCTTGGTAAGTTCCTGGGAAATTTCAGTGCATGAAAATTTCCAAACAACCCATACTAAGTAAGAGGAATGTAGAATTCAAATTTCAACATGAGCACTGAATAGTCTTAAAGTCAGGTTACAGTTTTATATTCTACTTTTTAACATGCCCTCGCAGGATGAGGGCCCTTTTTATGCGCTGAAAACTGGACTCGTGCAGCGGTATCGTAATTTTTTTTAAATCCGCATTAAATTCATTGCCAATGGGATTTGAACCTTGGTTGCTCTGCTACCATCTTAAACCCCCTGCCACTGCATCAAAACTCTGAAGTTGTAGTGAGGGTTGATGGTTATAGTTTTGTATTATAACAAATAGGATTCTTTGAGCTTCCTTGGGAAGACATTTTTTAGGAGCAATTAATGTTAAAGATATGTTAAGAGCATGATGCGCTCCACTCAATCTTCAAAATAATTATATGGTCTCTAGCATTAAATAATCAGCTATAGCATGTGTTAATCCAATAAAATCAGATGATAAATAAAAATAAATAAATAAAAGCTTAAGAAAAGATCTACCAGCAATAGTGTGATACTCTAGTCAGCTAGTACTCAATGAATTTACCTTCTGACGGATGAGCGATCTGTGCTCCGGCAAGCTGCAAAGACAGGCAAAAAGACCAGGCTAGAATGGCCCCAAATATGACCAGTTCAGGTCGGGACATTGTTCACCTCTATATCAAAAGAAAATATCAATTAACATCTGCCACCACCAGCTCTTTGGCGATATGAATCCGTCTCCTGCCTTAAAAATCCCACATTTCCAAATAGATGCTTGTTAGTGAAAATTACAATATGACAAAAGGAAATGTGTGCTCAGGTTCAAAGTAAGCTCTATTGCATTGAAACTCAAGCTAGTTTAAAAGAAACCTCAAAACTATAGTTTGTTCCATTTTTTTCCATTTTTTACAATTTTTAAATGAAATAAATAGTCTCATAAATAACAACATGAACACACCAGAAGGAGCAAATGATCCACTCAGTTAGTACTTCCATCGTCCTCAGTTGAACTAAAGAACGTTGTCTAACCCTACAATTCTCAATATGTAAAAAGGAAAATATTTTACGAAAATTCCCAAAATTCTCGTTCTTCAGATTCCAATGGAACACATGAGCTGTACTCAGTTACCCAAGAAATAATTCCCCTTTTCTCACCACAATATCCTAGAATCTGACCATGCACCTCAAAAATCTTAAATTTGTTCATCAAAATCAAGCACAACTGACTTCAAAATTTTCAAATTGCGAACCCAATAAATCCGAAAACAAAGTACCTGAGATATCGCTGTCAACTTTCGAGCTTAAACCCTCACAAGCAGCTCCAAAGCCCTAGAAAAAGCCAAGAAGAGGGGAGATTGAGGGAGCAAAGGGAAGCAAGAACTCGCCTTTGTTGGATGATTCCCTTGACTGATTCAAGCAAGCCAAGGGGAGAGAATTGGTCGACAGAAGTCATTTTCTGCTGGCGATTATTATAAAGAATATCTCAAAAAGGAAGAGAGGGAAGAGGGAGGCTTTGACTTCGGCGTAGTTGGCGGGTGGGAAATTAATGGCGGAATTTTAATTGTTAAAGAAAAGGACGATGGGGATGTTAAACACTGCAGAGAATTTTATTTGGGGGTAAAAAGGAGCGAGACGCAGCCAAGGTGTGATTTTTTTTCAAAGTTGTGACGTCAAAGAAAAGGATTATTTGCATATATGCCCCTTACGTCTCTGAATCTGAGTATTTGCTAAAGTACCATTCAAATCATCAGTTTTAGAGAAAAAAAATTAACTCCAAATCAATCAACTATCAATTTTGACTGGCTGATTTTTGTTTAGGGGTTTTTCTCTTTTAACCCAAACCTTTGCCACAACTTATTAAAAAACCCACTCACTTTTCCACACTTCAAAACACCCATAATACCCATCCAACTTATTTTTAAACCCAATACCCAAAATACCTCTCTATCTCTATACTGTATCTACTCAATAAACTAAAAATTCCTAAACTACCCTTCATCCCCAATATAGAACCAGCCTCTCCCTCTTTCTCTCCGTTTAACTTTCCCAAAATTAGAGCGGTTCCTATTAGAGCCCTAAGAGTGATATCGGACATGAAACTGATCGATGCTGATCTACTGGTCACTCACCATATTCACTCCCAAATCGATTTCAATCGAACCTCAAAACCCCCAAACCCAATCGATTTCAATCGAACCTCAAAACCCCCAAACCCCAAATCGATTTCAAAGCCCACAAATTTACGGCGAAGGAGAAAGAACGATCATGACAAGGAAATTACAAAATTTTAGGTAAATTCGACAGTTAATATATGCAATTGTGAAAGAAAGCAAAACTCCACCTATTTCCTTTGCATCTTTGTGTCTCTTTTATCTCTTGCAGTAGATTAAAGCCAACATATTTTGATATCGAGGCGCCGGGTTCGCTTTCGCGGCTTGAAGAAGAATGCGTGCTTGGAGGGTTTCACACACACCACGCAGCAAGTTGGTGAGTGTCTTCATCCCGCCCACCAAGTGTTTGTGGAAAAGCCTTAAAGGTTGAAACTATGGCGACAAGTGGTAGTAATGCTCTTTCTCGTCTTTTATCCCTATTTTCAATGGTGATTGCTATGGTTTTGGAAAATCAAGATGGGTATGAATAGAAAATGGGGATGGCTATAGTATAGAAACGGCGGGTTCCTCAACAAGATGGATATGAATATAACTTAAAATGCATTAGTGTATATTTTTAAATATCATTATTTTATCAACGTAATCATTGATTGTGGCATTTGTTTGTACAGAGCTTAGATTGTGGCATTTTCATAATGGGATACATATATTTCATCATCAATGGCACAACTCCATCATTCATCGAAGGATTATGAACTTCTAAGAGCAAAGATCAACATTACATTTATCTCGGAGGAATCCAAAAATCGCTAGAACATGCTTTCACCCAAGAAGTAGACTTCGGAATATATATGTCTAGGATGATCTTACCGTTGAAGTTGTGCGGGATCTTTTATCCGTGTACTTATTTGTTTAATTTTGTGTTGATTTTTGTAGCGGCAGTTTTGGTAATTGTGATTTTGGACACTTAATATAAATGTGCGATTAAGTTTGCTACGTCGAAGTTAAGTTTATTATTTGAAGTTGTATCGTTTGATTTGTGTACTTGAATTAATTATTGTTTCATCTTTGTAATTACGTTCTTATTGCTAAAATGGTCTGTTTAACAGATGTGCACTTGATGTTACATGTTGTGTTGCTTTTGTGATGGTGATTTTGGATTTATTTTTGTTCAATTTCCATGTTGATATTATCTATTGAGATTGTAATTGTTATACACCGTTTAATGCTATGTGCTTGATTACTTAGTAGTAGATGTGTGATTATGTGCACAATGTGCTTTTGGTCTATTGTTTATGTAGAGGAGAGGTTGGCTCATAATTTTCAGTTTTTAAAAGTATAGCACCTTATGGAAAAGAATAGCACCTTATGACCAAAGTATATACGTTAAGCTAAAGTATAGCACTTTATGGCCTAAATATAGCACCTTATGACCAAAGTATAGCACTTTATGGTATCTGCATTTTCTATAGCGGCGTCGAATATATCGATTCAGTTTTTGGGCAATATGTCGTTAGTGATTATGTGCACAATATGAGCTTTTGGTCTATTGTTTATGTTGACGAGAGGTTAAGCTCACAATTTTCTCTTTTTCAAAAGTATAGCACTTTATGCGATAGTATAACACATTGTGACCAAAGTATAGCACGTTAAGCTAAAGTATAGCACTTTATGGTCAAATTATAGCACATTATGACCAAAGTATAGCACTTTATGGTATCTGCATTTTCTATAGCGGCGTCGAATATATCGATTCAGTTTTTGGGCAATATATCTTAGTGATTATGTGCACAATGTGAGCTTTTGGTCTATTGTTTATGTTGACGAGAGGTTAAGCTCACAAGTTTTAATTTTTATAAAGTATAGCACTCTATGCAATAGTATAGCACATTGTGAATAAAGTATAGCACGTTAAGCTAAAGTATAGCACTTTATGGCCAAAGTATAGCTCTTTATGACCAAAGTATAGCACTTTATGGTATCTGCATTTTCTATAGCGACGTCGAATATATCGATTCAGTTTTTTCTAGGCAATATCTCTTAGTGATTATGTGCACAATGTGAGCTTTTGGTCTATTGTTTATGTTGACTAGAGGTTCACTCACAATTTTCCCTTTTTAAAAGTATAGCACCTTATGGAAAAGAATAGCACCTTATGATCAAAGTATAGCACGTTAAGCTAAAGTATAGCACTTTATGGCCTAAATATAGCACCTTATGACCAAAGTATAGCACTTTATGGTATCTGCATTTTCTATAGCGACGTCGAATATATCGATTCAGTTTTTGGGCAATATGTCGTTAGTGATTATGTGCACAATATGAGCTTTTGGTCTATTGTTTATGTTGACGAGAGGTTAAGCTCACAATTTTCTCTTTTTCAAAAGTATAGCACTTTATGCGATAGTATAACACATTGTGACCAAAGTATAGCACGTTAAGCTAAAGTATAGCACTTTATGGTCAAATTATAGCACATTATGACCAAAGTATAGCACTTTATGGTATCTGCATTTTCTATAGCGGCGTCGAATATATCGATTCAGTTTTTGGGCAATATATCTTAGTGATTATGTGCACAATGTGAGCTTTTGGTCTATTGTTTATGTTGACGAGAGGTTAAGCTCACAAGTTTTAATTTTTATAAAGTATAGCACTCTATGCAATAGTATAGCACATTGTGAATAAAGTATATACGTTAAGCTAAAGTATAGCACTTTATGGCCAAAGTATAGCTCTTTATGACCAAAGTATAGCACTTTATGGTATCTGCATTTTCTATAGCGGCGTCGAATATATCGATTCAGTTTTTTCTAGGCAATATCTCTTAGTGATTATGTGCACAATGTGAGCTTTTTGGTCTATTGTTTATGTTGACTAGAGGTTCACTCACAATTTTCCCTTTTTTTAAAAGTATAGCACTTTATGCGATAGTATAGCACATTGTGACCAAAGTATAGCACGTTCAGCTAAAGTATAACACTTTATGGCTAAAGTATAGCACCTTATGACCAAAGTATAGCATGTTAAGCTAAAGTATAGCACTTTATGGCCGAAGTATAGCTACTTATGCTAGAATAGCAAACAGCAATAACGTTAAAACTAACTGAAACACTAACTGAAATAACATTAAAACTATCTCCATATTCTCATTGTAGATGTCTGATTATGTGTACAATAGCAAACAGAAATAACATTAAAACTAACTGAAACACTTACACAAATTTTTACAATAATCAAAATAGTTTGTTTTTTGATGTTCACCACCAATACATAATCAACCAAAATTAGTCTATGAAGATCACAATCAAACTAATTTGACAATAATCCAAACTAACATATTTTAGCAAGATATTTCAGTCAGCTATTGGTTGATTACATGCTCGTCGATTGTGACCGTACTCCTTACATCGGCTACACTTCAATATTCTGGAAGGATTTAATCAGGAAGGGATCCGCTTTGTTTTTGGCCTTCCTCACTTAACCGAGGTTAATGGCGGTCCTATCTCCATATTCTCATCCATTATAATTGACTTGTCATCATCGGGAATTGGATATATAGGAAAGGAGTAGCACTTGCGGTACACATCCATACTGAAATAGTCAGAAATATAGGG
Organism: Asparagus setaceus; assembly: GCA_012295165.1. NCBI lineage: Eukaryota > Viridiplantae > Streptophyta > Magnoliopsida > Asparagales > Asparagaceae > Asparagus > Asparagus setaceus. The sequence goes on along the minus strand of CM022702.1, from coordinate 80,635,611 downwards.
ATACAACAATTGATCTTTATGCCCGACACGGTAAATGATGCTTGCAAGGTAGTCCAAGAACCTGCCATTGGTGACAAGTACATGTACGGTTCTCCAAATTCACTTTAACAATTGGCGAATCATATACTTCATACAGAACCGACGTAGAAGGATTAACATGAAGACAACGTGCTCCCTCATTGATTAGGACAAGATGCTCCTCTACACTAGGAACAAGTACATGTACTTGTCACCAATGGCAGGTTCTTGGACTACCTTAGCCATAAGGTGCTATACTTTAGCCATAAAGTGTTATACTTTAGCTGAACGTGCTATACTTTGGTCACAATGTGCTATACTATCGCATAAAGTGCTATACTTTTAAAAAAAGGGAAAATTGTGAGTGAACCTCTAGTCAACATAAACAATAGACCAAAAAGCTCACATTGTGCACATAATCACTAAGAGATATTGCCTAGAAAAAAACTGAATCGATATATTCGGCGTCGCTCTGAGAAAATCCAGAGGCCATAAAGTGCTATACTTTGGTCATAAAGAGCTATACTTTGGCCATAAAGTGCTATACTTTAGCTTAACGTGCTATACTTTAGCTTAACGTGCTATACTTTATTCACAATGTGCTATACTATTGCATAGAGTGCTATACTTTATAAAATTAAAACTTGTGAGCGAACCTCTCGTCAACATAAACAATAGACCAAAAGCTCACATTGTGCACATAATCACTAAGAGATATTGCCTAGAAAAAGCTGAATCGATATATTCGGCGTCGCTCTGAGAAAATCCAGAGGCCATAAAGTGCTATACTTTGGTCATAATGTGCTATAATTTGACCATAAAGTGCTATACTTTAGTGAGCGTGCTATACTTTGGTCACAATGTGCTATACTATCGCATAAAGTGCTATACTTTTAAAAAAGGGAAAATTGTGAGTGAACCTCTAGTCAACATAAACAATAGACCAAAAAGCTCACATTGTGCACATAATCACTAAGAGATATTGCCTAGAAAAAACTGAATCGATATATTCGACGTCGCTACGTAAAAATCCAGAGGCCATAAAGTGCTATACTTTGGTCATAAAGAGCTATACTTTGGCCATAAAGTGCTATACTTTAGCTTAACGTGCTATACTTTATTCACAATGTGCTATACTATTGCATAGAGTGCTATACTTTATAAAAATTAAAACTTGTGAGCGAACCTCTCGTCAACATAAACAATAGACCAAAAAGCTCACATTGTGCACATAATCACTAAGATATATTGCCCAGAAAAAACTGAATCGATATATTCGACGTCGCTATAGAAAATGCAGATACCATAAAGTGCTATACTTTGGTCATAATGTGCTATAATTTGACCATAAAGTGCTATACTTTAGCTGAACGTGCTATACTTTGGTCACAATGTGTTATACTATCGCATAAAGTGCTATACTTTTGAAAAAAGAGAAAATTGTGAGCGAACCTCTCGTCAACATAAACAATAGACCAAAAAGCTCATATTGTGCACATAATCACTACGACATATCGCCCAGAAAAAACTGAATCGATATATTCGACGTCGCTATAGAAAATGCAGATACCATAAAGTGCTATACTTTGGTCATAAGGTGCTATATTTAGGCCATAAAGTGCTATACTTTAGCTTAACGTGCTATACTTTGATCATAAGGTGCTATTCTTTTCCATAAGGTGCTATACTTTTTAAAAATCTGGAAAATTGTGAGCCAACCTCTCCTCTACATAAACAATAGACCAAAAAGCACATTGTGCACATAATCACACATCTACTACTAAGTAATCAAGCACATAGCATTAAACTGGTGTATAACAATTACAATCTCAATAGATAATATCAACATGGAAATTGAACAAAAATAAATCCAAAATCACCATCACAAAAGCAACACAACATGTAACATCATACGACTGTTAAAACAGACCATTTTAGCAATAAGAACGTAATTACAAAGATGAAACAATAATTAATTCAAGTACACAAATCAAACGATACAACTTCAAATAATAAACTTAACTTCGACGTAGCAAACTTAATCGCACATTTATATTAAGTGTCCAAAATCACAATTACCAAAACCGCCGCTACAAAATCAACACAAAATTAAACAAATAAGTACACAGATAAAAGATCCCGCACAACTTCAACGGTAAGATCATCCTAGACATATATATTCGAAGTCTACTTCTTGGGTGAAAGCATGTTCTAGCGATTTTTGGATTCCTCCGAGATAAATGTAACGATGATCTTTGCTCTTAGAAGTTCATAATCCTTCGATGAATGATGGGAGTTGTGCCATTGATGATGAAATATATGTATCCCATTATGAAAATGCCACAATCTAAGCTCTGTACAAACAAATGCCACAATCAATGATTACGTTGATAAAATAATGATATTTAAAAAATATACACTAATGCATTTTAAGTTATATTCATATCCATCTTGTTGAGGAACTCACGGTTTCTATACTATAGCCATCCCCATTTTCTATTCATACCCATCTTGATTTTCCAAAACCATAGCAATCACCATTGAAAATAGGGATAAAAGCGAGAAAGAGCATTACTACCACTTGTCGCCATAGTTTCACCTTTAAGGCTTTTCCACAAACACTTGGTGGGCGGATGAAGACACTCACCAACTTGTCGTGGTGTGTGTGAAACCCTCCAAGCACGCATTCTTCTTCAAGCCGCTGCAAAACGCGAACTCGGCTCGATACCAAAATATGTTGGCTTTAATCTACTTGCAAGAGATAAAAGAGACACAAAGATGCAAAGGAAATAGGTGGAGTTTTGCTTTCTTTCACAATTGCATATATTAACTGTCGAATTTACCTAAAATTTTGTAATTTCCTTGTCATGATGCGTTCTTTTCTCCTTCACGTAAATTTGTGGGCTTTGAAATCGATTTGGGGTTTGGCGGTTTAGAGGTTCGATTGAAATCGATTGGGTTTGGGCGTTTTGAGGTTCGATTGAAATCGATTTGGGAGTGAATATGGTGAGCTGACCAACCGATCACCGGCATGCAGTACCGTTTCAGGTCCGATATCACTCTTAGGGCTCTAATAGGGACCGCTCTAATTTTGGGAAAGTTAAACGGAGAGAAAGAGGGAGAGGCTGGTTCTATATTGGGGATGAAGGGTAGTTTAGGAATTTTTAGTTTATTGAGTAGATACAGTATAGAGATAGAGAGGTATTTTGGGTATTGGGTTTAAAAATAAGTTGGATGGGTATTATGGGTGTTTTGAAGTGTGAAAAAGTGAGTGGGTTTTTTAATAAGTTGTGGTAAAGGTTTGGGTTAAAAGAGAAAAACCCCTTTTGTTTAAAGGTAGTCAAATAAGTCTTTCTCACCAAGACGATGATTTGTTGGTTTTAACTTTTAAGGGTTTTTTTTGAAATTGATAATTTGAGGGATAGTTTTATAAATACTAAGATTTATGGAGTAATTTTGCAAACATCTATAATTTAAGAGGTATATATGCAAATAACCGTAAAGAAAACGGAGCTGTTACACTGTTAGCCCCTACAGAAGTTGTTACCACCTATTCGTCTTCGCGAAAATTGTAAACGACGGATAACGACTATTTATTTATTCAAACATTAAAATATAATATTATTAAGTAATATTCTTTGTAAATAGGCTAAATTTTCAGTTTAAGCAGGCTAAAACTCAAGTGGGGTGCGAATACTTTTTAGTTACAGAAGGCAATTTGTAAATTCGCAATACCATAGAATAGTTTTGCATAATCTTAGGGGTGCAATTACACCCCTAAGACTATATATGAATCCGCCACTGGGTATATGCAACGAATTTGGATTCTCTTCACTATAAAAAAGTAGTGGAGAGACCACTATTTTTAATTTTAACTGTTGATTATCTAGTGGGCGATTGTGATACAATCTAAATCTAACACTCATCATACTCCCGTGAATTACACTCATGATTTGCTCTCAAAAAAAATCACAAACCACACATTAGATAATCAATGGTTGTGATTATCTGTGGTCTCTCCACTACTTTTTTGATAGTAGAGAGGATTTGAATCCATATTGAACATTATAATTGACACTTATACTAAACTTAGGAGCGAGTTAATTTTATGGCTCTATCATTAGCTCCCTCACTATATATTTTATGGCTAAATAGCACTAAAATATGCTATGTTTCACTAATTTAGCATTTATATACCCTCAGTTATTTTTCAGAGCATTCATATACCATGAGTTATTTAAAATTAGGACTTTAGTACCCTCATAGTGTAAACATGAAAATTTTCATCCGAAAGTTCTCCTATAACATTCATATGCTAATTTTATAACTTTCTAAGTATTAAATTTCCGAACTTATCGCTAAATTTATCCAAATTTTATTTTTCAAATGGAATCAAAATATGTTTAACTTAGAATTTGGATAGGATTAACAAGAAATCTAATAAATACTAATGACTAAAAAGCTCTAAAACTAATATGTGAATGTTATATGAGAACTTTGTAAAATTTTACATTTGCATAACAAATGGTACTAAAGTGTTAATTTTAAACAACTCGAGTATATAAATGCTCAAAAAATAACTTAGGTAAGTGCTAAACAAGTGAAACATAAGGTATTTTAAAGCAAATTAGCCTATTTTTATTAATTATCCTTCGATAACATTGGTATGGTCTAATAATAATCACTTGATTCTTGAGTAGTGATGACTACAGATTCTCTCTACAATATTTCTATACTACAAGAGAGAAAAAATCGGGATCATTCTTTTAAAATGTTAATAATGATGACTCATTGAATATCCCTCACTTCTCTATCTTCTACTGTAAGAGTAGTGTAAGAGAGAGTAGTATAGTTATCATTAATCTTGATTTTATACCTTTGCTAATGATATCGGTTATGCTTGTAAGATTTGTATCGAATTCAAGCATATAGGTTAAATAAACAATATGTAAACTTTAAATGGACTGAAAAGCAAAAAGGAATGGGTAAGAAACTATCTTGAAAAAGAGTACCTGACCTTAATTATGTATTTGGTTATGTGCCTTTAGGGATGGTAGAATGATTAGGGTGGGTTTAATAAGAAATAAATAAAGGTGGTTGATTTGTTGGTGGTGAGTCATTTTGGAGTCTTTGGATTGAAAACAAAACATTAGCCAATAAGTTTCAAAGTTTGTGTATGATACAATATTGTCTTTAGTCTTTGGTTGAAATTTGATATCTAATACGACGATCTTCATTATCTTAAAGGATAAATTTTTAAATCGACCCTTTTAAACATTTATTTATAATTTTCGACCTAGTTTCATGAAACTAAGTTGAAATTGTTAATTAAACTTCACGGGATTGCCAATCCGTAAAGTTTTCTATGTTTAAACTTCACGGGATTGCCAATCCGTGAAGTTTATTCACCAATTTCACATAGTTTCATGAAATTAAGTCGAAAATGCTAAATAAGTTAGGACTGGGTCGAAAGTTATAAATAAATATTTAAAAGGGTCTATTTTCAAAATTTTGTCCTTATCTTAATAAGTTTCTTGTCAACTCGACGTAGTTTCCTATGTTCATCTCATGCTAATCTTTGGTTTATAAAATTAATCATTAGGTTTAGAGATCAAACATTAGTTTGCTGATCATGTAACTTATTATTATTATTTTCTAATAATGAACCGGTCAATAATTTAATCCTCAAAAGCTAAAAATCATCAATTTACTTGAGAAAATCAAACTTCCAAAAGCTAACTAACATCAAGTTGTTGAGCCAATATTCAATTATTTGACTCTTGACTGTTCAAAACAAGATGTGAAAAAAAAGGGTAAACAATATAAAAGGTGAATCTAGAAACATGTTACATTTGCAACTTTGAAAATATAGCTTTTGAAAGTGGAAAAAATCTAAATTGCTTTAGAGGCGACAAATGAAGGGATGCATTCAATTAAGAGGTTCTATAGTTCAGGACCAAATTATTAAACCATCACTGTCTTAGATGACATTACATGCACACCAACTAAACTTTCAAATAATTAATGTATATAAGTCAAATTTTAAGTACATACCTTCTAAAATTAGAATTTTCCTGTTTACTTTTCAAAAAGTTATTGTTTGTATACTCCCGAAAATTTTAAGTGTGTAGAAAAGATGAATATATTAAATTATGATTTAAAATCGTTTATTAGGGTATATACATTAAAGCAAAACCAAAAAGCTTAAAAACTTACCAGAGAATGCCACATCATCTTCCTCATTCTCAAAATTTTTTGATCACGTGTCATCCCATCTAAACCGCCCATGTTAATTGCTATAATATCTCAACCTTAAATTTAAATATCTCTACATATAGTAAAACCAATTTATTATTAGTCACTATATCTTTATTATTGGCATATCTTTTTAGCTGCGTTTGTTCTGATTTCAAATTTTAAAAACACACATAATAGAGGGAAAGATAATTATGTAATTTATTCCTATAAGAAACACCGATTCTTCCAAGGAAAAAAATTGCGAGATATATCATCTTTAGTTCGTTTATTTGGTAGAGTTTTGGTCAAAATTACTTTTATTCTTTTATTAATTTTAAATATTATCTAATACTCTTTAAATTACCCCCACGCAGAGCAAATCACGACAGTATTAGCGTACCATCGTTGATTGCTTCTCTTTGGTAAGTGTTTTATTTTTCGAATTTAATATAATTTGATCTAAACTTAGCATTTGGAATCAATTTTATATTTAATTTTGATGGTTTTGATCGGTGATTGTAGCAAGATTGTCACGGGAGCAGTTCTCTCCTCCTCCAACTTCGAAATTAATTGTATTTTTTCTAAATATTCTAATTATTCTTTTTTGTAGAAATACTTTATTTTTTAGATAACGATTTGCTTTTTTGAATGTTCTAATTATTCCTTCTTCTTTTACAGATTTATCTTATTTTTTATAGATACAATTTGCTTTTTGTGAATAGTCTAATTATTCCTTCATTTTTCATATTTATTTTTAGATAAAAATTTGATTTTTCTGACTATTCTAATTATTTCTTCTTTTTTGTAGATTTATTTTATTTTTTATAGATAACAATTTGCTTTTTTTATTCTAATTATTCCTTCTTTTTGTAGATTTATTTCTATTTTAGATAACAATTTGTTTTTTAATATTCTAATCATTCCTTTTTGTTGAGATTTATTTTATTTTTGTAGATAACAATTTTTTCCCAAATATTCCAATTATTCCATTTTTTTACAGATTTATTTTATTTTTGGGGATAACAATTTGATTTTTCTAAATATTCTAATTATTCCTTCTTTTTGAAAATTTATTTGATTTTTGTTGATAACAATTTGCTTTTTTAATATTCTAATCATTCCTTGTTTTGCATATTTATTATCTCCACTTGATGAAAGTCTTTAAATATTTTACTTTAATATAATTATTTTATTTTATTTTTTGCTTTTACGATTAATGTTTCATAACAAAAATCTAACTGGATATCTCATAACAATTGTATGAAATTAGTGAATTCTTTTTGATATATAACAAATATCAATATCGCATCTGTATTAAACATAAATTTGTCCTACTTAGATTTGAACTAAGAAAACTTCTAAATTAACCTTTTAAGTTGAAAAATTTACAATACATTTAATCAAGTTTATTTGGATATAATATAGGTCTTAGAAATCAAATGAAATAGGCATACATTAATAAAATTAGTAAATACATGACTATCCATTCATATTGTTGTAAAAATAAATAGAAAAAGACAGGTACAATTAAACATAAAGTAAATACCATATAAAACTAGACAATTAATAAGACAAAAGTTAATTTTGTGGCGAGCCTCGTCAAACTACTGTTGTGGCGAGCCTCGTCAAACTTTGGCGTTGTGGGCGAGCCTCGTCAAACTACTGTTGTGGCGAGCCTCGTCAAACTACTGTTGTGGCGAGCCTCGTCAAACTTTGGCGTTGTGGGCGAGCCTCGTCAAACTTTGGCGTTGTGGGCGAGCCTCGTCAAACTACTGTTGTGGCGAGCCTCGTCAAACTACTGTTGTGGCGAGCCTCGTCAAACTTTGGCGTTGTGGGCGAGCCTCGTCAAACTTTGGCGTTGTGGGCGAGCCTCGTCAAACTACTGTTGTGGCGAGCCTCGTCAAACTTTGGCGTTGTGGGCGAGCCTCGTCAAACTTTGGCGTTGTGGGCGAGCCTCGTCAAACTTTGGCGTTGTGGGCGAGCCTCGTCAAACTACTGTTGTGGCGAGCCTCGTCAAACTTTGGCGTTGTGGGCGAGCCTCGTCAAACTACTGTTGTGGCGAGCCTCGTCAAACTACTGTTGTGGCGAGCCTCGTCAAACTACTGTTGTGGCGAGCCTCGTCAAACTACTGTTGTGGCGAGCCTCGTCAAACTACTGTTGTGGCGAGCCTCGTCAAACTACTGTTGTGGCGAGCCTCGTCAAACTACTGTTGTGGCGAGCCTCGTCAAACTACTGTTGTGGCGAGCCTCGTCAAACTTTGGCGTTGTGGGCGAGCCTCGTCAAACTTTGGCGTTGTGGGCGAGCCTCGTCAAACTACTGTTGTGGCGAGCCTCGTCAAACTACTGTTGTGGCGAGCCTCGTCAAACTACTGTTGTGGCGAGCCTCGTCAAACTTTGGCGTTGTGGGCGAGCCTCGTCAAACTACTGTTGTGGCGAGCCTCGTCAAACTACTGTTGTGGCGAGCCTCGTCAAACTTTGGCGTTGTGGGCGAGCCTCGTCAAACTACTGTTGTGGCGAGCCTCGTCAAACTACTGTTGTGGCGAGCCTCGTCAAACTACTGTTGTGGCGAGCCTCGTCAAACTTTGGCGTTGTGGGCGAGCCTCGTCAAACTACTGTTGTGGCGAGCCTCGTCAAACTACTGTTGTGGCGAGCCTCGTCAAACTACTGTTGTGGCGAGCCTCGTCAAACTTTGGCGTTGTGGGCGAGCCTCGTCAAACTACTGTTGTGGCGAGCCTCGTCAAACTACTGTTGTGGCGAGCCTCGTCAAACTTTGGCGTTGTGGGCGAGCCTCGTCAAACTACTGTTGTGGCGAGCCTCGTCAAACTACTGTTGTGGCGAGCCTCGTCAAACTACTGTTGTGGCGAGCCTCGTCAAACTTTGGCGTTGTGGGCGAGCCTCGTCAAACTACTGTTGTGGCGAGCCTCGTCAAACTACTGTTGTGGCGAGCCTCGTCAAACTACTGTTGTGGCGAGCCTCGTCAAACTACTGTTGTGGCGAGCCTCGTCAAACTACTGTTGTGGCGAGCCTCGTCAAACTACTGTTGTGGCGAGCCTCGTCAAACTACTGTTGTGGCGAGCCTCGTCAAACTACTGTTGTGGCGAGCCTCGTCAAACTACTGTTGTGGCGAGCCTCGTCAAACTACTGTTGTGGCGAGCCTCGTCAAACTACTGTTGTGGCGAGCCTCGTCAAACTTTGGCGTTGTGGGCGAGCCTCGTCAAACTACTGTTGTGGCGAGCCTCGTCAAACTACTGTTGTGGCGAGCCTCGTCAAACTACTGTTGTGGCGAGCCTCGTCAAACTTTGGCGTTGTGGGCGAGCCTCGTCAAACTTTGGCGTTGTGGGCGAGCCTCGTCAAACTACTGTTGTGGCGAGCCTCGTCAAACTACTGTTGTGGCGAGCCTCGTCAAACTACTGTTGTGGCGAGCCTCGTCAAACTACTGTTGTGGCGAGCCTCGTCAAACTACTGTTGTGGCGAGCCTCGTCAAACTTTGGCGTTGTGGGCGAGCCTCGTCAAACTACTGTTGTGGCGAGCCTCGTCAAACTACTGTTGTGGCGAGCCTCGTCAAACTTTGGCGTTGTGGGCGAGCCTCGTCAAACTTTGGCGTTGTGGGCGAGCCTCGTCAAACTTTGGCGTTGTGGGCGAGCCTCGTCAAACTTTGGCGTTGTGGGCGAGCCTCGTCAAACTACTGTTGTGGCGAGCCTCGTCAAACTTTGGCGTTGTGGGCGAGCCTCGTCAAACTTTGGCGTTGTGGGCGAGCCTCGCCAAACTTTGACGTTGTGGGCGAGCCTCGTCAAACTACTGTTGTGGCGAGCCTCGTCAAACTACTGTTGTGGCGAGCCTCGTCAAACTACTGTTGTGGCGAGCCTCGTCAAACTACTGTTGTGGCGAGCCTCGTCAAACTACTGTTGTGGCGAGCCTCGTCAAACTTTGGCGTTGTGGGCGAGCCTCGTCAAACTACTGTTGTGGCGAGCCTCGTCAAACTTTGGCGTTGTGGGCGAGCCTCGTCAAACTTTGGCGTTGTGGGCGAGCCTCGTCAAACTTTGGCGTTGTGGGCGAGCCTCGCCAAACTTTGACGTTGTGGGCGAGCCTCGTCAAACTACTGTTGTGGCGAGCCTCGTCAAACTTTGGCGTTGTGGGCGAGCCTCGCCAAACTTTGACGTTGTGGGCGAGCCTCGTCAAACTTTGGCGTTGTGGGCGAGCCTCGTCAAACTACTGTTGTGGCGAGCCTCGTCAAACTACTGTTGTGGCGAGCCTCGTCAAACTTTGGCGTTGTGGGCGAGCCTCGCCAAACTTTGACGTTGTGGGCGAGCCTCGCCAAACTTTGACGTTGTGGGCGAGCCTCGTCAAACTACTGTTGTGGCGAGCCTCGTCAAACTTTGGCGTTGTGGGCGAGCCTCGTCAAACTACTGTTGTGGCGAGCCTCGTCAAACTTTGGCGTTGTGGGCGAGCCTCGTCAAACTTTGGCGTTGTGGGCGAGCCTCGTCAAACTTTGGCGTTGTGGGCGAGCCTCGTCAAACTACTGTTGTGGCGAGCCTCGTCAAACTACTGTTGTGGCGAGCCTCGTCAAACTACTGTTGTGGCGAGCCTCGTCAAACTACTGTTGTGGCGAGCCTCGTCAAACTACTGTTGTGGCGAGCCTCGTCAAACTTTGGCGTTGTGGGCGAGCCTCGCCAAACTTTGACGTTGTGGGCGAGCCTCGTCGGACCACCGTTGTAGGCGAACCTCGCCGACCATCGACGCCGCAGCGCAGCCTTGTCACACTTTGATGCTCATGTAAAGATCGAACTCCGCTCCGCGTGCGAACCTCGTATTGAGGTCGAGTCTCGCCTCTTGAGCAAGTCTCGCTTTGAAGCGCTGCATCGGTCTAGCCTCGGTTGAATGTCGAGATTCACCGCTGTAGGTGAACCTCGGTTGAATGTCGAGGTTCACCGCGTAGGCGAACCTCGGTTGAATGTCGAGATTCACCGCTGTAGGTGAACCTCGGTTGAATGTCGAGGTTCCTGGCGTGGCGAACCTCGGTTGAATGTCGAGGTTCACCGCGTAGGCGAACCTTGGTTGAATGTCGAGGTTCACCGCGTAGGCGAACCCGGTTGAGTGTCGAAGCCACGCTTGGCGATCCTCGTTTGACTTTGATGCTGCGGGCGAGCCTCGTCAAACTACTGTTGTAGGCGAGCCTCGTCGAACTTCGACGTTGTGGGCGAGCCTCGTCAAACTTTGACGTTGTGGGCGAGCCTCGTCAAACTTTGACGTTGTGGGCGAGCCTCGTCAGACCACCGTTGTAGGCGAACCTCGTCAGACCATTGTTGAGCTTTGTTTCTCGTGCGAACCTCGTGTTAAGATCGAACTCCGCTCCACGTACGAACCTCGATTGAACGTCGAGCCTCGCAGCCAGGACGAACCTCCTCTTTTGTCTCTTAGCGTTTTCTAAGGCTTACGTGAGAACATGCTACGACGAACAGGTTGTAACTTTCAAGCCGTACGTCGGAACCGGACGAATTATATATGAAAATCGACTATCTCGACGAGACGGAGCCAATTGTTTCGGTCATTTTGCCCAATTCCTTCCGGTTCGAGAGATATAAGCACTTTTGTCTATTTTGTAGAGTCAAGCATTCAGATGAACTTAACCTTTAGGCGGACCTGACTTCACTCAGATGGACCCTTAAGCTCTTTTGCTCATTCCGAGTTGCTGTGTAGGGATTAAGGCAATTTTTATTGCCTACAAAACCCCCTCCAAAGTTTTCAGACTTGAATGTGGTTGAATGGAGTCTGGAACACTTTGGATATGAAGACTTGTAAAATGGTCGCCGCAGTGCATCGAGCGAGGCACCTTCTAACGAACACGGTAAATTTGAATTCTTCACTTGCAGCTAATGATCGCCCTCTAGGATTTTTAGCAAACCCCAGCCTATCAACGGATTTGATGTGCCTTTACCGACACCGCTTGAATCGGGCTAGCCATACTTTTCCCTCAAGATGGTGAGTTTGCGAGGAGTTTCTTTTAGGCTTAGTGCTAAAATCTCCCTCTATCCTTAGCCGCTCAAGGCGCTGGATTAAAAGATAAGGGCAAATCGCACGGTAGGCCATCATGTGGAAATGATCGAATCGCTCATTGACATAAAAGTATAACGATCGCGATCAAAAGCAATCAAGTTGTTCGCTGACGGAGAGTATAACAACAAGGATTACGAACAAAATCATTTAGAGGAATGATTATGTGGGAGTAGTCAAGTCGTTGATGACATGGGAGTATAACGACTATGGTTGAAATAGAGGCACATCGCATGGTAGGCCACTATGTGGAAATGATCGAATCGTTCGATGACATAGAAGTATAACGATCGTGATCAAAAAGCAATCAAGTTGTTGATGGCGTGAGAGTATAACAACGGTGATTACGAACAAAATCATTTAGGAAATGACTCGGGTTAGCCGAAGTCGCTCAAAGGACATGGGAGTATAACGACTATGGTTGAAATAGAGGCACATCGCATGGTAGGCCACTATTCGGTGAGGGAGTTGATAGGGTATATTGCTTGGTTAACCACTATCTAACCCAAAGTCACTCGGACAAGTGACGATATGGAAATGATCAGTCGCTCAAAGGACATAGAGGTATGACGATCGTGATCTGAACTAACGCCGAAAGAATAGGATATTGGCGCATCACTTGGTAGGCCAATGGTGGACATCGTAAAGATAAAATATTGACTTGGTAGGTCAATACTTAGAAACGACAAGATAATTGATTAGGGTAATATTTCTTCGTAAACTTACCGCTGATAGGCATCATGATTTTGTCGCCTTCTTGATTGGTTAGGCGGTATGCTCCATTCGAGTAAACAGACTCCACCACCTAATGGTCCTTCCCATTTTGGTTCGAACTTCCCCTTCTTTTGGAGTTCAAAATCATCGAGTGGACGGCGAGAACAAGGTCGCCTTCCTTGAAAATACGACATCGGACTTTCTTGTCAAATGCTTTAGAAATCCGGTCCGTAAAGCTCGATATCTTTGTTGAGCACATGTCGCTTTTCATCCAGCATTTCAAGTTCCTCAAGGCGTCGGCGATGATTTTCCTCGGTTGTCATTCCGGTGGATAACGCTATTCGAAGCGATGGGGTTTGAATCTCTAACGGTAAAATGGCCTCACAACCATAAACCAGAGAATATGGGGTGGTACCTGTCGGTGTGCGAACCGTTGTACGGTAAGCCCACAGGCTTTGCCCCAGCTTGTCGTTCCAATCCTTCTTGTTTGAAGAGACCATCTTAGTAAGGATCTTGATGATCGTCTTATTAAAAGCTTCAGCTTGTCCATTCGCGGGGTAGTAAAAGGCATTGGCCTAGATTCGGATTCGAAATTTATCAGCGAATCGCGTGAAGGCATGATTGACAAATTGCGGACCATTATCGTGGACAATGCCTCCGGCACTGCCGTATCGGTATATGACATGATGTTTAACAAATTTGATCACATCACTTGTCTTGACCAATCTCAACGGAACGGCTTCGCCCACTTTGAGAAATAATCGCTATCGCCAATATGAAGCGATGTCCTTTTGAAGAAGGTGGAGAAATCGGACCGGCGATATCCATTCCCCGTTTCAAATGGCGGGGCGTGGCGATGGGATGCAAGTGTTCGGAGGTTGGTGAAGGTAATTAGCATGTATTTGGCACGCATGGCATCGTTTAAAGCTACGGCATCCCTCACCATTGTCGGCCAATAATAGCAGAGTCTGCTGGCCGATCCCATAACTTGGGTCCGGTTGGTGTGCTCCACAAACAGATCATAAGCTTCTTTCAAGACTTGCTCTGCTTCCTTAGTTGACAGACATCAAGCAAGAACCCATCATATGACCTTCTATATAAAGTGCGTAATTGGGAATCATAGTAAAATCTTGATGCTCGTGACGAATCGACTCCCTTTCTTTTGTCTTGGGCAATATCCCATACAAGACATAGTCGATGATCGAGAACCGCCGGTCGTGCTTCAAGTGACTTAGGCTCGTCTTATTTGCTTGGATCTGTAATGCATATTTTGGTGAAATAGTTGCCGACTAGACACAATAACTGGCGAGTAGCATTCTCGAGCGGGGCTAAGCGTAGTTGCAAAGAGCCAGACGCTATGCATAAGTGTTCATAAGCGAGGTACATGATCAATGTAAAAGCTTTCAAAGGAGTCACTAAAGTTATGGGCTGGCATGATGAGGATAAGGTCCTCGTGCGACTTATTATTCTCCTCTTAGTTGTTTCACGACTAGGCTGTGAATCCCCAAATGCTTCAAGGTGTTTCCGCCTAAATGTTTGGCTATGTCGAGACCAATCAATAGCATTATACTGCCTTTCGTTATTGGTGCATGGTTCGATAACGACCGCATTTCGTGGTATCACGTGGTTTTGTGGAGATATCAATACTACCCCACTCGGCTACAGCGGGGCGTCGAGGTTCGCTCTCGAGGCTCGTCAAAGAACAAGCGCCATACTGTTCCTTAGAGACCGATTAGCTTCATAAGGTTCATCGGGCATGTCTTGATACAATTTGACTTTCCCTTTCAATGGATGGTTAGCCATAAGATCACCTGCAGCTTGACCCTTCATAGCCGAGGTTTGAAGTGAATGTCGTCTTGAGATAATAACAATGCCCATCTAGCCATTCGACCATTCAGCGTGCGGTGGGTCATGAATACCGTATAGGGTCAATTTTGGAGATGGCGTGTATGGTGTCCCACTAGATAGTGCCGTATCTTTTGGATGGCGAAGACCAAAGCCAAACATTCCTTCGAATGGGAGGATATCGATACTCGGCCCCGACGGTGTCCTCTTGAGGTAGCTACTGTTGCGTGGCCATTGTCATCGTCTGTGCTAAAAGACACGCTAGCATATTACGTAGCGGATGTAAATCGAAGGGCTTTCTGATTTAGGTGCAACTATCTGAGGATTAGAAAGATATGTTTTGATCTCTTCAAATGCCTTAGGCAATCTTCATCCCAAGCGAGCGATACACCTTTCTTCATGAGCTTGAGAATGGTTGACATTTCCGATAAATTGGAAATGAATCTGCGAATGTAATAGCGCCCTTGGAGACCACGAAGCTCTCGAGGCTTCTAGGAGGTGGAAGTTCTTGGATAGCTTTGACTTTGTCAAGTCAGTATACCATCTGCTGTGACCACGAACCCTAGAAATTTGCCACTAGACATCCCCAGAAAAGACTTAGTTGGGTTCATCTTCAGCTGATGAGCGCATTATCTCAAATGTTGTCCTCAAGTCGTGTAAATGATTACTTTTGTGGCGACTCTTGACCACTAAATCGTCACGTAGCATTCTCTGTCTTAGTAAATGTTTTGAAGATAGTGGTCATGGCACGCCGGTATGTAGCCCTGCGTTTTCAAGCCGAAAGGCATAAGCGTATAACGATATATTCAGCGGTGTTGGAGCTTGATGTGTTTTTCATCATCGGGGTGCATTTTGATCGATTGTATCGAAAAGCCATCCATAAAGACATCCTTCGAATCCACATGTGTTGTCGATAATGAGATCCGTGATTGGTAGAGGAAAATCATCTTTCGGACATGCTAAATTTAAATCTCGATGTCGGCCTTGCGGTCGGATCTGTCGTTTTGTTCAAAGCGGGTACTATATTGGCTACCCGGTCGAGTGTTGAACCTCGAATGAACCACCTTCGATCGGCTTCTCGATTTCTTTCTCGATGGCCTTCATGACTTGAGGGGAAAATGCGTCGTTCTTTGACCTTGGGCTTAGCACTGGTTTGATATTAAGGTGGTGCATAGCCACTTGAGGGTCTAAGCCGGGCATATCTTCATAACTCCAAGCCAAGACATCGATATATTCTCGTACCAAAGCGATGAGGTCCTCCTTTTCCTCGATGGTCAAACTATAAACTTATAAATATGGGTTTTGGATTAGCCGTCCCCATATTTACTCGGACTATTTTGTCATCGGTGGGTGGCTCGTTGTTCAAAGCGATGTTCCCATTGCATCCCGAAGCTGTTGACTTAGTGGATCTTCAATAATGACAACCGATCATCCTCTTGAATCTCAAGTCGATGGTTGCCGTCATATTGGCCATTAGGGACCGAAATTCATGTCCTATCTTGACTTTGGAATCGAGCTGTTCGGACGATGAGTGCTCGAATGGCTCGGTCTCGACATGCCATGAGTAATGATGGTGATTCATATCCCAACCCTTCTGAGTTTTATGATAATAATCATCGGTGGCCTTAGGGACATAAGCGGTCAGTTGGTGTCTTGATACCTTTTCCGTAGCTTAGTCCTTCTTTGCGAAGGAAATCATACCCCATTTTCTTCATCAAATTTCGCGCCGTTGGCGAAATATGAGAATTGGGGTTCCTTTTCCTCCGCTTTGGTACGCTCTAGCTCGTTTTGCAGCGGTGATTGACCTTTCAAGGATAATGTCTTTCGATCACTATTCTGGTGGTACCACAAAACCGCTTGTGAAGAGTCATTATGCCTTTGGGTCATCATGAGCGGCGACCGAATTGGCATGTGCAATGTAGGTTCGGCCTACAAGTGAAATTTCGACATTAAGTCGATATGACTTTTAACACCCGGTCGTAAGCTAAATCATAATCTTCATTGAAAGCGGCGATATCGTCATCGGGATCATTGGTCGATTACAAAGGGTTTTACATCATTGAAAACAACTCCTTGCTCGGACTCTATGTCGACTTCATTTCATTGTCATAGTCCTCGATCTGTGGTTCATCGGTTTGGCCTTCCTCAAGGTAGTGGGCGAATCGATAAAATAATTCTCCACACCTTTGAATGGTTGCCTTTCGCGACCAATGTTTTAACCATCCCTCTTCATCTACATACTTCATGCATTGATGCAATGTAGACGGGACGATCAAGTTTTCATGGATCGAGTGGACCCAATAGCAAATTATAGGACGTATCAGCATCAATGACGTAGCAGGTGACGTCTGTCTTTAAGTCTCCTATCTGGCATCTGAGTTTGATTTTGCCTAAGGGACGAGAATTGGTGGCATTGAAACCGTAGATGGTAGTCCCGGTTGTCGCTAAACGATGCAGCGGTATCCCAATATGTTGTATAATTCTCAACGGGATGATACTCAATGCAGATCCTGGGTCCACTTGAGCTCGGTTGATTCGGATAGATCCAATATAGCCAGTGAAGTACAACGGCCTATCATGCTTTGGGTTCTTCACTTGCATGTCCTCCGATGAAAAAGTAATGCAAGGTATCGGCCCTTTGAAGACATGATGACATTGGGCACAAACTTCCGTTGTCCTTTACGGGAAGTGGCGAGCAGCCGTTATCATGGCAGCTTCTCATGAGCTTCTACGGTAGATTGAGAGAGCCGCAAGAGCTCGAATAGAGTGATCCTCACGATGTTGAAAAGTTGGGCTAACACATGGTGGAAAGGAGTCTTGAAGTTTGGCGTGTCCTTCCTGAGTGCTTTGTTGTAGCGGATCTCCCTTATCTTGGACCCACCAACAGACTCCTTTACTGCTACATCGGGCGTTACCTCGGAATACTCCCTTAAGAACTCCTTTCCACCTCGGGTGGCCAGCAACACGGGTTAGGCGACCGGAGGCGATTGTTGCTCGGCGGAGTCATTGATTTGCTCCTTTCGTAGCGAGGTGGCGTTCTGAGTCTTCCCTTTGGACCTTGAAGAAGTCCATTGTTCATCGATAACAAGTCGGGGTGAACCCACATAATTCGCCTTCGGTAGTGTAAGGGACCATACCTTGTGCCTCCCGCCGTTGGAGATCAAAGTTCACAACTCGGCTTACGCTTTATGGATCGGTTTTACACCATCTTGCACTTGGAATTCCGCAAAGTCGCCAAATTGGAGAGCGACCAGGTTTGCAGACACCTTCTTCTGATCCTCCCGCAGAGTCATAACACCTGCCTCTAACAAGACTTGGATCTTGTCCTTCAAAATGTAGCATGACCTCATGGTGGTGTACCATTCGATGGTACATGCAGTATTTTGGATCATCCGTCCTCGAAGCTTCCTCCGGCTTCCTTATTTCTGGAAGCGTGATCTTGTTCATTTTGAGTAAAGTTTTAAGGATTGGTATGACCTGGTCATCCTTAAAATCATACTTCCTCGAGGGCCAGTGTCAAAACATTCGATTTCGCTTGAAGGGTCTCAAGTAGGTTGGGTCTCCACGCCAAAGTCTCCTTCCCCTTCGATTGCTTTTGAGGAATAAAATTGTTCTGATTACCCCCCTTTTTATGACGAGAATCCTGGGGTTTCTCGGCTTCGATCCTCTTAAGCATGTTCTCAACTTGCTCCCCTTGCCTCACCAAGTCCCTCCAAGAGTATGCTTCAAGCGCACCCATCTTGAAAGTATGTTGATCGAGAGGTTGGCTCGCACATCGATGAATGTCGCTTAGAGACTTGGTCAGGAATGCAAGGACTGGTTCGGAATCGCAGCGAAAGTGCTACGGAACTCGTCTTCTTTTGCTTTTCGGCCAACAAAGTGGCCATAGACACCTCAGTGTCATCATCGAAAAATCGGGCCATAAAAAGCCTTTGCACATCTTTCCAGAGCGATAGAACCAGGCTCTAACCTTGAAACCACTCGGCGACTCCCTTAAGAGTGCTAATGAATAACCGGTCATAATAGGATCGTTACATTATATGCCCGTTTCGCGCTTGAAATAATAGATGTGTTGCGACGGAGGCTTTTTCGTCGAATTGCACTAGGTTAAGTGGCTTGAATTTTGGAGGATATGGGACATCATCCCATTCTATGGGTATGGCCTCGCCACCCGGCTCCTTAGATTGCCCCCGAGTTTAAGAGCATCCGGTGCCTTTGGAAATCCGAAGCGTATGATCTTGCTCTTTTGTGCAGCGGATTCGACTCGCTTGGATGACGAATGGACATCATGATCCCTCTCGTAGTCTTCTGGCCGATTTGGATCCTCCTTCGTCTGTCTCCTTCTTGCCTACAAGTTTCTCCATCATTATTTCTAAGCGCTGATAGATTCTTGTTTAGCAAGAATAGTAGCTTGTTGCTCTTCAATCCTTCGTGCCATCTCTTCTTCTCGCTCGCCATGAGGACACTTTCGCGATCACTAAAATTAGTATTGAAGGTTGAGGCGTAGCGTCTGGGAGTTCTCAAGTTCTTCGAGGTACCCCTACCAATTGGCTATAGTCAAGCGGGATTGTCACTCGATGCGAAGGCGGGTGCTTCGATAGGCTTTGACTATTGATTAATGCGCCGTATCCACGAGGAATATTCGGGTCGACGATTCAGGCTGCTGTTGGGGTCTTGCTCCCTTCTCCCAACCATGTTAATTGTCACCCGAGGGAATGACCACCGCGGGCTGCTTGTTTCTTATGGCGAAACCGCTTCGCCTAGTTGACGGTCCGATAATCGCCAAAACCGGCGGTGTGTCGATGAACATTGGGCGCTCCTGAGATAAGCTTCTCCGGCCAGCAATGAGATTGCATATGACTAGCATCAGCTTGCGAGTGAGGTAATTGTAGAGTCGAAAAAGTTTTGTTTGATTGACTTTGAAAAAATTACAATCACACCCTCTCGATTCTGAAGGAAGAGAAGATTGATTTGACTTCTCTTTTGTATGGGTTCTTGGTGGCGAAGGAAGGCTTCACTCAATGCTCACGTAGAGTTTAAGCTTCGTTGTGATCGAAACGAGTTGTTGATGATTGATGAAGAACTCGATCTCTCTTGCGCAAGTGCTAGATTTTCTCAACCGTCCAAAGTCCTCAGCCCAATGGCTACTCACCGCCATTTATAGGGCTTTTAGCATGTAGCGGCATCTTTGGAATTGTGGGAGCGTGGGCTAGCGGCATGGGCGTGGGTATAACCGATGTCCACTACTTAGCCCACGTGATTGTTGTGGCTTTCGTGGCCTTTGGGTCCGCTACGAGGGCGAGCTTCGATAGATGACGAGCTTCGCTCTTCCTTGGCTGGCTGAACCTTGATCGAATGACGAAGTTCGCTACTTGGGCAAGCTTCGGTTGGGTAACGAGCTTCGCTGCGTGGGCAAATCTCGGCTGGATGTGTTTATACATTTTGGTTGGATGGCGAGCTTCGCTATTATAGGCTAACCTCGACGTAATATCGAGGTTCCAGCTGGCGGCGAACAACCGTATGAATATCGAGGTTCACCGCCGTAGGCTAACCTCGTTGAATGGCGAGGTTCACCGCCGTAGGCTAACCTCGGTTGAATGGCGAGGTTCACCGCTATAGGCTAACCTCGTTGAATGGCGCAGGTTCACCGCTATAGGCTAACCTCGGTTGAATGGCGAGGTTCCTTTGCTGTAAGCGAACCTCGGTTGAAGGGCGGGGACTGTTGCTTGGCGAACCTGGAAAGGAGAGCTTCACTACTGGGTGAACCTCGGTTGAATAAAACTTTCTTTGCTTGGCGAACCTCCGATGCGAAGGAGAGCTTGCGAACTGGCGTTGGGGCGAGCCTCGCCAAACTTAAGTGTTGTGGGCGAGCCTCGTCAAACTTAAGTGTTGTGGGCGAGCCTCGTTTAATCCTTGTTGAGCCGTTTCGTCGCGAGCCTCGTGTTAAAATGAACTCCGCTCGCGTGCGAACCACCGTATTGAGGTTGAGCCTCGCCTTTGACCGAAGTCTCGCTTTGAAGTTTGTATGGTCGGCCTACATCAGTGAGCCTCGTCTTGAAGCTTTAACAACTAGGGTGCGCTGACCCTGCGCTGGAGGATTTTTGGCGTCTACAAGACCCCTTCAAAGTTTTGGACTTGAATCAGGTTGTGTAAGTGCGGAATACTTTGAATTTTTTAGGTTATCGGCGAACCGCCGCGCCAACCTCGCCGGAGTTGGATATGAGGGCAAGGCGCGAACCTCGCACTCACCGACCCTTGGCGTTTCGTTTCGATTTCTCTTTAAATCCGCATCCGCGTGGCAAATTAGGGATTAGACCCCTTTGGTGACTTGTCACATCCCGGATCTCGTCGCGGATCTGCGCCGATGATCACGTGAGAGATCCGGGCGGTATCTCGGCCGTCGGTTGGGTTCTTCGAGACCATATATGGCAATGAAGTTTGAAAACCTTCCTGCTCATCTTCTCCAAGCCGTCAATCTAAATCGCTGAATTCCCCCTTGACGCTCGAAGCAATGGCCCCCAAAACCGCTACTGGCAAAGGCAAAAAGCCTATTGGGACTTCTGGCTCTGCTCCACCGCCGTCCGCTTTCACAGGTAAAAGGCGTAAGAGCATCGCTCGCCAAAACATGACTTTTAAGGTCTGCCGTAGAGTTAATTTTACGACGTGATTTTCACTCTGGAGATGATATTGCTCTCCAAGATCATATCTTTCTAACTGCGCCAGCGGTTTTGCCGAGGCTTGCCTCATTTGGCTTGATAAACCTCATCGAGGTTCTTGATCTCCCAGATCCCCATAGGGTCTCTGTTTTGAAACTCGCCTGTTTGGCGAGGTTTGATTATTTTAGATGAAGCTCGTTTCGGCGAGTCTCGTCTTTTTGAATGATGAGTCTTGTTTAGCGAGGCTCGTCTTCTTGTGGGATGGGTCTCGTTTGGCGAGGCTCGTTTTCTGGAGAGGTGAGTCTCGTTTGGCGAGGCTCGCTTTCTTGTTTGGTGAGTCTCGTTTGGCGAGGTTCGTTTTCTGGAGAGATGAGTCTCGTTTGGCGAGGCTCGTTTTCTGGAAAGATGAGTCTCGTTTGGCGAGGCTCGTTTTCTGGAGAGGTGAGTCTCGTTTGGCGAGGCTCGTTTGTCTGGCGAAGTTCGCCCATTGATGACGAGGTTCGCTCTTCGGAGTGACTTTGTCCTTTTGAAGTGGCGATTTGACCCTCTGAGACTAACTTCTTCTTCTCTTTTGTGTAGTTGAGCATCCTTCTACCCCCATTCCTCAACGGGGTTCTTTTGGAGCAAACGGTGCTCAAGAGGCGAACGATTTCCTCTCCCCTCTTGTGAGCGTTCACGCATTTGGGGACAGGATCAAGAGGAGTTGAGACTTCTTTACGAACCTTCAACATCCACCTTCAGCGTTGGATTACGGATGCCCTTTGGATCACGATGCCGGGACCAGATCGCAAAGCTTGTCTTTGTTTGGAGATGATCGAAGATCGAGATCTGTTGGACTTGGGTTTGTACAAGTGGCTCAGTGGTAAACTCACGCTACATGTTCTTGCCGCAATGGAGCAGGATTGCTCATGACCTCCTTAAGAGCCGCTTCTAATCCTCGGAAGATGGTGGGATCTAACCCTACTCAAGATGGAGTGATGTGCGGTCACTTCTCTCGGGGTGGTGCACAGGTGGACCGCCATGGTCATCATGTAACTGGTCTACAACCTGGGCTTTTCCAGAGGGAGCTTCCTGTTGGCGAATCAGCTGTCGCGGCCAACACCTTTGGTCGTGCTTTCCATAAGGTGGAGGGCAATTCCACGCCAGGATTTCGGACTCTGGTTGGTCTCGATGGGGTTCTTAGCAATGGTGGCCTCGCATCACTGAATACATTCTAGAAGAGTATCGTGATGAATTGGAGAGGTTTGGCCTTAGGGCTCCTATCAGGGCAACTCAACTGGGCTTGAGGAACAATTCTCAACAGTTCTTTGGGATTTTGGAATTGTATAATCCCGATACTCATACCTTCTTCACTCGGGCGGTGGGGATTGCCTTGCACGAGATGGCCGAGGTTTCGGCTACCTCATGGCGTATCCGCACGAGGAGTACATCCCGGTATAAAGAGTCGACTGATTTGAAAAGATCACCCCAAGTAGTGGAGACCTATTGGGAAGTGATGTGCCACTATTATATTTGCACATGTAGGCGAGTCGTCTTTGATAAGAAGGGGAAAAGTTCATCAGTCATAATATTTGGGCCCACTACCTCTTTGAAGAATTTGGATGATAAGGAAGGTATTGTGGTGCCCCCGGTCCTCTTGAGGCGGGTAAATTGTCACGGCTTGTGCTTGACAACCTTCCACTTTCTTATGTGACTTCCACAGACGAGCATGGCTTCCCGGCAGGGATGACGTTCGACACTTATATTTATCAAAGCGGGGAACCGATTTCTTCGAAGGCTGTGCTAGCAGGCTACCTCATGTTGTGGCTCAAACACATCGTCGTCCCTGCCGGCAGCTTTGACCTACTGGCACCTGAGGTGATTTTCCTGGCTGTACGCTTAGCACCGAGCGTCAATATGCACTTCTTCCCGCCATGATTGCCCGGTATTCATTCGCGACTTCGCGGCGTCTTTGCTATGCCTTCTCGCCATGGTGTTGAGAACCCGAGGGTGGAATTACCATACGCCTATCTTATGGCGTGGTTAGTCATGCATTGCCCTACTCTCATGGGTACACCTTACGCACATATAGAGGGACAAATTACTCCTTTCATCCGGAGGCTAGAAGCGTCGATTGGACCAAACATTACATGGCTTCGGTAGCTCTCAGGGACTATAAGAGTTATTCTTTTAATCGGTGCCTCCCTCATTTTCACGGGTCGACTATGGACAAGCTCTAGTGGATGAACCCAATGCTCGAGGTTATACCACTTTATCGGCAACGCTTATGGCTCATGAGCATCCGTAGGGTATTTCATTTGCCGCTTCGTCCTATATGCGATTGAGCCTTATCTACCACAATGCGGCTTTCGTCGGTTTGGGTATGATCAAGCATGCGTTGGTAATCCAGTTCTCAATTCTGATCCGGCGGGCGTGGCTTAGTCGTGGGAGCGAGGGCTTGATGCTTGGACCGTTCTTTGGCGGACGGGTGCTCGTTTTCTCTTCATAAAGAGACCCTCAATCCCGGACGGCGTTAGCGTATTGCAAGTGGCATTGCATGGCAAGCCGAAATTCGAGCTTCAACATCAACTCTTACGGGCTCACGATTGATTGGGTCGTTATAAGGAAGGCGGACTTGACGAGGCGCATTAGGGACTAAAGGAGTATTTGCAGAAGCGGATCTTTGGAGCTGCTAAACCCCAAGTTGGTGTGGAGCCCTCACGCCAATCCGGCCCTCATGGGACCCGGGAACCATCCGTCAACCCGGCCCACATGAGACCCGGCGGATATAGATGAGGCTTTAGATGAATGCGGTAGCAACATGCCTTCTGGCGGTGTTGAAGAAACTCCGGGTTGAACACAGTATCGAGAGGCACGGAGATTTCACTCCTTTTGGAGAACCATGAGAATATATTCGGAAGATCCTCTTGAAAGCTCTACCTCGCCCGGCCCGATCTGTTGGGCTGTGCCCCAGAAGTCACCCACACTTGAGTGCGGAGGCGGCCAAGCTTTGGTGCCAACAACTCAAGGATCTAAAGACCGGGGCCTTCGGACCAAGCGTGTAGTCAGCGGGTGAGGAGAAAGCCTTGATTGAAGGCCGCCCGGCTTGAGCCCCATTCTTGAAGGCCCTCACGATCTTTGCGAAGAGTATACTTGATGATCTTTGAAGAGTCTCGGTGGTTCTTCTTTGTTTACAGTCGAACCCGGGACCCAAGATGATCTGACAATCCTGCAGCGGTTGTGCACGAGACCTCGGTGGCTTTGGTATCGCCACCACCCTTCCATTGATATCTGCCAATCCCATCTCGGCTTGTCCGTCGGGCTCAAAACCTTCTGGTACCCCTCTTCTTTTGACTTGTCGAAGGACTACGGGTATCTATGATTCGCCATAATTTCCTCACCATCTGAAAGAATCTCCTACTCAAGTGTTGGGCGTGGTGGGGATTTTCTTTGGGATCAAGGCGTATTGGAACCTCTCACGGATGTGATGCAAAGCGACCAGGCTGCGGCTCTGGCGCCTTACGAACCTATTTGGTAAAGGCAGACCTTTTCAACAAATGGCGAGAGCAGTGATCTCTTCATTCTATGATTGAGGATCGTGCCATGCGGCTTAGAAGAATAAGAGATGATACTCAATTTGAGCTCCAACGTCAAGTACTCGAAAGAAGCGAGTATTGATCGGCTTTTGAGGCGGCGCGACTCGTATCTTTGAAAAGAAAAGGGTTGCTAGCACCGAGCGTAATCAACAACTCTGGTTGACTCCTCTGGTGCACTCATTGACATTCGTGCAAAATTGGCGGAGGCGTAAAGTGGGCTAGCGGTACTCTTGAGAAACATCGGACTCGATAGCCCAATGTGCGCACACGAGGCCGTAGTGGAAGCCGAATCTAATGATCCGAAGGGCTAAGCGGCTGCCAGCCAAGCTGTACTTTCGGCGGCGATCTTCATAAGCGAGGCGGGAGGAGATCAAAGTCGCCACAAGGAAACTATGGTCAAGATTGCTTAGAGATCCGCCAAACTCTTAGGAACTTGTAATTCATGTACATCTTTAACTACATGATGAATAAAATTCCACCTTTTGTGTTCCTCAAAATTTTGTTAAGATTTTGCATTTGCAATCTGGAATTTTTAGCAAACTCCCGACTATCAACGGACTTGGCATGTCTTTACCGCTGCCGCTTGAACCGACTAGCCATACTTTTCCCTCAAGATGATGAGTTTTCGAGGAGGTTCTTTTAGGCTTAATGCTAAAATCTCCCTCTATCCTTAGCCGTTCAAGGCGTTGGATTAAAAGATAAAGGCAAATTGCCTAGTAGGTCATTAATAGGGATAAAATCATATGAGGATGATCGAATCGTTCGATTGACATAAAAGTATAGCGATTGTGATCAAAGAGTAATCGAAGTTGTTCAAAGGACATGAAAGTATAACAACAAGGATTACAAACGTAATCATTTAAAGGAATGATCATGTGGGAGTAGTCAAGTCGTTCATTGACATGAGAGTATAGCGACTATGATTGGAATAAAGGTAAATTGCATGGTAGGCTACTACGGGGAATAAGATAGTGTGAAAGTTGTGATCGAATCGTTCGGGGACATAAAAGTATAACGATCGCGGATCGAAAAGTAATCAAGTTGTTCATTGACATGAAAGTATAACAACAATGATTATGAACAAAGTCATTCAAGGAAATGACTCGTGGGTTAGCGAGTGGATTCGGTGACATAAGAGTATAGCGACTATAATTGGAATAGGAGCACATCGCATAGTAGGCCACTATTCGGTGGGGAGTTGATAAGGGTATATTGCTTAGTTAATGGCTTTCTAACCTAAAGTTATTTAGACAAGTGGCGATATGGAAACGTCGAATTAAGTTGGTGACATAGAAGTATACTTATTTGTGATCGAAGACAAGCGTTGAGAACATAGGATATTGGCGCATCACTTGGTAGGCCAATACTTAGAAATGACGAGATAATTAATTAGGGGTAATATTTCTTCAGAAACTTACCATTAATAGGTATCATGATTTTGTCGCCTTCTTGATTGGTTGGCTGATGCGCTCCATTCGAGTAAACCGACTCCACTACTTAATGGTCCTTCCCATTTTGGTTCGAATTTCCCTTTCTTTTGGAATTCAAAATCATTGGCGTCGGACGGCGAGCGCAATTAGCCTTCCTTGAAAATCGACATCGGACCTTCTTGTCAAATGCTTTAGAAATCGGGCTTGGTACAATTCGATATCTTTGAGCATGTAGTCGTTTCTCATCCAGCATTTCAAGTTCTTCGAGGCGTCGACGATGATTTTCTTCGGTCGTCATTCCAGTGTTTAATGCTATTCGTAGCGACGGAATTTGAATCTCCATCGGTAAAATAGCTTCACAACCATAAACTAGAGCATAAGGGGTGGTACCCGTTGGCGTGCGAACCGTTGTACGGTAAGCCCACAAACTTTGTCCCAACTTATCGTCCCAATCCTTCTTATTTGAAGAAACCATCTTGGTGAGGATTTTGATGATCGTCTTATTAAAAGCTTCAGCTTGTCCATTCGCCGCAGGATAGTAAGCTGTTGATGCCAGATTCCGGATTCGGAATTTATCGCAGAATCGCGTGAAAGCATGACTGACAAATTATGGACCATTGTCGTGGACAATCTGTCTTGGCACACCATATCGGTATATGACGTGATGTTTGACAAATTTGATCACATCACTAGCCTTGACCATTCTCAATGGAATAGCCTCCGCCCATTTTGAGAAATAGTCAGTTATCGCCAATATGAAGCGATGTCCTTTTGAAGAAGGTGGAGAGATGGGACCAACAATATCCATTCCCCACGTTTCAAATGGCCAGGACGTGGCGGTAGGATGCAAGTGTTCCGGTGGTTGGTGAAGGTAATTAGCATGTATTTGGCATGCATGGCATCGTTAAGCGTAACCACGGCATCCTTACCATTGTCGGCCAATAATAGCAGAGTCTCAGCGGTAGATCCCATAATTTAGGTCGGTGGTGTGCTCCACAAACACCGTCATGAGCTTCTTTCAAGACTTGCTCTGCTTCCTTAGTTGACAAACATGGCGGTAACCCATCATATGCCCTTCTATATAAAGTGCGTAGTTGGGAATCATAGTAAAATCTTGATGCTGCGTCGTGAATTGACTCTCTTTCTTTTATGTCTTGGGTAATATCCCATGCAAGACATAATCGATGATCGAGAACCGCCAGTCGTGCTTCAAATGACTTAGGTTAGTCTTCATTTGCTTGGATCGCAGCATATTTCGGTCGAAATAGTTGCCGACTAGACACACTAACTTGTGAGTAGCATTCTCGGCGGGGCTAAGCGTAACGAGCAAGACGCTTGTCATCGCATAAGTATTTTGCAAGCGGGGTACATGATCAATGTAAAAGCTTTCAAAGGAGTCGCCTAAAGCTATGGCGGTACGCATGATGAGGATAAGGTCCTCGTGCGACTTCATACTCTCCTCTTAGTTGCTTACGATTAGTGTGAATCCCCAAATGCTTCAAGATGTTTCACACCTATATGTTTGGCTATGTCGAGACCAATCAATAGCATTGTACTCTGCTCGTTATTGGTGCATGGTTCGATAGCGACCACGGCTCGTGGTATCCGTGGTTTTGTGGAGATATCAATACTACCACTCGGCTGCGGGCGTCATGGTTAGCTCTGGCGGCTCGAGTCAAGAACAAGCGCCATACGTTTCCTTAGAGACTAGATTAGCTTCATAAGGTTCATCGGGCATGTCTTGATATAATTCGACTTTCCCTTTAATGGGTGGTTAGCCATAAGATCACACACGCCTTGACCCTTCACGCGCCGAGGTTTGAAGTGAATGTCGTCTTGAGATAATAACAATGCCCATCTAGCCATCGACTATTCAACGCGTGAGGGTCATGAAGAAGACCATTATAGGGTCAATTTTGGAATGGCGTGTATGGTGCGTCCCACTAGATAGTGCATCTTTTGGATAGCGAAGACCAAAGCCAAACATTCCTTCGAATGGGAGGATATCGATATTCGCCCCCGACGGTGTCCTCTTGAGGTAATAGGACTTTGTTCATGGCCATTGTCATCATCACGTGCTAAAAGACACATAGCGCATACTGCATGGCGGATGTAAATCGAAGGGTTTTCCGACTTAGGTGCAACTAACAGGGGATTAGAAAGATACGTTTTGATCTCTTGAATGCCTTAGGCAATCTTCATCCCAAGCGAGCGATACACCTTTCTTCATGAGCTTGAGAATGGTTGACATTTCCCAGATAAATTGGAAATGAATCTGCGAATGTAAGCCAAGCCCTTGGAGGCCACGAAGCTCCTAAGGCTCCTAGGAGGTGGAAGTTCTGGATAGCTTTGATCTTGTCCGGTCGAGGCGTATACCATCTGCGTGACCACGAACCCTAGAAATTTGCCACTAGACATTCGAGAAAAGACTTGGTTGGGTTCATCTTCAAGCGATGTGCCGCATTATCTCAATGTTGTTTTCAAGTCATGCAAGTGATCACCTTTGTGACGACTTTTAACTACTAAATCGTCTCGTAGCATTCCTTGTCTTAGTAAATGTTTTGAAAAATAGTGGTCATGGCACTTGTATGTAGCCCGCGTTTTCAAGCGAAGGCATGTATATGATATATTCAGCGGTGTTGAAAGATGTGCTTTTCGTCATCGAGGATGCATTTTGATTTGATTGTACCACGAAAAACCATCCATAAAAGACATCCTCTCAAACCCGCATGTGTTGTCGATGATAATGTCGAAGTGGTGGTAGGGAATCGTCTTTCGGACATGCGCATTTAAGTCTCGGTAATCAACACCGCGGTCGGATGTCCGTTTTCTTTACCACGGGCACTATATTTGCTACCCAGTTGGGATGCTGTACTTCCCGGATGAACCCTGCTTTGATTAGCTTCTCGATTTCTTTCTCGATGGCTTTCATGACCTGGGGGGAAAATCGTCGTTGTTGTTGTTTAACAGGTTTAGCTCCTGGTTTAATGTTAAGGCGATGCATGGCCACTTGAGGGTCTAAACCTGGCATATCTTCATAACTCCATGCGAAGACATCTATATATTCCCGTACCAAAGCGATAAGGCTCTCCTTTTCTTCAACCGTTAAACTATCGCTTATGAATATGGGTTTTGGATTAGCTTCGTCCCCCATATTTACTTGGATTATTTTATCATCGGTGGGTGGCTCTCGTTGTTCAAAACGATGTTCCCATTGCATTCCAAGCTGTTGATTCATTGGATCCTCCAATAGTGGTAAGAGATCATCTTCTTGGATCTCTATTGGATCTGCTGAGGTCATATTGGCCATCAAGGACTTAAATTCATGTCCTATCTTGGCGTCGAGAATCGGGGAAGTTGCTTCAGAAGATGAGTGATCGACTCACCCTCGTCACAACATGCCATGAGTACGCGGCGACTCATATCCCAACCCTTTACGAAGTTTTATGATAATAATCATCGGTTATACGGGACATAAGCGGTCGGATCGGCGTTTTGATACCTTTTCCGTAGTTTAGCCCTTCTTTGTGAAGGAAGTCATATCCCATTTTCTTCATCGGGACGTTCTTGTGAGTAAAATATGAAAATTGGGGATCTTTTTCTTTGCTTGGGGTTGTTCCACCTCGGCTTGCAATGGTTTGTTGACTGCCCAAAGATAATGTCTTCGACCATTATTAGGGGCGGTATCACAAAACAGCTTGTGAAGAATTAAAGTGCCTTTGAGTTGTCATAAATGGCGGTGAATGGGCATGTGCAATGCGTGTTCAAAGATACAACCGTGGAAGAATTTCGACATCAAGTCGGTATGACTTTTAACACCGGTCGTAAGCTAAATCATAATTTTCATTAAAATCGACTATGTCGCCATCGTGATCATTCGATCGATTACAAAGGGTTTTACATCATTGAAAACAACACCTTGTTAGGACTCTATGTCGGCTTCATTTCATTTGTCATAGTCCTCGATCTGTGGTTCATCGGTTTGGCCTTCCTCAAGGTAGTGGGCGAATCAGTAAAATAATTCTCCACACCTTTGAATGGTTGCCTTTCCGCAACCAATATTTTAACCATCCCTTCTTCATCTACATACTTCATGCATTGATGCAACGTAGATGGGACGATCAAATTTTCATGGATCGAGTGGAAGAGCAAATTGTAAGATGTATCCGCCGATGACATAGCAGTAACATCCGCCTTCAAGTCTCCTATTTGGCATTTGAGTTTGATCTTGCCTAAGGGACGAATTTGTAGCATTGAAGCCGTAGATGGTAGTCGGTTGTTGCTAACCGGTGCGGCGGTATCCCAAGATGTTGTATAATTCTCAATGGGATGATACTCAATGCGCATCCCGTCAACTTGAGCTCTGCTGATTCGACAGATCCGATATAGCGATGAAGTACAACGGCCTATCGTGCTTTGGGTTCTTCACTTGCATGTCCTCGATGAAAAAGTAATGCAAGGTATTGGCCTTTGAAGACCGATGACATTGGGCACAAACTTCGTTGTCCTTTCCGAAATGAGCGAGGAACGCTTCATTATCCGCCGGCCTTCTGTGAGCTTCTACAGTAGATTGAGAGAGACGCAAGAGCTCAAATAAAGTAATTCTCGCCGGGATGTTGGAGAGTTGGGCCAACACGCCGAACCGAAAGGAGCCTTCGTTTCGCATGTCCTTCCCGAAGTGCTTTGTTGTAGCGGATCTCCTTGTCTTGGACCCACCGTGGCTCCTTCTTTGCTACATCCGGGCGTTACCTCGGGTACTCCTTAGGAACTCTTTTCCCTCGGGTGTATATGGCTGATGCAGATGTGCGGCAAGGCGGTTTGTTGCTCGGTAGAGTCATTGACTTGCTCCTTTCGTTGTGAAGGTGGCGTTACAAGACTTCCCTTCGACTTTGAAAAGTCCATTGTTCATCGATAACAAGTCAGGATGAACCCACATAATTTCGCCTTTCGGCGTAGTGTAAGGGACCATACCTTGTGCTTCCCGCCGCTGGAGATCAAAGTTCACAACTTTGGCTTCTGCTTGATGGATCGGTTTTACACCGTCCTGCGCGGAATCCATAAAATCGCCAAATTGGAGGGCGACCATGTTTGCAGACACCTTCTTTTGATCCTCCCGCAGAGTCATAACACCTGCTTCTAGCAAGACCTGGATCTTGTCCTTCAATATGTAACATGACCCCGTCGGATGGTGTACCATTCGATGGTACATGCGATTTTGATCATCCGCCCTGAAGCTTCCTCCGGCTTCTTTATTTCCGGAAGCGTGATCTTGTTCATTTTAAGTAAAGTTTTGAGGATTGGGATAACCTGGTCATCCTTAAAATCATATTTCTTCTGAGGACGGCTGTCAGAAACGTTTGATTTCTGCTTGAAGGATCTTGAAGTAGGTTGGGCTTCGGCTAAGTCTCCTTCCCCTTCGATTGCTTTTGAGGAGTAAAATTATTACGGTTACCCCCAGGGCGAGAGTCACGAGGTTCCTCGCCTCGATCCTCTTAATCATGTTTTCAACTTGTTAGCCTTGCCTCACCAATTCTTTCCAAGAGTATGCCTCAAGCGCACCCATCTTAGAAAGTATGTTGATCGAGAGGTTGGCTCTGCACATCATGAATGTAAGCCCAGGGCGGTCAGGAGTGCAAAGGCAGTCAGATAAACGACAAGCGTCTTGTGGACTCCGTCTTCTTTTGCTTTTCGACCCGGCAAAGTGGCCATAGACACCTCGGTGTCATCATCAAAAATCGGGCCATAAAGAGCCTTTGCGATCTTTCCAAGAGTTGATAGAACCGGGCTCTAACCCGGAACCACTCGGCGACTCCCTTAAGAGTGCTAATGAATAATCGGGTCATAATAGGATCATTACCCGCTATATGCCCGGTTTGTGCTTGAAGTAGTAGATGTGTTGTGACGGAGAACTTTTCGTCAAAGCGCACTAAGTTAAGTGGCTTGAATTTGGGAGGATATGGGACATCGTCCCATTCTATAGGATATGGCCTCGCCACTGGCTCCTTTGATTGCCCTTGGAGTTTGAGCATCCGGTTGCTTTTGGAAATCCCGCAACACATGATCTTGCTCTTTTGTGCGGGTTTGATTCCGCTTCGATGACATCGAATGGACATCGTGATTCCTCTCGTAGTCTTCTTTGCTTCGATTTGGATCCTCCTTCGTCCATCTTTTCTTGCCCACAAGTTTCTCCATCATCATCTCTAAGCGCTGATAGATTCTTGTTGTGCAAGAATAGTAACTGTTGCTCTTCTATTCTTCGTGTCATCTCTTCCTCTCGTTCGGCCATGAGGACGGCACAGTCAGCGAAATCGGTGTTGAAGGTTGAGGCGTAGCAATGCGAGTTCTCATGTTCTTGAAGTACCCCGACCAATTGACTATAATCAAAGCGGGATTGATGCTCCGGTAGGTGCCGATGGCGCTATGGCTATTGATTAATGCACCTCGTAACCGGGGAATATTGAGTCCGGCGACTCGGACTTCTGTTGGGGTCTTGCTCACCTCCCAACCATGTTGATAGTCACTCCATGACTATCGCGGGCTGCTTTTATGGTGGAATGCCGCCGTGCGGTTGGGTCGGACAAGCTCAAAAGCGAAAGCGTCGTCGATGAACATTAGGCGCATCGCGAAATAAGCTTCTCCCGCAACAATGAGATTGCATATGACTAGCACGTTTGCGAGGTAGAATATCGCGGAGATCAATAGTGGGTGTACCCTCAATTGATTTTGAAAGACGAGCCTCATATGAGAGAGGCTTCTGGATCGAGTTTGGCGAACTTGGCGAGTTGCCATTTCCTTTGATTTTGGGCCGAGGTTATTTGTTACGAGTTAGTCTGTTTGTAGAAGACCTCATGTTGGCGAAGTTCATTGTTTGGACAAGGTTCATCCCTTTTAAAGGGACCTCATGTTCTTGGCGAGGTTCGCCATTCAAGCGAGGTTCGTCATTCAAGGGACCTCACGATGTAAGGGTTCGCCACGGGCGAGCTCGTTCCTGGGGACCTGCGTTGTAGCAGTTGCTTGGCAGCGAGGCGAGGTTCGCCACTTGGACTAAGCGACGAGGTTCGCCACTTGGACTAGGCTCTGGCCGGGGTGATGTTAGTCTTGTAGGCGAGGTTCGCGATTAGGCGACCGCCGTCTTGTTTTGAATGAACGATGATGGCGAGGTTCATTTATTTTCTTGGACGATAGTGGAATCGTCCAGCGAGACCAAAGCTCGAAACGCGTCGTGAGCTTGGTTGTCGGCCCGGCGTTATCGCGCGTCTGAGAGTGGACCATTAGAAGGTCCGGTCTTCTGGCAGAGAGGCGAGGCTCGCGGCAAAACTTGGCTAAAAGCATCTGAAGTGGACTTGGGTTGCTTAACAACCCGTTTCTTAGTCCGCTGGTTGACTTTTGGAGCCTCGTCTTTGAGAGACAGAGGTGATTGTCGGGTTCACTCGAGAGGATTCAGCAATAGCCGGGGGTTGAAGTCTCATCTGACGAGACTTCGGCGACACTGCGTGTCTTCACTGGGCTAGATGCCCCAGAGGAGAGAAACTCCTCATACTTACTCTGATCGAATTCGATGACCAAGGTTTGAACCTCGGTTCCAACTGCAATCTTGTCTGATTGCGCCACCACCAATTCATCGGAATGAACGGTTGCTCCCACTGTGGTCGCCATCTTCTGTAGAGTCGAAAAAGTTTTGTTTGATTGACTTTGAAAAAATTACAATCACACCCTCTTGATTTTCAGAGGAAGAGAAGATTGATTTGACTTCTCTTTTGTATGGGTTCTTGGTGGTGAAGAAGGCTTCACTCAATGCTCACGTAGAGTTTAGGCTTTCGTTGGCGATCGAGAACGAGTTGTTGATGATTGATGAAGAACTTCGATCTCTCTTGCGGCAAGTGCTAGATTTTCTCAACCGTCAAAAGTCCTCGGCTGGCTACTCACCGCCATTTATAGGGCTTTTAGCATGTAGCGGCATCTTTGGAATTGTGGGAACGTGGGCTGCGGCATGGGCGTGGGTATAACCGATGTCCACTACTTAGCCACGTGATTGTTAATGGCTTCGTGGCCTTTGGGTCCGCTTCACAGTGACCCCGATAGATGTGAGCTTAGCTCTTCCTTGGTGGCGAACCCTGTCGAATGCGAAGTTAGCTACTTGGGCAAGCGGTTGGAGTAACGAGCTTCTGCGTGGGCAAATCTCGGTGGATGTGTTTATACATTTTGGTTGGATGGCGAGCCGCTATTATAAGCGAACCTCGTGCGAATATCGAGGTTCGCTGGCGTAGAACCTTTGTATGAATATCGAGGTTTTGCTGGCGTGAAGCGAACCTCGGTTGAATGGCGAGTTCGCTGTTGCATGGCGAACCTCGGTTGAATGGCGAGGTTCAGCGCTATAAGCGAACCTCGGTTGAATGGCGAGTTCGCTGTGAACCTCGGTTGAAGGACCGCGACTTCGGCCGCGAACCTCGTCTGAAAGGAGAGCTTCACTACTGGGTGAACCTCGGTTGAATAAAGAGCTTTCTTTGCTTGGCGAACCTCGTCACGAAGGAAACCGGCGAACTGGCGTTGAGGGGCGAGCCTGCAAACTTTGATCTGTAGAGCCTCGTCAAACTTAAGTGTTGTGGGCGAGCCTCGTTTAATCAGCTGTGAGCCGTTTCTCGTCGCGAGCCTCGTGTTAAAAATGAACTCCGCTCCGCGTCGAACCTCGTATTGAGGTTGAGCCTGTGCCTGACGAGTCTCGTTTTGAAGTTTGTATGGTCGGCCTCGCCCCATCGAGCCTCGTCTTGAAGCTTTAACAACTAGGGTGCGCCACCGCTGGAGGATTTTTGGCAGTCTGATAATCCGGAGATCGAAGTGGGTGTTCCCCAGTTGATTACGAAAAAGCGAGCCTCGTATGAAAGAGGCTCTCACGAGCAGTTTGGCGACCACGGAGCTGCCGTTTCCTTTGGTTCTGGCCGGCTTATGGCGAATTATTTGTCGAGCGAGGTTCGATGGCTCCAGAATGGACCTCTGTTGTAGGGTAGGTTTAAGATGGCGAGGTTCGTCATTCGGCGCTTCGGCGGTTCGTCATTCGGCGCTTCCTACGGCGAGGTTCGTCCACTTGCTTTGATAACACTCCCGCGTCGAGGTTCATGATGACGAGGTTCATCATTTTGGCGCGATATGGCGAGGTTCGTCAGCAGGCGATGTTCGTCATGTTGTTGGCGAAATTCCAAGCGAGCGAGGCTCATCTCTTTCAAGGGGACTTCACATTGTTGGCGAGGTTAGCCACTTGGGCGAGCTCGCTTGGCTGAGCGGCGTTAGATCTTCGACGCGGGGTTCGCGGTAGGGCAAACTTTGATCTTGTAGCGAGCCTCGCCAAACTTAAGTGTTGTGGGCGAGCCTCGTTTAATCACTGACTTCGTTTCTCGTCGCGAGCCTCGTGTTAAAATGAACTCCGCTCCACGCATAACCTCAGATTGAGGTTGAGCCTCGCCTTTGACCGAAGTCTCGCTTTGAAGTTTGTATGGTCCGAGCCCCATCAACAGCCTCGCCTTGAAGCTTTAACAACTAGGTGCTGACCCTCGCTGGAGGATTTTTGACACTACGGTAATCACGGAGATCAATAGTGGGTGTACCCTCAATTGATTTTGAAAGACGAGCCTCATATGAGAGAGGCTTCCCGATCGAAGTTTGGCGAACTTGGCGAGGTTGCCATTTCCTTTGATTTTGACGGCGAGGTTCGCCATTCAAACGAGGTTCGCCATTCAAGGGGACCTCACGATGTAGGCGAGGTTCGCCATTCAAACGAGGTTCGCCATTCAAGGGGACCTCACGATGTAGGCGAGGTTCGCCATTCAAACGAGGTTCGCCATTCAAGGGGACCTCACGATGTAGGCGAGGTTCGCCATTCAAGGGGACCTCACGATGTAGGCGAGGTTCGCCATTCAAACGAGGTTCGCCATTCAAGGGGACCTCACGATGTAGGCGAGGTTCGCCATTCAAACGAGGTTCGCCATTCAAGGGGACCTCACGATGTAGGCGAGGTTCGCCATTCAAGGGGACCTCACGATGTAGGCGAGGTTCGCCATTCAAACGAGGTTCGCCATTCAAACGAGGTTCGCCATTCAAACGAGGTTCGCCATTCAAACGAGGTTCGCCATTCAAGGGGACCTCACGATGTAGGCGAGGTTCGCCATTCAAGGGGACCTCACGATGTAGGCGAGGTTCGCCATTCAAACGAGGTTCGCCATTCAAACGAGGTTCGCCATTCAAGGGGACCTCACGATGTAGGCGAGGTTCGCCATTCAAACGAGGTTCGCCATTCAAACGAGGTTCGCCATTCAAGGGGACCTCACGATGTAGGCGAGGTTCGCCATTCAAACGAGGTTCGCCACTTGGACTAGGCTCGCAGCAGGAGTGATGTTCGTCTTGTAGACGAGGTTCGCAGTTGGGGCGACCTTCGTCTTGTTTTGAATGAACCCCCTGATGATGACGAGGTTCATTTATTTTCTTCGGACGATAGTGGAATCCGTCCAACGAGACCAAAGCTCGAGCACGTCGGCGAGCTTGGTTCTGTCGGTACGGCGTTATGCGGCGCGTCTTGAGTGGACCCTTAGAAGGTCGGTCTTCTCACGGAGGGCGAGCTGTGACCAAAACAGGCTAAAACATCCGAAGTGGACTTGGGTTGCTTAACAACCCATTTCTTAGCCCGCATGTTAACTTTTGGAGCCTTGTCCTTGAGAGACAGAGGTCGATTGTCGAGGTTCACCGAGAGGATTCAGAATAGCCACGGGGTTGAAGTCTCATACGAGACTTCGGCGACACTTGCGTGTCTTCACCGGGCTAGATGCCCCGAGGAGAGAAACTCCTCATACTTACTCGATCGAATTCGATGACCAAGGTTTGAACCTCGGTTCCAACCGCAATCTTGTCTCGACAGCCACCACCAATTCATCTGAATGAACGGTTGCTCCCACTGTGGTCGCCATCTTCAGAGTCGAAAAGTTTTGTTTGATTGACTTTGAAAAGAATTACAATCACACCCTCTCGACATGAGGAAGAGAAGATTGATTTGACTTCTCTTTGTATGGGTTCTTGGTGGTGAAGGAAGGCTTCACTCAATGCTCACGAGAGTTTCGCTCGCTGACGATCGTAACGAGTTGTTGATGATTGATGAAGAACTCGATCTCTCTTGCGCCGCAAGTGCTAGATTTTCTCAACCGCCCAAAGTCCTCACCAATGGCTACTCACCGCCATTTATAGGGCTTTTAGCATGTAACCGCATGCCGGAATTGTGGGAACGTGGGCTAACCGGCATGGACGGGTATAACCGATGTCCACTACTTAGCCCACGGATTGTTGTGGCTTTCGTGGCCTTTGGGTCCGCCACGAGGGCGAAGCCGATAGATGACGAAGCCGCTCTTCCTTGGTCGGCTGAACCTTGATCGAATGACGGTTCGCTACTTGGGCAAGCTTCGTTAGTAACGAAGCCACAAGGGCAAATCTCAGCTGGATGTGTTTATACATTTTGGTTGGATGGCGAGCTTCGCTATTATAGGCGAACCTCGTACGAATATCGAGGTTCACTGCTGTAGGCGAACCTTCGTATGAATATCGAGGTTTACTGCTGTAGGCGAACCTCGGTTGAATGGCGAGGTTCACTGCTATAGGCGAACCTCGGTTGAATGGCGAGGTTCACTGCTATAGGCGAACCTCGGTTGAATGGCGAGGTTCACTGCTGTAGGCGAACCTCGGTTGAATGGCGAGGTTCACTGCTATAGGCGAACCTCGGTTGAATGGCGAGGTTCACTGCTGTAGGCGAACCTCGGTTGAATGGCGAGGTTCACTGCTGTAGGCGAACCTCGGTTGAATGGCGAGGTTCACTGCTATAGGCGAGCCTCGGTTGAATGTCGAGGTTCACCGCTGTAGGTGAACCTCGGTTGAATGTCGAGGTTCACCGCTGTAGGTGAACCTCGGTTGAATGTCGAGGTTCACCGCTGTAGGTGAACCTCGGTTGAATGTCGAGGTTCACCGCTGTAGGTGAACCTCGGTTGAATGTCGAGGTTCACCGCTGTAGGTGAACCTCGGTTGAATGTCGAGGTTCACCGCTGTAGGTGAACCTCGGTTGAATGTCGAGGTTCACCGCTGTAGGTGAACCTCGGTTGAATGTCGAGGTTCACCGCTGTAGGTGAACCTCGGTTGAATGTCGAGGTTCACCGCTGTAGGTGAACCTCGGTTGAATGTCGAGGTTCACCGCTGTAGGTGAACCTCGGTTGAATGTCGAGGTTCACCGCTGTAGGTGAACCTCGGTTGAATGTCGAGGTTCACCGCTGTAGGTGAACCTCGGTTGAATGTCGAGGTTCACCGCTGTAGGTGAACCTCGGTTGAATGTCGAGGTTCACCGCTGTAGGTGAACCTCGGTTGAGCGTCGAGCCTCGCGGACGGGGCGAACCTCCTCTTTTTGTCTGCGTTTTCTAAGGCTTCGTGAGAACATGCTACGAGCAGTTGTAACTTTCAAGCCGTCGTCCGGAACGGATATTATATGAAAATCGACTATCTCGAGGCGGGAGGTGCTGTTTCGGTCATTTTGCCCAATTCCTTCGGTTCGAGATATCAGCACTTTTGTCTATTTTGTAGAGTCAAACATTGGATGAACTTAACCTGGTTGCGGACTTCACTCGGATGGACCCTTAAGCTCTTTTGCTCATTCTAAGGATGCGTGGTTAGGTGGTATTGCCTACAATGTCCTTGTATTTTTATATTCTATTGGAAAAGGTGATTTAAAGATGGTGTTGGTGCATTGCGATAAGATCGTGCTTAGCACGAGCTAAAAGACTAGTATACATTAAAGCAAAACCAAAAGCTTAAAACTTACGAGAGAATGCCACATCATCTTCCTCATTCTCAAAATTTTTGATACGTGTCATCCCATCTAAACCGTCCATGTTAATTGCTATAATATCTCAACCTTTAATTTAAACATCTCTATATATAGTAAAACCAATTTATTATTAGTCACTATATCTTTTGTAATATCTTTTGTATAATTCTAATTATCACAAATAATATCAAATCTCGAATCTCTTTGAGTCGTTTCTTCTCAAACAAAAATTTCTCTTTCGGTTTTAATTAATCTAGAAAAAAATCTCTGATTTTTAGAGATTTTTATCTTCAACCCATGAAACTTTTGTTGCTTGGAGAAAAAATTCATGTATTTATTCTACAACCCTCGAATAGATATTTTTATTGATTGAATGAATGTATTACAATCAAATTCTCTCGATTACAGAGGAAGAGAAGATTGATTCGACTTCTCTTTTGTATGGGTTCTTGGTGACGAGAGGATGCTTCACTCGATGCTCAAGTCGAGGTTGCTTCCCGTTGACGATCAGATCAAAGCTGTGAATGATCTAGAGGTTGCTGACGAGGTTTGTGATCTCTCTCCTGCGCAAGTGCTTGATTTTCCAAAAGCTCTCAGACTTTTTCCCCGCTTTTTCCCCAGTTTTCCCCAACGTTGGGCTTTTAGCTATTTATTGGAGCTGCCGCAGATCGTGGCGGCCGCTACGAACGCTGCTGCTACGCGAAGGAACTGCGCATAAGAAAGCGCAATGCTAAGAACGCGGCTGCGGACCTCGCCGACTGCGGGCGGGCGAAGCCTCGTTGCCACCGTAGGTGAACCTCGGTTGAGTGTCGAGATCCACCGCTGTAGGTGAACCTCGGTTGAGTGTCGAGATCCACCGCTGTAGGTGAACCTCGGTTGAGTGTCGAGATCCACCGCTGTAGGTGAACCTCGGTTGAGTGTCGAGATCCACCGCTGTAGGTGAACCTCGGTTGAGTGTCGAGATCCACCGCTGTAGGTGAACCTCGGTTGAGTGTCGAGATCCACCGCTGTAGGTGAACCTCGGTTGAGTGTCGAGATCCACCGCTGTAGGTGAACCTCGGTTGAGTGTCGAGATCCACCGCTGTAGGTGAACCTCGGTTGAGTGTCGAGATCCACCGCTGTAGGTGAACCTCGGTTGAGTGTCGAGATCCACCGCTGTAGGTGAACCTCGGTTGAGTGTCGAGATCCACCGCTGTAGGTGAACCTCGGTTGAGTGTCGAGATCCACCGCTGTAGGTGAACCTCGGTTGAGTGTCGAGATCCACCGCTGTAGGTGAACCTCGGTTGAGTGTCGAGATCCACCGCTGTAGGTGAACCTCGGTTGAGTGTCGAGATCCACCGCTGTAGGTGAACCTCGGTTGAGTGTCGAGATCCACCGCTGTAGGTGAACCTCGGTTGAGTGTCGAGATCCACCGCTGTAGGTGAACCTCGGTTGAGTGTCGAGATCCACCGCTGTAGGTGAACCTCGGTTGAGTGTCGAGATCCACCGCTGTAGGTGAACCTCGGTTGAGTGTCGAGATCCACCGCTGTAGGTGAACCTCGGTTGAGTGTCGAGATCCACCGCTGTAGGTGAACCTCGGTTGAGTGTCGAGATCCACCGCTGTAGGTGAACCTCGGTTGAGTGTCGAGATCCACCGCTGTAGGTGAACCTCGGTTGAGTGTCGAGATCCACCGCTGTAGGTGAACCTCGGTTGAGTGTCGAGATCCACCGCTGTAGGTGAACCTCGGTTGAGTGTCGAGATCCACCGCTGTAGGTGAACCTCGGTTGAGTGTCGAGATCCACCGCTGTAGGTGAACCTCGGTTGAGTGTCGAGATCCACCGCTGTAGGTGAACCTCG
The DNA here is from genome assembly GCA_012295165.1 of Asparagus setaceus. NCBI lineage: Eukaryota > Viridiplantae > Streptophyta > Magnoliopsida > Asparagales > Asparagaceae > Asparagus > Asparagus setaceus. The sequence goes on along the minus strand of CM022702.1, from coordinate 80,594,405 downwards.
GTTGAGTGTCGAGATCCACCGCTGTAGGTGAACCTCGGTTGAGTGTCGAGATCCACCGCTGTAGGTGAACCTCGGTTGAGTGTCGAGATCCACCGCTGTAGGTGAACCTCGGTTGAGTGTCGAGATCCACCGCTGTAGGTGAACCTCGGTTGAGTGTCGAGATCCACCGCTGTAGGCGAACCTCGCCGACCATCGACGCCGCAGCGAAGCCTTGTCACACTTTGATGCTCATGTAAAGATTGAACTCGCTCCACGCGAACCTCGATTGAGTGTCGAAGCCCCGCCTCTTGAGCAAGTCTCGCTTTGAAGCGCGTAATCGGTCTAGCCTCGGTTGAATGTCGAGGTTCACCGCTGTAGGTGAACCTCGGTTGAATGTCGAGGTTCACCGCTGTAGGTGAACCTCGGTTGAGTGTCGAGATCCACCGCTGTAGGTGAACCTCGGTTGAATGTCGAGGTTCACCGCTGTAGGTGAACCTCGGTTGAGTGTCGAGATCCACCGCTGTAGGTGAACCTCGGTTGAATGTCGAGGTTCACCGCTGTAGGTGAACCTCGGTTGAGTGTCGAGGTTCACCGCTGTAGGTGAACCTCGGTTGAATGTCGAGGTTCACCGCTGTAGGTGAACCTCGGTTGAGTGTCGAGATCCACCGCTGTAGGTGAACCTCGGTTGAGTGTCGAGATCCACCGCTGTAGGTGAACCTCGGTTGAGTGTCGAGATCCACCGCTGTAGGTGAACCTCGGTTGAGTGTCGAGATCCACCGCTGTAGGTGAACCTCGGTTGAGTGTCGAGATCCACCGCTGTAGGTGAACCTCGGTTGAGTGTCGAGATCCACCGCTGTAGGCGAACCTCGCCGCACCATTGTTGAGCTTTGTTTCTCGTGCGAACCTCGGTTGAGTGTCGAGATCCACCGCTGTAGGTGAACCTCGGTTGAACGCCGAGCCTCGCAGCCGTGATCGAACCTCCTCTTTTGTCTCTTAGCTTAAGGCTTACGCGGAGAACATGCTACACGCAACGTTGTAACTTTCGCCGCACGCCGAACCGAATTATATATGAAAATCGACTATCTCGACGAGACGGAGCCAATTGTTTCGGCCATTTTGCCCAATTCCTTCCGGTTCGAGAGATATCAGCACTTTTGTCTATTTTGTAGAGTCAAACATTCAGATGAACTTAACCTTTAGGCGGACCTGACTTCACTCAGATGGACCCTTAAGCTCTTTTGCTCATTCCGAGTTGCTGTGTAGGGATTAAGGTAATTTTTATTGCCTACAATGTCACTGTATTTTTTATATTCTATTGGAAAACGAGTGATTTAAAGATGACGAAATGTTGGTGCATTGCGATAAGATCGTGCTTAGCACGAGCTAAAAGACTAGTATACATTAAAGCAAAACCAAAAAGCTTAAAAACTTACGAGAGAATGCCACATCATCTTCCTCATTCTCAAAATTTTTTGATACGTGTCATCCCATCTAAACCGTCCATGTTAATTGCTATAATATCTCAACCTTTAATTTAAACATCTCTATATATAGTAAAAACCAATTTATTATTAGTCACTATATCTTTTGTAATATCTTTTGTAACGAATTCTAATTATCACAAATAATATCAAATCTCGAATCTCTTTGAGTCGTTTCTTCTCAAACAAAAATTTCTCTTTCCGGTTTTAATTAATCTAGAAAAAAAAATCTCTGATTTTTTATCTGCAACCCGCGGTGCTTTTGCTTGGAGAAAAAAATTCATGTATTTATTCTACAACCCTCGAATAGATATTTTTATTTTAATATGTTTAATTAATATTATATATATATATAATAGTATCGGTTTTAATTCTTCTAAGAAAAGTACACCAAGGAAAAAACTTCGATTTATTATCTTTAACCCACAGCTTTTTGTTTGGAGAAAAGAATTAAGTAATTCTTCTAGAACTGTTAAATATTTATTTTTATTTGAATATATTTAATATTTTTTATATCTAATAGTTGTGATTTTAATTTTTATTGGGAAAAATTACTCGGAAAAAAATCTCTGATTTTTAGAGATTTTTATCTTCAACCCATGAAACTTTTGTTGCTTGGAGAAATAAATTCAAGTATTTATTCTACAACCATCGGATATTTATTTTTATTTTTATTTTTAAAATATTTTTAATATTGTTTTATTCATAATTCAATGCATATTTTGATTCAAATTTCTAGACTTGATTTATTGAATATATTAGAATAAAAGATATTGAATTTTAAAATTATCATCTGAAATTTTCAATTTTTCAAAATATAACTTTATTAAAATTTTAAAATTTAGATCATGTTCCTATTTTTCAATTTATTTTAAATTTAATACCAATTTGAAAATAAATTAATTCCAAATATTTTCAAAAACAGCAATTATGAAATTAATTTTCTGATATTAGTTTTAATTTTGGATTTTCAATTTTAAATATTTCTGAAAATTTATTTTTATACCAAATTTAATACTATTTTGAGATTAAATAATACCAAAATTTGAAAAAATTAAAATTACCAAATTAATGCCGCCAAATTAATTTGAATTTTCCATGTTTTAATTTTAAATTTTTCTTAAAATTTATTTTTATTCACAAATTTTATTTTTGAAAAATTTGATATTAATTTGAAATTTTCAATATTTCTGAAATTAAAAATTTTATTGACCAAAATTTCAATAAATTTCATACTACCAAATTTATGTTACCAAATTTAATACCAGTTTTGAGATTAAATAATACCTAAAAAATCAAATTACCAAATTGATGCTACCAAATTAATTTGAACTTTATGTATTTTTATTTTTAAAATATTTCGTAAAATTATTTTTATTCTCAGATTTTTATTTTTGAAATTTCTGATATTAATTTGAAATTTTAGTTTTTAAATCATCTGCAGGAGTAAGAGAATGAACGTGCTTGTTACAATCTTTCTCAAAATTCTTTAATGTTCACCGCTCTTGTATATCAGATTGAACTCATTCTAACCATGTGTGTGCATCAAGTACTCTAAATTAAGTAAATATTTCTCCAAAATGAAAAAAGAAAAAAGAAAAAAGTACTCTCAAGGATATCAAATTTTTTTATATGTAGTCGATTCAAATATGCCCAACCTTTTCTAATTCTGCCTTTTAAGCTTTAGACTCCAAATTTATTATATATTACATGAGTTATGTAGTTTAGAAGAAATGAACAATAAATCAACATACATAATTAAAAGTATGTTTAATTTAGACTGATGGACAATAAACTCATCATGAGCATAGATGCAATCTAAATAAGTTGAAGGATACACGAGTACACCTTAGTATTTTTAGGGTATTTATGTACTATTGGATTTGCTTTCATGTCCTATAAAAATACTAAATCTCTCGCATATGCACTAAAACCTCATATATCAGTACTTAGTTGGAGGAAGGGATATTTACAGAATTTCTTAACCAATTAAGTACATGCATTGATCCTTATACCTCATATTGACAATAGTGTGTTACATTTCAGATGCTTACATGCATGTATTCATAGTTAAAATAAAGTTTTAATCACAATGAAGTAGTGGTTGTCAGAGAGTAAACCTATATGATGATATTGTATAAAATATCGTTAGACAAATGCATTAGGGGAAAAAAATCTACACATGTATTTAGATTTCTACTTAAAACACAAAGATTGACTAGAATCTTACCACTTAATTTATATTTCGGCAAACAAGTGTGTTTGCAAGTCGCAGATATAGTTCTTATGGACATATAGGTGTTACGTTTGTCTAAAATTATAACATTATGATGATTTTGATGCATCTAATAATAAAATCCTAATTCATTAACTGGCTTAATTGATCAATGAATAATCAAATTAGAACCCTTTTTGTATTTATTAACACTTTTATACGATAATGTTTCTCAAAATAGTTTTGGTGTATTCTAACTCTGAATTTCTGCAAAATTAACATGTATCGATATACAAACATCGGATTCTGGACTAATCTTAACTGATCAATGAATAATCAAATTAGAAACAAACCTATAATAGTTTATTTCTTTTATTGCTTTTTCTTGGGTAAATTGCACATATCCGCCCATATATATACCTTTAATTACACTAACCCCCCTACTAACTCATTAACTAGCTCTTAACTCCTCTCAATTCATGAGGAAGAAGGGTGGTACTTGCAATTTATTTTTCTCAAAATGCCATTTCGGAAATTCTATCCTGCACTAAATAGTTTTTTTTGTTTTTTTTTGGTTTTGTGGGGCGGGGCTGGGGTGGGTGTGTGTGTATGGGGTGTTAGCATTAGATGAGGGGTGTTATGTGCAACTTTCCCTTTTTCTTTTAACGGCAAAGTTGCCACTAAGTCCTCTTTCTCTTTCTAATTTCCCCTTGAGAATACACATTTCCAAGAATTCTCCCAGTAAAAACCACCGATCTCTCTCCCTCTCTCTCTCTCACTCTCTCATGGCCAAATCCTCAAAGCAAATTGCATCAGGTTTCCAAAGGCTTTATCTCCACCAAATCCCATCAAAACCCAATTCCCCAATCCCTAATCCAAGCCCCTCTATAGGAGAGCTTACTCCACTGAATTCCCCCCAAAACCCACCTCTCAAAATGGCATCTTTTCTCGAATCCTCTCCCAAAATCTCAAATCTTCAACCCCAAAAACCTTTTCCCCATCTGGGTTTTCCAATTCAAGGCAGCTAGTTTCAATTAGAACCTTCACTGCTGGGAAATTCAATGCTGGGTCTGGGAAATCAATAGTCAAGGATCCTCTATCAAAGATCAAAACTGGACTTTTGCAGTACAGGGAGGCTTTAGGGCTGCAGGTTGAGTCATTTTGGAAGAGGAATTACTTGGTTCTTGTAGGTGCTGGGGGTGTTGTTGTCTGCATTGCACTATGGAGGGTGATGTTTGGGGTTGCCAGCACTTTTGTCGGGCTTTCGGAGGGAATGGCGAAGTATGGGTTTCTTGCTTTGGCGGCCGCCATGGTTTCGTTTGGTGTGAGTATATCTCTATCATATTGTGTATGCCAAGTATTAAAAGGTTACTTGGAAGTCACAATGCAATGAAAGTTTGTTTTGCCAAGTATTAAAAGGTTACTTGGAAGTCACAATGCAATGAAAGTTTGTTTTGTTTGTGTACATGGTGTTCTTGTAGTTAATTATGGTTGTTAGTTGTGGGCATTGATGGAGAAACATTGGCATGTGCTTGATGGGTGATGTTCAGACATAACAGATGTGTTTAGGTTGGTATCGAGTAGGACATTTTTTACTTTATGAACTCGTTGGAATCAAGAAGATTTTGTAGATCATAGTAAATAAGGAAAAGCATTGGTAAAGATTCATGTTCCCTCTACATGAATTTTTACCATAAATTGGTGGTTCTATTATAGCATTTAGGACAAAAGGTTTCTAGTCTGCAAAGTTAAACTGCATAATCAGTTAAACCGGCTAATCATTAAGGATTTGTGTGACCTGTCATCGAACACATTTCTCTAACTTTATATTGGGGTAGACACACACAGAAAGATGTGCACATGCACACACACCCCTATATACCCCTTTTCACATATAGCTGTCACCTTATCTGGCACTTATTTTCCATGAGGCAGTAGCTTTTGATGGTTGCCACACTCGTGCTGTGCCTATCATGGTTGGTTACATGTTGAATTTTCCGTGTAAAGGATATGGCAGCTTTTTTCTTTGAAACAGACTTAAGATGCATTTATCCTCCTTTGTACTCACAATTTACTTATACATCTCCTGGCTTTTGTGAAGATGGCTCTATGCCTCTATGGTGTGTCTGAAGTTATTAGAAGAAAGTGATATAACAATCTTGGTTTCTGACTTCAATAGAAAGACCTAAAAAGATTCTTATTATTTTTATTTGTTTATTACTTATCCTGCGATGCAAAATTGCAAATAGTGGCACGTATGGTGATAGGGTTTGAGTAAACTTTCATTGTAAGACATCATGACTCCCTGATCAACAACATTTATGCTTTGATTCATGCCATCTTATTTTCTTTGCAGTTGAGTTTCGTTTAAGTCAATTTATGTTTTCAAGTTTCCGAATAATCCATGCACCTGGTTAACAGTTATGTTGACAGTAGATAATTATTCAAATGTGAAAAGGGCAAAAACCTGTATGGGTACTATAAGATCCAAGCAAAGCCATGGGGTAAACGTTATGCTATACTATATGTGCTTTAGGAAACTTTTAGTCTTTTCATTGTCAAGAAGACTAGATATTAGAAGGTTTACTTGTGTAGGATATTGTCCAAAAAAAGGAGTGTGTGTAGAGTTTTCTGATTGAAAATGTTTTGCGAGTGGATCCAGAATCTCTAGGAACATTTAGCTTAGCCTGCTTAGGTGTGAGTTTATTTCGTCTCCTACCCAGTCTTCTCCTGTTGACAAAATAAGCTGATGTGATGTGTTCTGTGAATGAACTTCAGACAAATCATACTTAGGATAGTTTTTAGCCTTTTATCAGGTTGAATCTAATTACGAAGATCTTTACAATAAATGTAAGAAAAAGGCGAAATAGAGTGGGAGGGAAGAGAAATAACTTGAAGTTCAAAACTTTCTGCAGTAGTTGCTTTAAATTAACCATTCAATCTTTACTCAGTTACACTTATTAAATGCAAATGATGATTTAAATTGCCCTTTTGAATTTGGTCATTTAAGAATAGCTTTTCCTCTTTTGTAATGGCATGAAGGCATGAACTGTGGGTAGGAAGAATGGGGTCAGTCGCAGGGAAGTGTTGGTCATGGTTGATGCGTGGCACATGTTATTACAGGCACAATAGAAAATATGAATAGACTTTACAATTTTCAATAAATCATACATATGTATGGAGAATGATTGAATTGAATTTTGTTTGCTTGCAACTATTTGAGGTGTTTAGTGAGACTATAGTATCAAAGAACATTGCGATATGAGCTTCTGTATAGAACGTTCCTTACCTTCAATCTTACCCTCAGTGGTTGTTTTGGAAAGACTCAAACTCTATTCCTGCAGTGGTCTCAGTTGATGCAAAAATCAGTACCGGTTAGCTTAAGACACTAGAAGTAATGTTAGACTGCAACTGCATCACACCCAAGTTAATACAATGAATGATGGAAGGCTGGTTTTTGGCAGAAAGCCAGAAACTCCCTTGAAAATGTATGATAGAAGTGTATATAGCAAATAGTTTTTCTGGGTCACTCTAGGAATTCTATTCTAGTTAGTATGTTGGTCTTTATGACAACCTTTTTGGTCATGTCTGATTTTCTTTTTCTATAGTTCTTATTTTGAAGGGCATAATGTAACCAAGTACTCTCCAGAGTTTGGAAATCCTGGGTGGTGTTTCAATAATCTTTGGCATCAGTAACTACTGGTCTAGTCTAACAAGCAATAACTACTCTTTAGCCTGCTAGCTGGTTTTATTCAAATTTTACAAAAAAAATAATAAAGAAAATAGGAATTTGTTATGGCTGAGGCTTTTGACGATAAATTTATTATAAATTGGGTAAAAAAGTAATTATTGTGTTTAAAAATTGACTTAAATCTACTAATGTGTTCCATGGAATTTGGAGTCAAAAGGATTTTGTTTTAACACTTTAGCCTTGCTGCTTGTCCTACATAAACTATAGAGTGAAATATGAGGCAGGGGTTTCTTTGTAGACTAATTCTCTAATTTAAATTCTATAAATTTTGAGTAAGTTATTGGTAGATGTCCTCCTTGTGAGAAGTGAGAACCAGTTATGTAATTAATGGGGGGAAGGAACAACCAGAAGGCAATAACAGATGATTTTAGTTTACCAACTAATTGCTGTGACATGGCAATAGGTATAAAGTTTTGGTTTAGAAAGCCTGGATGAGAATATTGGCTGCATCAGTGATGCCTTCCCTATTGTCACTGCAGCCCCATGTAAAGGGATTAGCAGCGAGGAGCTACTGGATCATGATTCCTACATAGCTAAATACAATGAGAAGTATTGAATTGAAGTGTTCCTTGATCACTGCATAGAGATATGTGTTAGCGAATGACACTTGTTCCTGAATCAAGGACTGCAAAACCTTGCATGTGCTTCCAGTATTGTGACTTGGTGAGTTAACTCCATTTGATACACAATCAAACAGTATACGTATATGTAAATATATATGGTGATGTAGATGTAGATCTAGATGGCTAAGGCGATGTGGATGTTGCTTTAGATGTCGATACCTATAAATGTTATTTGGAAAAAAAAATCATAAACTAGAAGCCTTATTGGGTTTCTTCCCAAATTTTCTAGATGAAGTAAAGAAAAAAAAGGATAATATACCAATACTGTTTCCTTGTATAACCCCAGTTTCCTCCTTTGAGTTCTCATATACCAACAAGGAAGCTACCTCCTCTATTTTCCATAGGATTCAGACAGAGTGGAGAATTCAAGTTTATTTCTCCTATCAAAATTTCATTTGCCAAAAGGTTGACTGATTATAAGCTTATTCTCCTGTCCCCATTGATATGTGATCCAGCACGTTCATGTTCATAGACCTTTTTGCAAATCAACTTGGCAGTTGATGTTAAGCTGACAGCTGGTCAACGAGATGTCAAATTCTACATGGAGATTTGTGAATATTCAGATCTAGTCCATTTCATTGTCACCGTATGATGGGTCTTGCTATACTTCAATAACAAGATGAAATTAGGAAAAAATGCACCATTGGGAAATTACAATGATAAATTTGCACCCAACAAAAATTTCTGCACCATATTTTAGCCTATTTTATCTCGCTTTTCATTCATGAATCTCCAGTCACATAATGCTGCATTTCTAAGAGGGATGCAAACCATCTGGTATCTTGACATGGCATGTATAGCTTAGAGTGCATTGTGTCATAATATTAAATTGTCTGTTGTACCTCCTTCATTGGAGCCATTCTCAATTTAGAGGGGAGAAATTTACCCAACCTCATGCTGATGGAAACTCAGATAGGGAAGCTGTGGTATTTTTGCAACACACAGCTAATGAAGTACACGCTTAACTTTTTCCTTTATCTCCTATATTTCCTTGTCTGCCATGTATGGACATATATTTCATATTGGCTTCTGCTTGATGTAGTACAGAATATCTGGAGTTTATTATCTTTCAGTTCCTAGCCCTGTAAGATTTGCAATCTGAATCTAACATTATCTCTTAAATACTGAAAATGTTCTTGTTGATTTGTAGAGCATGTGCGTTACTTTCAAAGAACATGCATCTTGTGCTGGCTTCTGTCTTTTTCGAAGTATATACTGCACGATATCTGTATAGTTTTTTCCCTCTAGGTTTTGTAGACTGTAGGAGTACAGTTTGAATCTACCAGCATTTTTTTTAACTTGGAGAAGGCATCTTTTCTTATTGCAGGGCATGTACATTAGGTCAAGGTTGACCATTAATCCTGATAAGATATATTGGATTGCGATGAGAAAGTTGAACACATCTGCTGGAATTCTTGAGGTAATGGGTGCCCCTCTAACTGGGACAGATTTGAGAGCATATGTGATGTCAGGAGGTGGACCGAAACTAAAGAATTTCAAGTTCAAGCTTGGTGGAAAGCGCTGTTTCCTCATATTTCCCATTCGTGGATCTGAAAGGAAGGGCCTTGTGAGTGTCGAGGCCAAAAAGAAAAAAGGCCAGGTTAGTTGAGCTATTGATCAAAGCTTCAGGGATAATGGGTTTCATTTCTTGAGTGCGTTGATCCTCCATTAGGTTGTCTAGTAACGTCATTGAAATATATTACTGATCAGTACCATGTCACTAAAAATCTAGATAATTTTAGATGCATTCAATTCATCAAAATCCAATTTGCGATACTGAGAGAGGAGAGCGCTACTATTTGGGCATTAGAGTTATTATCTAGTTAATTTCCACGAGTTCATTAACTTGTTTACTGGATCTATTTGTATGTTGATGTCCAACACAAATTAATGCATCAACGTTGCATACCAAGAGATTTTGAAACGTGTAGACAAAATCCAGAGTCATTCTGCAAACAGCTGTTAATTTATCTTATTTCTATTTTATCAAAGTTTTATTTTGTTCAGATTGTCTTTCTTGGCATTAACATTCTGATGATATGTGAACATTATTTTGTATTGTTGCAGTATGATATCAAGTTGCTTGCAGTTGATATACCAATGTTGCAAGGCCCTGATCAGAGGATTTTCATAATTGGGGACGAGGAAGAGTACAAAGTTGGTGGGGGCTTGATTTCTGAACTAAGAGATCCCATAGTAAAAGCAATGGCTGCTGAAAAAGAATTTGAGGATCTCGATCAAAAGGAGGAAGAGGAAGATGAAGAAAGGGAGCGCGAGGAGGCAGAGAGAAAGCACCAACAAGAGAGAGAGGAAGCAATTGGAGAAGAGAAAGAAGGCAGCATGAGCTTAGGAACCTGGAGGAGAAAAATTATGAAATGGTGATTTACATCTTTTCCAAATTGTTTGACAACTAATCAGCAGAAATTTGTATGTTGTTTCTTTTCCCCTAAGAAAGTGAGGTCTCTCAATAATCTGGCAAATTTTATCATCCCTTTCATCGGGATGATGTTTTCAACTCGAAATTTTGATGCGTGTAAAATTTTCGGATCATTCTTTCTCGATCAGGGGTCTTTGTAGAATGATTATCTGTGAGTCACATAAGATGACTCTGTTCTTGTATGAAGGTTTTGCATTGCTTCTGAGTGATACTTCTGTCATTTGGTTTTAAATACAGTATAATGCTTCTGTCATTTGATAGCACTTTTTTTTTGTCCCTCGGACTCATCGTTCTCTAGCACCCTTGCTTTATGAGAGGAGAAAAATAAGCTGTCTAGTGATCAAAAGGGTAAAAAAGAAAAGAAAAGAGATTCCTCTATTAATTCAAACTAGTATAGTGCACGTGCTTTGCGAGCATACATGTTTTGTTTTATGTTTTCAAATTTTTTAGTTGGTTGCAAAATAATGAAATGACTTGTATAGCAATATAAATTCTAAACAATTATAATTTTATTTAAATGAATAAATTATATGATAAAGCTGTATAAAGAATTGTATGATTACTTATTATAGTTTGGATAATTGTTATAATTTATTCGTAATTTATTAAAATAATTAGAATATATTAAATGATTTCTTCTCTTTTAAATATAATAATATTATACATAGCATAATTATAATACTATGAGTAACTACATTTTAATTTCATAATTAGTTTATTACAAGATAGTAAATAATTTCTGAATTGTATATATTAAAATTACAGTGTAATTTATTAATTTAAAAATATTATTAAAATTAATATACTATTAATACTATTATAATTACAATAAATACAAATTATTTTTCATACTATTATCATACTTTTAAAGGGCTAATAAGATGAAAGGTAATAGGCATTCCATAAGAGGTGAAACCCAAAGGCATAAGACATAAACTTAATGAATTGTTATTATTTTTAATTTTTCTAGAATGTTAAATATTATGTGAAGATAAATTAGGGATAAATTTCAAATTTTCCATTAAATAATATAATTAAATAATAAAATAATAGTGTGACTAGAGGTTTTGAAAAAGTTAGGAAATGCATAATTAATAAGAGATTATTTATAATTAGTGAATGATTAATTACAACTAATGACATTTAAAATTATCAAACTTAAAAGGGTAAAATGAAAATCAAAAGTTTTGACAAGGCAATCCTCTTTTATATATAGTATAGATATAGATAGATTGAATTTAGATCTCCATATTGAAAATTTGTACCGACGTATGTTATTTAATACACAGACTATCTAGAAATAGAAATTCAAAAGGATTTGTAGTGTTTTTTTATCACATATCGAGGGGCAAAAAATTAAACAATTTTTTTTATAACATATCAAAAGCTAAGCTCGGTCCAAAAAATAAAAAATAAAAAAAAAACAGGGGGGAAAAATTCCCAGGCTAACAACTCTGCTGTCAGCGTTCTGTTCACAAGCCTCCAAACTATTTGATTTACTTTTTCCTGAAAGAAATAAAGTTACCCTCATAACGAATAATTCACACAGAAAAGCTTAATGATTTACAAGCGACAATAAACTTAGAAACGTTACTAGTTCTTCAAGTTACTTGTAATGAATACTTCAGGCTAACAAAAATTTCACAATATTAGCAGCCGCAGCTCCTAGTTCTTGCTTCAACCTTTGAATTCATTGTTTGACATTTTGCCAGAAACAAATTAATTCTTTAAAGCGCATTATGTACTCATCTCAGCCAAATGTTCGGATCCATCCCTTTTAAAAGTATCTCTCATAACACCCAAAGAATGAAATATATACCCAAGAAATAAAAACTTTAACTTCAAAATCCACCAAAAAGTAAAAAGAAATGGAAGCAGCAAAGCTGCTCTCCTCAATTATAAACTGTATTAGGAGAACATTTAACATAGCGTCAGGTCATACAACTTTCATAAATTTCCAAGAAATGAGCATTGTGTGCCAGAATATTCATATACACAGAACAATAAGTCCTGCTAGCAACAAAAGGAGCCTTGTAACAGAGGCGGAAAAAAAAAATGGTGCCTCTACTTATTTTGATCTTTTCCTGATCATTTTAAGAAAAGAAAAAGGACTTGCAACAAAATTATGACAATTCTCAAGGTCAAGAGAGTTGGTTTGGGTACTGCTCGGCAGGACATGAATAAATGACAGTGGATCTCTTAAGGGGAGGAAATGGAGATCTCTTATTATCGAAGAAATCTTATTGCAGAGAAGAAACGAAAGGACTGTGCAACTCAATTATCCATCTTCCCAAAGAGGCGCTTCCTTATCTGCAGAGGACAAACCAGAGATTGTAACCATGCTCATAACAAACAATTATCTAAAACTTGTGAGAGACAAATATATGTGGATATTATAATGGAGCAATAAGAACCAAAGTTCAAAAAACAGGTGCATGGTATTGGCAGCTGTTCAACTTTGGATATTGGTAGTTTTCACTGTTCCAGATTGGAGTTTAGATTTCTAATAGCAGATACTTATTATCCCGCTATTGAAGATTATTTTTTAAACCCAAATCACTTGCGCAGGCACATGTCTATGGATACAAATAAGTTCCAAATGAGAAATATCACCCCTTGCCTTTATAAAGGTTAGCAAACTACATTATAAATTTAAGGGGAGAACAGGTAACTAAAATTTATGCATAATTAGTTTTAATATCGTAAATATAAGATCCTTATAACAAATTTAAAACAATTTATGATGCGTGTAAGTTTTATAAAACAAATTAAACAGTAGTATTGCCAATTTAACTCTTAAAAAGTTCTTTAATTTGGCATGTGGCCCCACATGTTTCTTAAAATCGATAATGTATATATCTCCTCTCTAAATGCATTTACAATATGATTTTCTTGAATCCACAATTAAATATAAATCAACAAAGGTGCTGAAGGCATATCCACCTGATTGTAAGATACCTAAACAGAACAGATTGTTTTCAAGGAGAGGTATATATCAATTCACTGAAAAAACCAGATTATTCTCTTCTATCAAAAATAAAAACAATTAACCCGGAATTACAGTTTCACTTACTTTCAGTCCATAAATGAGCCAAACCTTGAGTTCAAATCAGATCCAGGCCAAAGTGTGGAGAGATAGAGGAGGGATGAGGGACCAAACTTACCACTCAAAAATCGAGAAGTGAGATGGATAGAGATTCTGGTCAAGAGGCAAGAAATTGGCTGAGACAAGATATCAGGCAAGAGCGAAAAGCAGAGCTCAAATTTAGTTCCACATATTTGGCAAGTATGACACTGCAATAAGCTGCAGCGCTAGCAGCTAGCCATGTAATCAGAATCAGACATCATTAATACGTACTTGTAAGGTTTCTTAGGGATTCATTATGTCAGGAGAACACATTTGGTAAGATTTGATAAGAAAAATGGCAGGCTGCATAAATTGACAGTCCAAACCATCAGTCAGGTCCAGGCAACTTGTGCTTGAGTTCAAGCATAACCCAGAACGAGAACAAAGTTTTCAGCCAAAACATGAGCAATTCTAAAACTGCAACCAAATCCAATCCAACAAGAAGTTTTAGCAGCATTCATGTCAGCCTAACCAATGTTGGAAGTGCTAGAAGGATTCATGTCAGCATTGTCAGCCTAACCCATGTTGCAAATGAACCCTATATAACATGATTTGAGTTTTGCCACAAAGGTATTATACTGTTATGTAGATTGGCATTTGAGGACTAACCTCGGGTAATTTCTGCCTAAAAACAACCTCCAGTCTGGCATCCAATGTGTTCTCACATACAATTTTCCCATCTTGTGAAGCCAATACAACACCTCCAGAGCTGCAAATAAGTTGAAATACAAGATATGATTAACAAAAAGTTCATTAAATAGCAAATGAGAGATTTTTTTTAATGTGAAACAAGATAATTATCAAGAGAACAGGTAAAGCATTATATTAACTAAAAATTCATCTACTTCTCACAATCTACAGTATTTAAGAAATGCATGCACGCAAGAAAGATTTTTATTACTCTCCCTGTAGTACCAGCCTAAGTACAGCATTTCTATAACACTTTATTACCTTGAATATATTTTGATTCCAAATAGCCTATAGTGGAAATCATTACTTTGACGCATTAAAATTTTAATTAACTAATTCTCTAATGAACACCCCATCTACAAGTAAAGCATAGTCTCGCATGTGAAAATATATCCTTAACAAAGACACCGTAGCACGTGCAACTCAATAAATTTCTCCTTGCAGTAACAGTAAATTGCGTACTGACTAAAAAATTGGAAATGCTTTAGCTAAATACCCCAGGATGCTACAAGTTGAACAAAACTTCCGAAAGTATAAGGAGGGAAAAAGTTTCCCCATATAAGGAGAAAACCATGTGAACCAAGTCCAACAAGCTGGAAACTCACAACATAGAGTAACAACAAAAAGCTAGCCAATTTGATGGCTCCAACAGCAAAATAGCAACAACCAAAATATGCCAAAATGCAGAAACAATGATGTAATTGATTCACTACAAGTACAGAGATCAAAGTTAAAAAAATTCTATTGTATTAAAGCCACACACTAAAAATCTTAAATCAAAACTTATCCAAGAAATAAAAGTTAATTTTGCATATTAGTACAAGTTAAGAAAATTACCAAGACAGAGCATGTCCCCTATCACCTGCTGGAGGCGGTGGAAGATACACACGCTCATCAATAGTAATTTTAGGAGCATGAACTTTAGCTTTCTCTGCATATTCTTGTTTTGCAGCATCCAAGATCGATTTTATCAGTTTAGTATCCATCTCTCTACAGCGCAACAAGACAGATGGCTCTTTCAGTCGCAGTAAACTCTGTGATTTCAAAGAAAAAAGATCCAGTCACTAAAAATCATTCTGAACATACAAATAATATGTAGAAATGGGTAAGGGATACAGTTGCCAGAACCTTAGTTTCCCTGAAGAGACTAAAAAATTCGAATTCATAAGAAATTAGGAGGCCATAAACTGTAAATAATGATAAAAGACTCCATATGAAGTATCATCTAACGAGTTCAATGTGAGCTGTCTATCTGTTTTATAAAGCAGATTTTCAATCAAAACCTGAATATACTGAAACTTTTAGGTCCTTAGCTGACCTCAGTTTCTATGAATGAGAACATGCGATCACTGGTGACTTGTCTTAAAACACTTCATTTCCCAATATATTTCCTCTTATTACAACAACAAAAAAGAATCCTTTAACCCAAAATTTTCAGACCGGCTTATTCATAATCATTAATTGGTCATAAGTTGCTCTGCAACACGTTTTCCTTATTCACAAACATCATTTGATCATAAAATGATTATAACGTAGGTCCCGTATGTCTCCCTGACTAATGAAACACAAAATAATGGCCAAACATTGAATATATAAGTTGCCTGCATCATACCTGAACAATCAAGTCTTTCAGAAGTTTTCGATAAGCCTCAGTATTGCCAGAAACACGTAGAAGCTCCTTGCTAGCAGATTCTTTCATAGAATTCACCAAATCATCTTGGGCTTGGAGAACTTTAATACGCGATGCATTTAGCTGCATTGAGTACTCACTGCAGAGATAATGCACCATAAAAATGTGATAATAAACAGAGGTAACATAACAAAAGATGACACAGTATTCTTGAATGACGGGCTCGTGCAGTTGATAGATTCAATTGCTTATGATGGAAGAGGTCACAGGGTTAGCCAGGTTGCCTGCCTATTCAGAGGAGCTTTCTCCCCTAATAATGGTAAGAATGGGAGTTTTCCATATTTCTATTTGAAAACAAACACGACATTACATAACACAATGAATATATCCAATATCACAAGTATATGCAATTATGCATCTTGATGTAAATACTATAAAAGTAATCATGAACAGCTTCAGATAGACAAATGAGCGGAAGCTAAACAAAGCATCAAATTTGCAATTCTCTTCCAAATGCCATTTGAAATCGGAACCATAAAGGCTTCATAGAAATCACAAGCTTTTGCTGCATGTTTACTACTTCAGTCAACTCAGTTCAAATGGATACGATGATCCATTTTGAATTCTCACAATCACATAAATGCTGGCTAGATCCAGAGAGGTTACACTATGAAGGTTTTCGCATCAAGGAGTTCAAGACAATAGTGGAAGGGCGAATGTGAAAAGATGTTCATAAGCATCTACCATAAATGCATAGAATTCCAGTCGATATAGAAGTCTACTATCAGCATCTCAGACATAGAAATTCAGATTGAATATTCAAATACATTTTCCAGCAGCCAGATCGATCCGTTACATACATAGGGCTTCATTTGAAATAAAAAGCAAAGGCAAAGCAACTTAACGTGCAAGAAATCATAGCACTGATATAGTAAGTTAAAGTGAGATAGAATAAGATGTCTCTTCTTATAAATTAGATGATAGAAGCTTTGCAATAATAAGGAATTTGATTTTTGAGATAATTGAGTACTTACATTTTTCTGCGGATGTCAACCTGTTTTTCTTTACGCTCATATTCTTGACGAATCTTCCTTTTTTCAGCTTCAACAAGCTGCAATTTTTCTATGTTGAATTCCTAAACACAACACAAAACATTATCAAACTCAACCAAATAAGCTGGGGATTAAAAAATGAGAACTCAGATATAAAGTAATAGAATACTATATTCATTTCAAGACAAAACAGCATGACTTATCGCAAATTCAAAGACCATTCATAATTATATTACAACCATAAGAGAGTAGTCTACGAACCAAGAATCCGGTAGCACCTAGAATGACCAAGTTTTGGTGAATGAAGAGCATAAGAAAATTCAACAAAAAGTTCAGCAAAGTTCTAGTACAAAACCAAACAATTGGTACTCATATGGATACAACAAAACTCACATAACTGTACAACTCACTAATAAGGTTATAATCACAAATAAAATTATGGAATATAAGAAACAACGACAAACTTTCATCATTTGATATTATTATATGTAAGACGAAATAATCCACCTTTTTAACTTCAGAATCTATTATTTATGAATGCATAAGTAGGTCCAAATTATCCGTGAAGAAACAGGTTTTTCCGTACAAATAAATAAATTTATGCACACAAAGAAATTGGCATTGTGATGTTTTGAGTCTTTTGACTAGTTGAGAAACCAATTATTTTTTCACACTTTGTCATGACTCTTAAATGACAAATTAATAAAGACCTTGTCATAAATCATCCAGTGTCAAATAATTCAGAAAGAAATAAAATTAATCAACGTAGCCTCAAATCATCACAAAAACCAACCAAAATGCGATTTTGACGAAAACCCAGATAACGAATAGCAATCAGAAACAAAACTCGATCAAAAAAATTATGAAAAAAAAAACCTCTTCAGCGGAGAGAGAAATCTCGCTGGCTTTCTCCTCGGCCTCCTGCCGAATGAATCGGACCATCTGCTGGATTTGCTTCGATACATCGGAGTCATTCATCGTTTTCTCCCCTCTCGTTTCTCCTCCCTCTCAATTACCAGAATTAGGGTTTTCTTTGGTGCTCCAAAATTTTCTATTAAAACAGGATCTGATCCCTAACCACGACGAGAAAAAAAGAAGAGAAGAGAATCAGATAAGAGACGGGATCTTATGCGATTGAAAGCGATTGCAGAGAAAAGAAATTAATAAAATCCTACCGTCTCCAAAATTATTTTCTTTTTTTTCTTTTTCAAGTGTTTGCCACGTGACACGTTAAAGGTGATGATGCGAATTTGTATGAAAAAATTTTTCGGTGAGATTTAGGGGAACAAGAATGTTTTGGGGGCCATATGCAAAAACTCCTAAAGATCAAGGGGTTTTTCGGAATAAAAAAAGTTAAGGTGGTTTTAATGAAACACTCCCCAAAGATCAGGGGTGTTTTCTGCAATAGATTATTCTCTGAGATAACGCAATAATGTCGTTATGGGCTGCTGATAAAATTGAGCTTCTTTTCACAAACTTGTAAATTATTATTATTATTGTGTCCTAATATAGTGAGGCCATAGTCTGCTCCTCAGAAGGGATTGAGTGTTTTGTGTCTTAAGCTCAAAGATAGGAAAATTAATAAAGAAAGGTATTAAGTTGAAAATACTCTCAGGGCAAGTATTCCCACGGAATCCAAATGCAAGTGCTCTATACTAATCGTTTGCGTGTGCGCGCAATGCACACGTGCGAACACTTTTTCTTTCACTTTTCTGATAACACACTAGCAACTTACTTAATCACCACCACTTAGAGTATTTAATGTAACCGAAGCTCATTTCCAGCCAGGGAACATGAAACCTCGTACAAAACTGGCACGTGGAAGAAATTACGAAGAAAAGCACAGATTTACCGGCATTCAATCCGAGTCGGATTCATCCCAAGTAGCGCCCGAGAGTGGTTCGAAAAAGTCAATGATCCTGTAGCGAATGCCTGAGACTAGGTGCCAATACTTTCCCCTAGGTGCACATTGCCTCGCCAGCTTAGGCCCGCTACTGCCGACGGTAAGAATTCGAAGCTCTGGGAGTTGCTGTTCAAAACTCTTTGGAAATGAAGTCAACAGAGGGCAGCCAGAGATAACAAGAGACTCCAGTTGGGTGAGGCTTCCTAATCCGTGTGGTAGATAGCTCAGATAACTGCAACCCGTAATTGACAAAGATGTAAGTGTATTAAGGCCTCCAATCGAGTCTGGCAAAGATGTCAGATAACTGCACCTCCAAATTGACAAAGATGTAAGTGTATTAAGGCCTCCAATCCAGTCTGGCAAAGATGTCCATTTTAGTTGTTTGATCGACAAAGACGTAAGTGCAGTAAGGTGTACAAGAGACGGAGGCAAAGATAACAGCGTATGGGACTCAACACTTAGGCTTCGGAGACTAGTTAGACGTCCGAGACACTCTGGCAATTTAGTCATTGAAGGGCAATTGGTAATTGCTAGCGTCTCTAGGGCGGTGAGTCGTGCTAGCCCATCTGGCAAACTTTTCAAATTCTCACATGATTCGATCGATATAGACTTGAGATTAGTGAGTAGCTCCAAGTTTTCTGACAACGAGTATAGGTTTGGGAGCTTGTAAAAACTTAGCTCCCGAAGAGATGAACCAGGTAACTCTATTGGATTGCCCATGATCAGTTTATCACACCCTCTCAGTGCAAGTCTTTCAAGGGTGGTAAGGTGTTGCAGTTGCAGGCTCCTTCCTTCTGTAATTTCTGATGAACCGACAAGATTATTGCAGTATCTAATGTCTAGATTCTTGAGGGATCTCAGACCGCATATGAAATCATCTGACAGTGAGATTAGCTCATTGCATGATTTTATTGATAAAGACTCTAGCTGCGTAAGAAACGTGCTCGGGTATCTTGTTTCCTCTTCGGTTAACAATAATACCAGCTCGTTACATGCATCTACATGCAACTCTTTCAAGGAGTTCATTTTATGGAAGAAGCCTTGTTTTGGGCGAAGAAGAGGGCATCCGCTCACCTGTAGAATTTGGATAGATGGTATCTGTGGAATTGTTCTTAGCTCGGGGCAATCACAGATATCTAGGTCGATAAGCCGAGGGAAAAATGTCGATGCTCCTGCTACTTGTAGTTCCATCCATTCTTCCAAATTAGCCATTCCAGCTAACATGAACGCCTTCAGTGATGGGAATACTTCAATTACACTACTTCCCTGGCTGCCATAGAAATCATTTTGATTGCTTCCAAGGGACTGAACTCCATCCATTCCCCTTATGATCAGAACCTCAAGAAACCGGAGCTGTCCAAGCGACGGGAGACAGTGGCATCTACTGCAATTATACAGATAAACCTCAACCAAATTTGGCAGATACACCTCACACTGCATCATCCATTTCGGAAAATTAGCTCCTCCATATTCTCCTATTCTCAACAACTTAATGTTCTCGTGAGGTTGAAGAGCTTCTATCACCTCCTGAAAGTTCTCCGTACTGGGATCACGCTCCTGAAAGTTCTCCGTACTGGGATCACGCTGAAGAGCTTCTATCACCTCCTGAAATTTCTCCGTACTGGGAGTACTGAGATCACGCTTCCAACAGAGATCTAGATACAAAAGATCACGTTTGGAACATAAGTCTGCTTCTTTGGCATCTGAAGCAATCTTCACATTATTAAGGCCACGTAGTTGTAGCTTGCCTCCGATGTTCAAGTGTTTCAGCTCACTTATGTTTCCACTGCTGGCTTTGGCACCAAGAACATACACTGATAGTGTACGTAAGCACTTTAAATTCCCCATACCTACTGGCATATGGGTTAGCGCAACACACCCACCGATATATAAATGTCTAAGTTTTTCCATGTTCTTGATCCCCTTCGGAAGTTGACGAAGATTTCTACATTTCTCTAGTTTCAAAGTTTGCAGATGAAAAAGGCGACACGTGGCTTCTGGCAAAGTTTCTATATGGGTGTCTGATAGATCTAGGTACCTTAAATGCCTCAACTTGTCGATATCTCGCAATGCCTCCTTTAAGTAAATACGCGGTAGAGCCAACACCCTTAAGGACTTTGCTTTCAACCAGACATGTAAATTACTCACGGTAGATCCATTAAAATATTGCAACGTAACAAGTGTGTGCAAGCTCTTGGAGAAATTACATATGGTCCTATCAATGCTTGTTTCGGTGGTTTTCCAATTAATTGAGACATGACGCAATTTAGCACCCTGACTTCCTTCTGGCTCTTTATCTTCAAGAATGCTGCATACATTTTTAACAATATCTTGTGAAAGGTCATGAATAAGATCATGCATCTTACAGTATGTGGTTGTCATAAAAAGACGGTGGTATTCTTGGAAACGATAAGGCAAGAGATAAAACAAGTCATCATGTCTCTCCACCAAGAATGAGTAAGGATCGACTTCAACAATTTGCAAGAAAGACCTTGCTACCAGTTCATCGAACATCTCTTTCCCTTTGTCTTCAATCTCCATACCTCCTTCACATTGGATGAAACCATTAGCCATCCATAGTTGAATCAATAGCTCCTTGCTCATGGTATAGTCCTTTGGGAAGACAGGAAAGCAAGCAAAGCATTCTTTCAAATGAGAAGGCAAGTGATCATAGCTCAGCCTCAAGGCAGGTAGGATGCCATTCTTCGAGGGTGCTGATTTCCAAGTTTCACTCTCTAGCACAGACAACCACTGCCTTTCATTCGTTTTGACACGCATGAAGCTCCCCACCATCTCCGCTGCCAGAGGCAATCCTCCGAACTTTTTGACGATTTCCTTCCCGATATTTACCAACTCAGGAGGCTCTTCAGATCCACTAGCGAATGCTCTCCGCTTGAAAACACGCCAACAATCTTCATCAGACAATGGAGCTAACATGTAAGAATCTATGGTTCTCATGACGGATGAAACTATGTCGCTTCTTGTTGTCACCAGAATCACACTCCCTTGACCTCCTGTGACAATAAAACTCTTAGTTCTTGCCACTTAGTAGCATCTTCGTTCCATACATCATCAAGCACTAGGAGATATCTCTTCGAACCTAGAGCTTCTTTAAGTTTGTTCTGCAACAGATCCATGCTCAAACCATGACATGGATTTCCCGTGGCTGATTTGATAATTTCTTCGATGAGTCTTTTAACATCAAATTCTTCAGAAACACAGACCCACATGCGTAGTTGAAAATGCCCTTTAACCCTTCTTTGATCATTGTAGACAATTTGGGCGAGTGTTGTCTTTCCTAGTCCTCCCATACCGACAATAGGAAGGACTGAAACATGGTCTCCACTATGTATAGAGCGAACCAACATGTCTACAATCTTATCTTTATCCTCTCTTCTTCCAACGACATCAGATTCTATAACAAAAGAATGCGTCTCTGTTCTCTTATTGTTTCCATGCTGGAGACTGCTAGATGGGTTCAGATGAAACTTAGTTTTCTCTTCAGCAATGGCATCCAATCTCTTCACAATTTCTCCAATCCTACGACAAGTTCTTTCACGAAACAAAATCGGGTTTCCATAGGAGAAGAAGTGGCTTACCTTGCTCATAAGTTTGTCCCGGGACTCAATCTTTTGTCGCATACATTCCCAGAGGAACAAATCTAGTACATCGTCAGCGTCATAGGCCGCATCTTTGAGCTTCGCCAACCAGTCTCTGAGCGCATGGTTCTTGAGCTGTTGATCTTCTGCATCTTTAAGAACTGCCAGGATAGCGGAAAGAGTGCTCTCTAGCTTCAACATATCTTTGCGGACTTTGGCAGCCCGTAATGTTTTGAAGTGGTCAATGAGAGGAGATGCTGCCTTCTGTAAAACTACCTTCGCAAGAGCACTAGCAATTATTTCAGCCATTGCTTCAGAGAATCAAAGGGTTGAACCTTAGCTCTTATGCAAGTAGAGAGAAGAAAGAAAGAGTAAAGAAGAAGATCAAATATGTGTGATTTTTAAGCGTTGTATCTAGTCAATAATGGATGGCTTTCTTTTTCCACAAAGATTCCTTTTCATGTCTCTTTCTATGAACCTTCCTTCTTTTTTTTGGTTATTTCCCTAAAAATCTAAAAAAGATAAATGAAATCAAAGAAATAGCTTTAGTACAATGTGGGGTCCACATTTTATCATTTTTAAGCCCATTTCATAACTTTTTAGGAGGAAATGAGTTTTTCTTCTTTTGGGACCCACATACACTATTACCAGTCACATGGGTGTGGCTCACATGTAATATATTTCTTTGTTTTCTTCTCTCAACCAAAGCAAAGATATCAAAGTTAGAGTCAAATGAGACAAGGGCTTGTCTCCTCATTTCTTACATTTCCTCCTATCTTTTTTTGCAAACAAACAGCCCCTTAATTAATTGGCGACAAGACTTGATTTATGTTAAAGTTGTGGACGTGAATTCACAGCATTAACAAAAGAAACGAGATCTTCTATATTATGAGGGCATGCTTGGTTTGGCCTTAGTTTATATAGACAGCGCGTGGAGAAGAACAGCTTTTTCCCCCTCCTAGAAGCCACCTAAACAACAATGTAATAATACAGTAATCATCTTTTATTTTTATTTTATATATAAACCATATTTATAGTTAATTTTTATTGCAATCAATCAACTCCTAGTCAAATTTTCACTAAAAACTAAAAATAAGATTAAGCAATTTAGGTTCAATGTACGTTAATTGTATTCTAATAAGACCTAAATATTAAAGAAATGAGTCACGTATATTGAATATGAGTTTTAAAGTTAATTTTGGGCCTTAGCGCTTATGTAAGTAGAGAGAAGAAAGAAAAAGTAAAGAAGAAGATCAAACATATGTGGTTCTTATGCATTGTATCTAGTCAATCCTGGATGACTTCGTTTTTCCACAAAGATTCCTTTTCATGTCTCTTTCTATGAACCTTCCTTCTTTTTTGGTTATTTCCTAAAAATCTAAAAAGATAAATGAAATCAAAGAAATAGCTTTTTAGATAATGCGGCCCACATTTTATCATTTTAAGCCCATTTCATAACTTTTGGAGGAAATGAGTTTTTCTTCTTTTGGACCCACATACACTATTACCAAATACACGCTGTAATACATGTAATATATTTCTTTGTTTTCTCTCAACCAAAGAAAGATATCGTTGAGTCAAATGCATAAAGCCATTCTCATTTCTTACATTTCCTCCTATCTTTTTGCAAACAAACAGCCCCTTAATTAATTGGCGACAAGACTTGATTTATGTTAAAGTTGTGGACGTGAATTCACAGCATTAACAAAAGAAACGAGATCTTCTATATTATGAGGGCATGCTTGGTTTGGCCTTAGTTTATATAGACAGCGCGTGGAGAAGAACAGCTTTTTCCCCCTCCTAGAAGCCACCTAAACAACAATGTAATAATACAGTAATCATCTTTTATTTTTATTTTATATATAAACCATATTTATAGTTAATTTTTATTGCAATCAATCAACTCCTAGTCAAATTTTCACTAAAAAACTAAAAAATAAGATTAAGCAATTTAGGTTCAATGTACGTTAATTGTATTCTAATAAGACCTAAATATTAAAGAAATGAGTCACGTATATTGAATATGAGTTTTTAAAGTTAATTTTGGGCCTTAGCGCTTATGTAAGTAGAGAGAAGAAAGAAAAAGTAAAGAAGAAGATCAAACATATGTGGTTCTTATGCATTGTATCTAGTCAATCCTGGATGACTTCGTTTTTCCACAAAAGATTCCTTTATGCCTCTTTCTATGAACTTTCCTTCTTAATTTCTCTCCTGTTTTCTACTGAATTGGGACATGAAATGTTTATTAATTAACTGGGAGCACTACTTGACTTGTTAAAATTGTGGACGTGAATTCACAGCATTAACAAAAGAAATGAGGGCGCTCAAGAGGCCATACTTGCTCTACGCCGCTCCATCGCGCCTGCCGATTTCCGCCTCATACCAAACGCCATCAAAAAAAAAAGAAAAGAAAAGAAATGAGATCTTCTATATTATAAGGGGCTGTTTGGTTTTTTTCAGATGCCACCTTAACAAGAATGTAATTATATAGTAATTACTTTTTATTTTCAATTTATACATAAACCATATTTATAGTTAGTGTTTGTTGCAATTAATCAACTCCTAGTTAAATTTTCAGGCCTTATTGGTTAAGTGAGTCACTTTATAGGCCTTATCGTCGTCTGAGTCAATTTTTAGGCCTTATTGGAAACCGCGTGTCAATTTTTAGGCCAATTTGGTAATTTAGCCCATTAGCAACTTACTTAATCATCACTTAATATTCGAAGGTACAGCAGTAATTTAAAACCCGGAGTTGGAGAAAGTAAGCAATTAAATTAAATGAACTAGAAAGGTAGACTAATAATATGCCAAAATATTTAATGTAACCGAAGCTCATTTCCAGCCAGGGAACAGAAAACCTCGTACAAAACTGGCGTGTGGAAGAAAATGAAGAAAAGCACAGTTTTACCGGCATTCAATCCCAAGTAACGCCTGAGGGTGCTTCGTCAAAGTTAATGTTCCTGTAGCGAATGCCTGAGACTAAGTGCCAATATTTTCCCCTAGGTGTACATTGCCTCGCCAGCTCAGGCCCGCTCCAGCTGATGGTAAGATATCGAAGCCTTGGAAGTTGCTGTTCAAAACTCTTTGGAAATGAAGTCAACCGAGGGCAGCCCCAGAGAGAAAGATCCTCAAGTTGGGTGAGGCTTCCTAATCCGTGTGGTAGATAGCTCAGATCACTGCAACTCCAAATTTTCAGTTCTGTAAGTGTATTAAGGCCTCCAATCCAGTCTGGCAAAGATGTCAGATAACTGCAGCTCGTAATTGACAAAGATTCAAGTGTATTAAGGCCTCCAATCCAGTCTGGCAAAGATGTCCATTTTAGATCTTGGATCGACAAAGATGTAAGTGCAGTAAGGTGTACAAGAGAACGAGGCAAAGATAACAGCGTATGGGACCCAACACTTAGGCTTCGGAGACTAGTTAGACGTCCGAGGCACTCTGGCAATTTAGTCATTGAAGGGCAATTGGTAATCTCTAGCGTCTCTAGTGCGGTGAGTCGTGCTAGCCCATCTGGCAAACTTTTCAAATTTTCACATGATCTGATCGATATATACTTGAGATTAGTGAGTAGCCCATCTGGCAAACTTTTCAAATTTTCACATGATCTGATCGATATATACTTGAGATTAGTGAGTAGCGGCAAGTTTTCTGACAACGAGTATAGGTTTGGGAGCTGGCAAAAACTTAGCTCCCGAAGAGATGAACCAGGTAACTCTATTGGATTGCCCATGATCAGTTTATCACACCCTCTCAGTGCAAGTCTTTCAAGGGTGGTAAGGTGTTGCAGTTGCAGGCTCCTTCCTTCTGTAATTTCTGATGAACCGACAAGATTATTGCAGTATCTAATGTCTAGATTCTTGAGGGATCTCAGACCGCATATGAAATCATCTGACAGTGAGATTAGCTCATTGCATGATTTTATTGATAAAGACTCTAGCTGCCTAAGAACATGCTCGGGTATCTTGTTTCCTCTTCGGTTAACAAGAATACCAGCTCGTTACATGCATCTACATGCAACTCTTTCAAGGAGTTCATTTTATGGAAGAAGCCTTGTTTTGGGCGAAGAAGAGGGCATCCGCTCACCTGTAGAATTTGGATAGATGGTATCTGTGGAATTGTTCTTAGCTCGGGGCAATCACGGATATCTAGGTCGATAAGCCGAGGGAAAAATGTCAATGCTCCTGCTACTTGTAGTTCCATCCATTCTTCCAAATTAGCCATTTCATCTAACATGAACGCCTTCAGTGATGGGAATACATCAATTACACTACTTCCCTGGCTGCCATAGAAATCATTTTGATTTTGATTGCTTCCAAGGGACTGAACTCCATCCATTCCCTGTATGCTCAGAACCTCAAGAAACCGGAGCTGTCCAAGCGACGGGAGACAGTGGCATCTCCTGCATTTATACAGATGAACCTCAACCAAATTTGCCAGATACACCTCACACTGCATCATCCATTCCGGAAAATTAGCTCCTCCATATTCTCGTATTCTCAACAACTTAATGTTCTCGTGAGGTTGAAGAGCTTCTATCACCTCCTGAAAGTTCTCCGTACTGGGATCACGCTCCTGAAAGTTCACCGTACTGGGATCACGCTGAAGAGCTTCTATCACCTCCTGAAATTTCTCCGTACTGGGAGTACTGAGATCACGCTTCCAACAGAGATCTAGAAAAAAAAGATCACGTTTGGAACATAAGTCTGCTTCTTTGGCATCTGAAGCAATCTTCACATTATTAAGGCCACGTAGTTGTAGCTCGCCTCCGATGTTCAAGTGTTTCAGTTCACTTATGTTTCCACTGCTGGCTTTGGCACCAAGAACATACACTGATAGTGTACGTAAGCACTTTAAATTCCCCATACCTACTGGCATATGGGTTAGCGCAACACACCCACCGATATATAAATGTCTAAGTTTTTCCATGTTCTTGATCCCCTTCGGAAGTTGACGAAGATTTATACAGTTCTCTAGTTTCAAAGTTTGCAGATGAAAAAGGCGACACGTGGCTTCTGGCAAAGTTTCTATATCGGTGTGTGATAGATCTAGGTACCTTAAATGCTTCAATTTGTCGATATCTCGCAATGCCTCCTTTAAGTTAATACCCGGTAGAGCCAACACCCTTAAGGACTTTGCTTTCAACCAGACATGTAAATTACTCACGGTAGATCCATCAAAATATTCTAACGTAACAAGTGTGTGCAAGCTCTTGGAGAAATTACGTATGGTCCTATCAATGCTTGTTTCGGTGGTTTTCCAATTAACTGAGACATGACGCAATTTAGCACCCTGACTTCCTTCTGGCTTCTTATCTTCAAGAATGCTGCATACATTTTTAGCAATATCTTGTGAAAGGTCATGAATAAGACCATGCATCTTACAGTATGTGGTTGTCATAAAAAGACGGTGGTATTCTTGGAAACGATAAGGCAAGAGATAAGACAAGTGATCATAGCTCTCCATCAAGGCTGAGTAATGATCGGCTTCAACAATTTGCAAGAAAGACCTTGCTACCAGTTCATCGAACATCTCTTTCCCTTTGTCTTCAAGCTCCATACCTCCTTCACATTGGATGAAACCATTAGCCATCCATAGTTGAATCAATAGCTCCTTGTTCATCTTATAGTCCTTTGGGAAGATAGGAAAGCAAGCAAAGCATTCTTTCAAATGAGAAGGCAAGTGATCATAGCTCAGCCTCAAGGCAGGTAGGATGCCATTCTTTGAGGGTGGTGAATTCCAAGTTTCACTCTCTAGCACAGACAGCCACTCCCTTTCAGCCGTTTTGAAACGCATGAAGCTCCCCACCATCTCCGCTGCTAGAGGCAATCCTCCGAACTTTTTGACGATTTTCTTCCCGATATTTACCAACTCAGGAGGCTCTTCAGATCCACTAGCAAATGCTCTCCGCTTGAAAACACGCCAACAATCTTCATCAGACAATGTAGCTAACATGTAAGAATCTACGGTTCTCATGACGGATGAAACTATGTCGCTTCTTGTTGTCACCAGAATCACACTCCCTTGACCTCCCTGTGACAATAAAACTCTTAGTTCTTGCCACTTAGTAGCATCTTCGTTCCATACATCATCAAGCACTAGGAGATATCTCTTCGAACCTAGAGCTTCTTTAAGTTTGTTCTGTAACATATCCATGCTCAAACCATGACATGGATTTCCCGTGGCTGATTTGATAATTTCTTCGATGAGTCTTTTAACATCAAATTCTTCAGAAACAAAGACCCAAATGCGTAGCTGAAAATGCCCTTTAACCATTCTTTGATCATTGTAGTCAATTTTCAGTTCTGTAAGTGTATTAAGGCCTCCAATCCAGTCTGGCAAAGATGTCAGATAACTGCAACTCGTAATTGACAAAGATTCAAGTGTATTAAGGCCTCCAATCCAGTCTGGCAAAGATGTCCATTTTAGATCTTGGATCGACAAAGATGTAAGTGCAGTAAGGTGTACAAGAGACCGAGGCAAAGATAACAGCGTATGGGACCCAACACTTAGGCTTCGGAGACTAGTTAGACGTCCGAGACACTCTGGCAATTTAGTCATTGAAGGGCAATTGGTAATCTCTAGCGTCTCTAGTGCGGTGAGTCGTGCTAGCCCATCTGGCAAACTTTTCAAATTTTCACATGATCTGATCGATATATACTTGAGATTAGTGAGTAGCGGCAAGTTTTCTGACAACGAGTATAGGTTTGGGAGCTGGCAAAAACTTAGCTCCCGAAGAGATGAACCAGGTAACTCTATTGGATTGCCCATGATCAGTTTATCACACCCTCTCAGTGCAAGTCTTTCAAGGGTGGTAAGGTGTTGCAGTTGCAGGCTCCTTCCTTCTGTAATTTCTGATGAACCGACAAGATTATTGCAGTAGCTAATGTCTAGATTCTTGAGGGATCTCAGACCGCATGTGAAATCATCTGACAGTGAGATTAGCTCATTGCATGATTTTATTGATAAAGACTCTAGCTGCCTAAGAAACATGCTCGGGTATCTTGTTTCCTCTTCGGTTAACAAGAATACCAGCTCGTTACATGCATCTACATACAACTCTTTCAAGGAGTTCATTTTATGGAAGAAGCCTTGTTTTGGGCGAAGAAGAGGGCATCCGCTCACCTGTAGAATTTGGATAGATGGTATCTGTGGAATTGTTCTTAGCTTGGGGCAATAACGGATTTCTAGGTTGATAAGCCGAGGGAAAAAAGTCGATGCTCCTGCTACTTGTAGTTCCATCCATTCTTCCAAATTATCCATTCCAGCTAACATGAACGCCTTCAGTGATGGGAATACTTCAATTATACTACTTCCCTGGCTGCCATAGAAATCATTTTGATCGCTTCCAAGGGACCGAACTTCAGCCATTCCCCTTATGATCAGAACCTCAAGAAACCGGAGCTGTCCAAGCGACGGGAGACAGTGGCATCTACTGCAATTATACAGATAAACCTCAACCAAATTTGGCAGATACACCTCACACTGCATCATCCATTTCGGAAAATTAGCTCCTCCATATTCTTGTATTTTCAACAACTTAATGTTCTCGTGAGGTTGAAGAGCTTCTATCACCTCCTGAAAGTTCTCCTTACTGGGATCACGCTGAAGAGCTTCTATCACCTCCTGAAAGTTCTTCGTACTGGGATCACGCTTCCACGAGAGATCTAGAAACAAAAGATCATGTTTGGAACATAAGTTTGCTTCTTTGGCATCTGAAGCAATCTTCACATTATTAAGGCCACGTAGTTGTAGCTCGCCTCCGATGTTCAAGTGTTTCAGCTCTCTTATGTTTCCACTGCTGGCTTTGGTGCCAAGAACATACAGTGATAGTGTACGTAAGCATGTTAAATTCCCCATACCTATTGGCATATTGGTTAGCGCATAACACCCACCGATATATAAATGCCTAAGCTTTTCCATGTTCTTGATCCCCTTCGGAAGTTGACGAAGATTTGTACAGTTCTCTAGTTTCAAAGTTTGCAGATGAAAAAGGCGGCACGTGGCTTCTGGCAAAGTTTCTATATCGGTGTGTGATAGATCTAGGTACCTTAAATGCCCCAACTTGTCGATATCTCGCAATGCCTCCTTTAAGTTAATACGCGGTAGAGCCAACACCCTTAAGGACTTTGCTTTCAACCAGACATGTAAATTACTGACAGTAGATCCATTGAAATATTTCAACGTAACAAGTGTGTGCAAGCTCTTGGAGAAATTACGCATGGTCCTATCAATGCTTGTTTCGGTGGCATTCCAATTAACTGAGACATGACGCAATTTAGCATCCTGACTTCCTTCTGGCTCCCTATCTTCAAGAATGCTGCATACATTTTTAGCAATATCTTGTGAAAGGTCATGAATAAGATCATGCATCTTACAGTATGTGGTTGTCATAAAAAGACGGCGGTATTCTTTGAAACGATAAGGCAAGGGAAAGGGATCATAGCTCTCCCTCGAGGCTGAGTAATGATCGACTTGAACAATTTGCAAGAAAGACCTTGCTACCAGTTCATCGAACATCTCTTTCCCTTTGTCTTCAAGCTCCATACCTCCTTCACATTGGATGAAACCATTAGCCATCCATAGTTGAATCAATAGCTCCTTGTTCATCTTATAGTCCTTTGGGAAGATAGGAAAGCAAGCAAAGCATTCTTTCAAATGAGAAGGCAAGTGATCATAGCTCAGCCTCAAGGCAGGTAGGATGCTATTCTTTGAGGGTGGTGAATTCCAAGTTTCACTCTCTAGCACAGACAGCCACTCCCTTTCAGCCGTTTTGAAACGCATGAAGCTCCCCACCATCTCCGCTGGCAGAGGCAATCCTCCGAACTTTTTGACGATTTTCTTCCCGATATTTACCAACTCAGGAGGCTCTTCAGATCCACTAGCAAATGCTCTCCGCTTGAAAACACGCCAACAATCTTCATCAGACAATGTAGCTAACATGTAAGAATCTACGGTTCTCATGACGGATGAAACTATGTCGCTTCTTGTTGTCACCAGAATCACACTCCCTTGACCTCCCTGTGACAATAAAACTCTTAGTTCTTGCCACTTAGTAGCATCTTCGTTCCATACATCATCAAGCACTAGGAGATATCTCTTCGAACCTAGAGCTTCTTTAAGTTTGTTTTGTAACATATCCATGCTCAAACCATGACATGGATTTCCCGTGGCTGATTTGATAATTTCTTCGATGAGTCTTTTAACATCAAATTCTTCAGAAACACAGACCCACATGCGTAGTTGAAAATGCCGTTTAACCCTTCTTTGATCATTGTAGACAATTTTGGCGAGTGTTGTCTTTCCTAGCCCTCCCATACCGACAATAGGAAGGACTGAAACATGGTCTCGATTATCTATAGAGCGAACCAACTTGCCTACAATCTTATCTTTATCCTCTCTTCTTCCAACAACATCAGATTCTATAACAAAAGAATGTGTCTCTGTTCTCCTATTGTTTCCATGCCGGAGACCGCGAGATGTGCTCAGATGAAAGTTAGCTCTCTCTTCAGCAATGGTATCCAATCTCTCCACAATTTCTCCAATTCTACGACAAATTCTTACTTGAAACAAAATCGGGTTTCCATAGGAGAAGAAGTGGCTTACCTTGCGCATAAGTTTGTCCCGGGACTCAATCTCTTGTCGCATACATTCCCAGTGGAACAAATCTAGCATATCGTCAGCGTCCGAGGCCGCATCTTTGAGCTTCGCCAACCAGTCTCTGAGCGAACGGCTCTTGAGCTGTTGATCTTCTGCATCTTCAAGAACTGCCAGGATAGTGGAAAGAGTGCTCTTTAGCCTCAACATATCTTTGTGGACTTTGGCAGCCCGAAATGTTTTGAAGTGGTCAATGAGAAGGGGTATCAGAGATGCTGTCTTCTCAAAAACTACCTGCATAAGGGCGGATAAAGCAATTGTTCCAGCCATTGCTTCAGAGAATCAAAGGGTTAAGCCTTAGCTCTTATGCAAGTAGAGAGAAGAATGAAAAAGTGATTCAGTGAAGAAGAAGATCAAACATATGGGGTTTTTCATGCATTGTATCTAGTCAATAATATGGGTGGCTTTGTTTTTCCACAAAGATTCCTTTATGTCTCTTCCTATGAACTTTCCTTCTTAATTTTTCTCCTGTTTTCTACTGAAGTGGGACATGAAATGTATATTAATTAATTGGCGACAAGACTTGATTTTATGTTAAAATTGTGGACGTGAAGCCACCCACAACAATGTAATTATAGAAAGCGCATGTAAGGGCCTGTTTGTTTCGTCAAAAAATAGATTGAAATGTGAAATGTGATTTCCATGCCCTGCCATCCCTTCCACGTAAGATTTTGATTTCGAGGGTTTTACATATCACATATTTGGTTCGCGGAGAGTTTTCATGGAAATGGGGACCAAATAGTGCCGCCACGTCAGAAAACTTATAAAAGTCATTTCGGCCCCAAAAGCTCTGAAATGAGCTTGAAATGTAATACTTGAGCAATAAAATAATCCCCACTCTCCTTTTGGAAGCGGGAATAAAAGTTGGCAATAAAATAATATATTGTCAGGTTTTCAAACGCTTTAACCAACAATGAACCAAACAAATAAAATGAAAACATGACATTTCCACCCTATCATTTCCGTGCAAACAAACGCAAAATATCTATTGTTTTGAAAACCTCCGAAATGCTTCGATATTAATTTCCAGCTCTGTTTTCACATTTCATGATATTTTGGAAATGAAACAAACAGGCCCTAAATGTAATTATAGAAAGCGCGTGGAAAAGGAAGGTTTTTTTTTTTTGGGAAAATTGCTTCTACCACCCAAAATCCCAGAAGTGTGCTCCCCCCACCCAAGACTTTTTCAACGTTCTCCAAATCCCCAAAGTAAATCTGATGTGCTCTGAGCCCCCAAAAGTCAAATCCCAACACTTTAATATATGTGAAGACCATAATACCCTTCTCTTTCTCTCTTTTTTGTCATGTTCTCACAGTGAGCTTTTGAAATGGGTTTTGGGAGAAAATTTTTAGTTCCCTCCAAATTTTTGTATATTGTTGTAATTATTTGTTATTTTATATATTATTGTAATTTTTAAATCGATGACTTATTGCAATTTTTAAATCGATGACGTGATATTTTATATAATGATATATTTTTTATTATTTTATATATTATAGTAATCCATAATTTTTATTATTTTATATATTATTATAATTTTTATTATTTTATATATTATAGTAATCCATAATGCTATATATTTTATTATTCTATATATTGTTGTAATTTTTAAATCGATGACTTAACAACCAATCGTAACCTTGACAACCAACCCGTAACATTAACAACCAACGCGTTGTAGGCGTTAAAATTGCTTATCGATGCAGAACAAGACTTCGTTAAGCGGTGGGTTGATAACCGACGATCCATCCGACGGTAGCGAGCAGCGTCGGCGTGATCTGCATAAAGCGTAAAAGTCGACGAACCCATGAAGTGATCGGCGTCTGAAGCGGCCGAAAGCAGCGTGTGGAAACCGAGGGCGAAGCTCAACGAGGCGAGTTGGCTAAATTCAAACATTGACGAGACGGAATCAACCGTACTTAGTCCGTCGATGCAAACAAACCGCTTGAGCTCGAAAGTTGATCGGACACGGACTCAACACAATGGCGACATCAGGAGCAAAACTAAGCCCTAAGACCGAAGAATCGGCGAAGAATCGGCGGAGTCGACGGAAAAGCGGCGGGCGGCGGGCGTGACAGCGGCACCTCGACCAAAGTGGCCAAGGTGGCTCGGCCACTGGCAGAAGCCACCTCGGCCAACAGGTAGAGGTGCCTCGCCAAGTGGCGAGTTCGACCACTTTGGCCAGGGCCCTCTCGGCAAATGGCGGTGCCTCGGCCACCATGGTAGAGCCACCTCGACCAACTTGGCCGAGGTGCTCGACCAAGTGGCCGAGCCACCGTCGGCCGTGGCACCCCCTTTGTTTTGTATAAATAGGGGGTCTTGCTCATTGAAGGGGATTTTCGGAGCTTGGACGCCGGATTTTGAGGATTTTCTTGGATTTTGGCGGACTTCGAAGAGCCCTCGCGAGATCTACACGACGGTTCGAGCACGGCGAGCTCAAGTCGGTCGGCGTCGGATCTATAGGGGAAGATAAGCAAACTTCGGGTCGAACTTCAGATACCCTCTAGGTTAAGCTTCGTCTTAACCTCGGGATAGTTGTGATTTCTCCTTGTAGATCTCACGGCTCGTGATCCTCTCCTTCGTGAGTGTGATCCCGATCCTCTCCTTCGTGAGTGTGATCCCCGAGCGTTCCTTCGTGAAGCGAGCCCCTCGTCTGTAATTCGAACAGGGTTTGCACGAGGATTGGATTGCGGTGGTCCACCGGACACAATAAGTCCCGACACGGGCAAAGAACCCGCGCGAGGATCCGATATAGCGAGAGATCCTCGTGTTTGTTCACTAAGGATAAAAGTTGTAATCTTTTTGATTTTCATTATGCGCCTTAAAATAAAAGGCATTTCTTTTTGAATTTCGTTGTAGGCCAAAAGGCGTAAGCAAAATTCAAATCAATGACAATCATCCCGACTTTTACCGAACAAGTCGACCACGGTGGGAGCCAGCGGCTTCAAGAAAAGCGTCGTGTGTCTAACAGCGTATCCGTCCGGTCATCGAGGAGGTCGAGTTCGAGTTCGACCGGAAAGTATGAAGAATACCTCTCCTCCTCGTCGAGATCCGTTCCCCAAAGTCCAAGATGGTCTCCGCTGCAAGGAAGACCCGATCGGCTCGAGATCGCGGGCGAAAATCCACCACCACCGCCGTCAGGCTGCAGAACAACGGTGGTTCCCTACTGCTAACGGCCAAAACCTTGAACCTGCTTCAGAGTGGGATTCCTTGATGGCGTCGTGACTCTCCAAGAGAGCCCGTCGAGCGGCGTCGGCGCTGGCGAAACAATTAGCCCAGCGAAAGAGTCAATGGATGGGGTCCGCTATGAGGCGGATCTAAGATCAAGTTGACTCGAGTGGAAATCTGAGATCGTAGCCGATTCCTGAGCGGCCGGCGAGCGAATGGGTCGAGTCAAGCGGAATCGTTCCACGCGAGCGTATCCGGAAGCGTATCGCAGCATAACCACGGCTTTGGTGCAACAAGCCCGCGAGTTGAAGAGGGAGGCCAAGAAGTCGTCGACAAATCGCCTAGCTTGGAAGCCCAAGTCCGCCGAGGCTTCAACCCGGCGAACAACACCCAAGCCTAGCTCTACCAACAGGCCAACTCCGCTCGTGCTCAAATCGAAATTGTGAGCACCTCAAAAGTGGCGTTGACACGAAGTCACCTCCGGCGTCATGCGAACTTCGGCGAAGCTAACTCTCCACGACAGCCGAGCTTGCCGTTAAGGATCGCCTAGGTCCGCTAAAGGAATCACGGGTCACTCGATCTGAAGTCGCACCCACAAAGACAAGAAGAAACACTGCATTTGCTCGCGCCGGGCTTCAAATCGAAGTCGAGAGCGTCGAGGATTCACACTTTGGCGTAAGAGTCGGTGACTTATGAAAGGCCTATTTGCTCTCGGAAGGAGGCGGCTCTCATCGGCGATGACAACGTTATACGAAGTTGTGCGACTACGATAGGTTGCTCGGTATTCATCCAGGCGAGTTGTACTATCGTCTTTGGGGTACAAGTAAATCCCGAAAGAGGAACGTCGAATCAAACATGCCTTGCTTGTGCTCAAACCGATCAAGGCGGTGTTATCCATGGCACTAAAGCACTCGGGAAAAGCCGGTCTTTGATAGGCTTCGGCGAGAATGCGAACAAGTCAAGGCGCTTAGTAAGAAAAGGTGGGCGCCTCGGTGATGAATTGCCGAGTGTTACCATCAATATGACCCGGCGGAGGGCGTCGTCCACGTCGTTCGAGCATCGCGAATGGCTTCGATTGCGGTCGGGACATTAAACGACAATTATCGCAAGATGCAGAAGGGATTACCCTCAGATGATGAAGTGTCGGATGCTGGCTCCGCAATGGCTTCTGATAATACAATTTCCAGCATAGGACAACCTCGCGAAGCGTTCATGATCAGCGCGGATCAAGTGTCCCAGATGCTTGAAGAAGCCCTAACCAAGCAAAAGGACAACTTTAAGCTTGAAATGGAACTGGCCATGCAGCAGATGAGAGCAATGCATGACCAACAGATCCAGGCGATAATGAACCACCAAGGCGAGCCAAGTCGTCGCAATAATGTCAACTTAACAGATAGCGACACGGACAAGGAAGGAGGCCAAAACGTAGGTGATCGTGCTGCTCAGCAAAACGCTAGCGATAACACCGTCATTCCTCCCCAAGTTTACCCGAACGGAGACGTAGGGGAAAATGAGAAAATAAAAGACCTCGAGAGCAAAATCAATACTTTGATTTCCGCTCAAGAGGTAAAGAAAAGGTCTGCCAAATCCTTCCTTGGAATGTCGGTGGCAAGTTCCTCGGTTTCGTCGCCACCGACAAAGGAATCCACGTCGATCCCGACAAAGTGAAGGCGATTCAAGAATTGCAACCTCAGAAATCGAGAGAACTTCGGGGGTTACAAGGGCGATTGGCGACATCCGACGGTTCATATCGAACCTATCGGAAGTGCCAACCGCTCTCCAAGTTGAACAAGAAGGGCGGTCGCTTATTTGGGACGACGCATGTCGAAGCGCTTGAAGAGATAAAATCGATCTCGCTAAACCTCTGTTCTCGTTACACAGCGAAAACCGTTCGATCTCGTCAAGGCAACGGATCACTTTCGTTAAGCGCCTTACTCGCGGAGACGACGGCAGCCGGTCACGAGCAGGCGATTATTACAGGCGAACATTGGTGGTGAGTCTCGATACCCAATGGTGAAGCGGTGCCTTGCATTAGTGTTCGCCATTCGTAAAATGCGACACTATTTAGTGGACGGGCGATTTATGTTATCTCTAACGAACCGGTCCGAATATTTATGACCCGTAGGCTTCAATGAGTTGGCGTCTGGCGAAATGGGCCTTACTCTTGTCCCAATATGACTTGCACTTCAAACAACAGAAGTCAGTCAAAGGACAAGCGATTTGTGATCTCTTGGCTGCCAGCCCGACAACGGATGCAGTTGAGCTATATGATGATCTTCCGGATGAAGTTCAAGAAGTCAACTCTACATCGCACCAACAAATATGGCGATTGTATTTTGACGGAGCCTCTCGAGCTACCAATGTGGCAAGTGCCCCCGGATGTTCTAAGATTTCCGCCGGAGTCGGGGTTGTCTTAGTTTCCCCGGGGAATCATGTCATGCCTCGTGCTTATTCACTCACCGAACCCTGTTCCAATAACGAGTCAATACAACGCTACTTATCGGACTTAAGCAAAGAGCTGGGGGTCGAATATCTCAAGCATATGGAGATTCACAATTGATAGTTAAGCGTGTTCGTGGTGACTACGGTCGAGAATCGATCTAATCCCTATCATCGATAGCTGTTGAAATAGCGACTCATTCAAGAGTTTTCATCGAATATATCCCGCCTCCAAAATGCTTATGCGGATGCAGCGGCGTTAGGCGTATGCGTTAGCACAACCTTAGAACCGAGCAACTAGTTACGGCCAGACTCACCAACTCTTCGCACCATTATACGATGAGGCACAAGAAGATAAAGGGCTAGTTACCAAAGAAGTACATGCAACCCAAACCAAGTTGGAGCCCGAGATTGGCTTTCCTATCATCGACTATGTCTTACATGGTATTCTACCAGAAGACGTGAAGGAGAGAGAGTCAATCCGGCGAAGAGCTCCAAGATTCTTTTATGACACTGAAACCCAGATGTTATATCGTCGGGGGTACGATGGTCTTTTACTCCGATGCCTCTCAAACAAAGAGGCAGAAGAGGTCCTTCGGGAAGCACACGAAGGTGAATGTGGTGCGCACCAGACTGGTCCCAAGCTCTATGAGCGAATCGAGAATGGGCTACTTTTGGCCCGATGATTAATAGCGATTGATGCGGCTTCGGAAATGCCATGCGTGTCAAATTCCGCGAATTATATGCATCGGCCGCCCGAGCGGTACATCCTTGACCACATCGGCCATTGAGACATGGGGAATGGACGTAGTAGGTCCCATTTTTCCTCCGTCGGCTAAAGGAGATCGGTTTATTCTAGCGATCACCGACTACTTTCCAAGTGGGTGAAGCAATCCCACTAAAAGAGGTCAAGGCGAAGTACCATCGCCGATTCATCAAACACCATGTCATCTATCGACATGGTGTCCCAAGACGGATCGCATGACAACGGTCCCCAATTTATCGAATTCCTTCATCGGTTTTGCGAAAAATTCAAGATACAAGATGTCTCGTCAACGACCTATAATCCGGCCGAATGGGTTAGGCGTTCAACAAGGCGATCATCAAGATTTTGTCGGCTTGTGAAGAATAACAAGCGACCGGGATGATAAACTCTGAGAAGCACTCGGGCATATCGCTGTGATGCGTCGCCCGGTGGAGCTACCCCGTACTCTCACGGTCTACGGGTGTGAAGCGATTCTCCGTTGGAAATCAGATTCGTCACCGGCATTAAGCCCTTGCAGCGAGATGGCGGCCAGAAGAACAACATCAAAAACGCCTCAAGAACTTGAGATGTTAGATGAGAAGCTCGGAGGCTCAACAATGCATTGAGTTCTATCAAGCTAGGATGTCGAGGGCTTTCAACAAGAAAGTTCGACAGAGAACCTTTAAGGAGGGAGATCTCGCCCTCCGCTAGACGGCCGATAATTCTCAACTCCAAAAAGAAAGGTAAATTCGAACCCAATGGGAAGGACCGCTTATATAGACACGGTCTATTCAAACGTGCATATCGCCTTATCAATAGACGGCTAGGCAATTAATGCCGATAAATGGAAGTTTCTCAAAAGTATTATCCTTAATACATTCGTGATAACCCGCTTTGATGGGAAGTTCCTCAGAGAATATCTCACTCATTTTCATGAGGATAACCCTAAGTTATTGTGTTTTCCTCCAAAATTCTCTCACCGATCAAATTCATTGACGGTGGGCCCACTAAAAACCTCTCTGGTCCAACCACCAGCAAATTCCCCTCTCGATTCCTTCCACGAACGAGAGGTCCACTTTCAAATTCTGGTTAGCAATCCTACAAAAGAGAAAGCTATCCATACCCTTCCTAGATTCTCGGAGTGGAGACCCCACTCTTAGTTTCTCATCGGGAAATAGAATACATTCTTCCTTTCCCACCTTCACCTGGAGATAGGACACATCCTTCCTCTTCAGAAGCAAGAGATAGAATACATTCTTCCTCTCTTGTCTTAGATTCTCGGAGTGGAGATCCCACTCTTAGTTTCATCTTTCAAGATTCTCAAGATGGAGATCCCATTTTCAGTCTCTTTCACTGGAAACAGGACAAAAATCCTTCCTTTCCAGCACCCGGAGATAGGAGACAAGATCCTCCTTCCTCTCCATCAATAAGAGATAGGATACAAAACCTTCCTCTCTTATGTCAAATGCGAGCACTGGAGATAGGAGACAAGATCCTCCTTCCTCTCCATCAATAAGAGATAGGATACAAAACCTTCCTCTCTTGTTCATCCCTTACTCGGAGATAGGAGACAAGATCCTCCTTCCTCTCCACCTTCGGGAAATAGAATACGTTCTTCCTTTCCCACCTCAATCAATCTGAATCCGGTTCAATCCTTCTCCGGTCAAAAGAAGGGGCCAAGATTCATCTTGGGGTATTTTATCCCGAAGCCTAAGAAGGGATAAAGCCAACGCCACACGCTGCTGCGGTTTAGTCTTTCTCCGATTGAAGAAGACACCGAGTTCGATTCGGGGCATTTTATCCCGCCTAAGAAGGGATAAAGCCAACGCCTTACACGCGCTGTCGGGTTTAGTCTTTCTCCGATTGAAGAAGACACCAGAGTTCGATTCTGGGGCATTTTATCCCGAAGCCTAAGAAGGGATAAAGCCAACGCCTTACACGCGTTGCCGGTTTAGTCTTTCTCCGATTGAAGAAGACACCAGAGTTCGATTCTGGGGCATTTTATCCCGAAGCCTAAGAAGGGATAAAGCCAACGCCTTTACACGCTGCTGTCGTAGTCTATTCCTCGCGGAAAAAGACAGTTTCCACGTGATTCAACATCATAGCATTAAGTCTAAGAGAGTTTCATTCTTTTAGCACAATGTTGTGTGTAGAACGGATTTAGATAATCTACATGCTAGCCCAACTCAAACGGTAGTTGGTAAAGGCTCATCAAACCCGTTGAGGGCTGGGGGTTGGCCAATAACCCTAAAGTCAACGCCTCACACGCGTTGCCGGTTTAGTCTTTTTCCGATTGAAGAAGACACGAGTTCGATTCGGGGCATTTTATCCCGCCTAAGAAGGGATAAAGTCAACGCCACACGCTGTCGGGTTTAGTCTTTTTCCGATTGAAGAAGACACCGAGTTCGATTCGGGGCATTTTATCCCAAGCCTAAGAAGGGATTAAGCCAACGCCACACGCTGTCGGGTGGTCTCTTGCCCGTAAAAGTACGAAGCCTATGTATTCAATATCATAGCAACAAGTCTAGAAGAGTTTCATTCTTTTAGCACAATGTTGTGTGTAGAACGGATTTAGATAATCTACATGCTAGCCCAACTCAAACGGTAGTTGGTAAAGGCTAATCAAATCCGTTGTGGTGAGGGTTTGCCAAAATCCTATAAGTATTATGGTTAATTATTTCACGAAATGAAAGAATCATAATAGAGCACAAAAGAGGACGGAAATATGTTTTATCGATAAAAGACTGAAGTTACACAAGTTTTCTAAACGGCGATTTGTGACAAAGAAATACTTTATTGAAAAGCGAAGTTCCTCACGAAGCTTCGACCTGAAAGCCTCCTGTTGCCATTAAGGGCCTCCGCGATCTCTTCTTGATGTCAACCGCCTTACGCTTCGAGAGTTCAAGTTCCTCGGGACGACCGCGAGAGTCTTTTCTTTGTTGGCCTTCGCGACTTCAAGGCGATCGGGCTCTCCCTCGCCGCTTGAAGCTCCCTGCTCGAGCTCTACTATCCTCGCTTCTCGGCCAGCGACACAAGACCAAAATGTCCCACGGATGAAGGCTTAAACCTTGGCCAGTCTCCAAATGATGCACGGCCTGTGCATTTGAACTCCGAGTCCAGTAATAACGCAAGCATCCTGTTAAGCTGTCAGTCGAGCCTCTGTCTCTATCTCTATATATGAGGGGAGCCCTGGCTACTTCAAAATCTTGTAGTCTTTGGAGCTTAACCTCTAAATGGTCGAAATCATCAGCAATGGGACCTGGACAGACTCAATCTTCCAGATGTTCTTCCAGGCCGCTTAGCCCTACTCCAAATAGGATTACGAGTATAAACTAACTCGATAACCCTCAATTTCCTCCCGCTGTGGGACCTCAAGGAGGGATAAAATTCTGACGAGGCTTATAATGACGACAACGCCACCGAAAGGACTCCTCCCGTATCAGTGCCGATTCATGCATCCCCACGAGGGCCTACCAATCAACAATTGGGAAGAATACCTCCCACCGTGGATGAACACACCGCAACGAAGTACGCAAGAGCGACGCCAACCAACGGCGTCGTCGGCGAAGGATTCACCGATCAACGGTTCGATCCATCAAGAATTCCCGATCAACGGAGGAACCTCGATGGTCAATTGGACGACAATCCACCGACACGAGTCAGCGACAAATGAACTCAATTAGCTACGCTTTGAAATTCGACAACGGTCAAGCAATAAATGCAAAGATCAACACCCCGTATCCTACAAAGCACCGGAGAACCGAGAGAATTGGGGAATCAACACCGAGCCAACCTCAAAAGAAATTCATCTATCGACTTAAATTGAGATTTCTTGATCGGACAAAAATGCAAGATCGTAATACCTTCAATCCTACAAAGCACCGGAAAGATCAAGGGAATGGAGAGATCAAACGCCAGGGTCATTCACAAGTCCTATCACGCCAATTAAAGAGTGAAGGGCTCATCATGTCCAAAGCATCCCAGACTCATCAAGAATCGAGACTGAGACGCTTTGGAGGGGGTATCTGTAGGCGTTAAAAATTGCTTATCGATGCGAACAAGACTAAATGGCGGTGGGTTGATAACCGACGATCCATCCGGTGGCGACCGAAACGCCGTCGGCGTGATTACGCCGCAAAACGCCGTAAAGCGCAGTCGACGAACCCATGAAGTGATTCGGCGAAGCGCATCTGGCGCCAATGGCGGCCGTGTGGAAAGCAGGGCAGCCCGAGTTGGCTAAATTCAAACATTGACGAGACGGAATCAACCGTATTTAGTCCGCCGATGCAAACGAACCGCTTGAGCTCGAAAGTTGATCGGACACGGACTCGAACACAATGGCGACATCACCGAGCAAAACTAAGCCCTAAGACCGAAGAATCGACGAAGAATCGGCGGAGTCGACGGAAAGCGACGTGAGCGGCTGGCGGGCGCGCGAGCACCTGGCAAGTGGCCAAGGTGGCTCCGGCCACTGGCCGAGCCACCTCGACAACTTGGTAGAGTGCCGATGCTGGCGAGGTGCCTCGACCAAGTGGCGGGTGCCTCACCACATGGCCGAGCAGCCGCATTAACTTGGTCAGGTGGTGAAACCGATGGCGAAACCACCCGGCCGACTGGCACCCTTTTTGTTTTGTATAAATAGGGGGTCTTGCTCATTGAAGGGATTTTCGAGCTTGGACGCCGGATTTTGAGGATTTTCTTGGATTTTGGCGGACTTCAAGAGCTCCTCGCGAGATCTGACCTTAGGTTCGAGCAGAGAGCTCAAGTCCAGTCGACGTCAGATCTATAGGCGGAAGGTAAACAAACTCGGGTCGAACTACAGATACCCTCTAGGTTAAGCTTCGTCTTAACCTCAGGGATAGCGCTGTGATTTCTCCTTGTAGATCTCACCCGCTCCGGCGATCCTCTCC
This sequence comes from Asparagus setaceus, assembly GCA_012295165.1. NCBI lineage: Eukaryota > Viridiplantae > Streptophyta > Magnoliopsida > Asparagales > Asparagaceae > Asparagus > Asparagus setaceus. The sequence goes on along the minus strand of CM022702.1, from coordinate 80,551,001 downwards.
TTCGTGAGTGTGATCCCCACAGGCGATCCTCTCCTTCGTGAGTGTGATCCCCCCAGGCGCTTCGTTTCCTTCGTGAAACGAGCCCCTCTACGTCTGTAGTTCCAGAACCCGGGTTTACACCAGGATTGGAATTGCGCGGTGGTCCACGGACACAATAAGTCCCCGGCACAGGCAAAGAACCCACGCAAGCGAGGATCCGATATAACAGAGATCCTCGTGTTTGTTCACTAAGGATAAAAGTTGTAATCTTTTTGATTTTCATTGTACGTTAAAATAAAGCCATAAGCTTAACAACAAAGAGCTAACCTTAACAACTCATAGGTTAACAACCAATTCATAACCTTAACAATCAAGTCCTAACCTTAACAACTTAGTCATAAGCTTAACAACAAAGCTATAAGCTTAACAACAAAGCTATAAGCTTAACAACAAAACTCTAACCTTAACAATAAAGCCATAAGCTTAACAACAAAACTCTAACCTTAACAACAAAGAGCTAACCTTAACAACAAAGCTATAAGCTTAACAACAAAGAGCTAACCTTAACAACTTAGTCATAAGCTTAACAACAAAGAGCTAACCTTAACAATAAAGCCATAAGCTTAACAACAAAGCTCTAGCCTTAACAACAAAGCCTTAACCTTAACAACTTAGTCATAAGCTTAACAACAAAGCTCTAGCCTTAACAACAAAGAGCTAACCTTAACAACAAAGCTCTAGCCTTAACAACAAAGTCCTAACCTTAACAACAAAGCTCTAGCCTTAACAACAAAGCCTTAACCTTAACAACTTAGTCATAAGCTTAACAACAAAGAGCTAACCTTAACAACAAAGCCTTAACCTTAACAACAAAGCCTTAACCTTAACAAAAAGTCTTTACCTTAACAACAAAGCTCTAGCCTTAACAACAAAGAGCTAACCTTAACAACTTAGTCATAAGCTTAACAACAAAGAGCTAACCTTAACAACTTAGTCATAAGCTTAACAACAAAGCCCTAACCTTAACAACAAAGAGCTAACCTTAACAACAAAGCTCTAGCCTTAACAACAAAGAGCTAACCTTAACAACTTAGTCATAAGCTTAACAACAAAGCTATAAGCTTAACAACAAAGCTATAAGCTTAACAACAAAGCTCTAGCCTTAACAACAAAGAGCTAACCTTAACAACTCATAGGTTAACAACCAATTCATAACCTTAACAACTTAGTCATAAGCTTAACAACAAAGCTATAAGCTTAACAACAAAGTCGTAACCTTGATAACAAACTCATAACTTTAACAACAAAGTCCTAACCTTAACAACTTAGTCATAAGCTTAACAACAAAGAGCTAACCTTAACAACTTAGTCATAAGCTTAACAACAAAGCCTTAACCTTAACAACTTAGTCATAAGCTTAACAACAAAGAGCTAACCTTAACAATCAAGTCCTAACCTTAACAACTCATAGGTTAACAACCAATTCATAACCTTAACAATCAAGTCCTAACCTTAACAATCAAGTCCTAACCTTAACAACAAAGCCTTAACCTTAACAACTCATAGGTTAACAACCAATTCATAACCTTAACAACAAAGAGCTAACCTTAACAACTTAGTCATAAGCTTAACAACAAAGTCGTAACCTTGATAACAAACTCATAACTTTAACAACAAAGTCCTAACCTTAACAATAAAGCCATAAGCTTAACAACAAAGCCTTAACCTTAACAACTTAGTCATAAGCTTAACAACAAAGAGCTAACCTTAACAACAAAGCTATAAGCTTAACAACAAATCCATAACCTTAACAATCAAGTCCTAACCTTAACAACAAAGAGCTAACCCTAACAACCAACCCATAACCTTGACAACCAACGTGTAACCTTAACAATAAAGCCATAAGCTTAACAACCAATCCGTAATCTTAACAACCAACCCATAACCTTGACAACCAACGTGTAACCTTAACAATAAAGCCATAAGCTTAACAACAAAACTCTAACCTTAACAACAAAGCCTTAACCTTAACAACAAAGCTCTAGCCTTAACAACAAAGCCTTAACCTTAACAACTTAGTCATAAGCTTAACAACAAATCCATAACCTTAACAACAAAGCCTTAACCTTAACAAAAAAGTCTTTACCTTAACAACAAAGTCCTAACCTTAACAACAAAGCTATAAGCTTAACAACAAAGAGCTAACCTTAACAACAAAGTCGTAACCTTGATAACAAACTCATAACTTTAACAACAAAGTCCTAACCTTAACAATCAAGTCCTAACCTTAACAACAAAGCCCTAACCTTAACAACTCATAGGTTAACAACCAATTCATAACCTTAACAATAAACTCATTATCTTAACAACTAACTCGTAAGGAAAATAAAATATAATTCCTCATTTCACCAAATCATATAATTCCTCAACTTTACATAAAATCCACTCAAATTAATAAAATCTAATTTCTTGGTAGGTGGCACTCGCTGAACATCAGCGGGCCCGGCGGTGGCGTGGAGACGGGCTGAGAGGCTACTGGCGTGGAAGCGGTGCGCCGTGGGCCAGTCAGCGGCGGTGGGCGTGGGCGTGAAGCGTAGGCGTGGGGTGGTGAAGCCCGAGAGATCAATGACATCATGGAAATAGCCAGTCTCCAAACAAAGCAACGGCAATCGTATCGTCGAGGTCAATCAAAGCGGCGTCGACAGCAGCCTGGAAACAAAAAAACAGCCAGTGGCGTCAGCAAAGATAAAAAGCTAATGACGATGCAAAGCAATCTCGATAAAACGTCAGCAGTGAATGTGTCGTAAATCATGATTGGATGTCGATGGCAAGATGTCATGTCAACGAAAGGAGGCCAGCGAGAGTGTGGATGGATGTGGAAGTGGAGAGAATTTTGTAAGAGGGAGGAGAAGTAAGAGAGGAAGGGAGGCATTTTGGGGTTTTGAAAAAAACCATGATGGGACACAAGTGAGCTGGAGGGTTTGATTACTTACAAAGTTTGATTTTAGAAACTGGAGCATTGAAAAGTCTGGGATGGGGAGGATACTTATTTTGATTTTGGGGGCTAGAAGCATTTTCCCCTTTTTTTTCCCTGCTAGAAGCCACCTAAACAACAATGTAATTATATAGTAATCATCTTTTATTTTTATTTTATACATAAACCACATTTATAGTTAATTTTATTGCAATCAATCAACTCCTAGTCAAATTTTCACTAAAAACTAAAAATAAGGTTAAGCAATTTAAGTTCAATGTACGCTAGTTGTATTCTAATAAGACCTAAACACTAAAAAAATGAGTCATGTACATTGAATACGTAGTTTTGTAAGGTTAAGTTTGGGCCTTAGCTCTTATGCAAGTAGAGAGAAGAAAGAAAAAGTAAAGAAGAAGATCAAACATATGTGGTTCTTATGCATTGTATCTAGTCAATCCTGGATGACTTTGTTTTTCCACAAAGACTTCTTTTCATAAATCTTGTTCTTTGAACTTTCCTTCTTAATTTCTCTCCTGTTTTCTACTGAATTGGGTCATGAAATGTTTATTAATTAATTAGGGGCAAGACTTGACTTGCTAAAATTGTGGACGTGAATTCACAGCATTAACAAAAGAAATGAGATGGCCTGTTTGGTTTGGCCTAGTTAGTAGAAAGCGCGTGTAATAGAAAAGTCCTTTTTTTTTTTGCAGATGCCACCTTAACAAGAATGTAATTATATGGTAATTATCTTTTATTTTCAATTTATATATAAACCATATTTATAGTTAGTGTTTGTCGCAATTAATCAACTCCTAGTCAAATTTTCACTAAAAAACTAAAAATAAGCTTATAAGTAATTTAAGTTCAATGCACGTGAGTTGTATCCTAATAAGTTCTAAATACTAAAAAAAATAAGTCATGTACATTGAATGCGAGTTTTTTAAGGATAATTTTGGGTTTTAAGTGAAGAATTTGACTGGCAGGTGGTTGATTGCAACAAAAGCTAACTTTAAAAGTGATTTATGTATAAATTAAAAATAAAATATGATTTTCGTATGATCACCCTATTTTTAAGGTGGTTTCTAGGAAAAAAAAACACAAAAGAAAACTGAGTGTATCCAAGGCCAATCTATCAATTATTTTCATGGATTTTTGCGTTTAGGCAATCTATCAAGATATTGCTTTTGTCATACACTGGACCATGTCAAAAGTCACATAATTATAGGGCTTGAAACATAAAAAAAATTCTAATTAATTGAGACTCTTCATGTACGGAAACTAACCAATCATCAAAAGAGCCCATTGGATCAAACTGAAACCAAAGGAGAAGGTGAGAACAACCAAGTACAAAACATGCTCCATAAATGGCCTTGAAGGCAAGGATTCCAAGATGAGGCTCACCATTTAGGGGGAATAACTTGCGTCTACGGTTCGATTCCGGTGAAGAGGAAGAGCAAAATTTGAGATAATTGCAGATACATTCTCGAGGGTTTAATCACTTATGATCCCTAAACATTGTTATTAGCACTTACACCCTGACGTCTGAACAAATTTTCTCTGATATCTACCCTTTAGGTCCTATAAGTTACTTATAACAGAGAAAGAAAGTTTATTATGGACCACAATAGGGGGTGCAAATGGATTGAATAAGGATCGGATATGATACTTAGCATACTTGTAGCTACTTATCAATCACAGATATATATTATACAAATAAGGAAAGGATATGATACTCAGTATTTGTATCTGCTTACCAATCACAGATATATTTATACAGAAAAGGGTCAGATGTGATATTTAGAATATTTGTATCCGCTACCAATCATAAATATTTATACAAATATGTCTCAATAATGAAAACCAGATGATATATGTATCAAATAAAATCGATACGATATGGATCAAATAAGAGAAAGCATATACAGATACAAACATATATGAAAAACACATATAAGATTGGAAAAATATTTATCATATGATATAAGAGAGTCCATTAGTATTTTGGCAGATCTAAAAGGTAAGAATATATCTTTCGATCATCAAAATTTACTCAAATACGTTAATCTAATGTCAAAACATTGCAACTGTATGATCAATATATATTCAAATAGTTCATATACAAATCAAGATATTTCACAATATATTCCTATTCGTCCCATCAAATATATCCACAAGTACAGATATTTTTCGCACCCTAACAGCAATTCATCGACAGAAAACTATTTCCTTTTCATTTCATAAGTTGCTTTTATTTTGAAATCCTTAATTTGATTTATGATGAAGCTAAGAAAAACAAGAAAAACTTGTAAATATTCAAGTATGGCTTACTTTGGCCACACTTTGAACATATTGAACATGTATACAATTTGCTTCAAGGGACAAAATACATTGGATTAGGCAACTTAAATGAACGATCACCAGCACAATCTCCCATCAAATCACTCCATTGATCTCCAATGTTTCCTCTTATTCTATAACCCTCGTCAGCCAATTGCTTTCTCATTGAAGATTTGAACATTGCTGCACCCATTCCTCTGTACAATGGATTTCTACAATATTTCAACAAAAGAAATGGAATGAAAACTAAGAAACCAATTAAAAAAGTATTGGCATCAAAAGAATAATTATGGCTAACCCTTTGGTAACTCAAGGTTTATCATATAGCTGTGCTTTGTAATTAAGATAAAATATAATTGAGGAGTGGAGTGTTATGAATTTTCATCTCTCCTGCAGAGAACTATCATAAACTTGTTTTAATGTAGAAAATTGGCATGACTATTTCAAATGTTTTTCAACAAATAATAAGAAAAACAATCTCAATTTAAATGGTCTATTTTAGTTTTATGCAAAAGGTATGAGAATTTGCTCTTTTTTATTTTATTTTTGTGATAATTTAGACATAAGGAGGATAACCAAATAACCATGACTGTTTGAAATGTTTTTATATACATTATGAGAAAAAACATATAAGCTGTTAAAATCTCGGCTATATTAAAAGGTCTAATCTAGTTTCTGCAAAAAGGATGAAATTTTGTGGTTTTTGATAGTTTAAGACATAAGAGGGATTAGAAAATGTTTTAAATGAAGTACCTCATGATCAGCTTCTCATAGCCTAGAAATCCTTGCATGAACAAATTCTGAGTTGTTGATGGTCTTAATGTTACTTCATCTCTTCCAGTAATAAGAAAAACCTTGTAGCCACTTTGTAGCAGCCTTCTGTATAATCCAAGAACTGCAGGAATTGCTGGGCACATTCCTCTCTCTGCCCAGCCCTTAAAGGACATAGGATCATATGGATCACCTCTGGGAAAAAAAAATTTATATATCGACTCTTTATTATTATAATATAATACAAATATACAACTATTAAAGTGTTCCTCAGCTTATGGAAATGTGCAGTTTTCATCTCCAATGTCCAAAAGTTTATTTAACTAGAGAAAATAATATACATAATATATATGAAGAGAAAGGAAGAAAGGAGAGAAAAGTAGTGTATAAGGAGATGAGAGGAAGATTAGAAGAAAAACAAACAAATCAATTCCTTAAAATTTATTATGTCCGTGCATAAGATTAAAAGAAAATTTTCTGTTTTTGCAACTTTGCATAAGTATTATATAATTCCAACTGATACTAGAACTAGTTATCTGAAAGGCTCACTGTGTTCTCTCTAATTCGTTCCCAGAAAACAAATAACTTCTTTAATTTGACCAAAACAATCTAAGAAAAAGAAGCAAGCCTAAATTCACCACAAATTCACCAAGTCATCTATTTAACATTTAAAACTTTAACTCAAGAAATATTTACACAAGTACAGAAATGCGGAATACTTGCCCAAAGCGCTTGCACTCATAGGACATAAAATTTGAGAGGCAAGTATCATCGACACCAAAAATCAAAGCATCCCTGCCATCATCAGAGGGCACAGTTTCATCTAAATACGCGAATATTTGCTCGATAACAGCTCCATAATTGTACAACTCACTAATAAGGTTATAATCAGGGGCAGATCTACTGCCTAGCTAGGGGTGCAATTGCACCCCTAGACATTTATAAGTTTGCATGCAAATTTTACAAACCCCAAAAAAAAAAAAACAAAACGAAATTTTTTTGAAAATTACACTCCAAACAATAACAATTTGAAGTAACCCATTAAAAGTAAAAGTCCATTTAAACTTTTAACAATAAAGTGTACTAAGTGCATTCTCATTAGATAAATAATTTAACATTTTCTTAATGGTGAACAAACATGTAAGAAGAAATAATCCACCTTTTAACTTTAGAATCTAACCTTCATGAATGTCATTTTTCTTCCAAGTAGTTTCAATTACCTGTGAAGAACCAATCCTATAAATCATCAAGCACCCAATAGTTCAGAAACAAAAAAAAAAAAACAATTCAGCATAGCCTCAAATCATCACATTAACCAACCAATAGGACAGATTTTAAAATTCCGTGAAGTTTAGGGCTGGTTATTTAGGGGAATGAGGGTACCCAAACTTCACGGGATTTAAAATCCCGTGAAGTTTGGGAGCTAATCATCGTGCTGAGAATAGCCCGCAACTTCTCTGGATTTGAAATCCCGTGAAGTTTTGGTTTTAATTAGCCTTAGTAATGAGTCACTAAACTTCACGGGATTTGAAATCCCGTGAAGTTTTGGTTTTAATTAGCCTTAGTAATGAGTCACTAAACTTCACGGGATTTGAAATCCCGTGAAGTTTTGGTTTTAATTAGCCTTAGTAATGAGTCACTAAACTTCACGGGATTTAAAATCCCGTGAAGTTTTGGTTTTAATTAGCCTTAGTAATGAGTCACTAAACTTCACGGGATTTCAAATCCCGTGAAGTTGCAGGTCATGCACAAACAGTGCATGTTCCACCAAAGTTTCAAAACCTGTTGTATATAATGAACTTCCGCCACATTCACAACAATATACACAACAATCCAACCATAAACACCAAATTTGTCGCATATATACTGAATTACAACAATATATATGAAAATTCAACCATAAATCACAATAAAACACACAAAAATCACATATATAAATAAAAATCAATCCATACAAACAACAATTTCGAACAATCTAACCATATATTTTCTTGAGATTAAGAATCATAATATTCACATACATTCTAAAAGTCCTCCCCTTATTGAGATTTTAAATCCCGTGAAGTTTGGGTACCCTCATTCCCCTAAGTAACCAGCCCTAAACTTCACGGGGTTTTAATTCCCGTGAAGTTTTGGTTTTTTAATTAGCCTTAGTAATGAGTCACTAAACTTCACGGGATTTAAAATCCCGTGAAGTTTTCGAACTTTATTTACTTGGCTGAAACTGGATCGAAATTTGCAAATAAAACAGAAAGATGTCGTTTTTTACAAATAAAAGTATGAAAGGGTCTAAAATGAAAATTTGTCCACCAACCAAAATGTGATTTTGACATAAACCCAGATAACCAATCACAATCAGAACCTAAACTCTGATCAAAAAATTTATGAAAAAAAAACCTCTTCAGCGGAGAGGGAGATCTCGCTGGCTTTCTCCTCGTCTCCTGCCGAATGAATCGGACCATCTGCTGAATCGACGCATCGGAGTCGTTCATCGTTTCTTCCCTCTCGTTTCTCCTCGCTCTCAATTATAAGGATTAGGGTTTTCTTTGTGCTCCAAAATTTTCTAACGAACAGAATCTGAACCATAACCACGAAAAAAAAAAAAAGAAAAAAAAGAAGAAAGGAGAAGAGAGTCAGATAAGAGACGGGATCTTATGCGTTTCAAAGCGGAGAAAGGAATTAATGCAAGGTTTTACCTGCATTAAATCAAAGCGGAGAAAAAGAAAAGCACAGTTTTACCTGCATTAAATCCAAAGTAGATTGTAGCAATGACCTCAGTTCTGAAGCATCACCAAGTGTGAAAGTCAATCTCCCTGCAGGGAATGCGGGAGACTAAGTGCCAATACTTTCCCCTAGGTGTACATTGCCTCGCCAGCTTAGGCCCGCTATGGCTGATGCTAAGAGATTGAAGCTTTGGAAGTTGCTGTTCAAAACTCTTTGGAAATGAAGTCAACAGAGGGCAGTCCCAGATATAAAGAAACTCAAGTTGGGTGAGGCTTCCTAATCCGTGTGGTAGGGAGCTCAGACAACTGCAACTCGTAATTTCGAGTCCTGTAAGTGTATTAAGGTCTCCAATCCAGTCTGGCAAAGATGTCCATTTTAGATCTCGCATCGACAAATATTTAAGTGCAGTAAGGCGTACAAGGGACCGAGGCAAATATAACAGCGTGTTGGACCTAACATATAGGTGTCGGAGACTAGTTAGACGTCCGAGACACTCTGGCAATGTAGTCATTGAAGGGCAATTGGTAATCCCTAGCTTCTCTAGTGCGGTGAGTCGTGCTAGCCCATCTGGCAATGTAGTCATTGAAGGGCAATCGGTAATCTCTAGCACCCCTAGTGCGGTGAGTCGTGCTAGCCCATCCGGCAAACTTTTCAAATTTTTACATGATCTGATCCATATATACTTGAGATTAGTGAGTAGCGCCAAGTTTTCTGACAATAAGTATAGGTTTGGGAGGTTGAAAAAACTTAGCTCCCGAAGAGATGAACCAGGTAACTCTATTGGATTGCCCATCAGTTTATCACACTGTCCGATTTTAAGTCTTTCAAGGGTGGTAAGGTGTTGCAGTTGCAGGACCCTTCCTTCTGTAATTACTAACGAACCGGCAAGATTATTGCAGTTGTTAATGTCTAGATACTTGAGGGAGGTCAGGCAGCGTATGAAATCATCTGACAGTGAGATTAGTTCATTGCATGAATCAATTGATAAAGACTCTAGCTGCCTAAGAAACGTGCTCGGGTATCTGCTTTCCTCTCCAGCTAACAAAAGTACCAGCTTGTTACATTCACATACGTGCAACTCTTTCAGGGAGTTCATTTTATGGAAGAAACCTTGTTTGGGGCGAAGAAGAGGGCATCTGCTCACCCGTAGAATTTGGATAGATGGCATATGCGGAATTGTTCTTAGCTTGGGGCAATCAAGGATTTCTAGCTCGAAAAGCCGAGGGAAAAATGTCAATGCTCCTGCTACTTGTAGTTCCATCCATTCTTCCAAATTATCCATTTCACCTAATTTGAACAACTTCAGTGATGGGAATACTTCAATTATGCTACTTCCCTGCCTGCCATAGAAATCATTTTGATTGCTTCCAAGGTACTGAACTTCAGCCATTCCCCTTATGATCAGAACCTCAAGAAACCGGAGCTGCCTAAGCGACGGGAGATAGTCGCATCTGCTGCAATTATTCAGACCAACCTCAACCAAATTTGGCAGATACACCTCACACTGCATCATCCAGTTTGGAAAAATAGCTCCTCCATATTCTTTTATTCTTAACGACTTAATGTTCTTATGAGGTTGAAGAGCTTCTATAACCTCCTGAAAGTTCTCCGTACTGGGATCACAATTCCATGAAAGATCTAGAGACAAAAGATTATGTTTGGAACATAAGTTTGCTTCTTTGGCATCTGAAGCAATCTTCACATTATTAAGACCATGTAGTTGCAGCTCGCCTCCGATGTTCAAGTGTTTCAACTCTCTTATGTTTCCACTGCTGGCTTTGGTACCAAGAACATACACTGATAGTGTACGTAAGCATGTTAAATTCCCCATACCTACTGGCATATGGGTTAGCTTATCACACCCACCGACATATAAATGTCTAAGTTTTTCCAAGTTCTTGATCCCCTTCGGAAGTTGACGAAGATTTCTACAGTTCTTTAGTTTTAAAGTTTGCAGATGAAAAAGGCGACATGTGGCTTCTGGCAAAGTTTCTATATCGGTGTGTGATAGATCTAGGTACCTTATATGCTTCAGATTGTCGATATCTCGCAATGCCTCCTTTAAGTTCACGCATGGTAGAGCCAGCACCCTTAAGGACTTGGCTTTCAACCAGACATGTAAATGACTCACAGTAGATCCGTCAAAAGCTTGCAACTTAAGAAGTGTGTGCAAGCTCTTGGAGAAATTACATATGGTCCTATCAATGCTTGTTTCGGTAGCTTTCCTTTTAAATGAGACATGATGCAATTTAGCACCCTGACTTCCTTCTGGCTCCTTATCTTCAAGAATGCTGCGTATATTTTTAGCAATAGCTTGTGCAAGGTCATGAATAAGATCATGCATCTTACAGTATGTGGTTGTCATATTATGATAGAAGTTATTTTTGAAGAAAGGATCTTCATCAACTTCTACAATTTGCAAGAAAGACCTTGCTACCAATTCATCGAACATCTCTTTCCCTTTGTCTTCAATCTCCATACCTCCTTCACATTGGATGAAACCATTAGCCATCCATAGTTGAACCAACAGCTCCTTGTTCATATTATAGTCCTTTGGGAATACAGCAAAGTAAGCAAAGCATTCTTTCAAATGAGAAGGCAAGTAATCATAGCTCAGCCTCAAGGCAGGTAGGATATCATTCTTCAAGGCTGATAAATTCCAAGTTTCACTCTCTAACACAGATAACCACTCCCTTTCATCCGTTTTGAAACGCATGAAGCTCCCCACCATCGCCGCTGCTAGAGGCAATCCTCCGAACTTTTTGACGATTTTCTTCCCGATATTTACCAACTCATAAGGCTCGTCAGATCCACTAGCAAATGCTCTCTGCTTGAAAACACGCCAACAATCTTCATCAGACAATTGAGCTAACATGTAAGAATCTGTGGTTCTCATGACGGATGAAACTATGTTGCTTCTTGTTGTCACCATAATCACACTCCCTTGAAATCCCTGTGACAATAAAACTCTTAGTTCTTGCCACTTAGTAGCATCTTCATTCCATACATCATCAAGCACTAGGAGATATCTCTTCGAACCTAGAGCTTCTTTAAGTTTGTTCTGTAACATATCCATGCTCAAACCATGACATGGATTTCCCGTGGCTGATTTGATAATTTCTTCGACGAGTCTTTTAACATCAAATTCTTCAGAAACACAGACCCACATGAGTAGTTGAAAATGCCCTTTAACCCTTTGATCATTGTAGACAATTTTGGCAAGTGTTGTTTTTCCTAGTCCTCCCATACCGACAATAGGAAGGACCGAAACATGGTCTCGATTGTCTATAGAGCGAACCAACTTGCCTACAATCTTATCTTTATCCTCTCTTCTTCCAACGACATCAGATTCTATAACAAAAGAATGTGTCTCTGTTCTCCTATTGTTTCCATGCCGGAGACCGCTAGATGTGCTCAGATGAAAGTTAGCTCTCTCTTCAGCAATGGTATCCAATCTCTCCACAATTTCTCCAATTCTACGACAAATTCTTACTTGAAACAAAATCGGGTTTCCATAGGAGAAGAAGTGGCTTACCTTGCGCATAAGTTTGTCCCGGGACTCAATCTCTTGTCGCATAAATTCCCAGTGGAACAAATCTAGTATATCGTCAGCGTCGGAGGCCGCATCTTTGAGCTTCATCAACCAGTCTCTGAGCGAACGGTTCTTGAGCTGTTGATCTTCTGCATCTTCAAGAACTGCCAGGATAGTGGAAAGAGCGCTCTTTAGCTTCAACATATCTTTGTGGACTTTGGCACCCCGTAATGTTTTGAAGTGGTCAATGAGAAGGGGTATCAGAGATGCTGTCTTCTCAAAAACTACCTGCATAAGAGCAGCTATAGCAATTGTTTCAGCCATTGCTTCAGAGAATCAAAGGTTAAGCCTTAGCTCTTATGCAAGTAGAGAGAAGAAAGAAAAAGTAAAGAAGAAGATCAGACATATGGGGTTCTTATGCATTGTATCTTGTCAATCCTGGATGACTTTGTTTTTCCACAAAGACTTCTTTTCATAAATCTTGTTCTTTGAACTTTCCTTCTTAATTTCTCTCCTGTTTTCTACTGAATTGGGTCATGAAATGTTTATTAATTAATTAGGGGCAAGACTTGACTTGCTAAAATTGTGGACGTGAATTCACAGCATTAACAAAAGAAATGAGATCTTCTATATTATAAGGGCCTATTTTTAAGGTGGATTCTAGGAAAAAAAAACACAAAAGAAAACGAGTGTATCCAAGGCCAATCTATCAATTATTTTCATGGATTTTTGCGTTTAGGCAATCTATCAAGATATTGCTTTTGTCATACACTGGACCATATCAAAAGTCACATAATTATAGGGCTTGAAACATAAAAAAAAATTCTAATTAATTGAGACTCTTCATGTAGAGAAACTGACCAGTCATCAAAAGAGCCCATTGGATCAAACTGAAACCCAAGGAGAAGGTGAGAACAACCAAGTACAAAACATGCTCCATAAATGGGCTTGAAGCCGAGGATCCCAGATGAGGCTCACCATTTAGGGGGAATAACTTGCGTCTACGGTTCGATTCCGGTGAAGAGGAAGAGCAAAATTTGAGATAATTGCAGATACATTCTCGAGGGTTTAGTCACTTATGATCCCTAAACATTGTTATTAGCTCTTACACCCTGACGTCTGAACAAATTTTCTCTGATATCTACCCTTTAGGTCCTATAAGTTATTTATAACAGAGAAAGAAAGTTTATTATGGACCACAATAGGGGGTGCAAATGGATTGAATAAGGATCAGATATGATACTTAGCATACTCGTAGCTACTTATCAATCACAGATATGTATTATACAAATAAGGATAGGATATGATACTCGATATTTGTATCCGCTACCAATCACGATATATTTATACGATAAGGATCGATGTGATATTTATAATATTTGTATCCGCTACCAATCATAGATATTTATACAAATATGTCTCAATAATGAAAACCAGATGATATATGTATCAAATAAAATCGATACGATAAGGATCAAATAAGAGAAAGCATATACAGATACAAACATATATGAAAAACACATATAAGATTGGAAAAATATTTATCATATGATATAAGAGAGTCCATTAGTATTTTGGCAGATCTAAAAGGTAAGAATATATCTTCGATCATCAAAATTTACTCAAATACGTTAATCTAATGTCAAAACATTGCAACTATTTGATCAATATATATTCAAATAGTTCATATACAAATCAAGATATTTCACAATATATTCCTATTCGTCCCATCAAATATATCCACAAGTACAGATATTTTTCGCACCCTAACAGCAATTCATCGACAGAAAACTATTTCCTTTTCATTTCATAAGTTGCTTTTATTTTGAAATCCTTAATTTGATTTATGATGAAGCTAAGAAAAACAAGAAAAACTTGTAAATATTCAAGTATGGCTTACTTTGGCCACACTTTGAACATATTGAACATGTATACAATTTGCTTCAAGGGACAAAATACATTGGATTAGGCAACTTAAATGAACGATCACCAGCACAATCTCCCATCAAATCACTCCATTGATCTCCAATGTTTCCTCTTATTCTATAACCCTCGTCAGCCAATTGCTTTCTCATTGAAGATTTGAACATTGCTGCACCCATTCCTCTGTACAATGGATTTCTACAATATTTCAACAAAAGAAATGGAATGAAAACTAAGAAACCAATTAAAAAAGTATTGGCATCAAAAGAATAATTATGGCTAACCCTCTGGTAACTCAAGGTTTATCATATAGCTGTGCTTTGTAATTAAGATAAAATATAATTGAGGAGTGGAGTGTTATGAATTTTCATCTCTCCTGCAGAGAACTATCATAAACTTGTTTTAATGTAGAAAATTGGCATGACTATTTCAAATGTTTTTCAACAAATAATAAGAAAAACAATCTCAATTTAAATGGTCTATTTTAGTTTTATGCAAAAGGTATGAGAATTAGCTTTTTTATTTTATTTTTGTGATAATTTAGACATAAGGAGGATAACCAAATAACCATGACTGTTTGAAATGTTTTTATATACATTATGAGAAAAAAACATATAAGCTGTTAAAATCTCGGCTATATTAAAAGGTCTAATCTAGTTTCTGCAAAAGGATGAAATTTTGTGGTTTTGATAGTTTAAGACATAAGAGGGATTAGAAAATGTTTTAAATGAAGTACCTCATGATCAGCTTCTCATAGCCTAGAAATCCTTGCATGAACAAATTCTGAGTTGTTGATGGTCTTAATGTTACTTCATCTCTTCCAGTAATAAGAAAAACCTTGTAGCCACTTTGTAGCAGCCTTCTGTATAATCCAAGAACTGCAGGAATTGCTGGGCACATTCCTCTCTCTGCCCAGCCCTTAAAGGACATTGGATCATATGGATCACCTCTGGGAAAAAAAAATTTATATATCGACTCTTTATTATTATAATATAATACAAATATACAACTATTAAAGTGTTCCTCAGCTTATGGAAATGTGCAGTTTTCATCTCCAATGTCCAAAAAGTTTATTTAACTAGAGAAAATAAGATAAATAATATATATGAAGAGAAAGGAAGAAAGGAGAGAAAAGTAGTGTATAAGGAGATAAGAGGAAGATTAGAAGAAAAACAAACAAATCAATTCCTTAAAAATTTATTATGTCCGTGCATAAGATTAAAAGAAAATTTTCTGTTTTTTGCAACTTTGCATAAGTATTATATAATTCCAACTGATACTAGAACTAGTTATCTGAAAGACTCACTGGGTTCTCGCTAATTGTTCCCGGAAAACAAAATAACTTCTTTAATTTGACCAAAAACAATCTAGGAAAAAGAAGCAAGCCTAAATTCACCACAATTCACAAAGCATCTATTTAATATTTAAAACTTTAATTCAAGTTATTTACACAGGTACAGAAATGAGGAATACTTACCCAAAGTGCTTGCGCCCATAATACATAACATTTGAGAGGCAAGTATCATCCACATCAAAAATCCAAGCATCCTTGCCATCATCAGAGGGCACAGTTTCATGTAAATACGCGAATATTTGCTCGATCACAGCTCCAACATCGCTATTATATTGACCTCCAAGCATGTAGTTCTCAATATATGTAACGCATTGAGGAGGAACTGTATGAAAATACTGAACATTGTTGGCCTCAACTCCAACTCTCCAGCTGAGACAGTAGCTTGTGTAATATGGCGTTGGGTACGGGTAGAACCCTGGCATTTTCATTGCAGAGGCTTGAGAGAGAAGGTTGGCAAGGATTAGGACTAACAATTCCCATATTGGCCTTATCAACTGCATCATAGTCTAGCTTGCGCTCTGCATGTTGCAATGTTTATATTGTTGAGAGAAGTTCAAGTATTGGTGGGTTTTTTTAGTAACAGGGCAAGATGCCGAGAATTTGTTTAATAGATAAATGATACATAATATACATGAAAGTAATAAGAGGAAATAAGAGGAATAAGAGGAAATAAGAGGAACGATTAGAAGACAAACAAACTACTACAGCTTTTTGAATCAAGGTGTCACACATTGATTGTACAATCAGACAATGAAAATTGTCTGCATATTTGAATTGATTTGATTTAATGTTGTGGTATCTTAGAAAGTTAAGTTGGTTTTGAGAATGTTGAGGAGTTTGAATTTGATTGGGAGGATGTATTGGCCTTAAGTGGGGATATAGTGTTTCATTTGACTTACATGAGATTATCTTTTACTATTCTTTTGACTTGGGAAGTGTTTGGTCCAGATATGCTCTGAGAGGGACCCTACTGACTCCAGATGAGGATATTGGGCAGCCGAAAACAGAGTTTGGAAAAAAACTTTAAGAAAAAGAAGAATTTTTTTTTTGAGTGTCCTCTTTATTCTTCATCCACTCTAGAGCATTGGTGGAAGCAATTGTTGCATGTTATTGATTTTATTTGTACTTTCTTAGGATAAGGATGTGCAAAAATATTAAAAATTTAGTTTCTTTTATAAGATTAGTATATGTGAACTTAACTGTAGATTGTCATCATCCCATCTCTCATCCACACCCACCCAAAGAAAAAGGTAGATATTGTTTTCTCCCTTTGTTGGAGTTTCTTTCTATTGTTTGGGAGGCTCATTTTTTTTCTTCGCAGAAGTCATTTCAGATCACTCCTTTCTTCTTATAATATTAGTCTTCTTCCCTCATGATGTTAAGTAGGAGGCTTTTTTTCCCCCTTTTTCAACAACAACAACAACAATTACAATTATGTTTCTAGCGAGCAAAAATGACTACAAAATAACCCTTTCTATTTCAATAGAGTTTCTCATCTATACTTGCACATATACGCCCACCAATGATGAAGAGATCCAGAATGTTGGCCTATTGACAAAGGACAAGTATAACCCTACACTTTGGATTAAGAAAATTTTCTTGGATGAATTGGATTCTCCAATACTCTTATGAATGGCTAAATGCGACCATGTTACTAAAAGAATGTGGTAAACTGATGAGTAGGAACTTGTGCTTTGGAGTGAATCCTTCCTTATATGGGCTAGGAGCCTAAAGAAGCTTAAGATACAGTACCTTCAAATTTGGTAGAAAATAATATGCATCTTATCCTTCGAAGAAGGAAAAATAGCATAATCATATTAAGAATCCTAATGCATGCATATATAAATATATTGAATGAAATACTAGTATACGAGAGGCAATGTGTACATGGAAAATGGATAGCCTCCTCATGTTCTCATCTCATGAGTAGCAAAAGGAGGAGGCACCCCAACCATTATATTGGCTTCCTCATATCTACATGGGATGAGATGCATATGTGCATATATGTAACTACTAGTATAACTTAAGAGAAGCCCCCTTTTAGTTTGGTATCCTGGGAGACGCATTTTTAGAATCCCGAAAATGCCCTCACACTTGGAAAAATATGTGAAAACACCCTCACACTTGGAAAAAAACAACGAAAATGACTTCAAACTTGACAAAAAAAATCAATTGGAATGCCCTCACACTTGAAAATTTTTGGGGAAATACTCTCACAATTGGAGAAACAAAAAACCAGCAAACAATCAGTTCCCTTCACAATTCAACTACAACACTCCCAACACATTGCGTGATACACATAGATATATTGTGCATAGAATGAAATGTATATAGACATGTATGCATGTATATAATTTTGTGTGTATAAAGGAGGGAGGGAAAGAACTTAACTCCAATGTAGCCTACCAGCAGCAATAGTGGTCAAGTTCCCTTTGCAATCCTTTGAAGGAAAAACCCAAAGATGAAGAATTTATATAGGAAGAGAAAAGGGAGATGCCCTTTGTTTACATAGGACAACAAGAGAAAAGGGAGCCTTGTTGCCATACAAAAGGACATAAAAAAGAAAATGTTAATGGGTAACGCTTTTGTTATGGGCCTCTGCCTTATTCCACAGTTTCCAATTTGGTGCGCCAAAGTCGGTCCCAAATGCTTGTCACGTGGCTCCACTAGCCCTTCACCATTTGCATTGGCCCCATATTTTCAAATTACACAATAATCACACCACTAGCATTTTCAACTACAAAATGCAAAGCCTTGTCCAATATTTTGACATTTTTGACAAAGTTGTTTGCCAAAGAATTGGGAGCATTTTAGCCCAAGATTTTGATAATGAAAAGCATGCACATATGCACGCATGCAAGAACCTAAAACCAAACGAAGTGCATTTTATAAGTCAACCTGTGTCTTATCAAGCTACTCGTCTGTGAGTCAAAAAGGATATATGAATAATACACTTCTCTACCCCAATAGCATGACATTTGACTTCACCACACCAAAGTTTCTAAAGAGAAAATATAAAGCTATTACACCAAGAAATGCATGATGATGAACAGAGCTCAAGTTGCAACTGCTAGTTGTTATTATCTCATTTTGCACCGACAATAATAGTAACAAACAGATAAAACTGTGATTCAATACACTGCAGATTATTTATATACTGTGATGAAATATCCTGAAAATTTTGAACCTTAGCGATGTAGCCTTCTGTCTGACTTCCTTTAATAAAAGATATGTTACAAGTTTTAGTAAAATGTGCTGCCAAAACTTTATATCTAGCAAGGCCACAGTGATAGCACATGAAAGCATGAAGCATCCCATACTTTGCCATCCAATTTCACGACAACTAGAAAAGAAACAGGGAGATTCCGAAATCTTGTTTCAACTTGGTAATTATTGACGATGAGCTGAGATATAACCTAGGGTTTGCTTGATGCCTCAATACTTTTTCTGAAGAAAAAGCATGCAACTTAGACTAAAGTGTCATGAGATATCATATATGATACATTACAGGGTTAATTGCACATTGACACCCTGTACTGTCGTCTAATTGGATAGACCCCTTGACTTTTTTTTGACCTTTTTACCCTCAGAAGGTCTATTTGTTCAAAAACAAATTTTGCTTTCTCTGAGGGTCAAAGAGTAAAAAAAATCACTGAAGTGGTCTATCTGCAACAATAGAACTACAAGAGATCTATCCACAATTGGGCGATGGTACAGCGTTTATCCGCAATTAACCCAATAATTATATTATGCATTGAGGGTAAGAAACAGATCAGGAAGTAAAAAAAGGAACATGATGTTTCTGTTTACCAGTCTTACGGTTCAGATATGCCTTTGTAACCCTCCTTCTCAAGTAGTTTTGCTAGTGAAATATCACCTGTCTTTATGATGGTGCCATTTTCCTAAACATATCAAACACACATGGACGTTACATGCTTATTATTCTATAGACTATTGCATATTATTGATAGCTTGCGGATCTAAATAATGTAGAAGCATAAGCCTAATAAATGGGAGTTCAAGTGCTGCTTAGGTAATTTGATGTTGTAGCACAGAGATATAAATCATAGTGATAGAAGTGCAACCCTAATCAGCAACCACTTAGAAACAGTGACGATACCCAGGAGAAATTCCATTAAATATTTAGCACTTTTTATTTATTCCAGAGATAAAATTTTTGATGCAAAAAAATATTTTACTTGTACGAATATAGATACTACCAGAGGAAATCATAGTAAAACATAGTTCTCAACTGCAGGCTACTTCAAACAAAGATGTTAATTAAAAAAATGGTAACTTTGATAACAAAGTATGCCGAGCATAAAATAAGGATTAGCATTTTATCCTTCAGATCTGAGTTTCTTACCATTATATGTACATAGTTTGGTTTGATATAATCCAGAAGACATTGGTAATGGGTGATCATCAATATTGAACCTTGAGATGTCAAAAGCATATTCACTGCTTTTGCCACACCTTGCATCAACATCTAAACCAGAATCAATTTTGTCTAAAATACCCAAGTCTGCCTCCAAAACCTGAAAATTTCCGATAATATATATGTCAACAAAAGACTATTTGAAAATCAGCTATTTACATAGGATGAGCTGGATAACAATATAAAACAAAACAATAAGCGAAGGTATCATCAATTTCATGAGTGGAATATGGACTTCCAATTTCAACAATGTAGCGTTGAATTGCATATATCATTGTAAAGTAGTATATAAGCATGCATTGCCTCATCAATAGCATGGATCCAGATCTTCACACCCCAGCTCCATAAACTTTCAAGAATTTCCAGAAGCGAACAAAATCAGGAGAATTCTGAGCAATGATGGGACCAAAGTTATGAAATCATATATTATTTATAATACACCATAGGATGTCCAAGTCAGCACCAACACAACATACAAGATTCAAAAAGACCCACGATATACAATGTTTTGTCCTACATATTGTATCTATATGTCAGTTATTCCCATAATTCTCCACCCTCAGGGATTGCAGATATAGCAAAAGATTGTTATAATCTATGAAAACATGAGTAATGTTATGAGACTGTTATAGAGTATAAAATTATAATCCTCAATCCTCACAACTCCATAATTTTGTAGTAGTGGAAGGGCCTTTGACATGGCATCAAACCAACCGAGGATTAGTTCCCCCGCCACAAACTTAAAGCGGACTATATAAAAGAAGATATTGTTGCGTGAGTTCAGGTTTCGGCCCAAAAAAGGGCACTCAGACTGCAGGGGCAAGTTAGAGTATAAAATTATAACCCTCAATCCTCACTACAGCTCCAGAACTTTGGTGTAGTGGAAAGGTCCTTCTACAGAGACATTGTTATAATTGATACAACATGATTAAGAAGGTTTTTGGTACATAATAGTTTCCAATTTACTGAAGACTTGACCACAGCTAGAACTTTTTACGAGGAACAATGACAACAGAATGACAGATCTATAAGGATAATTGGGTGCAAGCAGCATTATGATGCTTGGTTATGGGTGTCAGGAAATGTACCAAAACTTATCACAGAAGCCAGCATGCAGCTATATTGCACAGAGTTAAATACCACAAGGAACTAAGTAGGGTGGGTGGGTTCATCACTAAATCCCACTTTGGTTTGACGCCAAAGGCCTTGAAGGTGGGTTCCTTCTTCTTCCTTGAGTATTAAGGTGGTTTCCTTATGATTGACATGTTATCCATGTTCCACTTGTGATATTTTCCTACTCTCCACTTCATGATAGATGGTTAATGCTTACAGAGATATGGGGAATAATTATTTGTACTTGAGCTCGTAGCCTCGTAAAATAAAAAATGAAAGTTAATAAATCAACATGATTGTGGGCTGGATGGTGCTCAGAACATAATCTTGTCAATAGACTCAAAAATTAATTGTAGCTAGCATTTTAAAGATAAAACTAGCTAAAACTCTGTAATTAACAGTCTTCGGCTGGAAAGATACTAGGATGGGTGGCTTTTAAGAACATGCTTGCTTAGGCATTACATTGAACCTTCAATTGTTCTTTATGAGAGACTCAAACCATTGACTTCAAAGTTGTTGCAGGCTCTTTCTATCTCATCATCGTAGTTGCATCTATTCATAGTCCCATGTTACTTGTTTATAAGTACTCCATATTGAGATTGGGTGCCCGACACAACTTTTCACATGTTTTTAGTGACAAGATCTACTCAAGATATTGCAGGTAGCATCCTTCAAAGCCACCATGCTCTGGCTGTCTGAACCTTATCAAGGTTCGTAACGGCACACAGTGAAAACACCTTCAAACATCTAGCATGGTCCATACTATGGCACCAACTTGCTGTCTTTCCTGTATTGAATTACCTCACTAGACCATGGCAGTTTTGTATCAAAACTGATGTATTATGATTTTCTAGTAGCTACCACATTTTCAGCATTATTTACTAAATTAAATGTGACCCAAGTCTCTAGTAAGGCTACCTCCTTTGCTTATGTTACAAGCCTATTTAAGAGATTCAGGGTAAAGTGGGACCAAAATTTCCTGTATCAGTATTAAGAAAAAGGTTTTTAAAAATGCTGTTACATGTTTAAAGGTTGTCTCCTAAAAGAAAATTGTCAAATGAGAAAACCTGTGGAGCAACAACAATACATGGATTCTTCAAATAAAAACTGAATCTTTGCTTATCAATTTGCTCACTTACTATTCTATGCAACTTCGAAAGAGATAGTTAATAGAAAGAATGCTAATATGGCATTGATAGAAGAGAGGTTGATAGTACACATTATAAAATTTTATTCTGCTCTCCTTGAAAGAATATTTCTCATTGCTGTTTAATGTTTGCAACTTAAGTCCCCGGCTCAGGTATTACAAGAGCGGATTGGTAGCAGATGTTCCCCGGTTCGAGAACAGTGTACGGCCCCTTTGCTCCAAAAACAAGGGAAGAAAAGCAACTAATGACTTACCATCAACTTCCAGTGCCCAGAAAAGTAAAAATAAAATCTATCGTTGTCAACAATTAAACTATTATACTGTAACAAAATATGCATAAAGGACATGATTGAAGCAGAATAAAAAGTTCAGTTGATCAAAATCAGACGCAAGAACAAGGAAGCAAGATGCAAGAATCAGAATCCAACATTTTCAAAATGAGAAGCAAATCAAAATCTAGTTGAACTAACAAGGACAAAACTTACGCAGACCTCTAAAGGAGATAGCTCTGGTTGCCCATGCTTTTTTCTTTTCACCTTGGCTGCCATAAGCAGAAATTCCATGTTGCTAACTCCTGGTATCTCATTTGGGGTCTGAAAACTCATGAATAGTCCAGCATGAAACCTCTCCTCTGGCTTTAGTTCAAGCAAGTTTTCACCTTTGAAGACAACACTACCTTCTGTTATTTCATAATCTGGATGACCAACAAGAACCTATAATAAATAAGAACCCACTCAACGCTTTGTGAAGCTAGATAAATTTACCAATATTGATTACCTGCTGCACTAAAAATAATGAGGTGCAACAAAGGTTAAGAATTATAAGAATCTAAAAGGTCCTATAAAAATTACCATGAAGATTCTAATCAATCACTGAGATCCAGTAGAAATACTACAAGGCTGATCTCATTATATGACGGGATTGTAAGACAAAACAAACATTACGTTTTGTCAATCATCTTAGTAAATAGTATGTAGATAGTTTCCACCAGCCTAGCATAAAATCAGGTCAATCATAGAAATAACAGCTTCATGCCTTAATCCTGGCCCAATTACTCATATCTGATACTAAGCTTCGCCCAATTACTTATATCCGATAGTAAGCTTCACATGATAGCTTATTTTTGTATTTCCAAATACTTTTTAATATTTAGTTCTTCACTATATTTTTATTCTAACACATGAGGATTAAAGTACTTAACCATTCAAGTGTCAAGAAATAATTGTTGAAAAGAATGTCAATATGCCCCCAAAATCACAGAGGTATTGCTTCCAGTAATAAATTGTTAGCCGCCAACCCATTATCTTAAGACTTTGCGTTAAGGTGGTTATTTGATCGTAAGAATCATGACCCATGTGTATCGGTTGCAGGTCAAAGCATGCTTTCAAATTATGCTCATAGCTATGATATGTAAAAGCAATAGCAATTATCTTGTATGTTGTACACACATACGGCTTAGCATGGGTGGTGGTAGTTTGTGCCTGTATGCAGGGAGGTTGTCTGTATACTAACAAATAACAGATATTTAAGAAGAGGTCAAATTCTATTATATTTTTTAGCTTCTGATGTTTGATATGAAGACAACAGAAAGATATAATGGGAATATCAAAATGAAGCAAAATGGAGTATAACGACAGCTTGAGTAAGACCATCTATCTAAATGGAAAGCCTAAAATATGCCTATGAAAAATGGAAAACTATATCTAGCTTCTACTTGCAACATTGGACAAGAGCATCTGGGCAATTATACTCAGGAAATGGTACATGCAATCAACTCAATTTGCATGGAAAGGGCAACCAGAATATGAAAAGGGGTGCTGCCAAAGACAAATCTCAAGACGAAGGCAGTAGGCCCAAAACTAAATTTAATCTTTGTGCTAAGTATCTCAAAGAACATCAAAATTTTCAAATGTAATTTTCCATCTCTTACCCATCACTTCTGAAATCACTTGGTCAAATTAAATTTAATTCTTGAACAACTTTAGTTTGACGATGTTACCAGTACTTGCAATCTTCTCCACCTCATAACAACAAAATTTTTGCATTCCTTCTTCATTTGTTCAAGCTAAAATCCAAGACATGAACATACTCATTGGACAAAGAAATTTTCAGAACAAGAGGGCGTCGAAACCGAAATTCTCCAACAGTTGATAAATTTCAAACATCATTCGGTTCCACTTAGTCCCACATTGACTAAATGGGGAGTCAATTTATTAAGTTCCCTCTAACAGCTAGCTTTTAGCAGTGAGCTCTCATAGGTCTCTTACAGACATTTAGTTTTTTGCTTATATTTGTGCATATATGGTGTAGAGACATGACAGCATAGCTAGTTAACATTATGAATCATAAATTTTAAAAATTCCCCATGTCATTTTGCAACAATTTTGACTGTGACAGAAACCAAAATGTCAGTATTTTCCGTACTTTGATTCCTGATTTCAGATTCTAGACCAACACAAAACTCCCAATAAACCCAAATTCCAATTGACCTCAACAAGAATACAATCATTCAGTTTTTCCAAGTTAAGAGGCAATAAAAAAAAATTCTACAAAGAACTCACCTTTGAGAACGTACTCTTCCCCGATGGCCCAATCCATTCTTGCCCCTAATCGCATGAACCTAAAACCCATAAACATACTAATTTCAACCCAAAAGAAAAAAGAAAAAGAAAAATCAAAGACCTAATCAAATTATTTCGTGTTTTTTTTACCTCATTCTCGTTAATAATAAGATTGACACCACGTAGGATCTCCTGCCTCGACTCCGCGATCACTGCCCTAAGATTCTTCACCTCCAAGAGCACCTTCGGCGTTGCTCCGCCGTCGGCATCGGCGGCGACTGGGGAGTCAACGGTGAGTGTGGCCCTGAGAGAGTGGAGGGTTTGGGGTGCAAAGATTCGATTTGTGTTTTGGCGGGAAAATGTAAATGGGAAAATTTTCGAGGGGTTGGTTGTAAAATGGACGGAATTAGTTGAACAAGAAGGAGAGATGGAGGATGAGAGCCATTGATGGTGATTTTTGGGGTTGACATGAGCTCCCGATTTGAGAAGAGGGGTTAGGGATATCCTCAAGAACCCAATGTATTTATTTCAGATTGGGTTTTTAGTGTGAGTCCCTCACATCATCAGCATTTTGATATTAGTCCCCCAAATCTACATAGTAGTCCCCAGATTGCATTAATATGTTGATATTAGTCCCCGTGGTTTGTTGGGTTTCTAAATGCTGAGTAGTATTCAAAGTTTAACTTTTTTATGGGATAAAAAGTTATACTCCTCCTTCCTAATACTCAAACGGACAAATTTTCAAAATAGACCATTTTAGGAATTTATTTGTAAAAATCGACCCCTTTGAGATTTAATTGTTATTTCGACTAAGTTCCAAATACCGAAACCAGTCAAAATGATAAATAAAATTAGAAAACTCACGGGATTTAAAATCCCGTGAAGTTTAGTGCCTCATAAATAATGATAATAAAAATCTCTAATCTTCACGGGATTTCAAATCCCGTGAAGTTGCTGGGAATTTTTTTGAACTGACAAAGAGCTGGTGATAACTGAAGTTTGTAGGCCCCGCGTAGCTTTATTTATATCTCTCACGTCTTCATCACACTATGGTGCCAGGACAAGATTTTTGTAATTGAGTGCTATTATGAATTCATAACATGTGTTGATGACGTTGATGCAGGCATCTCTTTTTTGCTTTGCTGCATTAAACAAGCTCTGTTGGATGTCAGACAAAGTTTCTTTGACCTACTCCACTAGATCTCCCATAGGCATGTCCTTCTTTGTGCCATTGTCACGGCCAGCAGAACCTACAAATAGAATTGAGGACAACCAAATCCCGTGAAGTTTAGTGGTTATTTTCACTAGCCTGGTTGTATTTTAATTAGGCTGAAAATTAGCACTAAAGTTTTATTTACCACTTTCGACCCAGTTTCAGCCAGTTGGCTAAAATCAAGTCGAAAATGATGAATAAATTGCAAATGAATCGATTTTTACAAATAAATTTCTAAAATGGTCTATTTTGAAAATTTGTCCTACGCAAACCCAAGTACCCGTTAAACTTAAAAAACGATTAAGAGCCTTAAATCAAACACATTTCACCTGTCATCTTCTCCAACGGTCCACTAGCTGTGAACTCTTTGTCCTCATCCGTAATTTCTTAAATGCTACTTCACTTCACTGAGATCTTGTGGAGAGTTTTCATCATTAGTCTTCAGCGAAGGGTTAGAGTGGAGCTTTTAGTCGATTTTGGGGATTATAGGGGCGAGATCACAATTAGGACAAACAAACCCCTTTTCGTACAGATGAAGGAACGACAGATTAATGCGTGACCTAAAATAGGGGTAGGTATCTTGATAATTACTCTGTCATGGTATGGTTAGGTTAAAGTGTTTTGAACGAAAATAGTAACGCAAGTGAGTAATATCAACATATTGATGCAATTTGGGTTGGTTTAAGGAGTTTTCTAAAATTTAGACATAATTTTGTAAATAGAGGGAAAGTTTTAAAAATTGAGATGCCCAAAATGACCCTCACTAGCCATTATGAATGATATGGAACTACATGCTTACATGCGAATAGTCCTCATGAAATTCAGACTCTAAAACAAAGAGATATTGAAATTCAAGATATCCAAAATCTAACTAGAGTTTTAGAATTTATCTATTACATTATATTATGATAAGTCAAAGAGATGGAAGAAAATGATTGCTCTATACTATTAGATTTTAATTTAATGGAGGTGAATGAATATAGAATGAATGTATGAGCGAAGATTAAAAACTTGTTGGTAAATAGGTAAGATCAAATGTCTTAACTCAAACATTTTTCCTTGAATATAAATTCAAATAGACTTATTTGATTCTCATTCATGATAAATAAACAGACTAATTTGATTAAAACTCTATTATTGTATTACAGCAAAGATCAAATTAGAAATTAGTATATGGCAAACTTACACTATCAAAATACAATGTCGTTATCATTAATTTATTAAATAGAGAAGCTAAACAAGGTAATAGATTTACTTTCTGAACCAAATTCTGCTGAATTTAATTGTCTTGCTGGTGTTATTTTCTGCTCTTTTTTTTTATTGCTAAATTCATTATCATTATCATGGTAAGTTCGTGGATTAACTAATCACCTAACAAGTACCAACTATTAATGTCAATCTCGTAAATTCCCCATAAATTCAGGGCATTTGCGTTCACTAGTTCTTAAATACACTCCACTTCTTCACTCTGAGAGCAAGAGAGTGAGAGATTTCTCTAATAAGTGGAGTTCTATTAATGGCAATTTCCTCGTCAAGAGTGCTGAATTTTCCAAAATGGGTAATTTTCTTTACTTCAGAACTTCAGTTTTAGCATTAATCGTGAGGGTTAAAGCTCTGAAAATTGGATTTTTAAGGGAATGCTTCGGTTTTTAATGTGAGAATGTCTGCGAATTTTGATGGGTAGTTGGAATTGGAGTGTAATTTGATTAAAGTTGGGAGCTTTAAGTGTTTTTGTTAAGTTTTAGTGTAATGCAGCTACTGGGATGTCTTTTGAGTGGGAATTTTTTATATGGGTTTTCTTTTTCTCTTAATGTTATTTCTTTTTCTCTTAGTATAATTCCATCTTTGAGTTGTTTTTATAGGGTTCTAACACCAACAATTTTGACACGTAATTTTTGGATTTTTTTTTTTTTTGGGGGGGGGGGAATTGTTTGGATATTTTTTTGTTTGGGAAAGGAACTAAGAAGTGCTTTCAACTGTAATACTTGGTGCAGTTTTGTGAGTTATAGCATTTTTCGCGGTAGTTCCAGCTTGATTATAGGTAAGTTAATACTCACTTGAGTGTTTAAAGATATGTTGAAGGCAAAAAAGTGATTTATTGAAGGATGATATCCTAGATGTATTAGCTTCATATGAATCATATCGAGGATTCATTTCAGAAAATTTTACTTTGTTTTGCTTCATGAGTTTGGTATGATCCTGTTCCTGGGCTGTTATTATGGCATATTTGTTGTAATTTAAGTGTTTTTTAATGTCATTTATTAGTAACAAAGTCCTTTTTTTTTGGGTATATTAACATCAATTTGCAAAAGCTCTGGACTTATTTTGTCATAGATCGATCTTTTATTTCTCAAATGTATCCTGGCCTTTCTTATGTGAGATTACAGTTTAAAATTTCAGCCTCTTGTACTATTTAATCTCTCTAAAATTTGATTCAATATTTGTCTGACTGGGGTCTAAAGTGAACAATTATGTGCATGCTAGCTCACCATCTTCTATTATGAAGCCTCCTCACCTTTATTTATCATCCTTTCTTTAGTGGAAGGAGAATATGATTCCATTTTTCTTTTGTTTTAAATAGGGTCATTTGTATTTAGTTTAAAGGCCTATTAATTTATCTGAAGCTCCACTTCTGTATAAAATGTCAGATAATGTTGAAGTGAGAGCTCTCTTTGTAAAAAGTTCAGATGTATGGGCCCTCGCTCTCTTTCCTTTTCTTAGAGAACTTTTAGGCTTTGATCAATGATTAATTTTCACTAAGTTTGTATCATAATGAAGCTATTTGTTTATAAAAATGATTTTTTCCTTCATTTATTATCACCCTTTCTAAATGCCCCACTTGTCCTTTAGGTATGAAAACCATAATGATATGTTGGCCAAATTCATGGCTTCTTCAGGATTGTCTTATCTTTCTCAGCTGTTGCTTGACCTTCCAAGCTCTGATATAATCAATGTTCATTAGTCAAGTTTATAGTTTTTGTTTGTGGGTGAAGTATCAAGTATACCCGGGTCCACAACATTAAATGTGCATGAAATGAATGTTAGCCCTTGGATCGTTGGATTCTGGGATTCATGCATCAGATCCGAAGGTTGACAACTCGACATCCTTTGGGTGCACATTTAATGTCATTGGCCGTTCCCACTAGATACTTTCTCGCCTTTGTGGGCCTTTTAAGTGTGCTGATATGACCAAGGACTACTACTTTTCACTAATTAGAGATGCCTAAATCTTTTCAGATTGTCTTTACTTTTGTTCTAATGACAAATTTTTCCAGTGAGAAAAGTTTTATGCTAGTTCTTTTTAGCTTTTTATCTCTCTTTCGAATTTTTCTTTTCTATAGCCAATCACTCTTCATTTCTTTAGACTTCTACAGTATACTTTCAGTTATCTTTAGTATTATTGCTTCTACCATCCACTTACTTCTTGTACTTTTGATCAATGCAGTAGGAGCTGAGGATCTGTGGATAAAAACATACAGATTTTTTGGAGATTTTATCTGCTCAGAAATCTAACCATGGCTCACCTCAAACTCAAATCCATTTCTCTTGCATCACCTTCAATCTTTCTTATCGTCCTATTGTGCCTACCATCTCCATCCACTTCTGACCTGAGCTCTGAGAAGCAAGCCCTCCTTGCATTTGCCAATTCATTGCATCATGGTCCAAGACTTAATTGGAAACCAAATACTCCAATTTGTTCTTCTTGGATTGGAGTTAAGTGTACTAGAGATCAAACCCATGTTCTCTCCATTAGGCTACCCGGAATTGGGCTTTATGGAGAAATTCCACCAAATACTCTTGGCAAGCTCAATCACCTGCAAGTCTTAAGCCTACGATCAAACCGTCTCATTGGAAATCTCCCTGTCGACATCTTATCACTTCATTCTCTTCATTTTCTGTATCTCCAACAAAATGCTTTTAGTGGGGACATACCAAGTTCACTCTCTTTAGACCTCATCTCACTCGACCTTTCATATAACTCATTTTCAGGAGAAATACCCTTGGCAATTCAAAATCTTTCTCAACTTGTTGTACTGAATCTTCAAAACAATTCTCTCTCTGGACCAATCCCTGACCTCAAACTTCCAACACTGAGGCGTTTAAATCTTAGTCACAACAGTCTTAACGGTTCCATACCCTTTTCCCTCCAAAACTTCAGTAATGATTCATTTACAGGGAACATTCAGTTATGTGGCCCTCCTCTACCTCAGTGCTCTGCAGTTCTTCCTTCTCCCTCATCACCTCCGCCCATATTTCCCCAGAGTAGAGAAGAGAGTAATAAAAAGAAGTTATCTGCGGGTGGCATAATTGTAATTGTTGCTGGTGTAATCGCCTTGTTCTTGCTAGTCATAATCATTCTCATACTATGTTTTATGAAGAAAAAGGAAGGAAAAGGAAGTGTAGCCTCGAAGGCAAATGGTTTAGGCAGTGGAAATAACGAGAGACCTAAAGAGGAGTATAGCAGTGGGGTTCAAATGGCCGAGAAGAATAAATTGATTTTCTTTGATGGATGTTCGTATACTTTCAATCTTGAGGATTTATTGAGAGCTTCAGCTGAAGTTCTTGGTAAGGGGAGTTATGGCACGGCATATAAGGCCGTTCTTGATGATGGATGTGTGGTGGTTGTGAAGAGATTGAAGGAGGTGGCGGCGGGAAAAAGAGTTTGAACAGCAGATGAAAATTATTGAAAGAGTTGGGAATCATACGCATCTTTTGCCCACTCGTGCATACTATTATTCCAAAGATGAGAAGCTTTTGGTATATGATTATGTTTCTGGAGGCAGTTTGTATACCATCTTGCATGGTATGTCTCTTTATTCTCACATTTCCTTGTTAAGTTTATATGTTTTTGTTATATATTCAAGTTTTATATGGTCAATCAAATGCACAAGTTAAGCATGAGAAGCTTTATGAAATTTGGGAAATATCAAATTCAGTCTATGGTTCTAAGAAGAGAAATGGAAGAACTAAATAGGGTTCATGCAATATCATGTTCATCTTCCGAAGTAGGTATGTAATTGGCTAATGTTAGAAATGGTTGACCAAATCAACCAAATAATCAATGTGTATAATGTGTGATAATTGGCCATTAATGGAGAATTAATGAGTCATTATCAGAATTTATATTAGAGCAATAATTGACTTTAATTTGCAGTTAATGAGAAAAATAAATAGGCTGATTTTGGGGGTAGAGATGATTGGGAGAATAGCCTATATAAAGAGTGGATTTCTTTGTGAAAGAATACACTGAAAAAGAGAACAACCCTCTTCACCGGAGCCCCAAAAATAACGTTTTCTTTCTCCTCGTTACTGCATTGGTATCAGAGCCATGGTTAAAGACCAGTGCCCTTCTTTTTACCCGTAGGTGAAAAAAACAATTTCATTTTCTTCCAGAAAGCACCACAGTCTTACTTCCCAAAGCTCTTATATATATATATTTAAAACTCTTTCTCCCAGTAACCCATGTTGTTTCCTTGTCCTTTGCTTTTAATATTTTAATCCTTGCTCAAAACCAGCCACCTATTGTCCTTTCCCTTTCAATTTTCTCTTTGACCGAGGAACCCCCATCCCTCAAGAGAGAGAGAGAGAAAGTTTATGTTTCTATCCAATCGAGGGAGAGAGAAAGAGAGAGGAGTTGAGAAATCTTCGCCTCTGGTTTGAAGTCAGAGAGCTTGACCGGGTTGCTAACGGTGAAAATGTTGTGATATTTTTGCTGCTGTTTCTGTGCAAGCAGCCTCCGATCCAGTCCCGATCACTACCAAATCTCGCTGCTGTGGACCAGATCTCAGTCCAATCAGATCAATCCGGAGCAGAACCATACTTGATTCAATCATCTCCAAGTCAGATTAAACAGTTAATTCTCCGATCGACTCCACTCGGCGAAAAGCTTGTACAAACCGGAATCAACTTCTTTCACTCAGACCCAATCAGTTCTTCGCAGTCAGGTTCTTCAAAATTATTATTTTTATCTAATCTCATTCTGTTTTAATATATATGTTTATACACAAACCTTATACATATTTTAAACTGGAACTTTAGTTTTAGTTATCTTCTAAATGGCTAGTAAATTGGTTTTAAGTGAATTGGCAAAGATCAAAAATTTAATGGTAGCAATTATGATATGTGGCATAGAAAAATAAGATATGGCCTTATATATGACAATATAGATGAAGTCATCGAAACTAGTGCTCCTACCTTAACCGATACCTCTACTGTTGAGGAAAAGAAGGGGTTCGAGCAGTGGAAGTCGAAAGACAAAAAGGCGAAAAGCCTTATGCTAATGTTCATGGAAGATAATTTAATTAAAGTTTTTGAAACTTGTAAAACTTCCATGGACATGTGGCAATCAATAAAAGATAAATACGACACTGCCTCAGAAGTTAATATTCAACTACTCTTGCATAAGTATAATTCTTCTCGAATGCAAGAGGGAGACAATGTCGTAGAACATATAAATAAAATGATTGTCATGGCTAAGGACTTATCTACTGCCGGGACCGAAATCCCAGAAAGAATGCAAGTGGCAACTATACTGAATAGTCTTCCACCTTCCCTTGCTGTAGCTACCACTACATTAAGAATGAATCCTGCCATTAAATCATACGGATTTGTCAATGCACTTAGCTATAGAACAAGATTTAATAGCCGAGGGAAGGAACAGAACTAAACATGGTGCAACAGAAATGAACTATGTGCACCGAGGCAACAAACCGAAGAAATAGAAACCCGGTCCTAATAAACCACAACTTAGAGGTCCAAAATCACAAAGAATGTAAGAAGAAGGTACCGTGACGCTTGCTACACTTGTGGAAAGTTTGGGCATTTCGGATCCAACCGCCCACAAGGAGAAAAGCAAGAGAATAAGGGAGGCTATAAGCCAGGAAGTACCAGCAAGAGAGAATTCGTCGGTGTGACGGAGTGCAATGCTGTGATGACGGACATCAATGGTTGGTGGATCGACTCCGGTGCGACCAGACATATCGCAAAGGATAAGAATGGAGTCACGAAATTCACCGAGCTGAAGAAAGGAGAACAGAGGATCTATATGGAAAACAATACCTATCTCGATGTAGAAGGTATTGGTTCATATAGATTGGATCTTGGGGATAGTGTTCTTGTCCTCAAAGATGTGTTCTATGCCAGAATTCGCTAATCGATCTGCTCCAAGCTTGATGAAGAAAGGACTTGAAGTTAGGTTCTACAATAACCGGGTTTCTATAGGCAAAAATAATAAAGTGTATGCTATGACAAAATATGTACCCGAGCATGAATTATGCATTCTTCCAGTAATTTATAATAATTCTGATAATAAAATTTCTAATTTGAACTACTTGTCCTGTTATATTTCTGAGTCTGAATTGTGGCATTCTAGACTAGGACATGCTAGTATTTCAAAAATGAAAGAAATTATCAGAATGAACTTATTGCCTGCACTATCTAATGTTCAATTACCACCATGTGAATATTGTTTAACCGGTAAAATGACCAGGAAACCTTTTATTGGCGGACAAAGAGCCAATGAACTTTTAGGGTTGATACACTCGGATATTTGTGGTCCCCTAAGTGTCAAAACTCATAGTAATAAGAATATTTTATTACTTTTATAGATGATTATTCCAAGTTTGCACACGTCTATCTTATATCTAGAAAATTGGAAGCTTTTGAATGCTTTAAAAGATATAAGACAGAAGTTGAAAACTAACTTGGAAGAAATATCAAAATATTAAGAACTGATAGAGGTGGGGAATATAACTCTAAAGAATTTGAGAGTTATTGTATTCAGCATGGAATTAAAAGGCATACAACAATGCCGTATACACCACAACAAAATGGTGTTGCTGAAAGAAAGAAAAGAACATTGTTAAATATAGTTAGATGCACGTTGTCTCATTCAGGTCTCTCCAAGAAATTTTGGGGAGAAGCATTGTTAACTTCAAACTACATTTTAAATAGAATTCCCATCAAATCAGTTGCATCTACACCTTATGAGTTATGGAATGGGCGAAAACCAGATTTAAGTCATCTCAGAAAATGGGGATGTATAGCCCATGTTCTCATTCCAAGTCAACTTAGAGATAAGTTAGACTTTAAAACATTAAAGTGTAGATTTATAGGGTATTTAGAAAAATCAAAAGGTTATAAGTTCTATAATAAAGAAAAGGGGGTCATTGAAAGCAGAGATGCTACATTTCTAGAGAATCTAGAGGAAGAGGAACAAGTTCAAGAGGAAATAGAACCTCTAACTGTAATAGATGATGATTATTACAGTGTTGTTCCCACTAATGATCCAGATATTGTGAATGAACCTAACCTTAAAAATGATGAAATACCTATAAAAAATAATGTACCTCATCAACCGGTTGTAGGCAATAAAAAGCCAAGAACACAACCTTCATGGATGGATGATTACTATTTATATTCATGTGAGCCATCTTGTTTCTCGGTAGATACAAATATAGAAGAACAAGATCCCTTAAACTTCTCTGAAGCGATGAAATCGCATGAGTCAGATCTATGGCTGGAAGCCATGAGAGAAGAACTTGATTCTATAGAAAAGAATAAAGTTTGGGAGCTTAGTGATCTACCAGAAAATAGAAAAGCCATAGGATGCAAATGGGTGCTCAAAAAGAAATACCGTGTTAATGGGTCTATTGATAAATTCAAAGCACGGTTAGTTGCCAAAGGTTACAACCAAAAGGCTGGAATAGATTTTCAGGAGACGTATTCTCCTGTAGCTAAATTTGCATCCATTAGAATCATTTTGGCTATTGTTGCATATCTTGATTTGGAGTTATTCCAAATGGATGTTAAAACATCATTTCTCAACGGAGAGTTGAAGGAAGTGATATATATGCAACAACCTGAAGGTTTTCAGGTAAAAGAACAGGAACATAAAGTTTATAAGTTAATAAAATCTCTATATGGTTTAAAACAATCTTCTAGACAATGGTATCTCAAATTTCATGATGCGATCACCAAACTTGGTTTTATTCAAAATAAATTAGATAATTGTGTATATGTCTT
Organism: Asparagus setaceus; assembly: GCA_012295165.1. NCBI lineage: Eukaryota > Viridiplantae > Streptophyta > Magnoliopsida > Asparagales > Asparagaceae > Asparagus > Asparagus setaceus. The sequence goes on along the minus strand of CM022702.1, from coordinate 80,515,911 downwards.
GAAAAGTGGGAGCAAATTTACTATATTATCCTTATATGTAGATGATATATTGCTCGCCGGGAATGACATAGATATGTTGAATAAAACCAAAACAGATCTCAGCGAAAAGTTTGAGATGAAAGACATGGGTGATGCATCATATATTCTTGGAATTCAAATAATTCGAGATAGAAAGTCTAGAATGTTAAGTTTAAACCAAGAAAAGTATTTAAGATCAATTCTTAAAAGGTTTGGAATGGAGAATTCCAATCCCGCACCAACTCCGTTGGTTATAGGAAAGAGATTGTGTAAAGAGCAAAGTCCTGAAGAGGGCAGAAGCCATTAGATGTTCCTTATGCTCAAGCAGTTGGAAGCTTGATTTATGCAATGTTATGCACCAGACCTGATTTAGCTTATGCTGTAAGTCTGGTTAGCCGATATTAAAGTAATCCAGACCAAAGACACCGGGAAGTCAGTAAAAGGATTATGAAGTATATCAGAGGCACATTGACTCATAGATTGGTTTATCAAGCGAGTTCACTTGAAGTCCTCGGCTACTCCGATGCTGATTTCGGGGGTGATAAAGATGATGGAAAGTCCACTTCGGGACACTTGTTCATCTTTGAAGGAGGAGCTGTTTCTTGGAGTAGCAAGAAATAAGGTTGTGTTGCTAGATATATACAAGAAGCTGAATATATAGCTTGTAGTATGGCAACTACACATGCTGTCTGGATAAGACGATTTTTGATTGATCTAGATCTCAATTTGTTAGAAGGACCTATCGATATTTATTGTGATAATCAAGCAGCGATTAGCTTGATCAATAGTGGAGCTAATAGTTCCAAAGGAAAACACATTGAGATCCAGTATCACTATATACAAGATATTATAGAAAAGGGAGAAGTTAAAGTGACTTACATCCCTACTACAGATATGATTGCTGATCCGTTAACAAAAGGAATACCAGCGGAATTCTTTATCAAACATGTAAGTTTGATGGGACTTGGAAATAAATAAGTCCAAGTAAATTTCATGAATAATAAAATGTGAATTACTCTTCATGAATAGTGGGAGTAATGATAATAATAAGATATCTAATCTCACGAATAGTGGGAGGTCTATCATTTGGTTAATTTGGCCAAGTGGGAGATGTTAGAAATGGTTGACCAAATCAACCAAATAATCAATGTGTATAATGTGTGATAATTGGCCATTAATGGAGAATTAATGGGTCATTATCAGAATTTATATTAGAGCAATAATTGGCTTTAATTTGCAGTTAATGAGAAAAATAAATAGGCTGATTTTGGGGGTAGAGATGATTGGGAGAATAGCCTATATAAAGAGTGGATTTCTTTGTGAAAGAATACACTGAAAAAGAGAACAACCCTCTTCACCGGAGCCCCCAAAAAATAACGTTTTCTTTCTCCTCGTTACTGCATATGCCACTGTTGGAGAGGGATCTTAACGTGTTTATCTTAAAGTCTCTTCCAATACTGCAGAATTCTGAAGTTGAAATAAGAGTTGATGATTATAAGTATAATTTTACAACTTAACATGATCCCTCAGGTTGAGACCTCGCTATTTTATGCCGTGGTTGCTTTTTTTTTAATTAGCTTTAAATGTGTGTCCAGTGGGATCTGAATCTGCATTGCTCTGATACCAATACAAAGTCTCCCACTACACTGAAACTTGAAGTTCGGGTGAGGATCGATGGTTATAAATTATCTAATAGTATACAAGCTTTTAAAACCCCTGCAACTATGAGGACATGGTTATTACTAGACTAATGTACCACTGATAAGTAATGCTGCCATCAGCTTTTGATATTATAGTCTTCGTTCCAAAATTCAGTAGGTTCTAATTTTCGGCGATTTGCATATGGTACAATCAAAGTGCAATCGGGCTTAAGTTTGTAAGATAGCAGCTGTGATGAAAGGGGAAAAAAACAGAGGGTTGTGCCATGTAGCCTAACTGATTTCATCGGCAAATGAGCAATTTTCAACCAAATTGTATACAAAACATTCAGTTACATACTCAGCATAATCTTCAATGTATACATCCTTCAGATACTCATTTTGTATCATTTTATGCATCAACAGGAAACCACGGTGGCACTGGAAAAACTCCATTAGATTGGGACTCCAGAGTAAATATCCTACTCGACACTGCAAAAGCTATATGTCATATCCACTCCAAATCTCTCGGTAAACTCATTCATGGAAACATAAAACCCTCCAACATCCTCCTAACTCAAGATCATCACTCCATCATCATCTCTGACCATGGCCTAACTCCTCTCATGAACCCTTCATCCACAACATCAAAGCTTTCATTAGGATACCGAGCTCCAGAGTTCATCATGAACAGAAAATGCAATGTAAAATCCGATGTGTACAGTTTCGGTATAGTTCTACTTGAGACTCTCACTAGGAAATCTCCTGATGAAGTTGTGGATTTACCAAGATGGGTACATTCAGTGGTTCGAGAGGAGTGGACTTCTGAAGTGTTTGATGTGGAGTTGATGAGGTATAAAAACGTTGAGGAGGAGATGGTTCAGATGTTGCAGCTCGGGTTGGCCTGTGTCTGTAGTGTGCCAGAGGAGAGGCCAAGGATGGAGGACGTGGTGAGGGTGATTGAGGAAATTGGGAGGTCGAGTTCGGAGGGTAAAGGTTTGGAAGTGGAAATTATGTGAAGAAAACAATAAAAAGAGTAAATAGCCTTCAGTTGTGCTGAACACCCCTCAGCTTATATATTAGCACTTAGCCACCTCAATTCATATGGTAGAGGGGTGTTACTTGCAATTTATCTTGATCAAAAATGGTGACAATTTAGGGGTGCTATGTGCTAGCAAATGAGTTGAGGGGTGTTAGGTGCAACTGAAGGTATAGATAAAGGGCATTATGTGCAACTTAGCCCCAATGAAAATGACGGGCTTTTGGTTACCTAGTATTGGTTTGTGGATTCACTTGATGAATGATGTGATTTGTATATGGATGGTTATGCCCATTGCTATTGCGGACTGTCCATATGTGTTTTCATCTAAGATGTTCTTGAATAAATCTTGTAGCCTTTGTTTGCTCATATAATTGCTCATCACCGATGAAGAGCAAAGAATTCAGTTTAAAGTTCTGCTTGCTGTATGTTCTTGATCATCTTCATCATTATTATTATTTGTAAGCAGGGTATGTAGAGTATATATTTGTTAGGTATCCATGCCTTATTAGGCATTGCTCTAGAAATTAGACTTTAAGATCTCTTATCCGAGAAAGTGATATTTTGATTATCTCAATTCACTTTAACTTGCTTGAGTAAATTTATTGACTTAAGAGAATAATTCAATTCGATAGTGAAAGCAAAATTTGGCTCGTAATGTTTTTTCTTTGTTTAGCGGTGTTGCTGATTTAATATCTTGCAACAAAAAGTTGTAAATATATGCCAGTCAAAAGAGAAGGAATCGGAGAGAGTACCAAAGTTGAGCACGGACAACACCCAACTGCTTCATGAGGAAACAAACCGGTGCATGATGGACACAATAAATTAAAAATAGTTCTACTCCACTTACAATGCCATCACATGCAAAGTCATTGTTCATATATAATATACTCTTAACTGTTACAGTATTATCTGTATGATGTTCAGACAAAATGATAACTCATCAATGTTGCATATCATCTGTTAAAACTATCAAATAAAGCCAATAAGAAGTTACTTCAAAACTTAAATTGAACAGGTAAATAATCATCTCTCCACAGCTCAACTCCTAAAAAGCTACAATCAACCTGATCTACCTCCGTCTCGTTCCACCAAATCAGCACCACTGACATACTTCGCAAAGAAAGAAATCAATCGGAACGGAGCACCAATCAACGGGGCATCAGAAATAGGAATCGGTGTATCTTCCTCCTTTGTTCTCTGAGGTTCCACCTCCTGAACTTGAATGTCATCCAACGGAACTGACACAATTTCTTCACTTACTCTAGAATTATCCATCATCATACCATTGGGGATGTCAAATGGGTTATGAGTCCGGGCCAAAGATTGAACAGTTTCTTCTGACCGGTACATATTTTGACCAAATTCTGGTGCATACTCGATGGAAATGGTGGATTCAGCTGGCTCTTTTGCACGATCAAGCTCGGGAGAAGTAGAATGACCAGTAGACTCAGAATTCTCTCTCTCTCTCTCTCTCTCTCTCTCTCTCTCTCTCTCTCTCTCTCTCTCTCTCTCTCTCTCTCTCTCTCTCTCTCTCTCTCTCTCTCTCTCTCTCTCTCTCTCTCTCTCTCTCTCTCTCTCTCTCTCTCTCTCTCTCTCTCTCTCTCTCTCTCTCTCTCTCTCTCTCTCTCTCTCTCTCTCTCTCTCTCTCTCTCTCTCTCTCTCTCTCTCTCTCTCTCTCTCTCTCTCTCTCTCTCTCTCTCTCTCTCTCTCTCTCTCTCTCTCTCTCTCTCTCTCTCTCTCTCTCTCTCTCTCTCTCTCTCTCTCTCTCTCTCTCTCTCTCTCTCTCTCTCTCTCTCTCTCTCTCTCTCTCTCTCTCTCTCTCTCTCTCTCTCTCTCTCTCTCTCTCTCTCTCTCTCTCTCTCTCTCTCTCTCTCTCTCTCTCTCTCTCTCTCTCTCTCTCTCTCTCTCTCTCTCTCTCTCTCTCTCTCTCTCTCTCTCTCTCTCTCTCTCTCTCTCTCTCTCTCTCTCTCTCTCTCTCTCTCTCTCTCTCTCTCTCTCTCTCTCTCTCTCTCTCTCTCTCTCTCTCTCTCTCTCTCTCTCTCTCTCTCTCTCTCTCTCTCTCTCTCTCTCTCTCTCTCTCTCTCTCTCTCTCTCTCTCTCTCTCTCTCTCTCTCTCTCTCTCTCTCTCTCTCTCTCTCTCTCTCTCTCTCTCTCTCTCTCTCTCTCTCTCTCTCTCTCTCTCTCTCTCTCTCTCTCTCTCTCTCTCTCTCTCTCTCTCTCTCTCTCTCTCTCTCTCTCTCTCTCTCTCTCTCTCTCTCTCTCTCTCTCTCTCTCTCTCTCTCTCTCTCTCTCTCTCTCTCTCTCTCTCTCTCTCTCTCTCTCTCTCTCTCTCTCTCTCTCTCTCTCTCTCTCTCTCTCTCTCTCTCTCTCTCTCTCTCTCTCTCTCTCTCTCTCTCTCTCTCTCTCTCTCTCTCTCTCTCTCTCTCTCTCTCTCTCTCTCTCTCTCTCTCTCTCTCTCTCTCTCTCTCTCTCTCTCTCTCTCTCTCTCTCTCTCTCTCTCTCTCTCTCTCTCTCTCTCTCTCTCTCTCTCTCTCTCTCTCTCTCTCTCTCTCTCTCTCTCTCTCTCTCTCTCTCTCTCTCTCTCTCTCTCTCTCTCTCTCTCTCTCTCTCTCTCTCTCTCTCTCTCTCTCTCTCTCTCTCTCTCTCTCTCTCTCTCTCTCTCTCTCTCTCTCTCTCTCTCTCTCTCTCTCTCTCTCTCTCTCTCTCTCTCTCTCTCTCTCTCTCTCTCTCTCTCTCTCTCTCTCTCTCTCTCTCTCTCTCTCTCTCTCTCTCTCTCTCTCTCTCTCTCTCTCTCTCTCTCTCTCTCTCTCTCTCTCTCTCTCTCTCTCTCTCTCTCTCTCTCTCTCTCTCTCTCTCTCTCTCTCTCTCTCTCTCTCTCTCTCTCTCTCTCTCTCTCTCTCTCTCTCTCTCTCTCTCTCTCTCTCTCTCTCTCTCTCTCTCTCTCTCTCTCTCTCTCTCTCTCTCTCTCTCTCTCTCTCTCTCTCTCTCTCTCTCTCTCTCTCTCTCTCTCTCTCTCTCTCTCTCTCTCTCTCTCTCTCTCTCTCTCTCTCTCTCTCTCTCTCTCTCTCTCTCTCTCTCTCTCTCTCTCTCTCTCTCTCTCTCTCTCTCTCTCTCTCTCTCTCTCTCTCTCTCTCTCTCTCTCTCTCTCTCTCTCTCTCTCTCTCTCTCTCTCTCTCTCTCTCTCTCTCTCTCTCTCTCTCTCTTTCCCCATCCCTCCTCCATCTCTCTTTCTCCCTCCATCTCCCCTCCAGGTGTCTCCATCCCTCCTCCAAAACAATGGGAGGGAGGAGAGAGAAAAGAGAGATGGAGGAGGGATGGAGAGAGAAAAGAGAGATGGAGGAGGGATGGAGAGAGAAAAGAGAGATGGAGGAGGGATGGAGAGAGAAAAGAGAGATGGAGGAGGGATGGAGAGAGAAAAAGAGAGATGGAGGAGGGGATGGAGAGAGAGAGAGAGAGAGAGTGTGTGTGTTTGGGAAGGAGACAATGGGGGAGGGAGAGAGAGAGATGGAGGGGGGAGGGGGAGGGGGAGGGGGAGATGAAGGAGGGGATGGGGGGAAAGAGAGAAAGAGATGAAGGAGGGAGGAAGGGGGGAGAGAGAAAGAGGATTTAAAGTTTAGAGGACTAAAATGCAAATATTTTATACTTTTCGTGATCAAACCAAAATTCCGATCGCCGGAGTAGGCTTAAACGGTTAAGTGAGTCACTTTTTAGGCCTTATTGTCGCCGGAGTCAATTTTTAGGCCTTATTGGAAACCGCGTGTCAATTTTTAGGCCAATTTGGTAATTTAGCCTTAATTTAAATTTAAATTATAAATACAAGAGAAAAAAAATATGTTAACCATTAATATTCAAATAGCGGAATTCCTCCAAGTTATATTCTTCATATTCTTCAAGGAAATGTTTTGTTTGTTATCTTTGTGACCATTCTTCTGTGCCGAGCCAGTCCTTTAAGAACACACACATCTCCACGTGCGCCGCTGTAAGTTGTGTCCTCCATTCAGAAACGACTCTCTCTCCTGTTGAAAAGACACTTTTTGATGCGATCATGGAAGCAAGAGGGGTTAATATATCTCTAGCAACAATAGATAGAACAGGGTAGTTGTAACCTTCTTTCTTCCGGTATTCGAGCATGTTAAAAGACGGCTAAGGACTTTCCTTATCTAAAAGTAGTACTGCACTTCCCAGATATACTCGGACTTCAGTCAAACATGCATTTGAGACTTGCTTTTGTTTTGATTTGGTCACCATTTTCTTCATCCATTTTGGCACCGAAATAGCACTACTACAGGATAAGTTTGACGTGGGTCCTTCTGAAACCTGTGATGGGCACATAATATCTATATATAAAGAGTACAATTTATCTAGACTTTTCTTAATCTCTTCTATAATATCTGTTGTCTCATGACCATAACACATATTGTCAGAACAATCCTTAAGCCTTTCAAATAAATTATCAATCTTTATTTTGGGATCCATAATAGTTGCTAAATAATACATGGCATATTCTCAAAATATTTTTAAACTTACGCCATATGCAACCTATAAGAAAGTCATGAGTTCTATATTCGCATATAATTCAAAGAATAAATTAAGATGATAAAACACTAAATGAATAGTAGAATAGTGAACTCCGTAAAGTGTGATGGTTGCAACATCAAACTTTTCAAGGAACCCATGTAAAACTAAATTAAGATTCCACTCGTAAGTCGTTATAGAAAGATCGATAGATGTTAATGTCCAATAAATGCATAGACGACTTTTGGTAAGAGATGACATCATCGAGCATTTTGTAAGTAGAGTTCCATCTTGTCTTAACATCAATCTCTAGAACTTAACTTCTCAAGCCATAAACACCGCAACACTCCTTAAAAGACTGCTTTCTTGAACCACTACCTTTCACAAAAGTGATGAACCATTTTAGTTTCCATAAATGATGATCAAGAAATTTCATTCCATCTTGCACACAAAGGTGAATAATATGGCAAACACATTTAATATGGAAAAATTTATCCTTCCTTATCGGGTTCAAAATTTCTCTCAATTTTGAAATTGTCGACGTGTTCCTTGAAGCAATTTCAAGATATAAAAAATTTCATCTCTATCCCATAGTCACGAAAAAAATTTCTTCTCCATCCCATAGTCACAACAAGTTTGTGAAATTGCATCGCATATGCCTTTTGCGTGAAGCGGATATTCAAACCTCCGAATGACAAAATTCTTTATGCAAAATCCAATTTTCATTAATATAATTCTAAGTGACACAAACATAATGATTGATGATTGAGAGACTCCCAAATATCGAAATCAAAGCTATCTCAAGGCTACAACAGTAAAGTAGCTTGCATGATATTTTTAGCACGTAACGACGCTCAATTTCTCTTGTAATAATTCTTCCGTAATTTTTATATTCTTAACAAAAGTAGTTTTAATATATTTTTCAAAAAATCATTTTCGTAATATTAAGAGAAAGTTCAAACTTGCACAATAAATTTAGCTAAGTTTTCCTTAGCGAGTTTAGGTTTATACCTAATGTCGATAATCCACCTGTACCTCTAACAATCTGCTAGTGAATTTTCTCTTTTTTCCACCATCCAGAAGTTCTCGGCTTTTATTTCTTAGATGCCGATATAGTGATCCTGTTTTACAACTTTTCCCAAAATTGTAGGCTTTTCTGGCATTCTTAACAAAGTGTCAATCTGTTGCCGGCCGCATTTAGGAAATTTTCAAAAAAAAAAAAAGCCAAACACATGAAGTATCTTCTGATTTTTTCCGTTTGTTGGGAGCTGTTTGTTAGGAGTTGTTCGTTCTGTTTCTGTTATTTTTTTTCTTCAGTTTGCGTCTCCAAAACTTCAATTTTTGGAGATTAAGAAGTCGGAGACGGACGTTGAAGAGCCGGTCGAAGTGGAGGATAAGAAGAGATAGAATGTCTCGCTATGATAGAATCGGGTGATAGCGGCTCATACGATTGTTGTCATTCCATTGGAGAAAGTGAAATAGAGTCTGGAGGTGCAATGCTTGTGATTACTGAAGGATAGGTAAAGGAAATGGTACCGGTCGGATCAACAATGTAGCTAGCGGGAACAAAAGGATAGTAGGAATCACAGGGTGCATTATTGATTTGGCCACTACTACTACCACCGGCTTTTTGAGAATTGTATTGGCAATGTTAGAAAGGTGTATAACCACTTCCATTGACAACGAGTATTCTGAGGAGGGTAAGCAGAGAGAATATTGTGAAGAAGATGAATAAGGACTATGTAATCAAAATGAGTATGAAAAAATCAGTAATGCACCCGAATGGAATATGAGGGAGAAATGATTCCTATTTATAGCGAAGGAAAAGTTACGCTAGCTTCATTAAAAACTCCTAACGGACTGCACTCCAATTCAAAATTTGAAACCCAACATTGATAACCCAATTTAAAATTTGAAACTCAACATTGATTGACGCCTCTCGAAATTGATTTGAGATAAAGAAAAAATTTTAAAACGGATTTGATGAAAGTTAAAGAAACAAGGATAAAGACCTAAAGAGAGCCCTCATTCTAGCAATTAGATGTCGCTCTCTTTTAGCAATTAGATGCCTATACTAAAAAGACTCTCTTTTAGCAATCAATTGCCTAGATTAGGCATTTGATTGCTAAAGAGAGAGCTCTCTTTTAGCAATCAATTGCCTAGATTAGGCATTTGATTGCTACAGAGAGAAAGCTCTCTTTTAGCAATCAATTGCCTAGATTAGGCATTTGATTGCTACAGAGAGAAAGCTCTCTTTTAGCAATCGACGCCTAGATTAGGCATTTGATTGCTAAAGAGAGAGCTCTTTTAGCAATCAATTGCCTAGATTAGGCATTTGATTGCTACAGAGAGAAAGCTCTCTTTTAGCAATCAATTGCCTAGATTAGGCATTTGATTGCTAAAGAGAGAGCTCTTTTAGCAATCAATTGCCTAGATTAGGCATTTGATTGCTAAAGAGAGAGCTCTCTTTTAGCAATCGATGCTTCTCCTCTTTTTAGCAATCAATTGCCTAGATTAGGCATTTGATTGCTAAAGAGAGAGCTCTTTTAGCAATTAGATGTCGCTTCTTTTAGCAATCAATTGCCTAGATTAGGCATTTGATTGCTAAAGAGAGAGCTCTTTTAGCAATCGATGCTTCTCCTCTTTTTAGCAATCAATTGCCTAGATTAGGCATTTGATTGCTAAAGAGAGAGCTCTCTTTTAGCAATCGACGCCTAGACTAGGCATCGATTGCTAAAGAGAGAGCTCTCTTTTAGCAATCGATGCTTCTCCTCTTTTTAGCAATCAATTGCCTAGATTAGGCATTTGATTGCTAAAGAGAGAGCTCTTTTAGCAATCAATTGCCTAGATTAGGCATTTGATTGCTAAAGAGAGAGCTCTTTTAGCAATCAATTGCCTAGATTAGGCATTTGATTGCTAAAGAGAGAGAGCTCTTTTAGCAATCGATGCTTCTCCTCTTTTTAGCAATCGATGCTTCTCCTCTTTTTAGCAATCAATTGCCTAGATTAGGCATTTGATTGCTAAAGAGAGAGCTCTCTTTTAGCAATCGATGCTTCTCCTCTTTTTAGCAATCGACGCCTAGATTAGGCATTTGATTGCTAAAGAGAGAGCTCTTTTAGCAATCAATTGCCTAGATTAGGCATTTGATTGCTACAGAGAGAAAGCTCTCTTTTAGCAATCAATTGCCTAGATTAGGCATTTGATTGCTACAGAGAGAAAGCTCTCTTTTAGCAATCGACGCCTAGATTAGGCATTTGATTGCTAAAGAGAGAGCTCTTTTAGCAATCGATGCTTCTCCTCTTTTTAGCAATCGACGCCTAGACTAGGCATCGATTGCTAAAGAGAGAGCTCTTTTAGCAATCAATTGCCTAGATTAGGCATTTGATTGCTAAAGAGAGAGCTCTTTTAGCAATCAATTGCCTAGATTAGGCATTTGATTGCTAAAGAGAGAGCTCTCTTTTAGCAATCGATGCTTCTCCTCTTTTTAGCAATCGACGCCTAGATTAGGCATTTGATTGCTAAAGAGAGAGCTCTTTTAGCAATCGATGCTTCTCCTCTTTTTAGCAATCAATTGCCTAGATTAGGCATTTGATTGCTACAGAGAGAAAGCTCTCTTTTAGCAATCGATGCTTCTCCTCTTTTTAGCAATCAATTGCCTAGATTAGGCATTTGATTGCTAAAGAGAGAGCTCTCTTTTAGCAATCGATGCTTCTCCTCTTTTTAGCAATCGATGCTTCTCCTCTTTTTAGCAATCAATTGCCTAGATTAGGCATTTGATTGCTACAGAGAGAAAGCTCTCTTTTAGCAATCAATTGCCTAGATTAGGCATTTGATTGCTACAGAGAGAAAGCTCTCTTTTAGCAATCAATTGCCTAGATTAGGCATTTGATTGCTAAAGAGAGAGCTCTCTTTTAGCAATCGATGCTTCTCCTCTTTTTAGCAATCAATTGCCTAGATTAGGCATTTGATTGCTAAAGAGAGAGCTCTCTTTTAGCAATCGATGCTTCTCCTCTTTTTAGCAATCACATCTGATTGCTGAAAAGAGAGAGCTCTCTCTTTTTAGCAATCAGATGCTTCTCCTCTTTTTAGCAATCAGACGCCTAGATTAGGCATTTAATTGCTCAAAAGAGAGAATTTCCTCTTTTTAACAATCAGTTACCGAGATTAGGCATTTGATTGCTAAAGAGAGAGAGCTCTCTTTTTAGCAATCAGATGCTTCCCTTCTCTTTTTAGCAATCGACGCCTAGACTAGGCATCGATTGCTAAAGAGAGAGCTCTCTTTTAGCAATCGATGCTTCTCCTCTTTTTAGCAATCGACGCTTAGATTAGGCATTTAATTGCTCAAAAGAGAGAATTTCTTTTAACAATCAGTTACCGAGATTAGGCATTTGATTGCTAAAGAGAGAGAGCTCTCTTTTTAGCAATCAGATGCTTCCCTTCTCTTTTTAGCAATCAGACGCCTAGACTAGGCATCTGATTGCTGAAAAGAGAGAGAGCTCCCTCTTTTTAGCAATCAATTGCCTAGATTAGGCATTTGATTGCTACAGAGAGAGAAAGCTCTCTTTTTAGCAATCAGATGCTTTCCTTCTCTTTTTAGCAGTCAGACGCCTAGACTAGGCATCTGATTGCTAAAAGAGAGCAAACGGCTCTCTTTCAATCTCACTCTGTTTTTTTAACTTTCCGTCAAATCCGTTTTTAAAATTTTTTTATTTATCTCAAATTAGTTTCATAGATGTCAATCATTGTTGGGTTTCAAATTTTGAATTGGGTTCAGACTGTTAGGGATTTTTTTTTACGAAGCCAGTGAAATCTTCCCTCTACTATAAATAGGAATTATTTCTCCCCATATCTCACAAGTTATTCTATCAATCTAACTCATTTTTTCATACTCTTATTTTGATTACAAAAATATACACTCTCTACTAAAGTTTCCTTACAAAAAATAAACTCTCATTATTAAATGGATCTCTACTTATCCTCTTCACAATACTCTCCCAACTCATCCTCCTCACAATACTCTCCCAACTCATCCTCCTCACAATACTCTCCCAACTCATCCTCCTCACAATACTCTCCCAACTCATCCTCCTCACAATACTCTCCCAACTCATCCTCCTCACAATACTCTCCTCTTCCCCATCCGCTCTGCAAGTGGTATACACATTTCTCACATTCTCATTACTATTCTCACGGCTAGTGGTAGTAGTGGTGGCTAAATCCATAATGCACCATACAATTTCTACTACCCTTCCGCTGGCAACATTGTTGATCCTACCAGATCATTTCCTTTACTCTAAGTATTGCACCTCTAGACTCTACTTCTAGGCATTCTATTTCGCTTTCTAAAGAAATGATAACAATCGTGGGTCGCTACCAACCGGTTCTTTCATGGCGAGATATTTTATCTCTTCTTATCCTCCACCTCGACCTCGGCTACTCAACGTCCATCTCCGACTTCTCAATCTCCGAGATCAAGTTCGAGACGCAAACCGAGGAAGAAACAATCAAAACAAAACGTAACAACCCGCCCCAACAAACGTAAAAATCGAGGATACTTCATGGGTTTGGCCTTTTTTAATTTCCTAGATGCTGGGCAACCGATTGAACTTTGTTTAGCATGCTAAACAAAGTTCCAATCGGTTGCCCATCGCATCTAGGAAATTAAAAAGGCCAAACCCATGAAGTATCCTCCGATTTTTCTGCTTTGTTGGGAGCGGGTTGTTCTGCTTCTTTCAGCTTGTTTCTTCCTCGGTTTATGCCTTAACTTGCTCTGGAGATTGAGAAGTCGGAGATGGACGTTGAGTAGCCGAGGTCGAGGTGGAGGATAAGAAGAGATAAAATATCTCGCCATGAAAGAACCGGTTGGTAGCGACCCACACGATTGTTATCATTTCTTTAGAGAAAGCGAAATAGAATGCCTAGAAGTAGAGTCTAGAGGTGCAATACTTAGGGCGTAAAGGAAATGATACCGGTAGGATCAACAATGTTGCCAGCAGAAGCGGAAGGGTAGTAGAAATTGTATGGTGCATTATGGATTTAGCCACCACTACTACCACTAGCTTCGTGAGAATAGTAATGAGAATGTGAGAAATGTGTATACCACTTGCACCGGCAACGGATGGGGAAGAGGGAGAGTATTGTGAGGAGGATGAGTTGGGAGAGTATTGTGAAGAGGATAAGTAGAGATCCATTTAATAATGAGAGTTTATTTTTTGTAAGGAAACTTTAGTAGAGAGTGTATATTTTTGTAATCAAAATAAGAGTATGAAAAAATGAGTTAGATTGATAGAATAACTTGTGAGATATGGGGAGAAATAATTCCTATTTATAGTAGAGGGAAGATTTCACTGGCTTCGTAAAAAAAAATCCCTAAATACCAACCCAATTCAAAATTTGAAACCCAACAATGATTGACATCTATGAAACTAATTTGAGATAAATAAAAAAATTTTAAAAACGGATTTGACGGAAAGTTAAAAAAACAGAGTGAGATTGAAAGAGAGCCGTTTGTCTCTTTTTAGCAATCGATGCCTAGTCTAGGCCCGCTAAAAAGAGAAGGAAAGCATCCGATTGCTAAAAGAGAGCTTTCTTCAGAGCAATCAAATGCCTAATCTAGGCAATTGATTGCTAAAAAGAGGGAGCTCTCTCTTTAGCAATCAAATGCCTAATCTAGGCAATTGATTGCTAAAAGAGAAGGAAAGCATCCGATTGCTAAAAGAGAGAGCTCTCTCTTTAGCAATCAAATGCCTAATCTCGAATCGATTGTTAAAAGAGGAAATTCTCTTTGAGCAATTAAATGCCTAATCTAGGCAATTGATTGCTAAAAGAGGAGAAGATCGATTGCTAAAAGAGAGAGCTCTCTTTCAAAGAATCGATGTGATTGCTAAAAAGAGGGCCAATGACTCTTTTTAGCGCAGAGCAATTTAAGGCGAGCCCCAACCTAACCGGGTACGAGCCATGCTCTAGACTGGCTGCAGTTACAGTAGGCTCCTCTATCGGGTTGCCGCTAACCGCCGCCAGGTCGACTTTGTTGCCGGCTCGCCGGTAGTAGCCGCCTTATGCCCAAATTTGATTTGGGCTTTTTAATTTTTCAATGTGTTGGTCATTGGACCGGGTGTCCTAAGATTTCTTAAAAAATTATTTTTAATTTTATTAAAAAAATTAAAGAACCATAGCCAACCGAGCTGGGTTGGGCCGACCTATTAGTGGCCTGGGTCGGGCCTACCTCTTTGGTCCCGGTCCGTCTCATCAACCGCCTTCAATGTGGCCGGGTTTTATTTAAGTCGGGTTGGGCCGGTTTGGCCCATGGTTCAAACCGGCCTATGCCCAACCCTACTCGTGAGAGATTTTTTTTCTCTTTTACCCTCAAGAGGCGATTTGTCAAAAGTACTTTTCTTTGAGGGTAAAAGAGTTAAAAAATTCACTCAGGAGGTCTATCCATACCAATAAAACTATAGGGGTCTAGCTACAATTAGGAGATAGTACATGGATCTATCCAGAGTTTACCCTTTGCAAAAAGTAGGGTTGGGCATGGGCTGGTTTGAACCGCGGGGGAAAATAGGTCCTGCCTGGCTTGGGTCAAAACCCGACTTGGGCATGGGCCGGGCCCAACCTGGCCCACATTTAAGGCAGTTCATAGATAGAGCTGGGTTTAGATTAAGTTTTGGGACCAAGGAGGCATGCCCGACTAATTATAAGCTCAAATAACCCGGCCGGTTTCTAAGTTAAATATAATTCTTTAATTTTTTTGAGCAAAACTGAAAACAATTTTTTAAAAAAAAATCTTAGAAGCCCACTACAGTGAAGAACACAACAATGAAAAAGTTTAAAAAATAACCTAACCGCCATGACCTATGGGTAGGACTGGGCAGCAGGCTAGTAACAAATTGTTGCTGGCCTGCTGCTAGCAAGCCATCAACAAACTTTGACCTGCTGGCAGCAAGCCAGCAACAATTGTTGTTGGCCTGCTACCAACAAGCCAGACTAGGTCGCAGCTTGAAGGCTGGCCTACTGGCAGTAGGAGCCTGCTGCAGCCTTGCTTGACCTGCTGCCAATTGGGCTGGGGCCTGCTTTAAATTGCTTTGCGCTAAAAAAGAGAGCCGTCTTTTTAGTATAGGCATCTAATTGCTAAAAAGAGAGCAGCATCTAATTGCTAGAATGAGGGCTCTCTTTCAGTCTTTATCCTTGTTTCTTTAACTTTCACAAACCGCTTTTAAAATTTTTTCTTTATCTCAAATCAATTTCGTGAGACGCCAATCAATGTTGAGTTTCAAATTTTAAATTGGGTTATCAATGTTGGGTTTCAAATTTTGAATTGGGTACACCTAGGAGTTTTTAATGAAGCTAGCGTAACTTTTCCTTCTGCTATAAATAGGAATCATTTCTCCCTCATATTCCATTCAGTGCATTACTGATTTTTCATACTCATTTTGATTACATAGTCCTTATTCATCTTCTTCACAATATTCTCTCACCCTCCTCAATACTCGTTGTCAATGGAAGTGGTTATACACCTTTCTAACATTGCCAATACAATTCTCAAAAGCCGGTGGTAGTAGTAGTGGCCAAATCAATAATGCACCTCGTGATTCCTACTATCCTTTTGTTCCCGCTAGCTACATTGTTGATCCGGACCGTACCATTTTACCTATCCTTCAAGAATCACAAGCATTGCACCTCCGGACTCTATTTCACTTTCTCCAATGGAATGACAACAATCGTATGAGCCGCTATCACCCGATTCTATCATAGCGACATTCTATCTCTTCTTATCCTCCACTTCGACCGGCTCTTCAACGTCCGTCTCCGACTTCTTAATCTCCAAAATTGAAGTTTTGGAGACGCAAACCAAGAAAAAATAATGTAAACGAAGCGAACAACTCCTAACAACAAACCCCCAACAAACGGAAAAATCAAGATACTTCATGTGTTTGGCTTTTTTGAAAATTTCCTAAATGCGCTAAATGATTGACACTTTGTTAAGAATGCCGAAAAGCCTACAATTTTGGGAAAAGTTGTAAAACAGATCACTATATCGGCATCCGAGAAATAAACGCCGAGAATTTCGGATGGTTGAAAAGAGAAAACTCAATTGCGCATTGTTGGAGGTACAAATGGGTTATCGACATTAGGTATAAACCTAAACTCGCTAAGGAAAACTTAGCTAAATTTATTGTGCAAGTTGAACTTCCTTTTAATATTACGAAAATAATTTTTTGAAGAATATATTAAAACTATTTTTGTCCGAATATCAAAAAATAGCGAATAACAATTACATGAGAAATTGAGCGTCGTTACGTGCTAAAACAAACTATCATGCAAGCTACTTTACCATAGCCGCCAAGATAGCTTTGATTTCGATATTTGGGAGTCTCTCAATCATCAATCATTATGTTTGTGTCACTTAGAATTATATTAATGAAAATTGGATTTTGCATAAAGAATTTTGTCATTCAGAGGTTTGAATATCCGCTTCAATAAAAGGCATATGCGATGCAATTTCACAAACTTGTTGTGACTATGGGATGGAGAAGAAATTTTTTTTCGTGACTATGGGATAGAGATGAAATTTTTTTATATCTTGAAATTGCTTCAAGGAACACGTCGACAATTTCAAAATTGAGAGAAATTTTGAACCCGATAAGGAAGGATAAATTTTTCCATATTAAATGTGTTTGCCATATTATTCACCTTTGTGTGCAAGATGGAATGAAATTTCTTGATCAGCATTTATAGAAACTAAAGCGGTTCATCACTTTGGTGACAGATAGAGATTCAAGAAAACAGTCTTTAGAGGAGTGTTAGGTGTTTATGGCTTGAGAAGTTAAGTTCTAGAGATTGATGTTAAGACAAGATGGAACTCTACTTATAAAATGACAAAATGCTCGATGATGTCATCCCTTACCAAAAAGTCGCCTATGCATTTATTGGACATTAACATCTATCCGATCTTTCCATAACAGCCTACGAGTGGAATCTTAATTGACTTTACGTCGATTCCTTGAAAAGTTTGATGTTGCAACCATCACACTTTCTCGAGTTCACTATTCTACTATTCATTTAGTGTTTTATCATCTTAATAATATTGTGAATTATTTGTGGTATATAGAACTAAGGACTTTCCTTATCTAAAAGTAGTAATCGCACTTCCCGGATATACTCGGACTTGATCAAACATGCATTTGAGACTTGCTTTTGTTTTGATTTGGTCACCATTTTCTTCATCCATTTTGGCACCGAAATAGCACTACTACAGATAAGTTTGACGTGGGTCCTTCTGAAACCTGTGATGGGCACATAATATCTATATATAAAGAGTACAATTTATCTAGACTTTTCTTAATCTCTTCTATAATATCTGTTGTCTCATGACCATAACACATATTGTCAGAACAATCCTTAAGCCTTTCAAATAAATTATCAATCTTTATTTTGGGATCCATAATAGTTGCTAAATAATACATGGCATATTCTCAAAATATTTTTAAACTTACGCCATATGCAACCTATAAGAAAGTCATGAGTTCTATATTCGCATATAATTCAGCAATAAATTAAGATGATAAAACACTAAATGAATAGTAGAATAGTGAACTCCAGAAAGTGTGATGGTTGCAACATCAAACTTTTCAAGGAACTGACAGAAAACTAAATTAAGATTCCACTCGTAAGCTGTTATAGAAAGATCAGATAGATGTTAATGTCCAATAAATGCATAGACGACTTTTTGGTAAGAGATGACATCACTGAGCATTTTGTAAGTAGAGTTCCATCTTGTCTTAACATCAATCTCTAGAACTTAACTTCTCAAGCCATAAACACCGCAACACTCCTTAAAAGACTGTTTTCTTGAACCACTACCTTTCACAAAAGTGATGAACCATTTTAGTTTCCATAAATGATGATCAAGAAATTTCATTCCATCTTGCACACAAAGGTGAATAATATGGCAAACACATTTAATATGGAAAAATTTATCCTTCCTTATCGGGTTCAAAATTTCTCTCAATTTTGAAATTGTCGACGTGTTCCTTGAAGCAATTTCAAGATATAAAAAAAATTTCATCTCTATCCCATAGTCACGAAAAAAAATTTCTTCTCCATCCCATAGTCACAACAAGTTTGTGAAATTGCATCGCATATGCCTTTTGCGTGAAGCGGATATTCAAACCTCCTGAATGACAAAATTCTTTATGCAAAATCCAATTTTCATTAATATAATTCTAAGTGACACAAACATAATGATTGATGATTGAGAGACTCCCAAATATCAGAAATCAAAGCTATCTTGGCGGCTACAACAGGTAAAGTAGCTTGCATGATATTTTTTTTTAGCACAGAACAGACGTTCAATTTCTCTTGTAATAATTCTTCTGGTAATTTTTTATATTCTTAACAAAAAGTAGTTTTAATATATTTTTCAAAAAAATCATTTTCAGTAATATTAAGAGAAAGTTCAGCTTGCACAATAAATTTAGCTAAGTTTTCCTTAGCGAGTTTAGGTTTATACCTAATGTCGATAATCCACCTGTACCTCTAACAATCTGCTAGTGAATTTTCTCTTTTTTCCACCATCCAGAAGTTCTCGGCTTTTATTTCTTAGATGCCGATATAGTGATCCTGTTTTACAACTTTTCCCAAAATTGTAGGCTTTTCTGGCATTCTTAACAAAGTGTCAATCATGCCGCATTTAGGAAATTTTCAAAAAAAAAAAAAGCCAAACACATGAAGTATCTTCTGATTTTTTCCGTTTGTTGGGAGCGTTTGTTAGGAGTTGTTAGATTCACTTTACGTTATTTTTTCTTAGTTTGCGTCTCCAAAACTTCAATTTTGGAGATTAAGAAGTCGGAGGCAGTTGGCCGGTCGAAGTGGAGGATAAGAAGAGATAGAATGTCTCGCTATGATAGAATCGGGTGATAGCGGCTCATACGATTGTTGTCATTCCATTGGAGAAAGTGAAATAGAGTCTGGAGGTGCAATGCTTGTGATTACTGAAGGATAGGTAAAGGAAATGGTACCGGTCGGATCAACAATGTAGCTAGCGGGAACAAAAGGATAGTAGGAATCACAGGGTGCATTATTGATTTGGCCACTACTACTACCACCGGCTTTTTGAGAATTGTATTGGCAATGTTAGAAAGGTGTATAACCACTTCCATTGACAACGAGTATTCTGAGGAGGGTAAGCAGAGAGAATATTGTGAAGAAGATGAATAAGGACTATGTAATCAAAATGAGTATGAAAAAATCAGTAATGCACCCGAATGGAATATGAGGGAGAAATGATTCCTATTTATAGCAGAAGGAAAAGTTCTGCTAGCTTCATTAAAAAAACTCCTAACGGACTGTACCCAATTCAAAATTTGAAACCCAACATTGATAACCCAATTTAAAATTTGAAACTCAACATTGATTGACGTCTCTGAAATTGATTTGAGATAAAGAAAAAAATTTTAAAACGGATTTGACAGAAAGTTAAAGAAACAAGGATAAAGACTGAAAGAGAGCCCTCATTCTAGCAATTAGATGCTGCTCTCTTTTTAGCAATTAGATGCCTATACTAAAAAGACGGCTCTCTTTTAGCAATCAATTGCCTAGATTAGGCATTTGATTGCTAAAGAGAGAGCTCTCTTTTAGCAATTAGATGTCGCTCTCTTTTAGCAATTAGATGTCGCTCTCTTTTAGCAATTAGATGTCGCTCTCTTTTAGCAATCAATTGCCTAGATTAGGCATTTGATTGCTAAAGAGAGAGCTCTCTTTTAGCAATTAGATGTCGCTCTCTTTTAGCAATTAGATGTCGCTCTCTTTTAGCAATCAATTGCCTAGATTAGGCATTTGATTGCTAAAGAGAGAGAGCTCTTTTAGCAATTAGATGTCGCTCTCTTTTAGCAATTAGATGTCGCTCTCTTTTAGCAATTAGATGTCGCTCTCTTTTAGCAATTAGATGTCGCTCTCTTTTAGCAATTAGATGTCGCTCTCTTTTAGCAATTAGATGTCGCTCTCTTTTAGCAATTAGATGTCGCTCTCTTTTAGCAATTAGATGTCGCTCTCTTTTAGCAATTAGATGTCGCTCTCTTTTAGCAATCAATTGCCTAGATTAGGCATTTGATTGCTAAAGAGAGAGCTCTCTTTTAGCAATTAGATGTCGCTCTCTTTTAGCAATTAGATGTCGCTCTCTTTTAGCAATTAGATGTCGCTCTCTTTTAGCAATTAGATGTCGCTCTCTTTTAGCAATTAGATGTCGCTCTCTTTTAGCAATTAGATGTCGCTCTCTTTTAGCAATTAGATGTCGCTCTCTTTTAGCAATTAGATGTCGCTCTCTTTTAGCAATTAGATGTCGCTCTCTTTTAGCAATTAGATGTCGCTCTCTTTTAGCAATTAGATGTCGCTCTCTTTTAGCAATCAATTGCCTAGATTAGGCATTTGATTGCTAAAGAGAGAGCTCTTTTAGCAATTAGATGTCGCTCTCTTTTAGCAATTAGATGTCGCTCTCTTTTAGCAATCAATTGCCTAGATTAGGCATTTGATTGCTAAAGAGAGAGCTCTCTTTTAGCAATCAATTGCCTAGATTAGGCATTTAATTGCTCAAAGAGAATTTCCTCTTTTAACAATCGCTATCGAGATTAGGCATTTGATTGCTAAAGAGAGAGCTCTCTTTTAGCAATTAGATGTCGCTCTCTTTTAGCAATTAGATGTCGCTCTCTTTTAGCAATTAGATGTCGCTCTCTTTTAGCAATTAGATGTCGCTCTCTTTTAGCAATCAATTGCCTAGATTAGGCATTTGATTGCTAAAGAGAGAGCTCTCTTTTAGCAATTAGATGTCGCTCTCTTTTAGCAATTAGATGTCGCTCTCTTTTAGCAATTAGATGTCGCTCTCTTTTAGCAATTAGATGTCGCTCTCTTTTAGCAATTAGATGTCGCTCTCTTTTAGCAATTAGATGTCGCTCTCTTTTAGCAATCAATTGCCTAGATTAGGCATTTGATTGCTAAAGAGAGAGAGCTCTTTTAGCAATTAGATGTCGCTCTCTTTTAGCAATCAATTGCCTAGATTAGGCATTTGATTGCTAAAGAGAGAGCTCTCTTTTAGCAATCAATTGCCTAGATTAGGCATTTGATTGCTAAAGAGAGAGAGCTCTTTTAGCAATTAGATGTCGCTCTCTTTTAGCAATTAGATGTCGCTCTCTTTTAGCAATTAGATGTCGCTCTCTTTTAGCAATTAGATGTCGCTCTCTTTTAGCAATTAGATGTCGCTCTCTTTTAGCAATTAGATGTCGCTCTCTTTTAGCAATCAATTGCCTAGATTAGGCATTTGATTGCTAAAGAGAGAGCTCTCTTTTAGCAATTAGATGTCGCTCTCTTTTAGCAATCAATTGCCTAGATTAGGCATTTGATTGCTAAAGAGAGAGCTCTCTTTTAGCAATCGATGCTTCTCCTCTTTTAGCAATCAATTGCCTAGATTAGGCATTTAATTGCTCAAAGAGAATTTCCTCTTTTAACAATCGCTATCGAGATTAGGCATTTGATTGCTAAAGAGAGAGCTCTCTTTTAGCAATCGATGCTTCTCCTCTTTTAGCAATCAATTGCCTAGATTAGGCATTTGATTGCTAAAGAGAGAGCTCTCTTTTAGCAATCAATTGCCTAGATTAGGCATTTGATTGCTAAAGAGAGAGCTCTCTTTTAGCAATCGATGCTTTCCTTCTCTTTTAGCAATCGACGCTTAGACTAGGCATCGATTGCTAAAGAGAGCAAACGGCTCTCTTTCAATCTCACTCTGTTTTTTTAACTTTCCGTCAAATCCGTTTTTAAAATTTTTTTATTTATCTCAAATTAGTTTCATAGATGTCAATCATTGTTGGGTTTCAAATTTTGAATTGGGTTGGGTGGGATTTTTTTTTACGGCGTGAAATCTTCCCTCTACTATAAATAGGAATTATTTCTCCCATATCTCACAAGTTATTCTATCAATCTAACTCATTTTTCATACTCTTATTTTGATTACAAAATATACACTCTCTACTAAAGTTTCCTTACAAAAAATAAACTCTCATTATTAAATGGATCTCTACTTATCCTCTTCACAATACTCTCCCAACTCATCCTCCTCACAATACTCTCCCTCTTCCCCATCCGTTGCCGGTGCAAGTGGTATACACATTTCTCACATTCTCATTACTATTCTCACGAAGCTAGTGGTAGTAGTGGTGGCTAAATCCATAATGCACCATACAATTTCTACTACCCTTAACCTGGCGCATATTGATCCTACCGGTATCATTTCCTTTACGCCCTAAGTATTGCACCTCTAGACTCTACTTCTAGGCATTCTATTTCGCTTTCTCTAAAGAAATGATAACAATCGTGTGGGTCGCTACCAACCGGTTCTTTCATGGCGAGATATTTTATCTCTTCTTATCCTCCACCTCGACCTCGGCTACTCAACGTCCATCTCCGACTTCTCAATCTCCAGAGACTGAAGTTCTGGAGACGCAAACTGAGGAAGAAACAACTGAAACAGAAACAGAACAACCCGCTCCCAACAAACAGAAAAAATCAGAGGATACTTCATGGGTTTGGCCTTTTTTTTTAATTTCCTAGATGCGGTGGGCAACCGATTGGAACTTTGTTTAGCATGCTAAAAATGTCTACAAATTTGAGAAGAATTGCATAATATGATCACTATATCGGCATCTGAGAAATAAACGCCGAGAATTTCTGGATGGTTGAAAAGAGAAAACTCAATTGCAGATTGTTGGAGGTACAAATGGGTTATCGACATTAGGTTTAAAGCCGAACTCGCTAAGAAAAACTTAGCTAAATTTATTGTGCAAGCTGAACTTCCTTTTAATATTACTGAAAATAATTTTTTTGAAGAATATATTAAAACTATTTTTTGTCCAGAATATCAAAAAAATAGCAGAATAACAATTACATGAGAAATTGAACGTCTGTTCTGTGCTAAAACAAACTATCATGCAAGCTACTTTACTTGTTGTAGCCACCAAAATAACTTTGACTTCTGCTGTCTGAAAGTCTCTCAATCACAATCATTATATTTATGTTACTTCGCATTATATTAATGAAAATTAGATTTTGCATAAAGAATTTTGTCATTCAGGAGGTTTGAATATCTGCTTAATGCGCAATGCATTTGTGATGCAATTTCACAAGCCTATCGTGACTATGGGATAGAGGAAATTTTTTTCTATATTTTGACAATGATTTAGAGAACATTGTCGGCAATTTCAAATTTGAGAGAAATTTTGAACCCAATAAGGATAAATTTTTCCATATTAAATGTGTTTATATTATTCACCTTTGTGTGCAAGATAGAATGAAATTTCTTGATCAGCATTTATAGAAACTAAAGCGGTTCATCACTTTGGTGACAGATAGAGATTCAAGAAAACAGTCTTTAGAGGAGTGTTGCGGTGTTTACGGCTTTAGGAGTTAAGTTCTTGAGATTGATGTTAAGACAAGATGGAACTCTACTTATAAAATGACAAAATGCTCAGTGATGTCATCCCTTACCAAAAAGTCGTCTATGCATTTATTGAACGTTAACATCTATCTGATCTTTCCATAACAGCTTACGAGTGGAATCTTAATTCAGCTTTCTGTCGATTCCTTGAAAAGTTTGATGCTGCAACCCACTTTCTGGAGTTTACTATTCTACTATCATTTAGTGTTTTATCATCTTAATAATATTGCTGAATTATTTGTGGTATATAGAACTCATGACTTTCTTACAGGTTGCATAAGGGATATGAGCATAAGTTTAAAAAATATTTTGAGAATATGTCATTTATTATTTAGCAATTATTATGAATCCCAAAATAAAGATTGATAATTTATTTCAAATGCTTAAGGGTTGTTCTGACAATATGGGTTATGGGCATGAGACAACAGATATTATAGAAGAGATTAAGAAAACTCTAGATAAATTGTACTCTTTGTAGAGAGATGTTATGCGTCCATCACAGGTTTCAGAAGGACCCACGTCAAGCTTATCCCGTAGTAGTGCTATTTTGGTGCCAAAATGGATGAAGTAAATGGTGACCAAATCAAAACAAAAGCAAGTCTCAAATGCACACTTAATTGAAGTCCAAATGTATCTGGAAAGTGCAGTACTACCTTTAGATAAGGAAAGTCCTTGGGCGTTTTTTAACGTACTTGAATACTGGAAGAAAGAAGCTCACAACTATCCTGTTCTATCTATTGTGGCTAGAGATATATTAACCCCTCCTGCTTCCATGGTTGCATCAAAAAGTGCCTTTTCAGCAGGCGGGAAAGCCGTTTCCAAATGGTGGACACAACTTACAACGGCACACATGGAGATGTGTGTATGCTTAATGGACTGGCTCGACACATAAGAACAGTCACAAAGATAACAAACAAAATCTTTCCTTGAAGAATAAGACAAATATAACTTGGAGGAATTCCGCTCCTTGAACATTAATGGGTAACATTTTTTTTTCTTTTTTCTCTTGTATTTGTAATTTAAATTTAAATTTAAAGTAAAGGAAAGTTATTAGCTTCCCGTGGATGTAGGTCTTCCTCCGAAGTCCGAACCATGTAGATCAATGTGTTTGTGATGTTTTTATGTCATATTTAACTTTGTGCATATACATATGTGTGTGTGTAATGTTTAACTTTGTGCACGTGTGTGTATATACATTTTTCATTTTAAATAAAGAGTTTGAAATAGGAAAAAATAAATTAAATATAATTTCATAAGTAAACACACGAGTTTAATATAGTTCAAAAAGGAAAAAATATTAAGAAAAAATCCATGGGCCGACCCATGACCCATAGGCTGTGGGCCGCTTTTGACCCGGCTCGAACCTAGGCAGGTCATAGCCGGGCTGGGTCCAGTCTCGGACCCGAGATCAAATAGGCAAGCCCGGCCCATTATGACCCGCATGAGCTAGGTTCAGAGCCGGCCTAGCCTTGAACCCAGCAAGCCGACTCACGGGCCTGAACCGACCCGGCCCACGCCCATGCCTAGCGAAAAGGATGTAATACATCTCAAGAAGAAAGCGGCATAAAATTCATCTATGTGTAAGAAGAGAAAAAATTTCCCTGGGATTTGAAATTAGTACCTTTTCTATAAGCTCATTATTTTCAGGTTCTCGCTTTTCCAGCAGTGGGGGAGGAGGAGCTGCTTCAGGCTGATATTCTGGAATTTTGTCTAGGAGTGTCTGCAGAAACATTTCATTATAGTTAAGCATAATTTAAAATTTTTCTACGGGACGCAACACTGAAATGTATTAAGAAAATGTAATTTATAGTGTTCAATCTCAGTCAAAAAGCCAATAAGAAATTCATACCAGCCTACACCTTCCACAAACACAACTGGTGAAAAATTACAAATCCTTTTACCAACAAAAAATTTTAATGAAAAACTTATATCTATGAATATCTTAACCAACCAGCATACAGAAAGTAGTTTTCTTTGGCTTTGTTCCACAAATCAGAAAGCTAGGTAAGAAAAAATGAACCAAAAAAAGATATTCATTTGCTGAGCTGCTTAATATTTTTAAGAAATTGCATATTTAAACCTTATACCCAAGCAAGCAGGAGATATTTCTTTAAAGTTGGGAAGACCAACGAACGGCATTAAAGATCCAAAGCAGTTCACAGAAAAAAGAAAATTAAAACTGGGTTGACTCGGAATTCCACAAAGGTAAGTCAATTTGATTAACCTAGAAATACAAATCGATTAAACTCTATGTATTCTCTAATAAATAACTACTACACTGCGTCAGTATGTCATGTCAGAAGGTCTGGAATATGACATGATCATTAACAATGCAGAAAATTTGTATCCTTATATTACAAAGTATCCATAATCTTCAGTGTCTATATACACCTCATGGATACATGAGTTCACTGATTATAAAGGTTCCATCTCCTGATATTACAAAATATCCACTAACCACCAACCAATAGTTGTTCAACCCAATTATATCACAGTTTTTTCCTATAGAATGTAAATAAGAACCACTACAGAGACCAATTTATCCAGAAAGAGTAAATAATATTAAATGAGTTAAATTTTATTCAAGCAAGGATCAGACAAAGTCCACATTCCGCACAAAATTAATATAATATAACATAACTCAATAGAGGTTCTGATGCCGAAAGGCTGACAAAGAAGAACTATAACCTCTGTTATTATCGCAGGAGAGTTTCTAGAAGGAAAAGCCTCTGTTTCGATGCGCTGTAACCGTGATTCCATTACTGTTATGCTTTCCCTCAACTGTACATTTTCTTGAAGGAGGCCATCCCTAGATTCTTTCAGCTCCTTTACCTGCCAAGCTTTGTAATTTAATAGTCATATCAGAAACATAAGTAACTATATGCCACATACAAACATGATAAATGCATCATCAACAGAGGCAATACTGCTGCTGCATGATATGTGCCACAGCAAAATAATAACTAACTGCATCTTATGACTATTACGAAGAGGAAAATTAAAAGAAATATATGCAGCAAGGATAAACTGAGATAGAACTTCTCACTTAAGCCACGAAAAAAATATGTCTGGCCTAGGTTTTCATGATAGTCATGCCATATTGTGAAACTTAGAAGATGAAAAATGGTTCCTTCCTTGGAAAGTTACTTGGTACAGCTGGATAATAACTCGGTAAGAAACAAATAACTTGAGCTCGAACTACTTGCTCTAACCTATAAAAATGTGTGTTGAACTATATTTCTGGCATGTAGCCATGTCCATAACTGTACCTCTAGCTAACCTTCTCATGATGGATTCAGTTAGCAGATACTGAACTCCATTGATGACAACATAGCTTTGACCCTGAAAACTCTACTCAAAAAGAGACTATTAATCTTCAGATCTGTTGTAACAAAATTTTAAACATCACAGAATTTTTCTCGACTGTAGTGGACAAATTCACTTTCCTCTTCTCTTGTTTAAGGCATGTAATGTATATGAGAAACCTAGAAGAAGTCCATATCTAACATCAAATGTAGCCTGCCTATACATAAGAATAAATAAGATGCAAAGTAAAAGAAGTTAAACTGAAAACAAGCTGGAAGTGAAAGCTAAAGACAGCGGAATTGAGTACCTCCTCTTGCAGCCTTATGTTAACTTCCTCCACTCTAGAAGCCATTTCATTGAAAAGAGTCTGAAATAACAACAAAATCAACTTGATCTACCCAATATAAGGAATTAAACAGAACATCTAATATTATCAGTAAATGAACATTGTAGTTCAAGGAACAAGAGAAACTAACATGGATAATATTTTTCCACACACAAGGATTGTATAGTAAAATAAGTTATAACATTTGAAGCATAAGGACTAGGCACTGTTATAGGGTAAACATATTATTCCTGTGTATTGGTACATAATAATCTTATTAACAAACTGCATGCTTCCCAAGTTCTATCACTCGTCGCACACTCCATAGCCTTACATCAAACCTACTCTGACTTTCTATCTAACATTTCCCCATTACAGTTATCTACCAGCCTAATCAACCATCACAAGTAAAGAGAAAACATATACCCAACCTATCTTATTGTTGGTCACCTTAAAATCCCGATCCATATCATAATCAAAGCAAGTCATCATTACTTTTGTAACCCATCTCGCTATACCCGTAAATTCTTCATCACCAGTAATCAAGTCTTCATGGAGGAATATCAATTATTCTTACTAAAAATTTAGATATCAATGATATGCGTCTGTGTGCAGGCATGGCCACACATGGTTCATGAGTGTGCAATTTCTAGTCAGTAAACCAAACCCATAATCTGCATTATAAGTCCATCTGATCTATAGATGGAACCCATGACGCGCCACATGCTTTGATAACGAAGGTTCTATCTCGACTGTTGGAAACTTTCCATAGGCAACAAGAGATATTGTGATTGTTCCTCTCCAGTCACCTTACATTTTTTTTTTAAGGATATGCCTGGACAACAGTAAAGCATGAACATTTATTTATGACTCCCTTACCTTTTCTCACACATGTCAAACACTGACACTCCACGGAAACCTTTGTTCAAATTTGGTTTAAGATGAGGGGCACAATTTAACTTCCATCAGATTTAGCCTGGTCAGATTATACTAATTTATCCACGTGAATAAACTAATAGCTATATGAATTACGATTCCATTGCCGACACTTCCCCTTTCTCGAGTCCCAATTTCACACAAAAGTCAGCTTGAAATGATCTCACCCATTGATGAGATTGATCCCTCATCCAATGCCAAGCAATAACCTTATGGAAGCAATTATTTGACTAAAATCTGTTTAGGTAATTGACTGGTTTTGATCTAGTCAAAGTTAATGGAGTTTGTAGCTGATGGTGAGGCAGAATGTATGAAAACCACACTACAGATCAGTTGACAACTTGAGCATAATGATACAACATAACCAGTTAACTTTGTTTTCATCCAGTTGGTAGTTGATGCAGAAAGGATGAAATCTCCACATTCCACCCATGAACCAACTAAGTACGCAAGCATAATAATATAACATAAACAGGAAACAGAAACATATTGCAACAGACATCCATTTACTTACCTCCCTTAAGATCCATGAATCTTTGATATCTTCTACATGCTTAACTCTTTCCTCTAAGATGGTCTGCAGATCAATTTATAAGCAACGTTCAGCAGCAAAATATACTTCTCTACAAAGCATAAAACTTAAGAAAATTTAACTGCCTATTAAAAATATGCCAATAATTGGAAAAATTAGCAAAAAGAAAACGTGCAGATATCCTAGCAAACCCAGATCCACTGAATGTTTGAGTCAGATCCATCTTTAATCCTTACCCGTCAAGCGAAGCTTGTAATGATTAAAACTCAATGCACTTTATTATTCCAGTTTATTTAACATGCTAACTTCATATATTATGCATATTAAAAATGTCAACCATTGAATGCCAAGAAATTAGCTTTTGTGCCATGAATCAGTTACTCCCCTTTGCTAGCCAAACTAGCCTGTAAATCATTGAGTTATCCACCATTTGTCACTCAGATACTTAGAGTAACTATAGAAGAAAATACCTTTACATGTCTAGAATATTAATTTTTGTAAATTTAAATTGCTCAAGTTGATACTTCAGAAATCCTTGCTTTCCAAAATTTCTGACCACGACTTCCGTCGTATCTTTGTTTTTTATTACTTAAATTAGAAATCCGAATTAGCAAATGCATAAACATAATTTAAGTACGAAAACAAGGTGTGTTAATCATTCAGCGTATGTCTAATGGGGCAGCTTGAATCTTTGTGTGTGACAATAACGTACAATTTGTACTACACAGATCCCACAACAATGCTTCTTATTTCGACACATAGGAAAAAGAATTAAAGAGCACAATGAGAAGTACCTCTTTTTCCATAAACAAATCATTTCCTCTCTGTAGATTTTTAAGTTTCTCCTCAAAATCAACCTGTGAATGCAAGAGTGAGTAATAGATTCTAGAAAGCAACTTCGGTGGCTAGCCATTAGTTCATGCACCTTTTGACAAATGTGCATCACAAGTTTGAATTTAAAAGACTAAAAAGTCATACAACATTGAAGCAAGAATAATTACCTTGTTCTCTATGCAGGAGTCTACATCATTTTGTAAATGTTTGATTTTATCCTCGAAGCTAGTCTGTAGAAATTTCATATCAGAGAATCAGTTGTGTAGTGAGGTGTCTGGAGAGGATCAGAGGAGACCAGTATCTCTCGAAATTCTTAGAACTTTTTTCCGCAGGTGGAGCTGTTTAATTAATTTATTTATTTATTTGTATCATTTAATATAATCAGTGCTCCATTGCAGTACAAGGAAAAGAAGCAACAACAATATAAGTTATATTGGAGTAAATATATTATTTTGTTTTCAATTCAGGCCTTCATTTATGTGAGTAAATGTAAAATTGTTATCACAAAAGTATAAAGCTGCAAACTGCAGAAGTACCTCTTTCTCAAGCCACTGGTTCTTCTCCTCATGCAGTTGTCTAACTTCTTCTTGCAGTTTGACCTGCATGATGAACATTTGAGAATAAATTTATAAGGCACGTAGAGAAAAAATTGGGATCACAAGGACAAATAATTTTAAATGAAGATTGTAAATCAACCTTTCCCATTCAGATAGATTTCATTTATTGCTTAAACATTTGTTTAACAGTTATGCATTTGATACAATTTGAATATAACAACAATGCTTAAGGAACGTACATCAAGTAATATATACCCGTACTAAAGTTTTATTTGAGATCCCATGCATCCATCCCATTTCCCAGATGATCAATATCAATTTTCCAGCCAGACATGGAATTTTGTCAAACATTTTAAAACTGTAGGTCCACATGTATATAGCCAACAAAAAAATTATTTTCATTATGACTACAGGGTTGTATGCGGGCGTAGTTAAGCAATAATATGCGCTCATGAAAAAATTAAACAAGTTAGTCTTCAAATGCTTAAAAAAAGCGATAAGACATTCGGACATGAATACAATTGTGTGTTTCCCTTAGTGTATAAAATGAACATAGTATCTTGCAGTTAAGAATCAACTAGCTAATAGTATGCACATAGTTTATATACTTACAAATCTCTCTTCATAAACTTTGTGCCTATCCAGCTCGATATCCGATTCCGAAACTCCAACACTCTGAACATCAGTCGTGCTCGGAACCTTCGGGATGTGGTTTAATTGAGAAGCAGACCCATTGTCCTGCTCCGCATTAACAAATTCCTGCGAACTAGCTTGAACATCATCTGCAAGCTTGTTCTGGCTATTTCCCTTCTTCTTCTTGTTCTTCTTCTTCTTTCCGTCCATTTCTCAGATAATAACCCTAAAAAAACCCTTAAAAATCCATTTTTAAAAAAAAAAAATCACAAATCCAAATCAACTTCAAGAACGCAGAAAGCGACCAAACCCTAGCTAATCGCACAAGATCAATCGAACAGCAGATCAGGTCTTACCTAAAAAAAACTTTGGGGTTCAGAGGTCTTAACCTGCAAAGAGAAAAGGAGGCATGAATTTAGAGGTGAATCTTGGTTATTTTAGCTCGTGAAATCACGATAACGCGAGGTGAAATCTAACCTAATTTCTAGATCTCGAGATCTTCGATTGGGAAAGCTTGAAGCTTTCGAAAGAGTAACAGAGAATTTAATACGGTTTGGGGAAATTCGATTAGGAGTGTAGATAACGGTTTTTTTATGTACTCGTTCTTGTTGCTTGCCTGAGTAATAATGGCTTTGCGTGAATGTTATTACATGACGCTTTAGGTTTTGACATTAATTCAGTTTTCTTTTGTTTTTCCTCCACTTTTAATATAAAAATCTTGAGTTAATTATGAAAACTATAGTCATTAAAATAATTTATAAAAAATATTAGATAATATTGAAGATAGATTAGATACAATCAATATTAGATAATAGTAGAGAATGGGGTTTAATTGGATTGATTTTTCTAATGGTAGTGGATGTAATTTGGAGATGCACTTATTACATTTAATTTAATTTTTTTAGCTGGGGTTGTGAGAAAATTTTGACATATAGTTTATGTATGTATGTATCATGGATGTGTTTGATCTAAAAGAGTTGATTTGAAGGGGTATAATTTACACATGCAAGTATGTGTTTTTGGGGACATTTTTTAAAGAAATGTTTTAACATGACAACACAATTTTATAATAGTATTAGATTATATTAGATTAGATAATTTTGGATTAATTTTAGAAAACCCCAAGGTTACGAGGGTGTCTCAAGAAACAACCTCGATTATTTTAATCCATAAATAACTTTGTTAACTTTGAAAATTTGATTTAATATTTGTGAGATTTTGTCACTTAATTCTCTAAATGGTCAGTTTAACATGTCACAGCTTAGGAAGATCAGAGTATCTCTCAACTAGAAGAATTGCATAATATTTTCACAAGATGAAAGAAAGAGAAGAGACATGAAGGGAACGTAAATGCCTCGGGTTCTATTTGTACCGATTAGGTGTTTCTTTTGAAATGAGCTTTCCCCTAAAAGGGTATTTTGGTCATTATGCATTTTGAATTGAAGACATCAAAGTTATTGAAAAAGTGAGACGTTTAGGAAGTTTTGAATTTAATCGAATGCCTCGGTGTTCATACTTATATTCATTTAAAATTTCAATTTCAATATGAATTCTAATATCATTCTCTACATTTTTTGAATTCAAATGCAAATATTTTTAGAAATATTTATGAATATATATTTAATAGTACGATATCTATGGAATTAAGAAGACAAACATATATTTAATGTAACAATATCTATGTAATTAAGAAGACATGTTTATTTAGTTGAAATTTTTGATTTAGAAACTGACGTAATGCCCTTCAAGTTTGTGAAAATTAGTATAAAGCTTAAATTACACACTGAAAATGGATTAAAAAAACATAATACAATGCCCGTAATAATAAAATTTGATAGGGATAAAATCATAAATAAATATTTGATAATCGAATATATACCTGATTAAATTCTATTTGTTTATGAACTGAAAATTATAAACTATTTATTTAGGATGAATAGTTAGACAAACAAATAAAAACTGTTTGATTATTTATGTAAAAAATTATTTATAAGTATTTGGTTCATTTCCATCCCTAATTTCTCAATTATTTTAAATAAGTTAATTATATCTTTGCCTAAAATTTTAACCTTCGTTTATTAATTCCGACGTCGACAAAAAAAAGTGTCAACACAATTTAACCCTTTCTCTGGCCCTTCGCAATTTTAACAATCCAATAAATTTTAGGGCTTCCCCGATTCGACTTTCCGTTGGATTTCCCGCTATAATTAGCGGGTGGCTATCTCAAACAAATCCATTCGAAGAGCGGGGATCGTGAAGAGGTTGGATCTCTTATTTATTTATTTATTTATTTTACGCTAATATTTGTGCTAATTTGTAGCTTAAGCTTTAATCTGGTTCTGATTGTGCATTTATTTCGTTGATTAATGTAGAGCAGAGTTTCTTTTTGTTCAATTTTGCAGGTTTTGAATTCAAATTGTAGTTTTGATAGTGGGAGTAGATTCTTGTTCTTACGAGCGTAAATGTGATTCGAGATTTTTGACACCAAGGACGACATAGGTGTTCTTAACTGAGTTCAGTTGCATTCAAGAAAATTGAGGGTGATTTCATGAATAGATGTTAGAGAACTAGGGGAAGAAAACTAGCTTTTTAGAGGAAGGGAAACCAAATCTCTAATAATCTACTTGGATGATCGCGGGTTTAAATGAACCTTAATATACTTTTTCGCACTGCTTGACCCGGATAATGACTTTGATAAAATGTACTAGATCACCATTTTCATTTGTTAAATGTGAGAAAGCGTGACAAAAAGTTATTATACTTGTGAGATTAAAACATGCAAACAATCCTCTTCTTAAACAAGGACTAGGGGATACAACCATTATGTTGGTGCTCGAATGAGCGGAATCAACACATGGCATCCTCTTTTAAGTAATACACCGATAATCCCAACTTGTCCTTTGTCAAGTGTGAAACAGTGCTCTATTTGTTTTTTTTGGTTTAGGGGCACACCAGAAGAAAGAGCGATATTATATTTGAGCCCTTGAGAAAAAATAAAAATACTGTTTTGGATGATACTTGGAGATGGTACTCATAGCATTAGTGGGGATTGCATGTGACAGAAGGGTGAATGGTATCCTGTGGTGTTTGGCTAGATTGAGCAATGAAAGAGGCTAAAAAATCACCCTGCAAAATGAAGAATAAATGCAGGATGTTATGCTCCGCTCATCGTACATAGTATGGTTGCTTATGTTATGTATCAGGACCATCTGATCCATTAATGTACATTTCGGAAAATCTTTACACCTGGGTTTTCTCTTGGCTGTGAAATTAAATGGTGTTAAGATATTCAAGTTATATTCTTAGGTCTTTAATGTATGTTCTCATACTTATATTTTGAAATGTAGGACTCATAAAAGTGGGTGGTGTTAGGTTGCTTGTATTCAAGTTATATACGTCTTGTATCTATTTCAATATCTGCTGTTTTATGAGTTTGCCTTGTATTTATGTGTATGTGTATTCTTTATGTTGGTATTCGTCTGTTTCAGGGTATGTAGATTGAATTCATTATACAACCCATTCATTAATGAAGAAACTATGGACCATATCAAAACTATATAGGGGGAGATGAGTACAATACCGGTCTGCTTGAACCTTGTCTAACAACAATACTCTTAATTATTTAAGGTCTCTTTTCATTTCTATGAAGAGTTAGTTCTTATTGCTTCTCTCGCATCGTTTTCACTTGATACTGCATTGGACCTTCCCGTCCTTTTAACATTTTAACACAAATTCTAGCCCCTCTACCTGACCATCTTTTTCTCGCAACCTACGTACTTCAGTTTTATAGTTCAATTATTGCAATTATCATGATTACGCATGCATTCATTTCCAATATTAGCTGGTTTTATCACATCCTCGTCAACACTGTTAACCCTGTGATGCATTCATGTCCTTGCACCCGGTTTTTGTTAGCGTCTTGATTTATGTAACATGCCTGACCAAAAGAATTACAGATGTTCAATTAAGCTAAGAAAGATTGTTGTTGGAGAATAAGCAAGATGCCTTCTGCATCAATTCCATTTTGATATATTCTACATTTTGGATATTTTGATGTAATATTGCTTTCTTTTTTGATTCAGCTCTGGAGTTGAATACCTCATTCAAGAATTTTTTTTGATCCAACCCGTAGGAATCAATGGAAAAGGCAAATCCCCTATGATACACCAGATCCGGCTTGGTTATTGATAGAGTGAATAGATCTGCCATTTCTTGAAATCTCTCTTCTGATTCAAAATCGTGGTGTAACGTGTATCCCCCTTTGTTCCGTCTGACTCTATAACCATTTAGAATAAAACCATCATTGATTAGAATTTGATTGCTTATTGATGCCCCTTGACACCCATCTGAAACATGCACTTGGAGTTCACATGCAAGTTTGTTGCATAATAGCCTCGGCATGTCTTTATTAATTTGTTATCTACCATTTGGGTATATTTCTGGCTTTTTTTACTTTCCTGATAAACTTTCTGATGTTTTCCCCCTTGCTTTCTTGTTTTTCAGGAAAAGACAGATTGGTTTTCAGTCTCTTTGGTTTGAATGGGGAATTGCTTGGAACATGTGAGATAATCTTAACAAACAGCACGATGACTCATAGTGGTGCAGAGTTTGTGTTAGTTCTTAGTGTGATGTGTATTTACTAGAGCATAAAAACTTTAACCCTCACCATAGGTCCATAACGTTGGAGTTTTGGCATGGTGGAAGGTTCCTTTGACATGGTATCAGAGCCACCTAGGTTCAAGTCAAGTCCCACCAGCCACAAATTTAAAGTGGATTTAGGAAAAATAGGTATCGTGAGTCCAGATTTCAGCTCATGAAAAGGGCACTCAACCTGTGAGGATATGTTAAAGTAACCCTCAACCCTCATCACAACTTCGAGGTTTTGGTGTACCTGCAGGCCCTTTGACACTACTATTGACCTTTTTTCTCCTTTTTTTGTGAATATTTCCTATTGTCAAGTTTGGAGTTTTATTAATTTGCACTGCTATTGATCTGTGATTTTGGAGAACTTGCTAGATGTTACTTTTAATTATGTAATAGTTATATCACCTTAACCATACTTATTTACAAATTCTGTGTTGTAGTCCGTGTCTTTGTGCCCGTATCGACGCCCATGTTTGTATCTCACATGCTCCTCTCCTTCTGAGTTCTATAGGTTTTTATCAATGTGTTCCTTTGCCTAGCAGAATGACATTTATCAGATATAGATGAACTAGTTCACCTCTAATATATATTCATTGTTTCCTTGTTCTGTGACATTGACCTTCAATCCTTTCAATCTATAGAGAGATTTTGTTAAAAATAAGGTCAAGATTGCATCAGTCTGCGTAAGGTGATTTTCTTGCCTTTTTGAAGACAATAACTCGTTGAATTTCTTGTAACAGGTAGTTGACTCAAATTCCGAGGAAGAAAAAACCAGTTTCAGTGGTGGAAATGTGAATGTCATAACTAACAATGAAAGCTGGAATGAGAAGATCGCAGAAGCAAACGAGGCTGGCAAGATAGTAAGTATTATGTTGCTTTTTCATTTTAAAGACTTGAATCTGTAAGTTGTGGTGGAACGCTGTTAAAAAGGAAATGTGTTTGTAACTCCATCTTATTCCAATTATGATAGTTGGAGTAGCACGACCTTGTTCAGGCATCTTGATGTTCAAAGTACAACAAATAATTATTTATAAATGTTAATTATTACAACTTTTTATATCCTAAAGTAGAGATGCTTGCCAAAAATATATCATTAGTTAACAAAATTGGTAACATGGTTTTAAGCACAGTTTCCAAGATGTAGTTAGAGTTGTGCTTGTTTTGAGCACAATACCAACTACAGCTTTTGAATCTTAAATTGTTGTTTCAACTGCACATGAAGAGCTAAAAAAGCATGTAAGAATATACCCCCTTGCTTGGATCTTGCAAACTTTCAGACTTGGTTCCTGATACTATTAATTATTGCAGCAAAATAAATAAATATGTAAATATTGGGATTGGGGATTCTTATATCTATTTGCTTATGCTCCGTGTGATTCACTTATTCATTGACTCAGTTTATTTTGTGCTCCTGGCTATTGATCAATAGGCTTCGGTTCTCTTCTTTTTTGTGATATAACCAGTTCTCTTATTACGCAAATTGTTTTTGTACCCTTCTGATATTACGCAAATTGTTTTTGTACCCTTCTGATATTTAACATGAGCAATTGTCTTGTCAGACAGATTTCAGTTCTATTCATGGGACAATTATGTAAGCAGTTGTCTGGTCAGACAGATTTCAGTTCTATTCATGGAACAATTATGTACCTTCTAATTTTATCTAGGATTGAACCTCAACAAGCAAGGTTTCTAGTCTTCAGGTTCAGTAATACTGTGGAAAATGCTCATACAGTTGACTTGTTTGCCTCCTTGCTACTTATGTTTATACCAATTATAAGCCTGTTCATGCAGATGTCTCACTAGCTACATCTTTTGATCCTTAGTGAAGCTTTTATAAGTTACCATCCTTATAATTTTTTATTTTTATTTTTATTTTTATTTTTATTTTTTGTCTATAGACTTGCATGTAACTGATTTATTTCTATTTGCTGCAGGTTGTTGCAAATTTCAGTGCATCATGGTGTGGCCCATGTAGACAGATCACTCCTTTCTATACTGAGCTCTCCGAGAAGTACCCTCAACTTGTTTTTCTAACAATTGATGTTGATGAGTTAGCGGTAAGTATTGAGTTGCTTCCATTATTTGTTGCCCTCTTAACCTTTTTTTCCCCAGGATATGTTCTTCTCACTAGGACCTGCCCTTTTCTTTAATCTGTTCTACTTCAGAATAACCAGTTAGTTAAGGGAGATCAGATCATTTGTATATATATAGCCATATTACTTTTTTGGTGTCGACTATGTCTTCTTAACAGTTGATGGTATATTCTTCTCGATATCCACATTGACATATTCTGCGTGTTTTTTCCCCTTCCTAAAACAACTTCTTTTTAGATCCAGCTTCATTGTATAGCAGATCCTTGCACATGTATACAAGGTGTATATCTGGTTAAATTTCAGATATAAACATAGAGACCAGCTTATCAAGGGATAGATTATAATTATAACTATTTGATGTTTGTCACATATGCATTTGAACACGGAACTCCTGAATTTCTCTTCTATGTGAGATTGTTCTAGGCCGTCTTGAGCTATGAAGGGATAATAACTCCCATGACGCGAGATGTGATTGCTATTAGCAATTCTACTTGGTCATCTTGTTGCTCACATGGATCAAACTGAGCCTTCATGAAGCAATGTTAGTCTTATGTTATGAATTCGAGTGTGTATAGTCCTTGCACAGTTGTACCGGTT
The DNA here is from genome assembly GCA_012295165.1 of Asparagus setaceus. Lineage (NCBI taxonomy): Eukaryota > Viridiplantae > Streptophyta > Magnoliopsida > Asparagales > Asparagaceae > Asparagus > Asparagus setaceus. The sequence continues at coordinate 80,477,765 of CM022702.1, read as the reverse complement.
TGTATTCCAACATTTTAGTCAAAGGCTAATACATTATATTCAATAAATTACATAATCAATGCAAATAGGTAAAGACTTAAGGGTAAGTCCATGATAGTAGGGAACGTCTATCATTATTCTTGAACTCTGAAGGTATCTGTTGCTTCTTCACGCATGTATCTCTAGAACAAAGTTAGAGATTCTGTCATTGTTATGTCATCTATGTTCCACTGCTCGATACTAATAATTATTGTTGAATAGATCATTGGAGAAATTTGCGTGCTTCAGTATCTAGATCCGTATTGCCATTGTGGTATGACTTTGTAGGTGCCCTCTTTGAACTAAAAATCTTCTAATTCTACTGATATTGTAGTAAGTTACTAGTTAGCTGTGGTCCTTGCTCGATTGAAAGCATATCTCATATGCATCTAGTGATGTCTGTGGATAAACTATGTGCATGCTTGATGCTTTTTCTTTTCGTCTCATCTCAGCTTACGATTTATTACTGTAGTAGGTGGTGACACTATTCTTGCTTTTTGACTGGCTTTACATCCTGTATGTGTAAATGCTCATGCAATTTGAAAATAAACATAAAGGATTCTAAATCTGAAGAATTTGCTTGGAGAACTCTTTTTTTTTTTTTTTTGTAACTTGCTTGTAACTCATGTATCTATTTCTTAATAGTAGCATTTCCGCTCTTATTAGATTAACTGTGCAGACTAGTGGTCATCTGTGCTCATACTCTATGATTATTTGAAAGCTACATCCTAGCTATCCTCAACCTAAAGCTTAACCATTTTTGTGTTGCATTTGATTATGCCATTATTTATAAATTGGAGGCATTATTTTTTGAGACTATAATGTACATGTTTTTTCTGCTCTGTAGGAACTTAGTTCTACATGGGATGTTCGTGGCACTCCAACATTTTTATTCTTGAAAAACGGGCAGCAAGTGGATACGGTTGTGGGTGCTAACAAAATTGCTCTTGAGAAGAAGATTATCGCGTTTATTGAGCCTAAGAGCTAGTGCTTCCATGCGCCGTTGAAGCAAAGTTTCAGATCCCTCTATATTGATTGCTTCAAAGGCTTAGTTATTGTACCACAAAACAAAAATTACAATTAGATTTGAGTTATTTTTGGTAATAGTGAGCTTTTCCAGGGATTTATTCTAGCATACTATATGTATGTGAGTACTTACAGCTATAGAGAGGGTGACTGAAAAAAGGGGAATTAGAGAGATGTGATAAATGTATATATTTTAATTTATTTATTTATTATTTTTTGCGAAAAGTTTCGAACCATGTTGTAACGCCCTGTTTGATTTCTTTAGCCGTTGAGTGACTCACTGGTTACGATCATGAATTTTCCGCTTTCAAAATTTGACGCTCCATCACTTTCATGGTTAGGTGCGAGATATACAAGATTCATGTTGGAAGCATTTAGATTTTAGATTTAGTACCCTTGACTAATTTCTTCCTACCGACTCCTATTGAATCTTTATTTATTTTATTTATTTTATTTATTTTAGGCATCGGAACCGAGTGATCGTTATGATATTGTCCAAGGCAGTTATCAATACTTGACTGTTGCCTAATTCCCATGTATCTAGCATATATGGAAGTAAATTGACAGAGAAACAAGCCAACAGGGTATATGTTAGTAAATCGCAACTCTTTTTAAGTTCTCTGCTCTGTATTTTAAGGTCGTAGGAAAGGATTGTATAAGATATACATGTCTTAGTGTTTAATTATTTTCCTCGTCAATTATCCAACATATCTGTGTACGTCTTTTTCTCCCCTGATTTTCGAAACCTAAAAATCTTGCCTTATTCTGATACACCGCTAATAGATCTTTCTATCAGATATGATGCGTAGGTTGACAAATGAGCTATCAAAAGATAGACATCGGAGCCAATGAACCTCATCATTTCCATCTCTTGATAGCTCGCACTGCTTACGGCCGTTTGGATAAACTTGTAACTGTTGCTGCATAACATCTCTCAATGCCATCTTACTTGGCATCTCCATAGTATGTATGCTCGATGCACCTCCAACACCAAGTCAAAACACTAAAACTAACAAACAAACTAACAAATAAAGAGCTTAGGACTCAATTTAGTTTGTACATAGCTGGTGAACGCGGCATAACGGTTGGCGGGTAGTTGATTGTGGACTTTAGAAAAGGAATTTTCCAGCTAAGAATCATTCATTGTAAAGAGAGGAAGACCACCACTACGCATGATTCTGTATTTGATGGTAATGGGATTATCTCCAATTGTCATGCCCTTTTTTGTGCTGCCAGCCTATTGGCGATTTGGCAATCGCTATTATCTATCGTGACTCTGGGACCCACATCTTTAGCTGGCTCGCCGGTACCAACCCCACGTTCCAAGACTTCATTCTCAAGAAAATAGATGGTTGGATTCATTTTAGATGGCTATGAAGCGTGTTTTAGTTTTGTACGGGGTTTTTTCGTGAACCAACTTGAAAATATGATAATTATACGGAAATCGCTTTTTAATTTTAATTTATATATAAAGTATCTTTAAAATAGGTCTTTATTGCAATCAACCACCTCCCGGTCAAAATTTTCACTAAAAATCTAAAATTAACCTTAAACAACTTACATTTAAGGCACATGACTCGTTTATTTAGTGTTGATGTCTTGCTAGGATACAACTCGCGTATATTAAACTTGAATTTTTTAAGCTTATTTTTTTTATTTTAGTGAAAATTTGGATGGGAGTTGGTTGATTGCAACAAAACCTTTTTTAAATATGGTTTATGTATAAATTGAAATTGAAAGGTGATTTTATATAATTACCCTATTTTAAAGGTGGTTTCTAGAAGGAAAACCCTTTTATATATTATGTTATGAGTTTTATTTGATTTAAGATATATTAATATCAATAGCTCACAACAAAAGTATAACGGGAATAACTAAAAAGGCTAAATATCAGAACTACTTGTAACTTTGGATGATTGTTAGATAACCTCCCATACTGTCAAAATATCAAAACCTTAAACTTAGAGGAAATTAAAATCCCCTTTAACTTTAAGATTTTATCAGAAAATCTCCTTAAAGGTGTGAACTGCAACTTCCACTGAAAAAAATTCCCCTACATATTGGAGGTAATATTCTGATAATCCATAAATTTAAGGGGGGTTTTCTAATATTTTGAAAGTTATGGGGGCTTGTCGGACAATCGTCCAAAGTTAAGGGGAGTTTTCTAATATTTAGCCTAAAAATAAAATATCCTTAGACCAGCTGGCTCGGCCGGCGCACCTACTCCTCAAAACTGAGACAGAAAACAAGTCTTTGTTTCTTCAAATGTCTTTTTCTCAATATCATATAATTTCCTCATTACACAATTGCAATAAAATAAGCAAATGTCGTTTTTATGCCGAGTTTGCAAAGTCCACTGGTCCGAAATATTACCAATTTCATAAATATATCACAGCACTGTATTAGCAAAAGAGATGTATTTGACTGTTATTTCAACAAACTACAGCTCAAGTTAAAATCTTCTGCAAACTGAACAAGCAAATAACCCGGCAACAGAATCTGCGAACAATAGTAAGAGATACAATACATGCACCGCAATACTAAATCAAAAGATCATAGCGAATTCCATTCTTAAGAATATTACATCAACAAACTGAATAAACAAACAGAATAAATAACTAAAGTACTCAAATTTACCTTAAATCCTCCAATATTTTCGAAGGCTAAAACTGTAAAAACAAGAACCAACGCAGCATCAAATTTCTCACCGTCCTTTCGGGTTCATGATCTGGGAGAAAACCGCGCTGGGCGTCAACCCATCAGAATCCTCACTGTTCAAACTCCTCCCTCCAATACTCATTGTAGTCGTCGTGGTGGTCGTGGTGGTCGTTGTCGAGTGATCCATGGACGGATCAATCACATCCTTCTTCCCTCCTTTCACCAAAGGAACCCCTTCATCTCCAACAATTGCTCCGCTCTCCTCCGCGCTCTCCTGCAATTGCAAAGCAAACTCGAGGTTCCACAACACATCGCCCATCGATGGACGCTCAATACCGTTATCTGACACACATTTCTCCGCTGTCTCGGCAAATTTCTTGAAACACTGAGGTGCAATCTTCTCTTTGAGGTAAGGATCCATGATTTGGTCGAGTATTCCCTTCTTCTGGCAATGCAATGCCCATTCAGCCAAGCTCACTTGCTCTTTGGGGAGAGTTGGGTTTAGCGCTGGCCGAGCACAGAGGACTTCGAATAGAACGACGCCGAAGGAGTACACGTCAGATTTCTCGGTGAGCTGCTGTCTACGGAAGTATTCCGGGTCTAGGTATCCAAAACTGCCCTTAACTACAGTGCTGACGTGGGTGTTGTCGAGGGTGGGGCCAGTTTTTGACAGCCCGAAATCTGAAACCTTAGCGACCCACTTCTCGTCAAGGAGGATGTTGGTGGTCTTGACATCACGATGAATGATTGTGTGCTTGGCTCCGGTGTGGAGATAATGCAGGCCACGAGCAGCGCCTATACAAATCTCCAGACGCTGTCTCCATGGCAATGGAGGTTTCTGAGTCTTGTAGAGATGTTCGCGGAGAGTTCCGTGAGCCATGTAGTCATAAACTAAGATCATCTCTCGGTTCTCTTCGCAGTAACCAATTAGGGAAACTAAATGTCTGTGTCTGAGCTTCGAGAGCATCTCAATTTCGGTTTGGAACTCATGTACTCCTTGATCGGACATAGGGTTTCCTCTCTTGATAGCCACTTTCATCGATCCACCATCAATATCGCCACAGTAGACCTTGCCAAACCCACCAACACCGAGAAGAAGAGCTTCGTCGAAGCCATTGGTGGCAGCTTCAATCTCTGCAAATGAAAAGTGGCGGCAGAGATTAGAGGGCAGCGATGAAGCATAGCTCCCAGTGGTGTTAGTCTTCGCAGAGCCTGCAGAGTGAGAGTTTCCATAGAGAGACAACGGCAGCCAACCCGATGGTCCATCGCTCGAGCTAGCATCCTTCCCTCTCTTCCTCTTCTGCTTCTTGCACACAATGAACACAAGGAAATAAGCAAGCCCAAGTACAACAATACCACCAACAACTCCTCCAGCAATCGCTCCGGCATTACTCTTAGATTTCCCTTTCTTCGAATCCAGAACCTTATCAGGTTCAGGGTCGGGTTCAGGTAGATACTCAGGATTCGGCCCAGCAAGATTGCCATCACTCTCAATCTTGAACACCTCCATTCCATTCAAGATTGCATCAAGATACTCCGGCTTTGTCTGGTCATCAGGGTGAAGTTCGACCCAGAGATCCATCATCCCTGTCCCAATCGTAATCAAGACATAATCGACGTAATAAGGATGCCCAATCCCACCACTCCACAGAATTACATCGGCTCCCACTTGTGCAGTTTGATTGTTAACAAAAATATCAAACGCTCTCTGGTTCGGCTTCGTCATAGGATACTGAATCTCACAGAAATGTAGCCTCACCAAGTAGTAGAACCCAGCATCAACAGACATAACCCAAGTGAGATCACTGTTTCTATTCACCGATACAGTTCGACCCATCGATCTCGCAGTCCCATACACATTATTCGGCGCAATATAGGCAGGCAAATTCGCATTATAATCAATTGTAACATTCGGGTCGGCAGAATAAGTAACACCAAACCCAGCTCCAAAAATGTAAGGAGAATCATCATCCCAAGACCTAAACAACCCCGAATCACCCGGCGGCGAAATAGCCTGCCCACCAACATTCAGCCTATAAACAGTCTGAAGAGCCCATTGCGGCTCGATCAAATAAGGCTGAGGGCTTCCCCCAGTAATCAAATGCGGCTGCCCCAAACTATCACTAAACAGATCAGGGATCGACAAGATCTCAATCCCGTTAATAAAAGCATACGCGTTCGAGTAATTCTTCGAAGGAGTGAAAGTAAGTTTCAGCTCAGTCGACGAAACATTCACGCAATATTCTCTAATAAGGTAGGCAAAGTTGAGAGCTTTAGCAGTCTGATAAGCACTGAAGTTACTCAGAAGGGTAACGTTACCAGCGGTGACGGCAAACATGGCATCGGCGGGATCGAGATTCGGGTACTGCGACGGGTAGAAGTGCAGCCGAAGGAACTTGCGGCCGGCGCCGAGGGGGAAGGAGTAGGTGAAGGGGGAGGTGAAGATCCGGGCCGAGAGGTAGGGGGTTTGGGGGACGGAAGAGTCCTGGACGGTGGCGGTGGGGCCCGGGGAGGTGAGGGTGGGGTTGAACTTGGACCCCACGTCGCCGGACCACTGGCGGCCGTCGGCGTCGTCGGCGGTGCCGGAGGAGCCGCAGTTGAGGAGGATGTCGTCGCGGGCGACGAAGGGGGCGCTGTAGTTGACGGCGCTCGTCGCCGCGAGGGCGATCGGCGACAGTAGAAGGAGGAGCAAGGGGAGGATCAAAAGCTTCATCTTGCTCGCATCTAGGGTTTCAGTGAGCTGGAAGACGGAGATCTGGGCTGAAATCTGCGAGATTCGAGGGGGTATCGAGTGGATCTGAGGCTAGAATTAAGCTGAAAGAGCGTGGAATTTTGTTGAAATTTTGAGGGGAATTTTGTGGAAAAGAGGAATTAAATTGGATTAAATTGGGGTAGAGAGAAAGGGGCCGGAGACTTGGGATGTTAAAATAGAAAGGGCGGAGCTTAATAACTACTTTATGTGTATTATTGACAGTTTAATAATAATATAGCTTCGGATATTTGTAGTTTAGTGGTTAGGAAGGGTCCTTTTTGCATATTGGTCCTTCCATTTTCAGCTTTTAAACTGGTCCGAGATTAATGATCATTTGGTTTTTGGATATTTATAATTCTTGCCGTGGGATATGTATTCCTAACTCTGAAACCAATGTTTCATTAGTTGAAAAGTTATTGAATTTGCATCCTTTTATAGTAGAAAATGTTTCACAATCTGAATCCAATGTTTCATTAGCTGCAAAAGTTTATTGTGCTTGCATTTTCTATAGCAATAATATATTTTCATTACAAGTGAAGTATTTATTTATGTGAAATGGTAAAATAGTCTACATTTTCTAATTTGAAATCCACTACCTCGATGACATGCTATTATATTTTAATTCATGAAAGGACATGCAATGCAAAATACATTTTTTATAGTCAAATTTGTTACGGTAAATTTTGCATTTTTTCTATAACATATATATTCAATTACTATTTTCCAAAAATATTTTTCTAGCTCTGTTTTTATAAACATCAGTTTCAAGATGAGTGCTATTGGAATACTATTAACTCTTTTGTATAGAATTACTGCATTCTCTTAGCAAATTTCAAGCCTTGTTTACATGCAATTAGCCTCTTCATATATTATAAAACCATCATCTTGTTATCTAGTCACGTGAAAACTTGGAAACCTTAAAAGAATTTAGTATTATCACAGTTTCCTTCAATGACTAGGTTTTTCATATGACAAAATGAGATGGTGAGCTCAGATTCTTATTGTGAGCTAGCCCAATAAGCTACCCGAAACGATGATCGGCACCGCCTATCGTGATTTGCACTCATCATGATCTTTATGTAGAAAAAATTATATTGTTTTGAAAATTTTAATCATTGTTTTAGCTATGTGTAGAAGGGACGGCTGTTTAACTGACTGAAAAATCAACATATCAAACTAGTTTGATTCATATTCTAGAACACTCCAAATTATGTAAAATTTTTATCATATACATTTCATGACATGTTGAACAAGATGTACCAGATCGATCATGAATTTGATAACTCGATTAGTCTAGCTCACGATAAGATTTGAGCTCAGATTCTTATTGTGAGCTAGCCCAATAAGCTACCGAACATGATCTAAGACCGCCTATCGTGATTTGCACTCATCATGATCTTTATGTAGAAAAAATTATATTGTTTTGAAAATTTTAATCATTGTTTTAGCTATGTGTAGAAGGGACTACTGCTTAACCGACCGAAAATCAACATATCAAACTAGTTTGATTCATATTCTAGAACACTCCAAATTATGTAAAATTTTTATCATATACATTTCATGACATGTTGAACAAGATGTACCAGATCGATCATGAATTTGATAACTCGATTAGTCTAGCTCACGATAAGATTTGAGCTCACCATCTCATAATATCATTACTATATATATATATATATATATATATATATATATATATATATATATATATATATATATATATATATATATATATATATATATATATATATATATATTATATATATTATTGTTATTTTTGTCAGAATCTTTTTACTTTATACTTATAAATAGATAGTGTGATTTCCTTTCCCAATTTTTTACATTTAACATTGCTTGTAGTTTTGCAATTTTGTCTAATTGTGGGTAAAATATGCAAGTAAGATATTTGCCATATGGAACGTGTGAGTATCGATTTTCTTTAGGAGCGTAACACAAACACCTAAAAATTTATTTGGTTATTAGGGCAAAATGCAATTAAGCCTCCACAAATAACGCGGGGTTGAGGGGTCCAAAGGCGACATTAAAGGCGCTCAAGAGAGAGAGAATCTGAGGTCCAGCGTTTGCTAGCTTGTAGCCAGTGAATCAACGGAGGAAGGCACTGTGGGCCCCACCGTATCGTAGGAGAAAAACGGGAAATCACGCGTTTTCGGCCGTGGGATCGGAATCCCAGCAGTCGGACAGTTGGCGCCGTCTGGGTGGCGGGGCCAGCGGTGCGCCTTTGACTTGACGGTGCGAGCGCGCGCTCGACTAAAGGGCTTTTTGGTTCACTAGTACCTAGGCACGTGCGTTGCACGTGCTTTTTATTATAACTACTGATTTTTAGAGGGCTACTTGTAATTTTAAGATTTTGAATCTACTATTTGTAGATTTGAAATATTCACATATTTTTATAACTTTTAAATTTTAGGGTGTTTATAACAAATGTGAAAGTTTTGGTGTTTTTATAAAATCTAAAATTTTAGGGGTCGCTTTGAATTCTGATTATCGGTGTAGGTTTAAAATTTTCAAGCTTTAAATTTTAGGGGCCTCTAGCAATTTAAAGATTTTTATTTTAGGTTTGAAATTTTAATGATTTTTCTATAAGTTTAAAATTTTGAGCTTGTTTTTTCTAAATTTGAAAGTTTTGTGGTGTGCTTTTCAAAGTTAAAACTTTTATTGGTTTCCGTTTGAAACTCTAATTTTTTGGAAATTTATAATTTTTATGGTTTTTAAAGTATTTATAGTTTTAGGGTGTTTTCTCAGAATTCTAAATCTTTGGGGTTGTTTGTTTCTCCTTGAATTTCATTGTAATGTTTGGATATGAAATCTTTAATTTATTTTTTGAACTTAGTTTTGAGGGTGTTGGAGTAAATTTTAAATTTTGAGGGTGTTTGTTACAAATTTAAAAGTTTTGGTGTTTTTATAAAATCTAAAATTTTAGGGGCTGCTTGCAATTTATATATTTTCATTGTAGGTTTGAAATTTTCAAGCTTTTTCGTAAGTATAAAATTATTGAGCTTATTTTGGGGATGTTTTTATAAAATCTAAATGTTTTGGTTGAGGGTGTTGGTTGTAATTTTAAAAGGTAAAGGCGTTTGCTATAAATCGATATATAACGATAGAGATATAGAGATATATATAGTAAGTAGGCACGTGCATTGCATGTGTTTGCGTCATATGTGAGTGGAAACTCGAGGGCAAAGTTATCCAAGTAAAGTTACGAAAAAAGTACAATAGTTGTGGTAACTATTGATTTTAGGGGACTATTTGTAAATATTGACATTTTCTTATTAATTTTAAAATTTTTGAGGGTGTTTATTACAAATTTGAAAGTTTCTACTGATTTTTAGTGGGCTATTTGTAATTCTAAGATTTTGAATGTACTTTTAAAATTTTTGAGGGTGTTTATTACAAATTTAAAAGTTTTGGTGTTTTTATAAAATCTAAAATTTTAGGGGTTACTTGGAATTTATAGATTATCAGTGTAAGTTTGAAAGTTTGAAGCTTTAAATTTTAGGGGCTTCTTGCAATTTATATATTTTCATTGTAGGTTTGAAAATTTTAATGATTTTTCTATAAGTTTAAAATTTTGAGCTTGTTTTTTCTAAATTTGAAAGTTTTGTGGTGTGTTTTTGAAGTTAAAACTTTTATTGGTTTCGTTTGAAACTCTAATTTTTTGGAAATTTATAATTTCTATATTTTTTACAAGTATTTATAGTTTTAGGGTGTTTTCTCAGAATTCTAAATCTTTGGGGTTGTTTGCATCTTCTTGAATTTCATTGTAATGTTTTGGATATGAAATCTTCAGTTTATTTTTAAACTTAGTTTTGAGGGTGTTGGGATAAATTTTAAGTTTTGAGGGTGTTTGATGTAAATTTAAAAGTTTTAGGTGTTTTTGCATAATATAAAATTTTAGGGGCTGCTTGTAATTTATAATTTTAGTGTAGGTTTGATACTTGTAATTTATAGATTTTCAATGTAGGTTTGAAAATTTTAATGATTTTTCTATAAGTTTAAAATTTTGAGCTTGTTTTTTCTAAATTTGAAAGTTTTGTGGTGTGCTTTTCAAAGTTAAAACTTTTATTGGTTTCGTTTGAAACTCTAATTTTTTGAAATTTATAATTTTTATGGTTTTTAAAGTATTTATAGTTTTAGGGTGTTTTCTCAGAATTCTAAATCTTTGGGGTTGTTTGTTTCTCCTTGAATTTCATTGTAATGTTTTGGATATGAAATCTTTAATTTATTTTTTGAACTTAGTTTTGAGGGTGTTGGAGTAAATTTTAAATTTTGAGGGTGTTTGTTACAAATTTAAAAGTTTTGGTGTTTTTATAAAATCTAAAATTTTAGGGGCTGCTTGTAAATTGTAGATTTTCAGTGTAGGTTTGAAATTTTCAAGCTTTTTCGTAAGTATAAAATTATTGAGCTTATTTTGGGGATGTTTTTATAAAATCTAAATGTTTTGGTTGAGGGTGTTGGTTGTAATTTTAAAAGGTAAAGGCGTTTGCTATAAATCGATATATAACGATAGAGATATAGAGATATATATAGTAAGTAGGCACGTGCATTGCATGTGTTTGCGTCATATGTGAGTGGAAACTCGAGGGCAAAGTTATCCAAGTAAAGTTACGCAAAAAGCCAGAGTTGTGGTAACTATTGATTTTAGGGGACTATTTGTAAATATTGACATTTTCTTATTAATTTTAAAATTTTTGAGGGTGTTTATTACAAATTTGAAAGTTTCTACTGATTTTTAGTGGGCTATTTGTAATTCTAAGATTTTGAATGTACTTTTAAAATTTTTGAGGGTGTTTATTACAAATTTAAAAGTTTTGGGTGTTTTTATAAAATCTAAAATTTTAGGGGTTACTTGGAATTTATAGATTATCAGTGTAAGTTTGAAAGTTTGAAGCTTTAAATTTTAGGGGCTTCTTGCAATTTATATATTTTCATTGTAGGTTTGAAAATTTTAATGATTTTTCTATAAGTTTAAAATTTTGAGCTTGTTTTTTCTAAATTTGAAAAGTTTTGTGGTGTGTTTTTGAAGTTAAAACTTTTATTGGTTTCCGTTTGAAACTGTTATTTTTTTGTAAATTTATAATTTCTATATTTTTTACAAGTATTTATAGTTTTAGGGTGTTTTCTCAGAATTCTAAATCTTTGGGGTTGTTTGCATCTTCTTGAATTTCATTGTAATGTTTTGATATGAAATCTTCAGTTTACTTTTAAACTTAGTTTTGAGGGTGTTGGGATAAATTTTAAGTTTTGAGGGTGTTTGATGTAAATTTTAAAAGTTTTAGGTGTTTTTGCATAATATAAAATTTTAGGGGCTGCTTGTAATTTATAATTTTAGTGTAGGTTTGATACTTGTAATTTATAGATTTTCAATGTAGGTTTGAAAATTTCAAGCTTTTTACGTAAGTTTTAAAATTTTGAGCTTGTTTTGCTAAATTTTAAAAGTTTTAGTGTTTTTTCAAAGTTAAAACTTTTATTGGGATGTTGGTTTCAGTTTATTGGTTTCGTTTGAAACGCTTATTTTTATAAATTTATAATTTTTATGGTGTTTTTACAAGTATTTATAGTTTTAGGGTGTTTTCTCAGAATTCTAAATTTGTTAGAGTTGTTTGTATCTTCTTGAATTTCATTGTAATGTTTCAGATTTGAAATCTTCAGTTTATTTTTAAACTTAGTTTTAGGGTGTTAAGGTAAATTTTGAATTTTTGAGGGTGTTTGATGTAAATTTTAAAAGTTTTGGTGTTTTTATAAAATCTAAAATTTTAGGGGTTACTTGGAATTTATAGATTATCAGTGTAAGTTTGAAAGTTTGAAGCTTTAAATTTTAGGGGCTTCTTGCAATTTATATATTTTCATTGTAGGTTTGAAAATTTTAATGATTTTTCTATAAGTTTAAAATTTTGAGCTTGTTTTTTCTAAATTTGAAAAGTTTTGTGGTGTGTTTTTGAAGTTAAAACTTTTATTGGTTTCCGTTTGAAACTGTTATTTTTTTGTAAATTTATAATTTCTATATTTTTTACAAGTATTTATAGTTTTAGGGTGTTTTCTCAGAATTCTAAATCTTTGGGGTTGTTTGCATCTTCTTGAATTTCATTGTAATGTTTTGGATATGAAATCTTCAGTTTACTTTTAAACTTAGTTTTGAGGGTGTTGGGATAAATTTTAAGTTTTGAGGGTGTTTGATGTAAATTTTAAAAGTTTTAGGTGTTTTTGCATAATATAAAATTTTAGGGGCTGCTTGTAATTTATAATTTTAGTGTAGGTTTGATACTTGTAATTTATAGATTTTCAATGTAGGTTTGAAATTTTCAAGCTTTTTACGTAAGTTTTAAAATTTTGAGCTTGTTTTGCTAAATTTTAAAAGTTTTGTAGTGTTTTTTCAAAGTTAAAACTTTTATTGGGATGTTGGTTTCAGGTTTATTGGTTTCTGTTTGAAACGCTTATTTTTATAAATTTATAATTTTATGGTGTTTTTACAAGTATTTATAGTTTTAGGGTGTTTTCTGTAAATTCTAAATTTGTTAGAGTTGTTTGTATCTTCTTGAATTTCATTGTAATGTTTCAGATTTGAAATCTTCAGTTTATTTTTAAACTTAGTTTTAGGGTGTTAAGGTAAATTTTGAATTTTTGAGGATGTTTGATGCAAATTTGAAAAGTTTTGGGTGTTTTTCTGAGAATCTAAAGTTTTAGGGGCTGCTTGCAATTTATAGATTTTCAGTGTAGGTTTGAAATTTTAAGCTTTTTGTAAGTATTAAAATTTTGAGCTTATTTTTCTTAAATTTTAAAAGTTTTGGGTGTTTTTGCAAAGTTAAAACTTTTAGGGGATGTTTTTGTAAATTATAAATTTTTGGGGTAGTTTATATCTCCTTGAATTTATTTTAGATATGAAATCTCCTTGAATTTGATGTTGGTTGTAATTTTAATGAGTTAAAGGTGTTTTCCATAAATGTGTAAAGTTAAAGGCCTTTTGTGAAAAGTGGTGAGCGATTGAGATAGAGATAGAGATATAGAGATATATATAGTAAATAGGCACGTGCGTTGCATGTGTTTGCTTCATATGTGAGTGGAAACTCAGGGGCAAAGTTGTCTAAGTAAAGTTACGCAAAAAAGTACAATAGTTGTGGTAACTATTGATTTTAGGGGCTATTTGTAAATATTCACATATGTTTCTATAAATTTTGAATTTTTGAGGGTGTTTGTTGCAAATTTAAAAACTTTGGGTGTTTTTTGCAGAATCTAAAATTTTAGGGGCTACTTGCAATTTATAGATTTCAGTGTAAGTTTGAAAATTTCAAGCTTTTTACGTAAGTTTTAAAATTTTGAGCTTACTTTTGCTAAATTTGAAAAGTTTTGTATTATTTTTCAAAGTTAAAACTTTTCAAGGGATGTTGATTTTCAGGTTTATTGGTTTACATTTAAAACTCTTATTTTTTTGTAAATTTATAATTTTATGGTGTTTTTACAAGTATTTATAGTTTTGGGTGTTTTAGTAAATTCTAAATCTTTTGGGGTTGTTTGTATCTTCTTGAATTTCATTGTAATGTTTCAGATCTGAAATCTTAAGTTTATTTTTAAACTTAGTTTTTCAGTGTTGGGGTAAATTTTAAAATTTTGAGGGTGTTTGTTGCAAATTTGAAAAGTTTTGGGTGTTTATTACAAAATCTAAAATTTTAGGGGCTGCTTGCAATTTATAGATTTTCAGTGTAGGTTTGAAAATTTTAAGCTTTTTGTAAGTATTAAATTTTTAGCTTGTTATTGTTAAATTTTAAAAGTTTTAGGGTGTTTTTGCAAAGTTAAAACTTTTAGGGGATGTGTTTTGTAAATTATAAATTTTTGGGGTTGTTTATATCTCCTTGAATTTGTTTTAGATATGAAATCTCTTTGAATTTGATGTTGGTTGTAATTTTAAAAGTTAAAGGTGTTTTCCATAAATGTGTAAAGTTAAAGGCCTTTTGTGAAAAGTGGTGAGCGATTGAAGCGTGAGCAGTGATCTCAGACAAAAATAAACAGTAAAAGGTGAGCAGTAACCCCTCTAGGCCTTTTTATATATAGAGGAAATCCTAAAATTATAGTATTTGAAACCTCATCGACAATTTTAAATCCACGTGTTTTAACGTATTTTAGAATTTATAATCTTATATTTGGTTCAACTTGATCAGAGGAAAGTAAATTCTAGAAATTATAATTTATTATTTGATTCAAACTTTAAAATATAGAAGTACAAAATATATGGATATCTAATGTCAAAACTTTAAATTTTTAGCATTTGACAAATCCTCTCTAAATTATAGGATTTGACAAAACCCAAAAGTTCCTACTTTTTCCATTTTATGGATACCTAATGCCAAATTCTTTTTTGAAACAAACATTCTATATGGAATCTCACAAATAAAAATGAGATATTTTTGCTTAAAGAATTTCAAATCCACCTCAAATGCTAAAAAATTTGTTAAACCAAACAGCCCCTTAGAACTCGCCAACTTGCGGCTTTACCCGTCACTTTCACCAATTTTACACTTATTACCCCCATACTCGGGCCCGCAAATATTAATTTATTTTGTAATTAACGTCTTACTTAGCTAGTTAGTCCAAGACTAACCAACACAAAGGCTCATGAGTCATGACTTAGCACGGCAGCTCGAATTTTTTATCCATGAGATGACACGCTACGGTTCAAATATGATATTTTGATCCGATTTTGACAAGTGGCGGACAGTAAATATATATTTATTGAAGTAAAAAAAGACTACTAATTTCAAATAAGATTAATAAAAGAGAAAATTGCTCCAAAGCCCCAAAATGAAAAAACCAAGGAGTTCTGCGGCCCTATTTTCCCCATTATCTTTTGCAACTTGAAATTACCATTCCATGTCCTTCCATTCCTTCCTTCCTTCCTTCCTTCCTTCCTTCCTTCCTTCCTTCCTTCCTTCCTTCCTTCCTTCCTTCCTTCCTTCCTTCCTTCCTTCCTTCCTTCCTTCCTTCCTTCCTTCCTTCCTTCCTTCCTTCCTTCCATTCCATGTCCTTCCCCTCCCCCTCCTTGTTCCTCCCTCCATGTGGAATTCCATTAGAATGATTATTTTATGAATTTGATCCTAAAACCCTATTTTACCCCTCTCTATCCACTCAAAATTACCATGATCTCTCCTCCATTAAAATGTTTCATTCTTCCTACTCCTCCTCCCCTTCGACCCTCCCAAACCCTAATTCTAACCTTACTAACCAACTAATCTTCTCTCCTTGGACTTAAAATGTACATTACAAAATTTTTTTATCGTACAAAATTTTGCTATCTTGTTAAAGCTTGAATTCATCAAAACAAGCGGCTCAAATTAATGAAGAGATTTTATTATTTTATTTTGAAGTAATGGGTGTATAAATATTTAGTAGATTAATTATTAAATCTTACGTAACACATGCGAACTATAGCGGCTTTGCAGTCACTTTCACCAATTTTACACTTATTACCCCCATACTCGGCCCGCAAATATTAATTTATTTTGTAATTAACGTCTTACTTAGCTAGTTAGTCCAAGACTAACCAACACAAAGGCTCATGAGTCATGACTCAGCAGGGCAGCTCGAGTTTTTTATCCATGAGATGACACGCTGCCGTTCAAATATGATATTTTGATCCAATTTTGACAAGGGGCGGGCAGTAAGTATATATTTATTGAAGTAAAAAAAGACTACTAATTTCAAATAAGATTAATAAAATTAGCCTACTAATTTATTAATGTTAAATGCCAGTTGTTTGAAAATTCAACGTGGAGTGCAAAAATATTTAAAATTAGGGGGGGGGGTAATTATTAAGAGCTGGAGAATGCAATTTTTAGATTGCTAGGAGTGCAACTTCACCCCTACCAACCATGTGGATCCGCCTCTGATCCTGTATAATTTGGGTTTCAAGTATAATTACCCCTGGTCATCTCATCATCCCTAAAAACATGAATAAAGATTGACATAACCAACCTGTCACAAACACATACACATTGTTCGCATCTCGATTAGTCTTTATAATACAAAAGTACTATCTCTAAGTGAGCATCCTAACACGGGGTCATTAGAGCTCTTAACACGTTCTATGTTTCAAGTCTTTGGATTACAACATTATCACATACATGTGTATAACTGATTTGAGCATTATAAGAGTTTTTGATAGAATCCAAATTTGACCCCCCTATTGCATGGGAGGCACCAATAATCACAACCAAATAGCCACCTTCTGGAGAAAAGATTAAGACTCTCATCTCGACTGTTGCTTGGATATTGCCATGCGAACTTTTTAGACACGTGGTAACTTCACTTCATTACCTTGTATTGACAGTTGTTTTTAATAGAAAAAACTATATAAAAAATTATCACCTCGATTAGCCTCAAATCATTGTGGTATATACCTCGGAGCATGAGTCTCTTCATAACAGGCATACTTCTCACACCAAAGATCAATCAATATATTACCCCCACCCCCACAAAAAAACAAACAAACAAATCAATATATACCTAGTTGTTGGTACCCCAAAAGATTTTTTATTAATCCCTATATGAAAATCAATAGTCCAACCTTACGTCAAAACAGACAAATTCAGGATCAAATGGGATCTCTCTGCTCTCACAAGTATTTGGTTGCTTTCTGATGGCCGACCGCAGCGATCCGGTCGACCAACTACGGTGTTCGGCCCTCTTTCTAGTCATCTACTACGGTACCACTTTCGTTTGCTACATTAGGCCGACTTCGGTTGCTACGATGGCCGACCGCAGCGGTCGGTTGACCCGGCTACGGTGTTCGG
The DNA here is from genome assembly GCA_012295165.1 of Asparagus setaceus. Classification (NCBI taxonomy): domain Eukaryota; kingdom Viridiplantae; phylum Streptophyta; class Magnoliopsida; order Asparagales; family Asparagaceae; genus Asparagus; species Asparagus setaceus. The sequence continues at coordinate 80,460,512 of CM022702.1, read as the reverse complement.
CCCTCTTTCTAGTCGTGCATTACGGTACCACTTTCGGTTGCTTCTGATGAGCCGACTCTATTGCTCTGATACCGCTTCGTTTGCTACATTAGGCCGACTTCGGTTGCTACGATGGCCGACCGCAGCGATCCGGTCGACCAACTACGGTGTTCGGCCCTCTTTCTAGTCATCTACTACGGTACCACTTTCGTTTGCTACATTAGGCCGACTTCGGTTGCTTTCTGATGGCCGACACGAAACGCGGTCCCAGTCGACCAGCTACGGTGTTCGGCCCACTTTCTAGTCATCTACTACAGTACCACTCGATTGCTACAGTAGGCCGACTCGGTTGCTACAGTACACCGACACAAAACGCGGTCCCAGTTGACCAGCTACGGTGTTCGGCCCTCTTTCTCGTCATCTGTTACAGTACCACTCGGTTGCTACAATAGGCCGACTTGGTTGCTACAGTAGACCGACTCTATTGCTACAAGAAGTCGACACGAACGCGATCCGGTCGACCAGCTACGGTGTTCGGCCCTCTTTCTAGTCGTCTGCTACAGTACCACTTGGTTGTTACAAGGACCGACTCAGTTGTTAGTTTCCACACAAAACGCGGTCCCAGTCGACCAACTACGGTGTTCGGCCCTCTTTCTAGTCGTCTGCTACAGTACCACTCGTTTGCTACAGTAGCCAACTCGACTACTACAAGAAGTCGACACGAACGCGATCCGGTCGACCAACTACGGTGTTCGGCCCTCTTTCTAGTCATCTACTACGGTACCACTTTCGGTTGCTACAAGAGGACCGACTCGACCGCTACGCACCGACTTCGCTTTCATGGCTGGACCGCCTCGAAAGTCGTTGTTAGTCATCCCGCATAGCCGAGCAAGCTACAAGGTTTACTGTAATGGTTGACCTCGACCCCCGCGCCAACAACAAGTTACCATCACAATTAATGACACTGTCAACCCATCACTTTGCTAACCACATGGCCTTTATAACCCATTGCCCATGCCTCATCAATCGCATCCACATCAAATCATTGGTGACTCTCTCCACACATAAGCTGACATGTGTAAAACTAGTACTGAAGTGACCAAATTGCCCCTCTCTTATTCCTACAAAGAGAGAAACTATTCCAAAACTCAAGGTACGCCATTTTCTCCCTGCACACCCCATTAGAGAACTCCTACTGTTCATCTTCTTCTCCACTCAAGCTCACTTATTGACTTGATCATCGGAGGTACAACGGGGGAGACCAAGCCCCGCCCTCTGACGAGTTTTCTACTTGTGCAGGGGGGAGATCGGCTGAGCTCAGAACCGGAGAACCCAACTCCAACCACTAGCAGTTTCTTCCTTTGCGCAGGACACATCACCTCTCCTCCAGCCAAGCGATTCGGAGAAAGAAAACGAATCCCCATCATCATCATTATAAACCTCAAACCAGCTTTGACCAAGTTGACTGTTAGATTTCGAGCATCAACACTAGTATGAGTACCATGAAAACTATCTCATTGCAATTTAAAAAATAATCTTTAATATCTTCATCCTCATCTTATTTTGAACTTGAAGTATCCATGAGAATAGTCTACGATGCACCTTGCGACTAGGAATCTCAATTGCTTTGGTTTGTTTTTTAGGCAACCGAAGAATGAATGTTTTGATTTATGTTCTAATCCTACTCCATTCAAAGCGGAATATTTGCCTCTTATTCGGTATTTTCGCTTTGATACAAAAAATGAACATTCTTTTTATGGAAATAGTTGGAAACTTTCTATCGCATTTTAGAGGGGTGAAGTTGGATTACGGGCAACCTAACGAACCCTTGTCCCATGATCATGTTTTAATTAATAATATACCGTTGTATATTTAATTTTCCACAGCAGATCTTCGAAATGTTTAAAAACCTTGACTAGCCATATAACGCCACCTCAAGAAATAAATGACTAGTGATAATAAGTAGATAAAAGAATTATATAACTATATCGGGAGGTACTCCATGTATTGCTTGACGTAAAACATATAATAGATTAATTTGCTTCTGCCTTTTGTTGAATCTTTTTCACGGCTTGATAGATAATTTGATAAGCCAGAGATTTTTTTTTTCCGTGTTTCAGCATACGGCTAGCCAGCATGTTAACTAATCAATTACGATATAGTATGCTTAGCCAACATGTTAACTAATCAATTACGATATATTATACTACTGCATATACTACAAGACGCAAAAGTGCAAAGTCTTTTCCAGTGAAGCAATGAGAAAAATGAGGTTATGTGGACCCTAAGTTTTTATTTATTCTATAACTCTTATAATCCAGATTAGCATTATTCATAAGCAACTAATTGGACTAGCTCAAATGGCAGATCATGCACAAACACCCATATATTGTTTAAGCGCAGGGTTGGAACATAAAACATGATCATCAAAATTTAACGTCCCATAGTTTTGACTGAAGCCCACTTAAAAATATTGAACTGTTATAAGGAAATAGCTTGGTTCGCCCAAATTTGATATAGGCCTATATACAGTGCCAAAATAAACAATGTTTGAACTTATAGGCCCATTGGGCCTAGCCCATAAGGACCTTTTAATAAATGCTACGTTCTTCCGTGCTCCCATAATAGTTTATTTTTTAAAATTTAATTTTAAATTTATTAATAAACGAATGTAGTCTGAAAAAATTTCAAGTAGGGAGGGTAATTTTTTCATATTTTATAGGGATATTTGTACTTTACACTAGTTTTAACTTTAATATTCCAAAACTTTTTGCCAAGCACTTTGATACAAAAATCTCTTAGCTTTTAACTCTCTCCAAAGTTTGTTCCGACATTTTGATATGGCAAAATTTTCGCCTTTGTGAAATTTCATACCCCCAAGTTTTATTTTTGAACTTTGATTCCTCTCAAGTTTGAGATTTCAAAGTTAAAAGATGCGTAAGTTCTGGGTGTCAAAGTGTGCAGAAAAAAACTCTGGGGTATCATAGATTCATAGTTACAAAATGCAAAACTTCAGGCTATGAAATTGTTATCAAACTTTTGGTAGCAAAATGCAGATAACACTATTTTGTTTGATTTGTTTCTCACATTCCTTTGTCCTAAAAATGAACCCGAGAGAGAAAATTGCGAAAGTACCCTTCTCCTAACAAATTTACAGGATGCCCCGAGACAAAAATCATCTTGCATATTTACACCCTTACATACACTTCTGTCTCCAAGTTACTCGAAACTGTAAGAAGTATTTATTTTTGGACTTCTATATAAAACCGCCACTATCTCAAATACCCCCATTCTCTCGTCTAAAACCTCCGAATAACCCCGATACCCTTTTTCTCTACTTTGCGGCTGCTAGTTCTTGCGATTTCAATCAATTTAAGGTATTTTTAATCCTTAGTTGATGTCATAATGCAAAAAAATTGAATCTTTTTTAGGTTTCTCTTCCTTTTAGCCCTAAATCGGGATTTATCCGTCGAATTTGTTAGGGCTTCAGTATTTGCCCCGATTTCTGGACTTTAGGCATCGGTTTTTTTAGGGTTTTGATCGTGCGTGGTATCATTAATTAGAAGTTTTAGTTTTGATCTTGGGTACACTGATTCATTCGAACTTGAGTTTTTTTTAACGTTTTAATTGTTATGTTGGTATTTTTTTTTTCAGTTGTTATTTGGATTTGAAGCAGCAGTAAATATGGCGGAAGACGCACCGAGTGAGATCCCTGAGGTAAAAATTTCTAGTGCCCTTTTGATTTGAGTTTGTTATATGTTCGAATAAATATTGATTTGATTATACATGAATTACGATTTCTTTGCCGTGTTGAGAGAAACAGAAAGAAAAAGATAAATCTTTGATGGAAATTTGCCCCAAAAATAAGTTTGTCCTAAACCCTTTACATCCTAACAGTAAGTCTTTATCTCTCAAATTAGATTGATTTGAATCTAGATGGTATTATCTTTGTCTTTGACATGCATTTTAGAAGAAAAAAGAGACTTCAGAAAATCTTCAGTGAAATATAGTTATGTTTCGTAAATATTTAAAAATTATGAATACTTAAGAGGAACAAATTACTTTAAGAATAAAACTGATTTAATTTACCTGAATCCAATATGTAGCAATATTTATCTAAAATGTGGAGAAAATGAAGTAGTTCCAATAAAATTCAAATTGTCCTAGTACTTATCAATAGAAGAAGAAGAAAAAGATCAAGGCATATAAATTTTAAAGCAAGGCATGATTTAGCTTAAAGAGAGATAAAACTTAAGAAATTACGATAATTGACTCTAGTATTTATCCGGAAAAGGAACGTGTTAGATGGAAAAATGTATGCTATTACAAAAAATCCCACTGTTAATGTCAGCTTTCTAAAGCTTCTAGAGTAACCAGTTGAAAATTTCCTTGGGCAAAATTTTCAGACATAGTATTATTGGGTTTTCCAAACTTTTTCCTCATGTTTGCTTTTATATATAGTATTAGCTCCCTGTTTGGAGAGTTTTATTCTAGAATGGGCTAGTTCTCAAGTTAATTAAGTTTCAACTTAAGCTTTAGTTTGTTTTGAAGTTGAAAAAATTTGGCACTGCTTTCCTTCAGTTAAACTGAACAGTTGATGTCTTCTTTTTCTCTTTTACATAATTTCCTGGGAAAAACTTGATCTTGCGTACTTCTTATGCTTTTTGTATTACTTACCCTGGGTTATTAAATTCTAAATTGTAGCTTACACCCTTTGATCCAACAAAAAAGAAGAAAAAGAAGAAAGTCGTAGTTCAAGATCCATCTGAAGAGGTGGATAAGCTGGCTGAGAAAGCCGAAGATCTGTCAGGTTTCCTTCCATTAAAAACCCATATGAGAACTTGATTAAATGTGATACCCAGCGATGTTGGGGTGTGAACTTATATTTGTCTCCATGCAGTTGCTGATGTTGAACCTAGTTTTGTTGGAATGAAGAAGAAGAAAAAGAAGCAGGTTAGTATGCATCTTAGTTTCCTGAAGTATTATATTTAAATGTGCTATATACTCTTTCATGTTGGTGTAGCTAATAGTTATGTCGTGATCTCCTTTAGGTGGAAACTGACTTCCTTGAAGATGAAAATGGTGATGCGGGTGACTATGGCAGTGGTAAGCATTCATTATTAAATAATTTCAGGCCAAACATTTCTAACTTGAACTTCCTGCAGGATCATGTGATTTGTTTATTGTTCACTCTAGTGACTGGAAATACTTTGTTTGTAGCAGGAGTAATTGGAAACTCACATATTTAATATGTTATTCAGGGGATCATTTTGGAGAGGAAGAGCAAGGAGAGGGCATTGAATTGGGAGGTACACAGTATCCTTGGGAAGGCACTGACCGAGACTACCATTATGAAGAGGTCTACCTTTTATACATTATTATAAATTATAACTATAGCCAGATCCCAGAAAGTTTGTAACTTTGAACATTCTTTTATTATGGTTGAAAGGATTGTCAACTTTGTTTTGTTCTCCTATTTTTATATTATGAGACCACTGAATGTTTTATATATCTGAATCTTTCTGATTACTTTTAATTAGTCATATGTGAGATGAACTTAACAGTCATGTTCCTTATCAATCAAACTGGCATATTTTTTAAATCTCTTCTTTGATTTTAGTATATGTTATACTTTTGCTAATTGGCCAATTCGGTTACATCTGCTTAGGTGTGCCATGACATGGTTTTTACCATCTTTTTGTTGATTCTTGCTTTTTGTTTCATCCGGCGATAGATATGATTAGGAAACTGACGTCCATTCTTTATCAAGCAGCTTTTGGGCAGAGTGTTCAATATATTGCGTGAGAATAATCCAGATCTTGCTGGAGATAGACGAAGGACAATTATGAGGCCCCCACAAGTTCTGAGAGAAGGAACTAAGAAGACTGTCTTTGCAAATTTCATGGATTTATGCAAGACGTATGTATTGATTTTCTTTAATATAAGTTTATAAATTCCAATTTTTCTGATAAATTATTTTCATGAGGTTTGTTTATGCCTTTGTAAGGATCTTTCTTTATTTCTCTTCTGTATAATATGATACTTTATTTATTATCTTTTGTTCTAGTTATCTTATTCTGCTTCATCATGTGCATCTGGGAAATAAATTTACAAGGAGTAAGTACTTGTTTTAAAAGGATAACTAGGTCAATGAAAAAAGAGTATCACAATGGTTGTTATTCTTGCTCCTAAAGGAGCTAGCAGTACCTAATTTAGAGGCATCTAACTGAGTATCACAGTAAGAAGATAGAAACAAAAAACTATCTAGCCATGGTCTTTGTTGTCCGTGAAAGGAATTTGTTGAGCGGCATTGAAGGTGGGTTACCATGCTAATGACATAACCTTTTGTATATGTACTAAGACTGGCATCTAAGAAGTCTCATGAAAAATCATAGATTTGTAAGGGATTTTTTTAATTGACCCTTATGCTGAACCAATCATTTTTTGTCACTGCTATTATGGTCCAAGTACGATTATGAAAACAGAAACCTTATGCAACATTCTTAATGCCATGAAAATGCTTCGTAGGACCTGAGGATGTTCCTTACCTTGTATCAGTTTCTTGAGTAGCAAACTTGCACATCCTTCTTCGTACTTTTAACTACATGATGCATTGAAACACTATAACCATGTATGCACCTTGTTTGCTTTCAGTGGGTTAGTGGTTAGTCCTAACCAAACCAGGCCTCTGAAACCAAGCCTGAGCTCAGATTGTTATTTCGGTAGTCCCAATGGCATAACCTTTGGTTGACTAGATTGCATGTTGAGGCATAGTTAGCTTAGATCAGATTTTGTTTGGCTAAGTAGTTGTTACTAATATATAATTATCAGTATGTTATAACTTGTCAGCTGATAGAAACAAAGGGTTCACTTGGAGACGAAGTGTTTTTTATGCACTGGTGGACTTTTGTTATTGATCTGCATTTCTGCTTTTTTACCCCTAGTGTTTTTTTTTATTTTAATTTTTATTTATTTGTGGTGTAGGGGGTGTTCAAGCTCAAGTCAATTTTCACCTTAATTTTCCTAACCATCATATTGCACAAAGTTGTTGACCTTTTGTCTATATGTACAAGTGCTAGCTATTACTATATTACTAATATATATATATTATTCATCAAGATTGGAGCATTTAAAGCACATAATGACATTAAGAAACAAGTTATGGGATTCAGATTTTTATGGATCCTACAACCACACTTAACTGCAGCTTTCAGTAAATAAAAACCACAGGCTCAATGAAATGAAGTTACATGGACATAGCACTAATATTTCAACAAAAATCCAACTTGAGAGATCTAGATGCATGCAAAGAGTCACACTCTTAAATCAAATATAGATTTGACACACTAAGTTACGTGTCACGATTCTAATTGAGTGCAGACATGGAGGTACAAAATTGTAGTAGAATGGAAATAGTTGTAGAGCTAATTTCTCAAAACCTTGATTCTGGAGTCAGCAAAAAGTTTGTATTTTTGTGAGGAGAATAGTGAGGCGGTAGAAAAAGACTAGGGTTAGGGTTTTAGGCGATGGAATTGGTTTTTATTTGCTGGGTCATAGATATGTGAGGGTAGGCTGACAGGCATACCGAGCCCATTTTATCAACAGGTTACGAGAGTTGCCCCATTTTATGGTTCATGCACGTTTACCTTTATCAACAGCTGCTAACTCCGGTTTGATTCCAGTCGGTATTGAATTGAAATTGCCGTCTTCTCCGTGGGCATCATATTAATATTTTATTCATTGTGAAACTCCTGTTAATTTTAGGAAGTTCCTCTTCGGATTCATACCATGAAACTGGCTATCTCTTAGGGTCAAGATCTTCTTGAGTATGCTTGATTTCACACTTTTGAATCATATTCGAAACATTTTGTTATGCATACATTATATTCTGTGTATTGAGCCATAGGTATAGTTGTCCGGCTTTTCTATGCTAAATCATGAGAATTTAGAAACTGAACCTTGAAACTCGTTCATGTGATCTGCTACGCTGAAAAATGAGAAATCCATTTCATGTTGGTAACCGTTCACGATTCATTTAGATTTTATTATTATTTTGATTAATTTTTTCCTTCGATTCTCAGGATGCATAGGCAGCCGGAACATGTCATGACGTTCTTGCTGGCTGAGCTGGGTACAAATGGATCTCTTGATGGACAGCAGAGGTTGGTTGTTAAGGGAAGATTTGCTCCTAAAAATTTTGAGAGTATTCTGAGAAAATACATCAGTAAGCTGTCTTACTTTCTCTCTCTGTCCATCTTTCAGTGTGCATATCTGCGCTTTCAATGGTGTTTACTTGACTTTGTTATGTTCTTGTTTTCTGTATACTTCTTCTTAGTTACCGTGGTTTCAGTTATATTATTCGCACTTGCATAGAGGAACAAGAGGAACAACATTCTAATGTATAGGTGTTATTAAAGTCACAGATAACTTTCTCCTATATCCCTGTACCTTTTAGGAGTTCTTCATGTTGGGTGAAGAAGTTTGAACGAAGTTCTAACCAGGGGAGGCAATGGTTTTCTTTCTTAAGAATAAACAGATAGCTCATGGTAATACTGAAATATTTGCACACACACATAGTATCAAAACTATAAGGCTTGAGATGTACATTAAGCTCAAATTCTAACTCTTAAATGTGAACTTAACATCTCACTGTAGTAGTCGATGTGCTTTAACATAATAATATCTGCACTTCCATCAAATTTTGATGGCATGCCTTGCAGTAGATCTCATTTGGTACTAAAAGCCTTAGGGATGTAGTTGTTGTTGCTGATGTTGGTGATGATATTGACACTATCTTTCTTTAGTCATGACAATACTAATTCACGCTTCTCATGACTGATCCTCGCCAATTATGTTAGCACATTGTCATACATTTTCTCCGGTTTTCCTTTGAAATTCTTTGCAGTTAATTCAAAGTTATGCTGATTCATTTATGTTTTTTCGTTTTTATTTTATCTTACGATACATCTGTCTCTCCTTCTTATTCTTCTTGTTTGTTCTGCACAATACCGGTATCTTTTTTGAATCTGCTTCTTTGTTGGCGTTCTGAGCTGTATGAACCTGATTTCATTTTTCAATAACTTCACTGTCCTGCCAACCGTTTGATGTTCATCCTTCATTGTAAATGCTTACGTTCCACCCCTCTGATGATGTGGGCAAGGTTGCAGATAGTGCTAGGCAGCCTAGGCGTCGAACCTGGAGTCTAGGCTGGGCCTACGCAGTTACCTATTTTTTTAATTTTTAGTTACAATCAATGTTATAGAAAGTGCTAGGCACCGCTTGGTGCTAAACTTGTGCCTAGCGCTTGGGCGCTAGGCCTACGGCTTTTTTAAGTGGTGGTGGAAGAGGTTTTGTTGAAGGCTGGAGGAGTTGTTCGTATTCGGTGGAGGCTAGAGGAGTTCGGAGGAGGTTAGAGGACCTGGAGGCGGCAACAGAGCGAATCACGCCAAAGACCTAAGTGGTACAGTCCGTATAAGCGGTCTCCGCTCCCCTAGGTGCTCCCAAGACATAGGTCGGGGCTGGATACCCCCTAGGCCTAGGCGGACTATGCGGGAGCTTTTTAAAACATGGAGGTGGGCATGTTTTATCTGCCTCTCAGCCGTATCAGAGCTAGTCATGATGATTACTAAAATTTTCTTTACGATGTTAATGCTTTAAATATTCTTATGATATCTTTATAACGGCAATTTTCAGGCTACCTTGCAGATATATACAGCGACAAAACAAGACCTTTACCCAAAAACTTTAGTCAGCTACATGAATCCTTTCCTTCCATTGAGTTCCCTTTAAGAATGTTCATATGACATCTTTACAACAGTAGTTTTCAGGCTACTTTGCAGATATAAGACAACAAAAACAAGTCCTTTATCTAAATTTTTGGGTAGCTACATGAATCCTTTCCTCCATTGAGTTCCCTTAAGAACAATCTCCTCCATTAAAACCACGATCATATACATCTTCGTTTCTCCTATTCAAGTATGTTTGGAGGATATCCTTTGAGTTTGTAAACAGGACACAGTCATCTTTCTTTTAAAAAATATAATAGATTTTTTTTCCTTTGCCTCTTTTGTTACCATGATTTGTGCGCTTCTTTTATCGTCTTGGTTTCTGGCTTTTCCCCTCTCTTGCCTGAATCATGTGGATGACTTGTCTTTAAAAAAATCCACTTAAATTTGTGCTTCTGGTGTTGAATCCTTGATGGTTTTTGCTAGCATGATTAGTTCTCCCTTCATACCATGTGAAGATCCCAACTCTGTCTTGACAAATGCTCTGTGCAATCTCTGAAAATTTTTGTTTGCTTAATTCAATTGTATGATGCTTTAGCTATGATTAAATTTTAGATACCTATTCTTCTAATGTATAGTGGCCTAGTTCTTTATGGTTTGCTCATATCTTTGCTGTGTCCATGCCAATCCTTCGGCTTTAGGATTTGTCATATCCATGTATTGTTTGTCACATTTCCGTATCCATCTTTTGTCAATGGTGTCTTTTACCTGTGTCATCAGCAGTCATCTGTCAAGTGGACCATTTATTGGAGCTTTTCTAAGAGCTTTATGGAGTGTGTTTAAGAGCATCAATCATGTGTCCAATGGAAGTTTAGGTCATGAACTTTTAACTAGTACGAACTTTAAAATGAAACTGGGTCTTTCAACCTAAAAACATCTCCAATAGTTTAATGTAATGATCTTTGCGAGGAAAAAGTGACTTCTTACTAGTCAATTGTGTCCTTATTTCCAAATTTTCTCGCTAATTTACCAAAGAAGGAAGAATAAAAAATGTTCTTGAGTATTTTCAATTTTAATTATTGATGTCAAGATACAATTTGGAAGAGGTGAAGAAAATTATAGATCACAACTCTTTCTATCTATTGTTCTTTAACTGTGACCATCAAAAGTTCATTAGTTTCCATATCCCTATGATTTCCTGAATTATTCTTAATGATTGGAATATTCATGAATGACGGTCTATATTGGCAAGCGAAATTTCTTCAGTATTTGCCCAAATCTTGTGTTTGATATACTCTTAAATTTTCTCGGACAACGTTGTGTATTATTGTGTCTGTTTTCCATGCTTATTTCATAAGTTTGCTCCCAAATCTTTTAAGTTTACCACTTTTCCATTCTTCTGAAAGTTTAAGAGACTTTTAATGGATGAAATCATCATATTGACACCCAAATTGTTTGTGGTAAATGACCTATGCAAACTTTCCTCTTATCTCAATTGTTTGTCCAAAAGCGTATAATTGCAAACTAAAGTATTTTTACCTTCATTTTATCATCAACCTTCCTATCCTATCTAGACACTAAACCATTTCATCAATTGACTGAACACAAATGGTTCTTCTCCGTATTTGAGTTAAAGCTTTGATTGTACAATCTACTCCTATTTCCAGTTTCTGTAGAAGATTTTGTGTAGGTAGCTACCATATCAAAATTTGTGGTTCATTTGATATCATTCTGTAGTTTTGGATGGCTCGTTTGTCTGATCACAGAAAGCAAATTTTACAGAACAAATGTGAAAAGTCGGGTCAAAAACAACATTCTTAATTTGGTGAACCTTGATAAATATGTTTTTTGAATAGAAACTTAGTACTGAAGATGTTACTATGTTCTTAATCAGTTTTGAAGTTCTTATAATGGCTATAATCTGAGTAGCTCAAGGTTGTTATTCTGGGCTGTTGATTATTTAAGCTTCTTTGATTACTGAATCACTTGATATCAAGTGTTTATTCTTGTGTATTTATTATATCCTTAGTACTAGTTCATATGATTTGCACCTTTCTCCAGATGAATATGTCATATGCAATGGCTGCAAAAGTGCGGATACTATACTTTCCAAAGAGAATCGGCTGTTCTTCCTTCGGTGTGAGCAGGTGATTCCTTAATATTTTTTTGTTATTATTATTCACAATTGTAGTACCTGTTATCTCCCATCGCCTTCTCTGAATGCCTGGGATAGTTATTAAAAAAGGATTAATTGTGGAAATCACCAAATTGCGGATAGATTCCCTATAATTCTGTTGATGCAGGTAAACCCCTGAATGTTTTTTTTTAATTATTTTTTAATAAATTTATTTTAAACCCTTAGAGGATGAGAAAACTGTTTCATGACAAATAGACCACCTGAGGTAAAGATGAAAAAATTTCTCGCGGGGTCTATCTGCAACAATAGAACCGCCCGGGGCGGGGGGTATCCTTAATTGGGCGACAAGCTATCATACAGGTTTTCTGTCCACAATTAACTGGAAGAAAAATTGTCGGAGAAACTTTTGATTGCTTGATTCTTTCTTTATTATATGTCGAACTTTTAGTTATATATTGAATGCTAGCATTCTCCTTAATCTGTGACTTGTATGCTTTCTTGCAGTGTGGTTCTTCACGGTCAGTTGCGCAGATCAAAACAGGTTTCATGGCTCGTGTTGGTCGTCGCAAGGCTTGAGCATCATATCTTGTTCTACATCGGTGCTTGTTTTCTACGAGAAGCAAAAAAAAAGCTCTTTTGTGCCTTGCTTATTTATAACCAGAGAACTTTCTAGCGCTTTTCACATTTGGATCTGTTCTACACTGCAATAATTTGTCTTGATTAGCTTGTTTTTCCCCCCTTTTTTTGAGAGAGTTTTTTATTAGCTTACATTACTTTTGTCAACATCTAAGAACTCTGTGCGATAATTATTCTATTTATCTATTCGATGCTATATTGGTCTCGTACTTACAATATGCTGAATGAGAAAGTGAATGGAGAGTGTTGATATATTTAGACCCTCTTCTATAATTGAGGAAGGAGACTGGTTATTTATTTACAGCACGAATCTTTTTGCAATTACATGCTACCTTTATCTGTTCTCTAATTGGTGAATGCAACTAATTTATAAAAAAAATGAATATGGGCGTCATAAGCTGCCGCAAGAAAATATGTAGGTAGATTTGTCTCAGTTTTTTTTTTTTTTTTTTTTTCTTTTTAAAGAGTGAGAGCTTCATGAGTTGTCAAGTAATTGATAGTAAAGGGACGTAATGGCGAGTATTTTCTCAGAGTATATTATAACATTATACCTGTATTTTTTTTCCCCAGAGAATTTTCATTCTGAGAAAACTTATTAGGAGTGCTTTTTATTCTTAAAATCTCCTCTCTGGTTATCATACTATTCTTAAAATCATGCCTCAAGCTGGTTACCTTAGTGAGAAGAAGCTTAAGCTTAAGGAGACAAAGGAAAAATAAATGAAGTACAAGGGAAAACAGCAAACTTTAGCAGCTTGTTAAGAAATTCCTAGAATGACTATAGCTAATGTTGGAGGTTTATTTGCAAAATTAATTTGGATCCTCTGGATTAGTTAATCGAATGTAAAGATTACTACACGTAACATGTTCATTCATATTTCTAGTACTTTTCATTTAAAACAATCACAATTATTTATTAAATAATAGGAGATCATTACGTGGAAAGTATATTCTTTGTTTTACTATCACCAATACCGTTCGTACTCTATGTGATAATATGATTCATAAATAACAAAACTCACCTCATATTGTTTAAAATTGCAAGTTTGAGTTGAGCCAACTAAGAGGAAAATTTGATAATTGAAGAAGTAGCCCATTTTGTTTCTTCTTCTTCCTTTACTACACGTATTGCTTATGCATGACAGATGTCACCTCCACATAGCCTCTTGGCATCTCCTCTCCCTTTCTTAACCTTAATTAATTGCTTATGACTGTATTTAATCTTAATAATGGAATATCATTAAGAGTTCTTTTAGAGAACTGAAGAGTGCTTGAATTAATTTGAACCCCTTCATGTACGTCTCTCTCTCTCTCTCCGTGTGTGTGTGCTTGTTTGTGTTTTTTAGTTCTTAAATTGATTTTTTAAAAAATAATTTTACAAGTTTCTGTATACACTTGCAGGGGCTGTTATATGAAGCTTTTTCAGTATTTTCCGAAAGGGTTTTTGCATGGACATTGCAGGTATACAGGGACTGTAATTTGGAAAATTTATGGTATTTTTAATACTAAATTAATTTCATGCTATTGATACATGGCTTTTGTTTACAATTAAATATACCAAGAATAAAATATGCAATTGGTTGCTATTGCTAGTTGTTTGTTTCATAAGTTTACAAATCGGATAAGGAATTATTAACTTCTGAATTTTTTTAATTTGTTTCGGAAATGTTCAGTTGAATTTGCAAATATCCTTCAAATTATAGGACTTGCAAAAATGTCCTTTAAATTCAATTAGTTGAAAAGAAGTTGGTATTGATTAATTTTTCATTCAACTAATTGGATTTGGGAACTTCATCAAAATCCTTTGAGGGACTTTTGAAAATTTTAACATAATTCGGAGGATCAATATCAGGGTCAAAAATAAAATATATAAAATAAAAAATAATAAAATAAAATAAAAAGGCTTTCTATTTTTATGGAAAGGAGATCTGGAGGCAGAATGAAAAGTATCTGCAAAGTGGAAGTGAGGAACTTTGTGGTAGTTGATATGCGCAATTCTTGTCCCCATCCATTCTCATAAATCATTTTCCTTGAAAAGTTCAACATTAAACAAGCACTTTCACAATAAGAAGAAAGACTAATATGGTATATAATATAGCTGTAAGTGTACAAAAAAGAGCCCATTCTAGTTCTGTAGCTTATTTTAATGCATGCCATCTCCTGAAAATTTGTCATATTATCTTATTATAGATACCCTTAACACATGTCTTGCTGATGCTAATTTGCCATTAATCTTTTCTACTGAAGTCCAACCTAAGATATTATATGACTGTTGAGTTTGTCCTTAAGTACAGGTTTCCAATTTCAATTTTATTTGTATAATACAACATAGCTGAATGTCAAATATCAATTGAAATATTTCGTGTTGATTTCATGAACGTGTTGTTTTGATTACAGAATGCCATATGGGCATTTGAACTGTATGACTCTTATAGCCAAAATTGAGTTAATAATCTATATGAGAATTGTAAATTAATGTTACTTGCCTTGAAACTACATCTACTTTCAGTTTGCTTTGTAAAAAAGCCAGTTTCCACTTTGTTTCATCACCTGGAAGGTGAGATGTGATGACAAAAGAGTCGGTGGTGATATTTACAGTCAAGATGTCAACCTTAGCTTTTCCCTTCAATTTGATGGGTAATATTGCTTTAACCTTTTTTTTACTTGTTGCATCAAACATAAAAGTGACATCATGCTTGCATATGCAAAATCTACCTCCCATTAATTTTTACTAACTTTATAGTTATAGTACTTCTGACAGAGTGATTATTTGATTACTGAGAAGTGCTTAATTTGCGTTATAAGGACTAAGAGCTCATGTTGTCTAGATAAAGAGTTTATTAATCTTGTGAATTTTCGCTTTGTGAAGTCGACTAGCATCTTGTCACGAAAATTTTATATGCTAATGAGTTTATGTATCATAATTCATAACACTGCTATCAAGGTATGTAGTTTTAACAATTTGAAAGAATAAACATAACTTCATTGTTGAAGGATCAAATTCATTGTCCATCTTCTCTTGAGCTGTATAGGTATTTTACTTAGGAGATACTACCACCTTAGCATACAAAAAGCTTTTCTTAAGAGCAATGCATGCAGCTGCATCATCTCATACAACATTCCTTCACTTGAATGTCTTCACTTCTACACTTGCACTCTAAGAGAGACATCCATCAAGCATTGACTAGCTTACAAGCCATTTCTCCAAAATATTAATTTAATAAAAAAGATTAAGACTTACTTCTCATTCCATCTCATGCTATAAAGTTAAGTTTCATCCTTCATTAAACACTATATAAAAAGACTCATAAAATCCATGACCCTAGTCAATAACAATAAACTAAAGCACCATGGATATCAAAGGAAAAGGAATCACCAAATTCTTCAACCCTTTGCTTCTTCTAATGTTCTTTATCATCTCTATTTGTGCCAATGAGATCCTTGATGACATTGATTATCGGTAGTCTTCAATTTTTTTTTCTTTCTATTTGCATATTTGCCAGTGTATAAATCTTTTAAATTTTTTTCTACTATGAAGCTATGAATTGGATGATGGAGAATGGGAGATGGTAGAGAGAAAAGGGAACCAGTTTATGATTGGAGGCCAACCATTCTATGTTAATGGATTCAATACCTACTGGTTGATGATCTTAGCCGTCGATCAATCTACAAGAGGAAAGGTTACAGATGTTTTTCAGCAAGCTTCATCGGTTGGTCTCACTGTGTGCAGAACTTGGGCTTTCAATGATGGGCAATGGAGAGCACTTCAGAAATCTCCTTCAGTCTATGATGAAGATGTTTTCAAGGTAACACTGTTTGTTTAAACAATTCACCAATAAATGTGTTAAGTGATGTTTAGATACTCTGTCTCTTCATGAAAATATAAGTAACGCTAAATTATGTAGAAGCTGGTAGGGACTACTATTGTAAGACATGCAGTAGTTGATTATTATGTACAACCACCAACTAAAAATTTATTGTGAAAAATAAGACTAAACAGAAGGGTTTGCTAACTGTGAACAGTTCATCTCTTTCACCAAGAAATCTAAATAATCTCTAGATGTCATTAACATTAACGAATAGACAAAAATACAGGCAAATTATTAAGATTAAGACTTACATGGGGTATAACTATGTATTCTTCTAAAGGTTAACAACAAGTTCCTTCTGAAAAATATATGGTATTCATTTTAGGCTAAATAGCACTTAATACCCTATTGTTTCACATACTTCTCACTTATATACCCCAACTTGTATTTGGTAGAAAAAATACCCAAAAGTTTTAAATCGGCACTTAAATACCTAAAGTTTTAAAACCGGCACTTAAATACCCTCAAGTTTGCATAACCGAGGGTATTTATGTGCAAGTTTTAAAACTTTAGGGTATTTAAGCATTGATTTAAAACTGTATGGTATTTAAGTGTTTAAATCTAGCACTTAAATACGCTAAAGTTTTAAAACTTGCACTTAAATACCCACAAGTTTGCATAACTGGTATTTATGTGCAACTTTAAAAACTTTAGGGTATTTAAGTGTCAGATTTAAAATTGAATTTAAGTGCCAAATTTAAAAACTTCAGGGTATGTAAGTGCTAGAAAAAACAAGTGAGGGTATATAAGTGCAAGTATAAAAACTTTAGGGTATTTTCTTGCTACCAAATACAAGTGGGGGTATATAAGTGAAAAGTAGATCTAAACAATTGGGTATATAAGTGCTATTTGGCCTTCATTTTAACACAAAACTTGATATCTTATTCTCTATGATGCATAAATCTTACATTTAGGTAAATTTCGTAATTCCTATAAGAGATGTATGGATTCATTTTGAACTGCAGGCTCTAGATTTTGTTGTGAATGAAGCAAGGAAGCACAAAATCAGACTTATACTCTCACTGACCAACAACTGGGAAGCTTATGGAGGGAAAGCTCAGTATGTGAAATGGGGAAAAGCTGCTGGACTAAATCTTACTTCTGATGATGATTTCTTCACTGATCCTACCGTCAAAGGCTATTACAAAACTCATGTCAAAGTAACCTTGCACAATTCAAATGCAATATACATTTTTACTGTTTAATTAAATTTGAAATGTCTCATGCTTGAGCTTGTTTCTTTGAGCCTGCAGACAGTTCTCAACAGAGTCAATACCTTTACAAACATTTCATACAAGGACGATCCTACCATTTTCGGGTGGGAGTTGATGAATGAGCCCCGATGCCTCTCAGATCCCTCTGGAGATAAATTACAGGTAATCTAACCACAATTTATGCTAACGTTTTTAGTTTCTTTTCACAGAAAATCAGGTGTAATCAAATTTATGGAATAGATCAATTAACTTGAATGTTTGCGCATATTGATTATCTTCCATGGTATAATAGCCAGCCAGCACAGGCATATCGTAATATCCGCCTTTAAAAGCAGCATCTTGTGTGCAATAATTCTTGATTTTGAAGGAAATAACCAATTTTTAATCATTTACCTCCTAGAAGTGAATGATACTAATAAATTTATCGGGTGTATGTCTAATATTGTTTACCTCATTTTCAGGCATGGATACAAGAGATGGCATTTTATGTAAAATCTATCGATCCAAAACACCTCCTAGGCACCGGAGTTGAAGGATTTTATGGTCCCTCAACACAGGACCGGCTTCAATTCAATCCCAACACATTTGCAGGACAAGTAGGAACAGATTTCATCAAGAACCATCAAGTTTTAGGCATTGATTACGCTTCTGCCCACATCTATCCTGATTCATGGTAAATTTTCATATTATACATATACTCGTGATATTTAAATGAACCACTAAGTCCGTCCTTATCCTTCATTAGGCTATCGAAATCGATATCTCAAGCCCACATCCAATTTGTGAGATCCTGGATGCAAAGCCACATAGACGATGCTGAGAATGTGCTAAACATGCCAGTTGTTTTCGGAGAATTCGGCGTCTCAGCAAAAGATGGCAACTATAACCAAACATATAGAGATATGTTCATTGGTACAGTTTATAACACCATGTTGAATTCTACAAAGACAGGAGGGAGTGGAGGAGGTTGCCTTTTATGGCAACTTTTTCCCGAGGGAACGGAGTATATGGATGATGGGTACTCTATAGTTATTAGTAAAACTCCAACGACAGCTAACATTTTATCGTTGCAATCAAGAAGGCTTCAGCTTTTCAATTCTAGGTGCACTTGGAGATGCCATTGGGGATGCAAGAAGAAGAGTGACTTGGATTTGGTGTTTCCTCTTGATGATATGATGTGAACATGTTCTTTCAAAGTTTACATAGAAACTATGTACATAACGTTATACACAAACATACAAGTACAGTCATGAAATAATGTATATAAGTTTGAACTTTCCATTTGTTGTTTATTATGGAATACAGAAGCAATACTTGAAATAGCATCTCGTCACTTGATGATATAAGATGTAAACATGTCCTTTCAAAGTTTAAGAATTAGAAACTATGAGCAAAACATCGTGAACAAACATATAAGCATAGCCATGAGCATTTATTTACTTATTGTGGAATACAGTGGAAATACTTGTATAAGCATATCATGATATGGATGTGATATTACATGATTACATGATTATGTAGGAGATGGAAAGCCAAGCTAGGAAAGCTAGAGCATATGTTGATGTCATGCTCACTCGAATCATTCTACCGCTGCTTGTGTAGTCCAGTGCTTTTCCTGTGAATCCTGCAACAAGAAAATGTTCATAAATACACTTATGAGCTCTTGAACTAGATGATTTTGTTTTTGATTTATAGCATTGAAATTGTACCTGATGAGCACCCTTGAGTTATTGTGTAGTTGATGTCCTTAACTGTTTCCTTGTTCGCAAACTTGAACTCCCCCCTCATCACACCATCAAGGCATTGGAGAACATAGGCTGTGTGATTTGCACATCCACCCTTACAATAATCATCTGTGTCGGCCGACGTTACATTCACCCACCCAGCTTGTGTCAACTGATATTTATCTGAACATCTAGCTGATTTCTGTAAAATACCATAAAAACGAAACACATCAAAGTCTTCTCTAAGAGACTAAGGCTTAAAGAATAAGAGATTATATACATTTTGGAGGCAATCATAAGCACTTTCCCACTGCTGAAATGGGCTTAAATTGGGATGAGCTCTGGGGTCTTTGCCTGAAACAAAATCTTTGATCATTGAGAATAATATTGATCACAGAAAACTAACTCATAATCTTATTTAAGTACCTTGGCTTATGATGAAATTAGCAAGAAGAAAGCACATAACAAGGGTCAGTGTAAAGCTCCTCATTGTACCAATCTTGTATAGAAATCCAAAGTCCTGAAAGTTTTTTGACAATGCAGATGCAGATTTATAACTAGAGGTGGTAATACTTAGAGGTCTGAAGAAAATTACAAGGAAAAGGGATCCAAAGTGTTGGCATATACCGAGAGTATATGCAGTCTAATCCTGAGAAAACTAAGTAGAAACAAGATCGGGGGAAGATTTACATAGTAATTTGCTAGTGACAGGGAACAAACAGCCTTAGTTATGATCTAGATCAGTATTTTATGGCATTTTAGAATCAATGAGACGGCAGATGGACTAACAATAACAAGGAGAAGTTGACAGAAATTTTGTTTATTAAATACAAGAGCCTATTAGAGACAAAACTAAATAATGAGGCTGAGAATGAACATAATCTAACACCGCAGTTCTTGATATAATTCTGTGTACTATCTGAATTCAGAAATGAATTTGCAAGGAATTGAATCAGAAGAGTGAGGGATAATTTTTTCTAATATAAAGGATTATAGATTTTCATCACTAATAAGAAAAACTATAGAAGAGAAAGAAAAGACCCTGAAATATTAAAGATAAGTTGAAAAGACTTGCCTGCAAACAAAATTAATAGGACATTTATTAGTCTGTATGATTTTAATTTGAGTGCATAAAAGTTTCATAATAAACTTTTCTACAATAACTTATACCTGCAACTTAATTTGAAAACCTTTTACCACTAAAATGAAAATTTTCAAAAAACTGTCATGAAGTACTTGGGGTTTTGCATAAAAATACTATAAACTACTTTTTTAGTGAAAAATATCATAAAATTTCAGTCCAGCAGGAACATACAAATAACTATTGAAAGAGTACCCGTGAGTTAAATATCATAAAATTTAGTTATATTTTGTAAATTACTATTGAATTTTTAGATAAAGTCACTTAATGATCATGAATATTACATCATTGTCAGATAATTACTACTGAAATTTCAAACATTATCATGAAACTACCTCAGTTTTCTGCTAGTATGTGACCTTTTTCTGACAATTTGAAAATTATGATATTTTCCTCTAATAAAAATATTTTACGCTAGTTTTACAAAAAATCCCTAATGAAACTTACCCTTGAAAGTATCCTTCTTTGTTTATGTAACAATGTGCTATATACAAGAAGGAACAATTGACAGAATCTTTGAAATCTTGCATCCTCATCATTAGCAACCAAGGAGGGGAACATAAATCCAATAAGTTAAGGATGATTACAACTGTACCTTAGTCCTCTCTTTGCAGCGAGCATTTCAAGAAACCGTTACACTCTAAGTTCCCTTTGAACTCTCAGTCCAAACCACCAACTATAAAACCACATCTCCTCCACCTCCAACCTCAACAGCCACCACAACCACCTTCACCATGGCCACCGAAAACACCCGTGCTGTCTTCTCAGCCCTCGACAATGCCAAGACTCAACTCTACCACTTCAAGGCCATCGTCATCGCTGGTATGGGCTTCTTCACCGATGCCTACGACCTCTTCTGCATCACCGCTGTCACCAAACTCATCGGTCGTCTCTACTACTACGACCCTTCCACTGGCGCCCCTGGCAAGCTGCCACCCAAGTACAACGACGCCATCACCGGCGTCGCTCTAATTGGCACCCTCGCCGGCCAACTCTTCTTCGGCTGGCTCGGCGACCGCCTCGGTCGCAAGAAAGTCTACGGAATTACCCTCGTCACCATGGTAGTCTTGAAACACGGGTTTTGATTTCCCTCTGTCTTGTATGCAAGTAGTATCCAAGATCACCAGTTCGTAAATCAGTAAATCATCCTGAAACTTCGTCGACATAGAAAGAACTTACTTTCTTTTAGAACATAAAATTCAAAAGAGATCACTTTCCTTACCCGCCCAAAACTTCATGAAAAGTTCAGATTTTATCAGAACACCTGCATACAATAGGGTGATCTATACTAGTGGAGAGTTCGGAAATTCTAACTAGTCTATTTATGCTGCAAACCATCCCATTCCTGTAGAGACGATAACAATAGAATTTACATCCCTGCACGTTTCATTTTCAAATAATATTGAAAATTCTAACAGGTCGGCTGTGCATTGGCCTCCGGCTTGTCCTTCGGCTCCTCAGCAAAGTCCGTCGTCTATACGCTTTGCTTCTTCCGATTCTGGCTCGGGTTCGGTATCGGCGGCGACTACCCGCTATCCGCTGTAATTATGTCGGAGTACGCGAGCCAGAAGACTCGAGGAGGGTTTATCGCGGCAGTGTTTGCTATGCAGGGAGTGGGGATTCTATTTGCCGGAGCAGTGGCAATGGCCGTGTCGAAGATGTTTATTGCGGCGTATCCGGCCCCGTCGTTTAAGACCGCGGAAATTCTGTCGACTCAACCGGAGGGGGATTTTGTATGGAGGATTGTGCTTATGTTTGGAGCTTTGCCGGCGGCGTTGACTTATTATTGGAGGATGAAGATGCCTGAGACTGCAAGGTTTGTTACATGACATGATTCTGCTACAAGTTTGCTGAGCATTGTCAGTTTTACATTATATCTAAAAATCAACTCTTATAAGGTTCACCGCCCTGGTGGAAGGCGACCACAAGAAAGCCGCCGCTGACATGAGAAAAGTCCTCGACACCGACCTTGACGATAACGGCACCACCAAACATGGCGCCGCCGCCACGACCAACAACCGCCCCTACGGCCTCTTCTCATCCGAATTCTTCCAGCGCCACGGCCTCCACCTCCTCGGCACCTCCACGACCTGGTTCCTCCTCGACATCGCCTTCTACACCGGAAACCTCACCCAGAAGGACATCATCCCGGCCACCGGCCTCCTCCCCAAAGCCTCCACCATGAACGCCATCCAAGAAGTCTTCCACATCTCCCGCGCCATGTTCCTCTTCGCCCTCTTCGCCACCGTCCCAGGCTACTGGTTCACCGTCTTCCTCATCGACCGCGTCGGCCGCTTCATCATCCAGCTCGGCGGCTTCCTCCTCATGTCCATCTTCATGGCCATCATCGGCATCAAGTACACTCAGCTCCGCGGCGTGGAATGCAAAGCCTGCGACAAGGGATTCAAGGACGGGCACCCGGCGCAGTTCGCCGTGCTGTACGGGCTCACGTTCTTCTTCGCGAACTTCGGGCCGAACGCGACGACGTTTATCGTGCCGGCGGAGATATTTCCGGCAAGGTTCAGGTCGACGTGCCACGGCATGTCGGCTGCGGCAGGGAAGGCGGGGGCGATTGTGGGGGCGTTTTTCGTGCAGAGGTTGACGCTGGATCAGAAAGATGGGCAGATCAAGAAGGTGATTATTGCGCTCGCGGTGGTGAACTTTCTGGGGTTTTTGTTTACGTTTCTGGTGCCGGAGACGAAGGGGAAGTCGCTGGAGGAGATCTCTGGGGATGATAAGATCCTTGAAGGGCGCCAAGTGGAGATGGCTTGATGATGGTTTGGTTGTGTGTTGAAGAATAAACTTTCGTGTGTTTAGAGTCTGTGGTTTAGATGCTACGTGTTGGGTTGGAGTTTGGCCCGTTCTATATAAGTTTAAATTGTGCTATCTCATGTCCTAATTGTATGAGCTGCATATTATGAAATAATAAAATATTTCCTAAATGTAATAATTTCTTTAGGTTTGGATTTTATTTGACTTCCTTTTAACTTAGGATAATTATCATTGAGAAAGTAAACTCTCTATTACATAATGGCTGCTAATTAGTCAAACTTTGACTAGTTATAGAAACAAATGGGTTTTAAGCAAATTTCCCTTCTCTAGGCAAAGAATCTGAAATATGAAGGAGAGAGAACTAGATAAGACCGATTAAAAGTAAATTATGAGCAAGTAATAGCATCATGTTACTCTTAATACTTTATATGATGATATGAAAGAACGGAACTTTTCAGGCAGTAAGAGCAGAAGGCACAACAAGCATGCATGGAACAAGATTAACATCCAAACAAAAAAAACCACACATAACACAGATGCCGTAAATAAACTGAATTCCATTAAAAGATTTGCAAAGTCATCAATTACATGCTTTCTTGCTTATAAAAGGCAAAATACAAATTTTTAAAAATTTTAAAAATAAAGCGGGAGGTACCATTCATACATCTCCAATTCCCTAGCATGCAAGCTGATCAACGAGTTGACAATGGACATTCTCAGCTAAGAGGACTCGGGTTCAGAAGAAAGAGGACTGGGCTTCTGAAGAAAAACCGAAGGATTCACGTATGTAAATCCATTGAAATTACTTCCCCCAACTGGACTTGCCACAGGAGAGACTGTCAATGGCATGCTCGTCCATTTCTCTTCAAAGTTAGCCACGCAAATTTTGCCTGCTACATTTGGACGGAAGCTTGGCTGGATTTCTCGAGCTTCCAGTTTCCTCCAGTTGATAGACTTGAACCACTTATGGTTCTTTATTTCGTTACTGCCAGCAGGCCCACAGCCCAGACGCCTGCTTGCTTCTTTCTGTAATAACTGCAAGCATTGCAAATAAATAGGGACTAAGTTTTCCTTTCTTTTTTCATTCCTTATGTCATGATAATAGTATACATAAAAATGAAGTAATAAATTAGACTTACCCCTTTCAATAGTGAATGAGCCTCACTGGATAAGTAAGCTGGCAGCTTTATCTTATCCTTCACGATTTTCTGCTGAATTTTGTCCCGATTACCACCAATGAAAGGAGGCTGGAAAGGTGATAGCAAACACAATCATGCAAAAAGAAAGTTCAAATAAACAATAGAAACGATGATGATTATTTACAAAATCGCAGGCAAATGAGGATGTCTGTGTTAGAACACAGAAGATAAGCAAGCTCAACCCTGTGCCTGATTAACATATGTAGATCAAAACCCTAGGCATAAGTTTGTCTATAGAAAAGAAGCTGACCTTTCCAGTCAGCATTTCAAACAGCAGGATTCCTACACTCCACCAATCAGCAGCTTTATCATGGCCCCTTCCAAGAACTATTTCAGGTGCCATGTACTCAACTGTCCCGCACATGGAGTTTGATCTAGTGTTTTCCTCGAATTCTTTTGCTAGACCAAAGTCAGTCAGCATGACCTGATTTAAAATGAAAAATATGCATCAAGGAGTTAATAGTTGTACTTGGAAAGTAATAAACACGGGATAAATAACAGGACTTTACATGGCCATCAGCATCAAGAAGAATGTTCTCAGGTTTGAGGTCCCTATGCATTATTCCATTTGCATGAAGGTGGGAAACAGCAGACACTATTTCAGCAGTGTAAATACGTGCCAAATCCTCTCTGAGACACTTAGCATAAATTAGTATAGAAGAAAGAATAGCAATTGGATACGACAACTGATCCGAAACAGTGAACAGAGGCAGAAAGTAATATAACCACCTGAATAATCCTTGATGATATAGCTGAAAGAAAAGGTGCCCACCGTTGACAAAATCAAGCACGAGGTACAATCGATACTTTGTCTGCATAAACAAAACAAATCTAATAGTAAGAATAACTGAGACTGTAAAATTCCAGTAGTAAAGCCATCTTGTGTCTCGTGAGAGAGGGGACCAGGGTATGGATCCTGCTAACTATGTGACTGGCAGCTTTCCTCAAAATGAACGACTCACGATGATGATGACGATGACAACGACAACAACAAGAAGAAGGGTAAGGTCCCACCTCAATACCAGTGCATGCACTCCAGTTTGGGCAAAAATCCAGCAGCAGATTCTTTTACACCCATACAAAAAACATATCTCTCTCAACTTCATACCAGCTTGTTGGGCCAATTAGTTATGGCATAGAGACAAGCATTAGGATTGAACATGTTCCAAAAGTTTACAACAATTTAATACTAGTGTAATAGTCATATGAGTGCTTACGATAGACGTTTTATGACAAGCACAATATTAGGCCTAGAGTCCGCATAAACTTGTAAAGAGAAGTATATCCTAGATAAATGTATCCTAAAAATGTAATATGTATAACCAAGCTACTGGATTAATCAACAGCAGTTAGCAAGGCCACAAATACAAGTACAAAGTCATCAGAGAGTTCCCCCAAGGACTCGTATGAATTACAAGGTTCAAAGAAGTTAGGCACTTCGATGATAAAGGTTTCACAGTATCCGAACTAGCAAGAGGTGATCGATAATCATTCATATATTTCCCTCAGATATAGTTGCAGAATATTCCATCTGTACTCTGGTCTAACTACTTGTATCGCTTAACAACATGAAAATCCGTAGTAAAAATGATACAAAAATATTAAAAGGGCTTTGGTTTTGTACATCTAGATGTGTATACAAATATACAAGTCCAAGTCGAAATGCATGTGTGCTTACTTGTTTGAATTATTATGGTTGTAGTTATCACATCAACAAAATATCATTGACTATATCTATACCCAAACTCATATACATAGAACAAGTTTTTAAAGTCAATAAACAAGAAGTAAGTATCCAAATGAATGGCATACCTGGAAAGAGTATCTGAGCTGAACAATGAAGGGGTGGTCAACCTTTGTCAATATATCCCTCTCAGCTTTCATGTATTCAAAGTGATTCTTCTCTATAATCTTATCCTTTCTTACAACCTTCATGGCATATACTTCCGATGTTCCTTTTTTCATCACCTGAAACACTTTTCCAAATGCCCCTTGGCCGACAACTTTCAAGAAATCAAAATCATCAAGTCCCACACTTTCAACATTCTCAGACTGAGATGTCTCTTCATGCTCTCCAGCGGTGCATGAAGATGGTTTCTCTTGTTTCCCTTCTCCTCCAGAGGGACACTCTATGAGTTCTAAATCAGTCTCATGCAATGTGTGTTTGCGGAGCCGTGGAGATTGACATACAAGTGCTGTGGGTCCGACCAGAGAATGTGACCGGCTCAAAATCACCACAGGTTCATTGTAAACTATGTCTTCTGAAGCAGCAGGTACAGAACTATCAGAAGTCACCACATTAACCTCAATTGAGGTTTGAGTTGGCGCTGGGCCAAAAACATCAGAGAAATCAAATTCCACATTCTCAGAAGGAATAACATCGGGTGGGCCCATGGGAAGAAGCAATTGTTTATTGAAAGCTTTCTGGTTCTTTGTCTTGTTCAGACCCGATATCTGAGGAGAAACCATGGGCCACAGAGTACTCAGCAAGTCGCAAAAACTATGTTAAAAGAAAGAAAAAGTTTCCAGCTAAGGCCCGCTCCCTCCACAAATCTCCAAGATAACGGATGAAGAAGGAATTCTGACAATGGCCTTGAATAACTGGAAGTTTACACAGACAACAGAGCCTCCCAGAAATCCTGGGAGAGCAAAAACTGAGAACTTGCCCTTGTTTCCCGAAACACAGGAAACACTAGATGCCACCGAGCTTCTTGAACTCATGAAGATCAGGTTGTCTACACTATTGGTAAAAGTCCACATATTAGTGTCGTTCATGAACAGGTAAGGCTCCATTACCAACCATATAACAACAGAGAAGATAAGTACAGTTTATTAATGAACCACAACAGCCTAAATCTCTAATACTTAGAAGTATCAAAAAGATAACATCCTAAAACAGCGGGATCCCTTATTTAAAATTCAACATGATTAAAACATACACCCACAACAAGTAAATCCACATGAACCCTATATTTCATCACCTTACACCAAGTGTTTGAAAGCAAATGGCATGTTCCAAACCTTATAGCCTTGATTAGTAAATGTGAAGTTGGTTTTAACTGGTCTCAGTAATGCATCCTTCCAGATAAACATGTAAAAAGATTGTTTCGCCTTGAACCACTTAAAGTGGTCCGAACATATTTTATTCCTTCTTCTTTCGTGGTTTAACTAAAGGAGAGGGAAGATGGTTTTAGTGCAATTAACTTGAATATCTTCCCTAATCTTTAATAGTTCCTTATAGTTGTCAAGCACAAGGAGTTTTAGTGTAATTATTACCAAAGACAAGACTGTGTTATTTTCTTGTTTAAGCAGCTCTAGTAATAAACTGGTTTATATCGAGCATAAACGCTAAAACAATAAACTCAAACAGCAGCAAAGTCTTTGTTTCAGAGATTTCCAAAAGTCAACACCAAGAAAATGAGAAATGAAACAGGATGCATAATCAAAGAGTCAATGCTAGCCATATAAATGCAACAAAGAGAAAAATAGAGAAGAGTAAGAAATAAAAAAGCAAACATATTCTATATTCAAACTTAGAACTACATAAGCTGCACTAAAAATTAAATGCAAAATCAGCATATAGACATAATCACGATCTATATTACGAGATATTAATGCAAGTGTACAATGAGCTATTGATGCAAACAGTGCAGAGAATGAAACTTTATTTGCATCATTATCCAACAGGATATTGCAAGAAACAAGATAAATATGTGCTAAAAGTTTTCATTTCCCATCTCATGGAAGACCCTTTTCATTCCGCTTAGCCCTATCCACTTCTAGGGGTATTTTAGTGATAGCTTCTATAGGAACTGGGTGATCCTGTTTGGTCAAGTACCTAGCACAAACTCCTATATTCCTTTCATTACAGTATTTCCAAACAAGTTCCCGGATGACAGGCCTAAAGGTTATCTTTTGACGATATTAATTATAGCGATAATATCCATATTGATGACAGTAACGACATTGATGATGACCTTGAAACGGAGCTGCTAACTATGACGAATGACCCCACACTATTTATTAACACATTGCTGTTCAGTGAACAGTTAAGCACAAAGTCAAGGTGTTTGAGTAACTGAATGTCAAAATTAAGAAATTAGTTGAAGACACTAAAAGTTAGTTATGGATCATGAGCAAACAACAGTTAGAAGAGAAGCATACGTAGATAACATTAAATTCTTGCGGAAAAGACCGTAAGCCAATGAGGCAGATAAGAAAAAGTAGACATGGTCCATACACATCAATTTTGTGCATAGAGTATTTGTTGTTGGAATTGTGTTGTTGTCGGAAGATTGACATGGCAAAGTGATTCAAAGATGAAAGTTCCAAATAAAGCTTCAACTTGAAATATACAATTAATCTAATTTGCATCTTCAGTCATGCATGCAATGGATGAAAATATTCAGTAGTAGTTAAGTAAATAGAATTGGATAATTGAGTTCACAACCGGGGTCATTTAATCAATCATGCAAAGCATAAAAAGAGGAAATATAAGCTTTTGCATCCACAATTAATTATCTGATGGACCAAAAGGAAACTGGAATGCACAGATGTAAAGCTAAGCCATAGAATAGCAAAAGTGGAAAGGTTAATGCTTCTAAGATTCCATGCAGTCGACAAACTGCAAAATCTCAAACTTAAATAACAACATTTCAATCTCCTTTACAAATGCATTCTTCGATCCTACAATCTCAGTCAATGCATTACCATGTGCAAAATCCATAAGAATATCCATATTTGTAAACTAGTTCCCAACACTAAGGTAAAACTATAGATAAGAAACTTAACTAAAACGAACAATATCCAATGAAATTTGCCAGCAGCTCTTACAGATGATAAATAAAAAATATGAACTATTGGCCAAGTCCAACTCTTTATTAACCAATTAGTCAATTACACTCCGAAGCCCCAATTTTTTGTGCCAATTTCACCCTGTAAATCAAATCCATGTAGAAATTCTCTTCAAGAAAACCTCTCAAAACTCCTCCATCTTCTCCGAAGTCCCAAAAAAGAAAAAAAAATTCCTCAAATTGAACATTAAATACCAAAACCTAACAAATCTACAGATCTACCCGAATCAATTACAAACAAAGTTTAGGGCAAAAGCTAACAGATACTAACAAACTACGCAACAAAATCGCGTCAGATCAAAGAATTGAAACCAAAGTCCACGTAAATTGCCACAAAAAAAAACCAAAGAAATAACCAATGTCCCTAAAATCGAACCAGAATCGCCCAATGAAACCAAGATCCGGATCAAATTAACGCCCTAATCCTCAAGAAAGAATAAACTAAAACCAGAAATTGGGAACAATTTGCGCTAACCTTTGGAGAGAGCGGCGATTTGATTTGGGGTAACCGGAGCGATTTCTCGACTAATTTAATTCCCAATTTTTTTGCATCTTTATAATATGAGGTTGGGGAGAGAGAGAGAGAGAGAGGAGTTCACGCGAAACTGAGGCTGGTGGTTCCCGTGGCACGTGGCGGCAAACGATTGGTTGGATTGGTTTCGCGTTCTTTGAGCGGCGCAAGTTGGCGGGCGCTTCGGAGGGACGGCTCATTTTAACAAATTAATATAAAAAACGATTAATAAAAAATATGACTATTTAATTAATCATAAATTTTTTACTCAGTTAATGGGACCCACTAATAAATCGTGGCCATTGATAAAAGGCATTAGTTTTTTTATTTGTTGTGTGAGAATGAAAATACTTTCGAATATTCCATAAAAAAAATTTGAATAGGAATGTTTTTGTTTGGATAGAAGATGTGAGAGAATCCTTATCCTCGAGAGGAAACAAATTGGAGTTTTGCTGCTGAAAAGTGAAATGGAATGTAACGGATTCAATTAAAGTAGCAATAGTTTTGCATCATTTGCCGTTCATATAAATTTGTGTCCAAATAATTTCGCGATTGTGACAAGATCATAACTAAAATTAAACTGAGGGAAAGAATAAAGTATAGCATAAAATATTGAAGGTACTCAAAGAGTATCTAGTTGAGTTGGCAACTTTTTATGAGTTATGAGTAGTATCCTAAGCTCTCAGATTTGACTCTTCTGGAGAGTATTTACATGAATCTAATTTCATGAAATATCTGTGATCGTGCGCTATTGTGGGTGTCTCTTACCCATGTCCGAGGTTTAATACCTATAATCCGAAGGATCATGGGAAAGTTATCTCACTAAACTAAAAAATAAAAAAATATTGAAGGTATATAAATGCAAAGTTAAGTAAATTACGAGGTATTTAAGTGATACTTAACTTGAATATAATAGTTAGAGATGAGTGTTCCGGTAAAATTTTTATTCCCGTAAAACGATAAGGGTAAATTTCATAAAGCCCTCCAAAACAATGGGGGTTTCCCAAAAACTTTTTATTTTACTAAACCCTGGGGTGACTCCACAAAACCCTTAAATTATCAAATTTTCCAATTGAAAAAGTGTTAATAAGATCAATAAGCTATACAATCAAATTCAAAATAATTTCCATGGACGCCATCAACATCGTTGGTAGTCATAGGGCTAAAAATGAAAGTCTATGGAGTTTCATGAGACATCCCAAACTTTAGGGGGTCTTCTTGGTAACTCCTCAATTCTACAGGAGGTTTTGTGAAGTTTACCTCTTTCTATTTGTCTAAATTATCATATTGATATATTTTGTTGACTTTTAAGTACCAAGTTGGTATATCTTCTTGCTTCAACGACGATAAGGTATATAAAGTAGGACACGGTGACAACAAGGTCTATTGCTTTTGGGCGGAGCAAAATTTCCGGCAATATCACCACACGTGACTCTTTAGCACGTCTTACGTGGCTTAATTAGACTTACGTAACGAATGTTAAGCGGGATCTTTCTCCCTTCCCTTTTTTTTCCTCATGTGAGGGAGATAATGACTATTTTCTAATTGTTGAGATTCTCTAACCTAATTTTAATCTTATTGGGAAGAAGAGCACCCAATTAGATTCTCATCCTTTTGAGCCTTGATTTGAAAAAAATCCATTTTCAACTCAAAATGAATGAGCCCAACTATCTGCCTAGTAACAAGACACATTAACAACAAACATGTGCCGAGTCACGATGTGATGTTTAATTATCAAAAAAAGTGCTTCGGCAGGCAAAAAAAAAGCATTGTTATAAAAAATAGGTCTTGTTATCGCTGCGTCCTGTTTTATATACGCTATCGTGGTTAGAGTAAAAAAAATACACCAAATTGGTACTTAGCTCAACAAAATATACAATCTGATAATTTAGCCCTTTCTCTTTTATTGCATCAGCCGACCGTAGCAGGCTCCAGCATCCTCTTCTTCCCTCCGTTTGCTTTCCTCGCCAACAATACAAATGTGCGATTGCGCTACTCTTCCCTCCTTTTCTTTCAATTTCCGTTCCCAATTCCAATCCCAACCCTCAAAATTCCCCCAAAACCTCCACCAAAGATTCAATCTTTCCACTAACAAAACCCCTCAACGAAACCCTAGATGCGCTTCGTCAAAAACCAGCGACAATTCTCCAGGCAATGATCCTGCCCAAGACGATAAGCAGCAGCAAAGATCCTCTACCTTCGATTTCCTCGAGCTGAAGCGGGAGCTCGAGAAAGAGGACGAGCTGGTTCCAGTCGAGGGATTGGGAAATGGCGGCGATGGGGGGTTGAGAGGTAGAAGAGGCGGGAGGAGGCAGATGATGAGGAGGTCGAGCTTGTTGGCGAAGCAAGTGATCAGCATCGAGACTGCTCGGAGTTTGGGGTTTGTTTCTCAGCTCTGGGTTGATACTAGCTCGGTAAAGATCATGTTTTGAATATTTTGATTATATTATTGGGTTGATTGCACTTTAATGCCCTAAAGTTTTTGTTGTTGTTGTTGTTGATAATTGGCACTTAAATACATCATTGTTTCCCCTACTTTGCACTTGTATAAATACACAAAAACTTGTTTTGGTGCAATTGTATGCCCTGAAGTTTTTAAAATTGGCACTTTTTAGTGCCTTCTGTTATTCAAACGTGAGAATATTTCCCTTGAATATTCCCTCGTGACACATGCTATCTTTGGAACTTTTTAAAAGCCATAATAATTGTTTGTTGACTTTACTATTGAACCTACTCGAATTCTGTTGTAGAGCCACCATAATTATTTTTTTTAAAATAGAACTAGATTAGGTCTATAGTAAATTCAACAAACATTAAAGGTAAACAAGTTCAAGAATTAGCATGCGAGCATCACTGAAAATTTTTGAAGGAATATTCTCACGGTTGCATAATGAAAGGTACCAATGTGCCAATTTTAAAATTTTCAGAATATGTAAGTGCTGCCAGAAGTCAGGTGAGGGTGTAGAAGTGCAAAGTAGGGTAAAGTAGAAGATATTTAAATGCTAGTTAGCCATTTTTTACTTTGATATCCCGAAGTTTAAATTTACCCAATAAATACCTAACTATTTAGAAATCTCATTAACACTGATCACGTGATAATATTTATTTTACTCCTAGATTGAAAAGAAATCCCTCTGAATGTCTTTCTTCCACCTTCAGCTATTTGGTCCTAAACCTATTGAAAATTTGAAATTCAAATATTAATTCATTTCTTTATATTCTCAAGCATAAATGACTTAATTTTGACACTAAACTATAGAAAAACACCCTATTAAACAGTGTTCACAACCAAAACAAATTTTGGAATAGTGATGACAGAGAAGAGAAGGTATTAAAGTTAAAAATGGTGAAACTTTGAGTATTGTTTGGGCAAATTTAAACTTTGGGTATCAAAGTTAAAATCAGTGAAACTTTACGGTATGAAATTGCAATTAACCTACGTTATTTTGTAACACAAAATTTCGACTTTGAGACCATTAGATCATTATTTTCAGTGGATAGTCGTTCTGGTCGAAGTGAGACCCAATTTGCTCTCCGGGGATGCTGACAAGTTTCTCCTTGAGGATGTATGCCAGGTAAGTTCAATGGATCAGTTTTATTTTGGATCATTTGCATGAAAATTGTTTAAATATCTAGTTAGCGCATTGTTGTTTGTCTCATGTTGATTAGAGACTATGATATCTTTCACAAACATATTGTTATGCTTCGTTGTCTTTGCATGTGCTACTAAGGTTACCATCTCTTGATTAGTTGAATCATTTCCTTAGTGATGCAATTGCTGCTTGCTTGCATACGGAAAAAGTATGTATTTGAATCATTGTTGTTTGATCATATTTCCTTCAACCGAACCTGTCATAGTTAAGTAATGCTTGAAAGCTCAACTAATGATTATAAACTAGAGGTGCGCAATTTCTAACATTTTTCTTGGCCATGTAATCGAAATTCAGAATTGAAGACAAAGTTTACGCATGCTAAATCATAGTCTGTCTAACATCTTATATTTGTTCCACTTTCTACTCTCTACAGGTAGGGGATGTTGTGCTTGTTCAGGACGAGAGCGTCATGGAAAACGAGCTTAAAATGATCGGCCTAGATACTTTGGTATGATCTTATTTTTTATGACACTGTTAAACCTTTCTACTTAAAGATTCTGATTCTAATTTTGCTTGCTGGAAGACAAACTGCTAAACCATATCTGATTCATTTTAATATTTTCTAACAACTGTCTTATTATAGTATCATGTGTATAGTAGGATTCATAATCTTGTTCATTTTATTTTATTTTATTTGTGAAATGATCCTAAAGTATCAGAAAACAATTATGTTCTTGTTAGCAAACAAATTTTGCTTCACATCGTCATTAACATATAGTTATTTCTATCTTACTATTATTTTTTGTAAGACTGATGATTGTGAACTTATTCCTTTCAAATTGCCATGGTATTATGCCACAAAAAGACCTTTTTAGCTGAAACCACTATTTAGACATTTCATAAAAGTAGGGAGGCTACTTATGCTATTTGTAAGACTAAAAATGATTTTTTGGACTTGTAGCTGAAGGAGGTAATCTTTAGACATTTGACAAAATTAGTGATTGCTTTGTGTTTGAACTCAAATATAGGGACTATTGTCACTATCCCCTTTATTTTCGTGGTATTACTCTTAATATCTACCTCAGACAATTCTTAATATGCATTGTTTTGTTAGGTAGGATATGATGTTGTCACATCAGGTCGACGCAATGTCGGTAAGGTGAGTACTCAGAATTACAATCTCTGCATTCTTTATTATTCTTCTTCTTCAGTAGATGCAAACTGTGTTAGATTATGGACATTATACACTAAACTTATCCTTAGGTCCGTGGGTATACATTTAACATAAATTCAGGAGCGGTGGAGTCACTTGAGCTTGATTCTTTTGGGGTTTCTATTATACCTTCTAGTCTGGTATATTGATTCCTACTTTTGGGCATCGTTCTTTGATTGGTGGATCATAGTTTCAGATTTCCAGATTTATGATTCTCCTTTCTTGCAGGTAAGCACCTACTGTTTGTTTGTTGAAGATGTGCTTGAGGTAGCATCTGACACTGTAACAGTAGAGGAAGGTGCTGCCTCTCGTGTACGTAGAGTAACCAAGGTACATGTTTTGCATTGCAGCCAAATTTGTCTAATGAATGGATTTGTTGGAAATTGAGGAGTAAATGCATCTTTAGATATTTTGTTAAGGCTATTTTGTGTGTACCAGGGCATCTGGGATGCTCAGCACATTGATAAATCTGGTGGTTATGATGACGAATATTATGACTTTGGAAGACGAGGTGCTCGCTCATTTCAGGGTCAAAGCAGGCAGAATTCTAGAGGCCGCAAGTTTCAGCGAAAAAGAAGAGTAGTAGATGATGACTGGGAGCTTCCCATGGATTATTGACGAGGTCTGGCCGCTTTTTGTTGTTATAGTAATGTGTTTTTCCTTGTTCTTTTGCTGTTATTTTGTAGTTAATTGATAATTGGTAATGAACAGACTCACTGAAGCTCGACAACTTTCTGTGGATAGAAATCTGATTAGGTGTTTGAAACTTAGAAGTGTACTTGATGTTTCGAAAGATTTTTTTAGTAGAATATTTGGCAAGCTCTGTATTGCGATATTTTGATGATTTTGATATAATGTTTTTATCCTGCTTTTATATCACTATTGCTGTGATACTTTTTCAATCAATGCCTACATTCGTTATCAAACAACCGAAAGGAGTTCCTTCTGCCTATACCTGCCAATTTTCAAAGCCAATTTATTTTTTGACTATCCCGGTTCATTTTCCTTATTGTTGCAGGTTCATTTACAATGTCAAGAATCGTGGATGCTGGCTATTGCAGATAATTTATCGGGCCGTTACTGTTGATGAGCTGGGAGAGAATCCTCACCAAATGTATGCTACACAGTGTATCAAATTTTTTGCGATTAATTTTCACATTATGTTGCAAAGGCTGCAACAAACTGTGAGCATGAAATTTGATTCGAGAGATCATCTACGCACAAGCTAATGCTGCTGGTGTATGGTATTTGATCCAAAGAAACCAAGCATTGCCAGAGAGAAGATTGAAGAGAATGGAGCTAGAGTGTTTATAAAAAAAATAAATTAAAGTTCCATGAATTTGTAAAATATGTAAGAAGTAGATCAATGTTGTAAAAAACTAATTGTTTGGAAGAGTTAAAAATGTTGCTATTTATTCGTTGGTGTAGGCTCTTCGATGGATATGTGTTGTGTTAGCTCTTGCGTATGGTTGGGGAAGGTAACTTGCATAAATTCGAGATATGAGTGAGAAAATAGTGTTAATTTTTATAATAGGGACTTAGATTCGATAAATTGGGACCTGATATTGAATAATGCATTTTAGTTTATTTAGGGATAAATTTGCAAATGTAGGTTTGAGGTATGTACACAAAACCCTGTTAGTAAATTAAAGGGTAAATTGCACTAAACCCCCAAAAATTATCATCGTTTTGCCGTAAACCCCCAGGTGCTTCAAAGTCGCACTAAACCCCCCAAACAAAAAAAGTTTGGAAATGACGGAGAGAAAAAATTTTGGCCCATGCAGGTTTCGAACCTGCGACCTTCGCGTTATTAGCACGACGCTCTAACCAACTGAGCTAATAGGCCAGTTCGGGCGTTTTCGTTATTTATTATATTTAACCAACATTAGTAAGTAGAGCTGTCACAATAGGCTTACCCGGCCCGGAACCTGGCTTGCCCGTTGGTTCGTGGGGGTCCGGCTCGGCCCTGTTTGGGCAAACTCAAAACCACGATAAGCGGCTATTTTTTGGGTCATTTGACTATAGGGTTGCTTCTATAAATAGAGGGTGGTTTTCATTTAATTTCTCATACAAAAATCATTTAAATAGAGGGGGATTTTCATTTAATTTCTTATCCAAAAATCATTCTCTTCTCTCATAATACTTTTTTTACTCTCTAATACTCTTTTATACTCTCTCTTATACTCTTAAATACTCTCTCCTAATCCTCTAATTCTCTCAATTTCAATGGCTTCCTCCTCCTATTTTAAAGTCTTCGAGGATAAAAATGCAATTCTAACTCCCAATATGAGTCCTCCAACTACCAAGCCGGTTCCCGAATCCGAAGATCCAACACCAACATATTCTAAAAGGCCAAGATTGGAAGTGTGGGTTTCTTCGAGATGATTGAAATTGTCAAAGATAGTCATGGTCATATTCTCGACCAAAAGGCAAAATGTGCTGTACACGGCAAAGTCTTCAAAACTCATCATAAGATAGGGACTAACGATCTCAAACGACATGTAGCGAGCCACAACAGAGGACAATGAATGTCTCTACCCGATACCCGTCAATCTCTTATCTCTCAATCATCTTCCTCGGATGGCCTCGGTACATGGACCGACGATGCAATTCGAACAAGGAATGTGTCATCAGGTTTGTTGTTTTTAAAATCGTAGAAGATGATAATTTTGAAGATATGATTAGAGAGGGTTCTCAACCCTTTTTTCAAAAAAATTCTCATCAAACTTGTCAATGTAATATTATGAAATATTATCGAGAGGAAAAAATAAAATTGATTGCTTATTTTCAAAGCTTAAATTGTATATTTTCTCTACTTTCGATATTTGGACATCTAAAGTACAAACTGTTTATTTATGTATCACAAAGATCTTGGATTGATGATAGTTGGCAAATGTGTAAAAGAATTATTTCTTTTATTTCATTTGAAGAATCACACACCGATGAAAATGTTGGAAGAGCTTATAAAATTAGAAATTTCTAAAAGAATTTTTACCCTTTCAATCGGATAATGTAAGCAATAATAACGAGCAAAGAAATCATATCAAATTGTTTTGCTATTGCCATGCCGTGGTAATCATTTTCATATTAAATGTATGTGTCATATTTTGAATTTAATTATGCAAAGTGCATTTAATAAAATTAGAACAATGATAGAAAATGTTAGGTCTATTACTTATTTTCTCAATGCTTCAAAAAGGCTTAAAAGATGGGAAAAATTTTAGAAGAAAAATATGAGTGCTGAAAAAATTCCATAAGATGTTGATCATAGGTGAAATTTCACCTATTTAATGTTAAATGTAGCGATGGAGTGTAAAAAATTATAAATAGTTTTATTAATTTCTATGTTTCTAGTTCTACTTCTAGTTCTTCCTCGTATATGGAATAACTGAAGAAGAATAGAACACTATAACTTGTGTAAGAACATACTACAAGTTTTTATGAAGCTACTCTCCTTTTATCTGGTTGTTACTACCCAACTACAACTCAAGTTGCTTTATAAGTTTTGAATTCAAAACTTTTTAATTCTTATCGTGTGGATAATTCTTTTTCAAATATGATTATACAAATAGAAACAAAATTTAATAAGTATTTTATACTCATTCCTATTATTTTTGGTTTGGACATTCTTATTGATCAATGTTTGAGGGATATTGGGCTCCTTGTTGAATTCTTTATATGGCAACACGGTAGTAGATAGAATTGATGCGAGAGAGCCTATTACTGCTCTTACCCATCATAACACAATCAAATATTATTTTAAAAATTATATGAAGAGTATGCAGCTAGACATGATGGAAGTTCTCAAGCTACGGCTCATACTGCTACGAGCTCTAGACCGAGTATGGGATTGTGTTCATTTGACAGGAAAATGTTAATAGACTAGCTAGCTAGTTATATTGATAGTTGTGGTAGTAATGGATCATCATCGGTAAGGGAAGTCTCTGATCTTGAAAGTATTTAGCCGCACCTTTACTTAAGAGTTAAAATAATCAGGTATGCGATATTTTACAATGGTGGAAAGTATATAGAACGACTTCATATCCCTTGCTTTTCATCATGGCTCGTGATTGACTAACACTACAAGTTTCTAGAGTAGCTTCGGAATGCGCTTTCAACGCATTAGGACATTTGATTGATGACCACAGGATATCGCTAGATCCGTCTACCATAGAGACGGTAATGTGCTTCAAGATTGGTGGGCATTGAAAAATAGACGTAAAAACATCGACCGTTTTGCTAATATTGAAGACAGACTTCAAGAACTGATGATACCAAATGCTACAGCAGAACAATAAAGAATGTGCCAAGTTGCCAACCTAGTTGGGATGTACATCTGTAATAAATTATTTTGGAAAGAGTTATAAATAATATTGATATAGATGGATAGGTGTCAACCTAGTTGGATGTACTCATCTATTGTGATGTGATAATTTCTTTAAAAAATTGTAATTGTTAGAGATTATCGGATCAATAATAAAATAGTATTTATTTATAATTTATTTAATTTCTTTGAAATTTGCAAATTGTATAATTCTATTACGAGTGATTAATGATAAGATTGAATTTCTTTGCAAGTTGCAACAATTTCATATCTTTGTAAATACTTCTGAAGTTACATCTTTTTTTTTTTGCAAAAATCTAAATTTTTTTTTTTTGTAAAAAAAATCACAATTTTTTAGCCAAAAAAATTAAATATAAAATATCTGGGCTGGCTCGGTGGTCGACCCGCACCCGCCTGGATCCGGACTCTGGCCCGGACAGGTAGATCCGGCCTGGTCCGAAAGTAGTTTTGCTACCGGACCCGATTTCCCTGGGGCCTGCTGTGGGATAATTTCTACCAAAGAAACAACATGCACTGAACAACAGCTGTGTGTTTGGATGGAGGGTAGAAGAAGGTAGGGGAAGAGAATTTGGTAGTTACTTTGTTTGAGAGTTTTTTTGAGAGGGATAATGGACGGGAAGAAAGGAAAATTTTACATAATAATCTAGTCATTTTGTTTCCCCTCAAATTGGGGTGTAGAGGAGGAAAAGGGAGGGAAAATAATTATAAAAGATGTTTGACCATTTATAACTATAGATCAACATATGAGATTTGATTATGATATATTTTCTTTCCTTTACATTCTCTTATAGTTAAAACTCCCAAACAAGATGAAACAAGTTTTCCTCCATTCCCTTCACTAAACTCCCAAACAAGATATTATATTTTTATTCTCCTTCTCTACTTTCCCTTTTCTTATTTTATATTCCCTTCACTTTCCCTAGTACACTGCCAAACACACTTAAGAATTTTTTTTTTTGCTGAATTTTAAACATTTCATTTTGAAAGCATTACATTATTGTGTTTGATCTAATCTTGATATTTTAGAAGCATAATAAATTCTTTGTTATACTATAGACTCCTCAATATTTGATGATATTGAACATAATTTTCGGAAAAATTCATGCAGAGAACCCTATATACCAAATTTTATAGGACACAAGAGGATGCAACACTAGTTTCGATTACAAAATCAAAAGTGTTAATCGTCCGTACAAAAACTTAATATTGGATTATTATTGACCATCGTTTTAAAATTACTGGGTTTTTAAGCTAACCATGTCATGCCAGTTATAGTGTTACATGTAGGAGACTCTGAAGGAATGTTAGCAAATTCTATTTATAGAATTTCTACTAATAAGTTAGAAAGGCAACGACATTGAATATCATGTCATGAAAACAATCAGTGTAGTAGTGGCCACAGACAACAACAGTAGCTAACAACAAAAGGAACTGACAATAGCAATAATAGTAATAAAATGACAATGGTAGTCATAACAAGATGATTCTATGTAGCTAGGACGACAAGGAGAAAATGATAAAGATGATGATCAAGGTAAAAGATGGTTATAATCATGGCAATTCTATAACATTGGTTAATACATCGAAGTGCAGTCAAAAAATGCCGATAATCAAGGAAAAGTATTACATGGCATTGCTTTATAAATGATGTAGAACTCATAACAAGCAAATTCATAGAGAAGTGGGATCTTCACGAGTCAAATGTGGATACGGATGAATTATTGATTTGCCAATAAAGAAACAACAATATCTCCTAATTCGAAAGACGGATTCTGACATATTATATATGAAAATTGCATATCTCGACGAGATGAAGCCATCCAAATTAATAGATTTCTAAAATCATATCAATATCACCAGATTTTGATAGAAATCCGAAAATATCAGCTTTTATTTATTTTTTAGTAATAAAGTTGGAGTCAATTTAGATTGGGAAACAAATTTAATTTTGATTCATGATTTGTCTCATCTATTATAGGGAATATTTTTAGGAAAGATTTGGTGCTTTCTATTTCTTTGTGATTCTAGTATTATTAGGAGTCTATTTTATTTTTCTATTTAAAAGGAGACATGTAATTTTAGAATTAATATAACTTTTCATCAATAAAATTCTTCTTTATTATATTCTATTCGTGGATTCGAAAATTGTTCTTTGTGGATTCAAAAAGCACCCCTTGGTAAATTCCGAGGCTTATTACTTCCGTGCCGCGTTAATAAATTTAATGGAGAAATTATTAAGTATAAAGGAGCGACCAAATGCAACTAAGTGCAAAGCATGCGATACTTCGAGGTATTTATGCGCCAGTTAGCCATGGGAAATTATATTTTGTAAGCAACTAGACTTATCCTTTGTTAATCACATAATCAATTGCCTAATTAATCTTTTGACTCAAAGTTATTAACATCACATTGCCTTGATAAGTCCAAAGCGAAACTTCGCCTTCAAATAAGCCCGTTGGATCGTAGGAGCAACTATATATATACAATACACAACTCCACTTTTTTAAACATGTCGGAAATCATTTCCACGTTAAAAATAAGGAGTTTTCAGATGTTAGTCGCTCAAATCTACTATAACTCCATATTAGTCTTTCAAATCTTTGAAATTGCTCATTAGCTTTTCAAATCATATAAGGTCTTGCAAATAGATCCCTTTGCTAGCTTTTACAGTTAAAATTTCATATCATGGTTGGACTATTGGATTAACTCCCAATCCAACACCCTCAATTACTAAATTATGCTTCAGTTAGAAGGTTATGTTGATTTTAGAGGGTGTATGAAGCTCAGAAATGGGTTATGATGTTTTTTTGTGTGACCATTGGAGAAAATGGTCCCAATGGATTTGAGTTTTTTTAACCGGGTAACAGATTTAACCCGTTAAGAAACATGTTGGGGAGCTTAACAAAGGGGTAAAGATGGGAACTTCCACTCAAACCATTAGATATGAGGGACATGTAAAATTAAAAATTAAAAATTAAAAAAAAAAAACCCTAAAAACAATGATGCTTACAACTTCACAAATGAGAAAGTTCCTCTACTTTTCTTCCACCAGAACCAATAAACGAGTACACCTACTAGCCCATGACAAGGTGAAAAACATTGCTTTAAAATGACCTTAGGAGCATTCAAGGAACACTACAGTGCAATTTTATTCAGTATTCATCAATTTTTATGTCAATTTCACTCCATTTCATACTTTGAGGAGGGAGGTAGTCAACTCGTTTAGTGATAATTAAATGCCTAATAGTTGCTTAATCGCCAAATTTGTGGGGCCCAAGAGAGGGATGATTGTAGTTGTTAGGTAACTAGAATGACCTTGTGCCATGGTACGTTCATATTGAATCCCACCTACGAGATTATAATTTTGTGTGATTCACTAGGAGATACTGAATCAGCAAGAAATGAGAGTTCATATGGATGTTCAACATATTAGAAAAGCTAATATTTGATTTAAGGATCGTCAAAGATGATCTTTAATCCATTAGTTTATTGGTCAAAACATTTAAATGTATGATCAATATGTATATTACGCAGATCTGAATATTTTACTTATACATTTGTATATATGCATACATATCCTATTAGATATAGATATTTTCAATTTAGAACTACATCTTCTTGGATTTGGGGGATCCACCATATAAAAGCCACACTATATAAAACCCACTTTGCGCAAAGAGAACTAAAGACTCACACTAATATCCACCTCTCTAAGATTGCTACCTCACAAGCAAACCTGTGACCCCGCTTAATAATCCACAAGACCTTGACCCAAATTAACAGCTCGACCCTCATCTTGCTTAAAATTCACCCATCTAAAAAGCAAATTATGAGAATTGGATAATCCAACTAAATTTCGATGATTTGAGGGGCTGGTTTCATTCTAATTGCTATATCAACACTTCATTGGAGGGATTGATTTCAAAATAACTAAAGAATTAGGGACCTAATAGAAATTTTAATTATTCGAGGGACCAATTTTAAAATAATTTAAGAATTGAGGGACCTAATAGTAATTTCAATAATTTGAGGGATTAATTTCAAAACATTAAAAATTCAAGGAACTAACATCGGGAAAAATTTTCCTTTTTAAAATATGAAAACTAGCTGAAGATAATTACAAATTTATTAATTATTAATTATACAGTGACATCGCTTTTCAGAATTCTTGGATCCGCTACTGCATCAGCATCAGATACTGATATGATAAACACATGGATATACATTATTCATTTAGAATCCCTGCACACACCATTACAAATTAAGTTTGAAATTGCGACTTTGAAATTTTATAAGTCGCTTTTGT
The DNA here is from genome assembly GCA_012295165.1 of Asparagus setaceus. Classification (NCBI taxonomy): domain Eukaryota; kingdom Viridiplantae; phylum Streptophyta; class Magnoliopsida; order Asparagales; family Asparagaceae; genus Asparagus; species Asparagus setaceus. The sequence continues at coordinate 80,417,298 of CM022702.1, read as the reverse complement.
GTTTTATTTCAAATTCATTTGTTATTTTCCGGACGCGTTATGTATAATGTGATGATGCGGTGTGAAAAGTTGTGGCGGACAAACTGTGGTCAGATGAGTTGGGTCTTTTATTTATTTATTAAAGAAGAAGAGGGAGTAGCTAATTAATAATGCTATTAATTCAAATTCTGAAAGGTCCATGGTAGCTTGACAGTTCACCTGTCCGCCAACAACACGCGTACGCAGTGGCTCGTCCTGAAAGAAGCCACGTGCTCAGCGCACAAATGTCTCACAGTTCCATACTGTGGGTCCCATGAGCCCTTCTCTTCACCGGGCTCTGGCTCTCCACGACATATTTTCCCGCCATAATATATTCCCAAACAGAAAATACTGATTGAGGAAGGAAAAAAGAAAAGAAAAGAATATGATGTGCTTTTACCATCTTAACCCAGTCCCAGTGACCCATAGTTTTCCTCGTTCGTTAGGGTGGTGTTCGACAATCACCCAAAAACTGGGCCAGGTTTAGCCTTGGCCTGGTTCTACTCTAAACTAGTCTAGTGTTAGATCACCACTCTCTAGTCCAGTACTAAACTAATTTTATGGACTCTTTTTGGTCTAAGAAAAATTGGGCCAGAACTGGTCTAATTTTTGCTAATAAAAAATAAATTCAAAACTGGGCCAGGTTCAGTTTTGGCTCAGTTTTGGGAGTTTGTCAAACACACCCTTATATTTTGAAATGTGCGTACAACTTGGCTTGTAGACTAAAAACAGATAGAAAAATAGTTGTCTAATATATGATTAATTTGAGTAATGTTAAGAAAAGACCACTTTTATAAGGGTGTGTTTGATAGATGGGCCAAACTAGGCTTTAGAACTGGTTCTAGTGTGAACCAGTTCACTAGAACCAGTTCAGTTGTGGACCAACTCCCCTCTAGTCCACAACAAAACCAGTTTAGGGGGCCTTTTTGGCTTACAAAAACTGGGCCAACAATGACCAAGTTTTTTTCCAAACAGAAAAAATATTCAAAACTAGGTCAGGTTCAGTCCTAGCCCAGCTTTAAAGTGTTGCCAAACAGGCCCTACTACTTAGATATATGAGTTTCTTTCTTTTGAATTGATATCAGTGTTGTTAGAATATATAAATATAATCCTCAATTGTTGATATCAGAAGTTCAGTAGTAGGATTTAGGATAGATTTTAAAGAACTTATGATCCCTTAATCTCCTTTAATAGCTGATTATTGAGTGGAAGAGAGTCCTGCACACATGCAACACGTTAGAGGACCGGAGTTGAGTTCTTTGATGGTTCCTTCGATGATCAAGTTAGTTGTGATCCGAAAGGGAGAAGAATGATTTAGTTCTCTTAAGTGTGCGGAATTTTGTGTACCTTCATGCAGTAGGCAATGTGCCTATTTATACAAGATCTAGAAGGGTATTTGCGTAACTTTGGTCAAGTCTAAGCAGTCAGCTGATACTTTACAGGTGTCGACAGTGGGTGGTCCGAGTCACCATTGTATTTATTGTGATGGCGACAAAGGGGCCGTGATGCTGGCGTGGTCTGATGAGTCATTATGACTCCAAGGAAGATGCAATGATGATTTTGACCATACATTTAATGTGATAGTGACTGGCTGTTGTTGCTAAGTTCGAGAGGTAACGCCTTTCGTCTCGATTCTTCGAGAGAGGTCGAGTGAAGACGCCTTTCGACTCGACTTGCTGAGCGAGGGTGCCTTGGATATATGAGACAGTTCGAGTGAGGATGTCTTTCGAGTCGGCCTTCTGAACGAGGACGAGTGAAGACGCCTTTCAAGCCGGTCTTTATAAGACTCGGGTCGGGTTGATATCCAGTTGATCGAGACACGTGTTGCTTCCTGAAGGGAGATTTACACTTAGCGGTTTTTATGATATAACATCAATCTTCATCATAACTTCGGAGTTATGATGCAATGGTTATAGAAACTTATTTTAAAATAGTATCAGGGCAACCCAGATTTAAATCTCGCCAGCCACCCATTTAAAATGGATTTTCTAAAAATTAACACCGGTGTAAAGATTTGACATCGCTGTTTGAGTGCATGTTATAAAAATACAATCCTCAATCCTCATCATAACGTCTGATTATACAATATATAATACAAAGTATGAAGAGTGTTTTTAATCAAACTGTAAAATTTACAATTACTTATAATCCAAAATGGGAGAAAAGGTTCATAATCACTTAAAACTTTATAAATTTTGGATATCTATTCAAAAGTTTGCTAGTGCTCAAATGAAAGTCGCTGTATAGAGTCCAATCTCTTGTTCCCAATGGACTAATCAGTCAGTTTCATCAAAGTTAGGATGAAAGAGGAGGAATCTCCTGAATACCCTCCAGTTCGCTGACGTCAGCTCTATTTCCCGTAACATTTTCATCTTCATTTTTAGAAGTTTTTGAAACCCGTCCCGCGCCTGCAGGCTCAACAGCGCCGTTCGACCGGCCTCTTCGAACGTGGTGGGGCCCACACAGATGTCCCATTGTGATTCACGAGGACTATTTTTATTTCCCCTAACTACCCTTGAACCTCTCCGCTAACAAATCCAGAGGTTTAAATAATATAAGGAGTTTTTAAAAAGAATATCTTATTTTTTAAACTAATTTTAATTGACTCGTTCAGATTTAATTGTAAAATCAATTTATTCTACACATGGATTTTAGGATATAATATGAGAAAAATCCAAAATTTAGTCTTTTACCTTTCTCTTACTCATAATTATGAGTCATTATTGATTCAATATGATCAATATCTTTGTTTTCTTAATATATTTCTACACTATGTATGTCTAAACCATTCACTTTTTAAATCATCTGATATATATTTATATATCATTTTTTCTGTATATATTAAGTTATCAAACTACTCCGTGTCTTCTAATCTCTTAATTTTTCTTTTTCTCTGATACTCCTCCTTCCCTCGTGTCTTCTTTACTAACAGTTTGTTTCCATATTACCAATCTAGGCTATTAAAATTTAATTTCAAAACATATTCTCTTTTAAAATTCCATTTGAAATAAGTACACTGTCTATTTTTTTGGGAATAATAAATTGCCAAATAACAATCTCAAGACTGACTTCATTACGACGGACACGTTGGCATGCTCACCCATTCCATAATAGCGCGTGTCCCCCGCGTTGAGCTCTTGTGTAATTTTTTTAAGGGAAATTTGCATAGAGGAACCAAAAAAAGTTAGGCTATGCACCCCCCACCCCAGCCAAAAAGCTCATTCTCCCAAACCCTTATACATAAAGTTTAGTGCAACTACCCCCCATAATACTGTACAATCCCACTCCCAATAAGGTCATTCCGAAAATACCCTTCCCATTTAAAAATGAATCTCTGCAACTCCATCACCCTCTTCCTCCTGCAACCAATTTTCTCACCACCCTCTTCCTCTCAAGATCTCATTCTTCCACCGCCGCCGACGAGAACCCGGACTCCGAACTCCGAATCTTTCCCCTCTCTCTCTCCTCCTTCTCTCTCCTCTCGATTTTGCCCCTGCGTCTCCTCGCTCCCCTAAAAGGTAAGAAAACTAGAAACCCATCTCAATTTCAGCTCTCAATTTCATTTTTTGGTCGATTCTCTGGTTGTTGAGATGCCCTTTTGGAGTTTTCAGACGAGCCCACTTCGATTCTTGGTGTAATTTTTTTTAGTTTGCCTCGATTATTTTGCTAAAAATCCCATTTTGGGAAATGGGTACGGGTCAAAATTTCGTCTAATTTGGATGATGGAATTCTAGGGAGTTTTTGGGCTTAAATTTAGGGATTTTGTGATTAGGGTGCTTAATTGGGTAAGGTGCCGTAATTGGATTTTTTTCAGTTTACTTGTGCTGGTACATGTAGAAAATTTTCCATGCTTGTTGTTTTAATTGTTTATTAAGTGTTTTTCTTTGGTGTACTTATTATGTTTGAATAGAGTCCCATGCTTGCTTTAGCAGACTTTGGGGATGCTATAAAGGGTTTGGATGATCTTATTCACTCTTTATATTGGATAAATTTGCAAGACTAATATGTTTTAAGTATTCTCCTATCTCATTTTGTAATTTTCTGTTTATAATAACTCCTGCACCATACGGGCACTCTCTATTTTTTACAATAAATACTAGTGTTATGAGACATTTATATAGTCTGTGTGACATATACGCTTTGTCGGTGACATATACATTTCTCATGTGATATTTATACATTTTGTGTGGCATATAATCCCTATCAGTGACATATGCTAGTGTTATGTGATATTTATACATTCTGTGTGACTTATACTCATTATTTATGACAATTTATCATTTTCTGTTATGCGTTAGATATTATCTGTGATGTTTTTGTATCACCTGTGAATTTTACACATTCAATATGATATATAATCTTATTTATTACTGCATATGACTATTACTTCACCTCTTTTTTATTTAGGTACGATTTATGGCATACACTCATATTTATACATCAAAGCGATCCTAGAAAGAAAGGAGGTCATGGACATTGAAGTTTTACAAAGGGAGTCTGAAATATTAAGGGCATGGCTTGCTGCTCAAATTATATGTGAAGGCCGATAATTGAAGAAGCTGAGTCTCAAATAAGATGTAGACGATCCTGAATATCTTTTGTATCTTGGGGTTAATTTTGAGACTTGTGATTTTTAATGATGAAATGTTAAATAATATAACTTAAATTTTAGGAGTAATGATGTACCATTGATTGAGGAAAGTATTAGACAAACTTGTATAACGTTAGTTGGATGTTGGATGTTTATACATTATTTATAAATTTTGAGACCTGTGGTGATAAAATGTAAAATATGCACTTGTGATTACTACATGAACTTTTGTTTGACATATTATATGGCATTTGTGATAGCTATTCCATTTTCTTACCATCTCGTAGTATTTATCATTTCCATTATTTGCATACTAATGTGATCCATCATATCGCAAATAGGAAGTATTCTTGCCACACTAATCCAACTATTGAATGATTCGACAATAATGGAAGTGATATGATCATATCTGTAAATAAATATTATATGTATCAAACCAAACTTCACTAACACAAAATCGGCAATAATAGAAGTGATATGACCATATCTCAGAATAAATATTATATGTATCAAACCAAACTTCACTAACACAAAATACAAAGAAACCATCGCAGTAATAGTGAAAATATCACAAATAAAAGTTAAGTGTCACAAACAATACAGAAAGGTCACATATAACTATAAACTATCACATATAATAGGTAAATATCACAAATAATACAAAAGGTCACATATAACTATAAACTATCACATATAATAGGTAAATATCACAAATAATACAAAAGGTCACATATAACTATAAACTATCACATATAATAGGTAAATATCACAAATAAAAGTCAAGTATCACAGCCAACACATAAAGATCATAAATAACTATAAACTATCACATATAACAAGTAAACATCACATGTAACAGAAAAAAAATCACATATACCATATATTTGTCACATATAACAATTAAAGGTCATAAACAATCGATAGCGCCACAATATTTAGCGTACATTATACCAAAAAATACAAAATTCGCCCAATTATTTTTCAAAGATTATTTTATTCCTTTGTGGGCATCTAAAAAAATGACTAGAGGTTGGGGTGGATTATATGGTTACGTTGATTGTACAAAATATCTTGCAATGCTTAAATAAACCAACTCCAATTCGCTTCATTCTCTTGGTCACAAAGATAGCTATTCCATTTTGTCGCCATCTCGCGGCGAGTATTCATCCTCTCCATAATTTGTATACGAATGTGATCAATCATATCACAAATAGGAAGTGTTCTTGCTACAGAATCCAACCGTTGAACGATTCAAAGAACATTGGAAGTGATATGTCCATATCTCAAATAAATAGTATATGTATCAAACCAAACCGCACAATCACACAAAATACAGCAAACCGTCACATGTAACAGCGAACTATCACAAATAACACTCAAGTATCACACACAACACATAAATGTCACATACTACAAGGAACAATCACATGTAACGGGTAAAAATCACATGTAAATTTATTATGTCACATATAACAGTTGGCTGTCACAAATAACAGATCATAGTCACATATTAAAGTATAACGTCATTATATGAGAACTTTGTCACATATAAAGTTTAAAGTATAACGTCATTATATGAGAACTTTGTTTCCATCACCTTCATTTCGTACCTTTAAATGATGGTTAAAAGGACAAATAACTTGTTAAATGATGAATAAGTTCTAGCAGTCACATATAATACGTTAATGTCACAAACCAGGTCTCAATGTCACACGTAAGACTTGTCACACGTAAGACTTAATTGTCACAATATAGATCGAAATGTCCCATATAAGGTCGATGAGTCACATTGAGATCTGAAGTGTCACATATGTCGTTGAAGTATCACATGCTATGCTTATATGTCACATGGAGTTCTGACATGTCATATTTACGGTTAACAAATCACATATAAGTTCTAAAGGACACATCAATAAATTAACGGACTAACCAGGATAGTAAATCATATGAATGCCTTGCAACCAAATATTTGGTCTTTTCTTTGTCTCCTTAGAACGCCAAGCTTTAGAATTGTTAACTTTTAAACCATATTGAGAGTGCAATTCCTTTCTAATATCGGTTGGGGTGATATATGGGCCTCTTCATTCTTGATTGTAGCATACTTGCAATCCACCTTCGATGCTCGAGTGACCACTATGTTGTTATGTTGTCCACAAGTATGTTGAGAAATAAATTTTTTATAGCAAAGGTCGACACATGGCTCAATGGCGGCGAATAATAACCACGGGCATTGTGTTTCTTTTCTGAACATGCAACTAGCACGAATGCGTTTTGGCTCATTGCTAACATATTTAAAAGCAAACTGCTTAGCTATAGAGTAGTATATGAGAGCCATTCTAACTTCTTTTACACTTTCAAATTGCTACCCTTCTCCGGTAATTGCCTCATGCCACCATCTTTGGGATTCTTGTCGAAGTCATTTACTATGTCGCTCATCACCCACACATGCTCTCTTTGAGGATTGTCATTTGGGATCCTCGCTGATTCCTCGATTGAGATCCTCTCATTAGGTTCCTCGATATTCTCCGATGAGTGTGAACTTACATTAGGAAGACTGCAAGTTGAGTATAACATACATATAAGTCACGTGTGACAATTACAAATAACTGTTAACCAGTATATGTCACAAATAAAGTCGAAATGTCACGTACAATGCCTTCAGGTCACATATAAGGAATAAATATCACAGTTCCCATTATAACGTGTATCCAGAACCTGAAAATAATCTTTTGAATACTTACTTAATGATGGGCAAAATCCGCAAGCGCACGGACTTGTTGTAGCTATCAAGGTCGATCCCACAGGGACTAGGGGTTAATTACCAAATTTCACGTTTTCGACTAGCTAAACCAATGAGTAAAATAGAAGAGATTAAAATTAATGAGAATTAAATAAAAGAAATAAAATAAACAGCTAAACGGATGGAGTTCAATAAAATGAAAGGCCAGGATTGGGTTTTCACCACAACTTAGGTGTTAATGATGAATTATTTCAGTTCTCGATGTTGGTTTAAATTAGAAAGGGTGAATTAGCCTAAATTAATCTAAAGCCTCTTTCAAGGTCTAAAGATCGTGCCTAATTAATCCCAATTAACCTACTTTCGTGGAATCAAGATTAAATTAAACCCATTAAGCTTTATGCTAATTCAAAATAAATCCCCAAGGAATCTAGCCTACTTTCGTGGTTCGAGTTCCCTGCTCAATTTCTAGAGGTCCGGTGTTAATTTTCACCTTTCAGTCCTTCAATTAATTACCTATGATTGCTAATCCGGTGATCAAGCGAACTAACAAAATTAATTCACTAGAAATTAAGTTTAAAGATCTAAACTTTCACCAAGAACATATATTAATTCATCATCAATTACCAAAAAGTTGGGTTCTTTCCCAACCCTAGACAAGAAATCTACTCACACATGATTTGAATAAGAGAAAACATCAAATAATTATGCAAATCAATCATAAGAAGAAATAAATTAAAGAGAGGAAAGAATTAACCCGTCTTTCAATTGAAATCTTCAAACTAAGAACTTGCAATCCAATCTTGTACAAGAAATTGGTGTCTTCCTTTCAATACTTGAACCCTAAAATAGTTGCTAATTGACGGCTAAGAGAACACTCCAAAAAGATCCTTTCCAAAACCCTAGTCTAAATATCTATTTATATGTTTCAAAAGAAATCTGAAAATAAAGATAAGGCCCGCATGCGGGTGTGGTCGCGCTACATACCAGTGTGGTGGAATGCATGCTGATTTTCTCACTTGTTTTGACAGTTTTCGGTATTTTGGCCGTAGCTTCTTCGTCCGACCTCAGATTTAGGTGATTCAAGTTGCGTTGGAAAGCTGTTGAAGAGCCCTACAACTTTTATCTTTTGAGTTTTTCCGGATTCGAATTACATCATGGCAGAAATTCCAGTTCTTCATAATCATGCATCCATTTTCTTCACGAACCATGCATTCGAAATCTTGTTGTTGCTTCAAACTCTTGTTCAACTTCCAACGATCATCAAATCTTTCAATCTTGGGCCAATACCTACATATAAGAACACAAACCACAGCAGTATGCTCGATCTATAAACGAAATATGCATTTAAACACCCGTAAATCATGCTTGAAACACACTAAGATAATGCATATTTTACGTATTTATCAACTCCCCAAGCTTAGACTTTGCTTGTCCTCAAGAAAATCAACAATAAAAATTAAGAGGAGTTAAAGCCAAATAGAGTAGGGATCACCCCTCATCAATCTTTTAACCAATATCAAACATATCACAAGACAAACACATTTCATCGGGATTTGACAAAGTAATTACCAAACTCTCAACAAAATCACATTTCAAACTTTCCTTATGATTACAAGCGTCACAAGTCAAGGATAGCCATCCTATCCAATTCTCAAGTCAAAGTAGGAAAAAGTAATTTATGTAACTAGCTTCAATCCAGTAGTAAAATTGAGACCTTCAGGTAGTTAAATTGGTAGACCTTGCTTTAGGTAATGTGGACTCTCAATCTCTCATGTGTTTAAGGATAGAATTATGTCGCTCAAAATTCTACCGAATGGATGTATTTAAACCATAGGCTTGCATTTCATCTCAATTCTCCACCACTTCAAAAACTAAGGCATGCAACAAAATCATGAGGTCTTTTATTTGGTTGTAACGGGGCTGGGATCAAAAGGGTAGGATATATATTTGGTATTGTAGTTGAAAGCCTTTCACTAGTGGAGCGATAACTGCAAAAGGTTAGATCTCAAAGCAAGATCAAAAACATCCGCATCAACTCCATCATCTATCAAAGAACTTCTTCCAACTACTCTACGCCATAATGAATTCTTCCGACACCCGCAATTACATACACCATAAAGAGGGCACTTTATTCATCTCTTTAGTAGATCTCCTCTTTTTTTTTTCTTTTTTTCTTTTTTTTTTTTTCAATTTTTGAATTTGAAAAGGAGGCAAACACCTACATTCACACCCCCAAGCTTACATCTCATTACTTCACATAACCCATTATATCAAAAATTTTGCTCCACTAGCTTAGGCATGGGTAAGGAACACAATCGGGTTTGAAGGGTCACATATGTGGGTTAAATCAACAAAAATTAGGCTCATAGGCTCAAGGGGCTAATCAAAGGGAACAATAAGCATGATAGGTTTGTTTGGCTAATGTGGACTATGAACAAAAAAATGTGCCTCAATCACCTTTTATGCGTACCAAAGTTATATGTGGTCTCAAAGAGATTCAATGCAAGTTCTAGTATCGTACACCATTGGAGAATATCACTCAAGAAAAAAAATGATTGGATATGTAATGAATCCAATTTCAGGCTCAAAGTCTCACTGGTTTTATGTGTCTACCAAATTTAATTCCCATCATATCTCAATAGAGTAATGGTTATGATTCTAGCCACATAAATGCTAAATCCTATAAGACAAAAGAACAATCAAGTCTGGTTCTCCCATATTGTTAACTTGTAGTCAAAAGCCTTTGAGAATCAATTGAGAGGAGGTTTAAAAAAAATATTGTCTAGTCCCGACTAATGAGCATCTATAAAGTTCAATAATTAATAAAGGTTAAGGATTAATGTCATCATTAGGAGATCATTTCCCTAAAAAATTTTTTTTTTTTAAATTTTTTTTTTAAATTTTTTTTTTTTAAAAACAAAGCAAATAAAAATGAAAATAAAACAAAAGCAGGCAATCAATACATAAACAACCTACACCCCCAAGCTTAAGATCTACATTGTCCCCAATGTAGTATGATGTAAATGAATGCAAGGGTGCAGAGGACATACCAACTCACTTGTCGAAAGGAGGGCGAGCGGAGGCATCCTGGCGGAGCTGCCACTCATGCATAGACTGCATCATGTGTTGCATAGAGTCCAGGAGTTGTCCTTGACGTTGTTGCATCATGTGTGGCCGGAGAGGAGGGGTGGCTGGTGGTGGGGATGCTGGTGGAGGGAGAGGGCGCTGGTGGAGGGCTAATGCGGGTTGGAGGGGGTTTCGGGTGCTGGTGATGCGGGGGCGGCGCTCGGTGCGGAGGCGGCGCTCGGTGGCGGCCTCTTCGGGGTTGGCGAAGGAGAGGAGGCGGGTGGAAAAGAGGAGGGAGGCGCGGTGGTGGATGAGGGGAAAAAAAATCGGGTTAGGGATTTTGGGTTTGGGAGGTTTTTATTTTGAACCAGGGGTGTGGCGGACACCACCCCTGGGTGTGGTAGAGTCTGCCACTATATTCTTTTGATGTCCAGCAAATCAGGGGTGTGGCAGACACCACCCCTGGGTGCGGTAGAGTCTGCCACTGTATTCTTTTGATGTCCAGCAAATCAGGGGTGTGGCAGACACCACCCCTGGGTGCGGTAGAGTCTGCCATCCCATTTTAACTCCTATTTGTGCAGTTTTTTATTTAATGCCATGTCTCCCCTTCTTTGCAACTGCATGATTGAAAATATTATAAGTTAAATATTGTCCAATGAAATTGCCTAAAAAAAATAAATAAATAAATAGAAAAAAAAAGTTTAAAAATAAAATAGAATAAGGTAAGATAAAAGAACAAGAAAGGATGAAAAACTTGGGTTGCCTCCCAAGCTTCGTTATGGTCATGAGCTCGACCCCTTTTGCGCTCAATTTTCCGACGAAGGGGGATCAGAAAGGGAATAAGTGACCCCTTTCTCGTTTGGTTCCCCTACAATGTAGTGCTTCAATCGTTGTCCATTCACCTTAAAAGATCCCGTTGTTTCGCTCGAAACTTCAACAACCCCACTAGGAAAGACCTCACGGACTTGAAAAGGCCCGGACCACCTAGACTTGAGCTTGCCCGGAAAAAGTTTCAAACGAGAGTTGAAAAGTAGCACCATATCGCCTTGATTAAACTCTCTTCGAAGGATATTTTTATCATGCCATCGTTTAGTCCTTTCTTTATAAATGCGAGCATTCTCATAGGAATCTAATCGTAGCTCATCTAGCTCATGAAGTTGAAGCTTTCTTTTCTCACCCGCGGCCTTCATATCAAAATTTAGCAACTTGATAGCCCAATACGCTTTGTGCTCTAACTCAACTGGGAGATGACACGATTTGCCATATACCAACTTGAACGGTGTCATGCCTATGGGTGTTTTGTAGGCAGTTCGATAGGCCCATAAGGCATCCGGAGTTTTATAGACCAATCCTTTCTTGAGCGATTAACTATTTTCTCCAAAATGCTCTTAATTTCACGATTCGAAACCTCCACTTGACCACTAGTTTGAGGATGGTATGGCGTGGCAACCTTATGAGTGACCCCATATTGTCTTAAAAGAGCTTCGAATTTTCTTTCTATGAAGTGTGAACCACCATCACTGATTACCGTCCGTGGCACCCCGAACCTTGGAAAAATGACGTTCTTGAATAGTTTCACAACCACTTTAGCATCGTTGGTGGGGGATGCTATCGCTTCTACCCACTTGGAGACGTAGTCCACCGCCACTAAGATGAACTTGTTATTGTACGATGGCGGAAACGGTCCCATGAAATCTATGCCCCACACATCAAAGACCTCAATTTCCAAGATGGAGTGTAAAGGCATCTCATGTCGCTTCGAAATGTTCCCGGTCCTCTGACAACTATCACAGGATGTCACAAACTGTTTTGCGTCCCGAAAAAGACTCGGCCAATAGAAACCTGATTGTAGAACTTTTGCAGCTGTCTTTGAAGTGCTTGCATGTCCCCCGTAAGAAGATGAATGACAATGATGGAGAATACTTGTAACCTCATCTTCAGGAACACACCTTCTAAACATTCCATCAACACACCGTTTGTACAGAAATGGTTCATCCCAGAAATAATACTTCAAGTCAGCAAAGAACTTCTTTTTCTGTTGATAGCTCAGATCCGGAGGCAAGACTCCACACACTATGTAGTTGACGAAATCCGCATACCATGGTGCATCGAATCTTTCTATGGCTAACAACGATCATCACGGGAAGGAGTCATCGATCGGTAGTTCATCCTCCTCCTTATCATGTGACTCTTGTCTCATCCTCGACAAATGATCTGCCACCAAATTTTCTGTCCCTTTCTTGTCCTTTATTTCCAGGTCAAACTCTTGTAAAAGTAGTATCCATCGAATTAACCTAGGTTTGGCATCTTGCTTGCTCAAAAGATATTTGATGGCGGAGTGGTCGGTATAAACGATGACTTTGGACCCCACTAAGTAAGACCGGAACTTGTCAAAGGCGAAGACAATTGCTAATAGCTCTTTTCGATGGTAGCATAGTTAACTTGGGCTTCATCAAGGGTGCGACTAGCATAATAAATTGCATGCAAAATCTTGTTCTTCCTTTGGCCCAAGACAAAGACCAACCGCATAATCACTTGCATCGGTCATGACTTCAAATGGGAGATCGCAGTCTGGCGGTTGCATAATAGGAGCTGTTATCAATGCTTCCTTCAACCTACGAAAAGCATCAAGACATTCATCAGTGAAATCAAAGGGAGCATCTTTAAGAAGAAGATTAGTTAAAGGTTTTGCAATTTTTGAAAAGTCTTTGATGAAACGCCGATAGAAACCGGCATGTCCTAAGAAACTTCTTACTCCCTAGCGGCGTTGGTGGAGGCAATTTTCAATAATCTCCACTTTTGCTCGATCAACCTCAATTCCATGCTCGGACACCTTGTGTCCTAGAACTATTCCATCCCTTACCATAAAGTGGCATTTCTGCCAGTTTAGGACTAGATTAACTTCTTCGCAACGCTGCAAAACTCGAGACAAGTTAGCTAAACAATCATCAAAAGTAATCCCATACGGAGAAGTCATCCATAAACACGTCCATAATGTTTTCTATAAAATCAGAGAAAATAGCCATCATACATCGTTGAAAAGTGGCAGGGGCATTACAAAGACCGAAAGGCATGCGCCTATAAGCAAAGGTCCCATAGGGACAAGTAAAAGTGGTCTTTTCCTGGTCACTAGGATGAATAGGGATTTGGAAAAATCCTGAATATCCATCCAAATAACAAAAATAGGAATGCTTGGCCAACCTTTCCAACATTTGGTCTATAAAGGGAAGTGGAAAATGATCTTTTCGGGTTGCCTTATTCAACTTTCTATAATCAATACACATTCTCCAACCCGTAAGCGTCACGGTAGGGATAAGTTCGTTATTATCATTTTGACCACGGTCACACCCCCTTTTTTAGGAACCACATGGACTGGGCTAACCCATTCACTATCAGAAATAGGATAGATTACCCCAGCATCTAGTAGCTTAAGCACCTCTTCTTTAACCACTTCCTTCATGTTAGGATTTAATCTACGTTGATGCTCTATAGAGGGTTTATGATCATCTTCCAAGAGAATTCTATGCATGCAAATCGATGGGTTGATTCCTTTAATGTCGTCCATGGTGTATCCTATGACCTTGCGATGCATCCTAAGTGTTCTAAGCAACTTATTAGTTTCATTTTCATTTAGACATGCATTCATAATCACAGGATAAGTAGAGTTAGGGCCAAGAAATTCATACCTTAAAGAGGAAGGGAGGGGTTTTAATTCTACCTTTGGTGCTTTATCCTCTTCACAGGTATAACCTTTTTGTTCTATTTCCAGACTTTCAAACTTTACATTTCGAAATGGAGTAGTTGATGTTGATTCCAAAGATTGAGCGTATGCGGCTACCTCAGGGTCTTCATCATTTATTGAACCGTTGCTTACCAAACACTTCTCAAGTTGATCGGTGAATAATGGTTTGCAAGTTGCTCATGTATACACTTGTCAATCCGTCGACCACGTAACAAACATTACCGGTTAGAGGGAGTTTCATAGTTTTGCTTAAATCAAATTCTACCGTTTCCTCCAATATTTAGGAGAGCTTTCCATTTTAACATCAATTATAGCACTGCGGTAGCAAGGAAGGGTCTTCCTAATATAATTGGAATGTTAAAATCTTCTTCTATCTCCAAAATAACGAAATCGTGGGATAAAGAACTTACCACGGATAGGTACATCTTCAAGAATACCTACGGATATTTTACCGATCGATCCGCCGGTTGTAGTGATATCGTGGTTGGCTTCAAATCACCTATACCAAGCTTTTCTGAGATAGACATTGGCATCAAACTTACGCTTGCACCTAAATCACACAAAGCACGGTCAATAGAGACATTACCAATAATACAAGGAATAGAAAATGAACACGGATCCTTAAGTTTAGGAGGCAATTTATTTTGGATGATAGCACTACACTCCTCGATGGGCCACCGGTCGTTATTCTTCCAACTTCCTTTTATTAGATAGGATCTCTTTCAAGAACTTGGCATAAGAAGGCATTTGAGAAATAGCTTGATGAATGGGATATTGATGTGCAACTTTTCAAAACCTCTAAAATTTTCGGCCTTTTCCAACTTAGCCTTAGCTAACCTTTGGGGAAAAGGTAGAGGAGGCTTGTAGCGGCGGGGAGACACATATTTCTCAACTCTTTGTTCTTCTTGCGTTTTGATCTCATTATCCACATCTACTACCGTTTTATTTTTTCTTGGGATGACCATCTACCCCATCATTTTCCTTCATCTTGGGTCCCTCATATTGTTTTCCACTCCTAAGGGTTATAGCATTCACATGACCTCGGGATTTGTCTCGGGTTGTCGGGTAGCATGCACGAAGCTCTAGAGGAAGAGCTAGCATTTTGTGCCAACTGGGTGATTTGTGTCTCTAACATCTTGTTATGAGTAGCTAGGAATCCATCTTAGAGGCCAATTGTTTTACTACCTCATTTGTAGTTTGTTGTTGTTGCTTAAACTCTTCATTCAATTTTGATTGAGTCGTTACAAACTTTTCCATCATATTTTCCAAATTAGATCTTTGAGAAGGGAAATTAGTTTGAGGGTGCGAAACACGGAGGACCAAAATTAGATCTTGGTGGTATTTAAAGGTGAGTTTCTATAAGATAAATTAGGATGATTCCTCCACCCGGATTATAAGTGTTGGAGAATGGATCTCCCTTCGATTAAAGTTATTAACATAGTTAACTTGTTCATTACCGAAGTATCAATGGATGGGGGTTTCTAATTGACATCCAAGTCGAGAATGACCCACATAACCACATATCTCACATGAAATTGAAGTAGACGCCACGTAATTAATACTCAAGCTTTCAACTTTTTAAACAAAGCATCAACTTTAGAGGATATATGATCTAAAGCATCTATTTCATACTTGCCTTTTGATGTCGAGCAGCTCGTTAAGCCCATTGATAGTGATTACGAGCCATGTCTTCAATGAGAGTGTACGCCTCATCTATTGTTTTGTTCATCAAAGCTCCTCCTGCAGCAGCATCAACAGTCATCCGAGTGTTGTAAGTGAGCCCGTTGTAGAAGGTGTGAACAATTAACCACTTCTCCAGTCCATGGTGAGGGCACATCCTCAATAATTCCTTATAGCGTTCCCAAGCTTCATAGAGTGACTCTCCTTCCTTACGTACAAAGCTTGTGATCCGGTTCCTCATCGTCTTTGTTTTACTTGGGGAAATACTTTGCAAGCATACGGACAAGCGATCCCAAGTGGTGATAGACCCGGTGGCAATGAATGCAACCAAGCCCTAGCCTTGTCTTTTAAAGAGAATGGAAGCTTGATCGAGTCGAATAGCATCATTGGTCACTCCATTAAGCTTCAAAGTGTCGCAATACTCCAAGAAAATTGATAGGTGGAGGTTGGTCTTCATTAGCTCCTCCTCCAAACTGATTTTGTTGAACCATTGAGAGCGATGATGGTTTCACTCAAAGTTATTAGCTTCAACGATGGGCCTTGTAATACTCGAGTCGTGCCTTGAGCATTTGGGGCGTGAAATCTTTAAGAAGGCGATTCGATCTCCCATTGTAGCTTGCTCGTGTTCCTTTGCTCCCTTATATACCTTCTTATGTTCGCAAGAGTCACCGATAGTTGAGTTGCTTTCGTTGTGTACTTCCGATTGCCCTTGCATAAAAGAAAGTCGACAACAAGGGAAAAAAATAATAAAATCTAGTCTAGCTTAATAACGTAAACACTCAATATTAACACGAAGTCCCGACAGCGGCCAAAAACTTGATGGGCAAAATCATGGCGCACGGACTTGTTGTAGCTATCAAGGTCGATCCCACAGGGACTAGGGTTAATTACCAAATTTCACGTTTTCGACTAGCTAAACCAATGAGTAAAATAGAAGAGATTAAAATTAATGAGAATTAAATAAAAGAAATAAAATAAACAACTAAACGGGTGGAGTTCAATAAAATGAAAGGCCAGGATTGGGTTTTCACCACAACTTAGGTGTTAATGATGAATTATTTCAGTTCTCGATGTTGGTTTAAATTAGAAAGGGTGAATTAGCCTAAATTAATCTAAAGCCTCTTTCAAGGTCTAAAGATCGCCTAATTAATCCCAATTAACCTACTTTCGTGGAATCAAGATTAAATTAAACCCATTAAGCTTTATGCTAATTCAAAATAAATCCCCAAGGAATCTAGCCTACTTTCGTGGTTCGAGTTCCCTGCTCAATTTCTAGAGGTCCGGTGTTAATTTTCACCTTTCAGTCCTTCAATTAATTACCTATGATTGCTAATCCGGTGATCAAGCGAACTAACAAAATTAATTCACTAGAAATTAAGTTTAAAGATCTAAACTTTCACCAAGAACATATATTAATTCATCATCAATTACCAAAAAGTTGGGTTCTTTCCCAACCCTAGACAAGAAATCTACTCACACATGATTTGAATAAGAGAAAACATCAAATAATTATGCAAATCAATCATAAGAAGAAATAAATTAAAGAGAGGAAAGAATTAACCCGTCTTTCAATTGAAATCTTCAAACTAAGAACTTGCAATCCAATCTTGTACAAGAAATTGGTGTCTTCCTTTCAATACTTGAACCCTAAAATAGTTGCTAATTGACGCTAAGAGAACACTCCAAAAGATCCTTTCCAAAACCCTAGTCTAAATATCTATTTATATGTTTCAAAAGAAATCTGAAAATAAAAGATAAGGCCCGCGCCACGTGTGTGCACAGCCACACCGGTGTGGTGGAATCTGTCTTCCGATTTTCCATTGCATGTAGCTTATTTTGGCCGTAGCTTCTTCGTCCGACCTCAGATTTAGGTGATTCAAGTTGCGTTGGAAAGCTGTTGAAGAGCCCTACAACTTTTATCTTTTGAGTTTTTCCGATTCGAATTACATCATGGCAGAAATTCCAGTTCTTCATAATCATGCATCCATTTTCTTCACGAACCATGCATTCGAAATCTTGTTGTTGCTTCAAACTCTTGTTCAACTTCCAACGATCATCAAATCTTTCAATCTTGGGCCAATACCTACATATAAGAACACAAACCACAGCAGTATGCTCGATCTATAAACGAAATATGCATTTAAACACCCGTAAATCATGCTTGAAACACACTAAGATAATGCATATTTTACGTATTTATCACTTAAGCTCTGTTTCTGTCCCTATGGCATGCGTAGATCCTTCATCTCTTTCAGTAACAGTCATGGTTATCGTACTTAACCCCATTGAACGGTGATAATCTATCATGTTGAGAATGTCTTCATCTTTTGAAATCTCAAACGAGACATTGGGAAACTTCTCAAGAGAGTAGCTTATGAACAAACTTTCGTACGGTGCTTTTAAATTCTGTGCAGCTTGCATCTTCAAATCAACTAAACTTGTTGCAGAATTGACTTTAATGAGGATTGCATTTGTGTTAAATGAAATCACACACATTTAAGAATCTTCCATTTTGGTTGTTGGAGAAGTTAAGAGGAAAAAGTGAAGAATATTTTGGTTGTTGAAGGTTGTTAAGTAGAATGTAAAGAGGGAAGAGGGAAGAAGATATTATATTGACTTGGGTAGTATTTTGGAGGGAACTTAGTGTGTTTCCTCCAATTTTGCTTTCCTCCAAAAACATTCTAGCCATTAATGTCACTTCTCGGCGTTGTTGGGATGTCATTTCAATTAAAGAGAAGGAAGGTTGCCTAATAAGACAAATTATTTTACACACTCCACCAAATGGGTTTAAAAGGGTAAAATGGGCAATACTTCAAAATACTGTGATACAATGTTGGGCTTGGGGTTTTTGCTTAGAAACTTGGGTCAAAGTCTTAAAAGGGGTTGACTTATTATGGGGTTGGGGGATGCATAACCCAACTTTTTTTAGTTCCTCCAAGCAAATTTCCCTTTTTTTAATCATGACAGCAAATATACACTAGAGCGCGTTTCTTAATTTACATAATTACCTATTAATAAGGGCATTTTGGTCAAAACTTATTGTCTATATTAATCCGGACAAGTGGACGACCCAAAAGCCCTACAAGACGAAAGGGTGCGATATTTTCCTCACTATCCAGTGAAAACCCTTTGCGCTCTGGATTAGTCCGAATTCTTCAAATATTCGGCAAAAGTTCGTGCTTTCTTCTAGCGCTCGCAGCTTCGATCTTGGTAATTCCATCCATTTCGATTACATTTGTATTGTTAATTTTTATAGTTATACAGTCTATTGCGATGCGATCTTCATTTTCCTTGAACGAATTTAGCTACTTAGTCTCAATTTCTTTGATCTCATGTGAAAAGATCTTTGGCGAGTTATTGTTCTTTTGAAAAAGATGTGTTTTCTTGTTTTCTAGTTGGTATTTTCAAAAAAAAAAGTAATTTTTGATGAACTGATCAAAGGAAGGATTTTTCTTAGAGATTGTGATTTTTTTGGCACGAATGGACAGAAGAGGTTTGTTTTTTACTCAAATATTGGTCTGGAACTGTTAATATTATTTACTTTGTGACTTTTATGTAAAATGCCCATAAATATCACCAATTGGGGGAAATATGATTTTTTTAAAATTTATTTATTTATTTATTTTTTGTGGCAAGAAAAGGGCTTTCTTTTGTTAATTGTGGTGTGCATTTGACTGAGTAATTGTTAATAAATTGTTTTGCTGGATTTTAGGGGGGTAACATCTAGACTTTAGCTGTTACTCATATTATATAACAAACAAATAATAAATAAATAAATAAAAAGTCTGGATATTAGCTGGACCTTTTATTAGTTGGTTGTAGGTCAACAAGGCATGTTTATTGGAATTCAATTAGATAGGGAGTTCACTGTAGGAAATCCTACAAGCACAAAGCGAACATGAGAAGTATTTCTTTGCACAGATTTGTTGAATTCTGTAGAATATATGCATTGATTATATATCGCGTTTGCAATGATCATATGAACACATGCATTCGTTTTGAATCATGTTTAAATTGGTTTAATGAATAATTCAACTGGTTTCATATTGTATATGAACTGATTATACGACTATCTATACTGGTTTGTATTATATATACATTGGCTATTTAACACAATTAAGAACATTTTCTTTGTTAGTTTTATCTCATGTTTTCTTTGAAGTTCATGAAAATAACACACGTCATCATATGCTTCCTTAGTTCCTTTCTATATGATGTTTTATCATGAACCCTTTATATGACTCTTTTCTCATCTTAATTGATGACAGTTGTTTATTCTGGTTATGATAACATGAATAATGTCATCATGGCTGTCTCTATCTGGGTTTTATGGTGATTATTGTCATATCCTATGAGCGTGGAGTGGAATTATATCCTAAATTGGAATTGCTAATTTAGTAATCTCTTTAAAATTTTCCTATTCTGGATTTCGGTTTTAGGGGCTCCAAATGAATTTTTGGAAAAATTTTCGGGGGCTTTGGTTAAGGCAAATTCAGCTCGAATTTTGGACATGATATCTTCTTTTAAAAAAATTTATTTTTGAGTTGACACTGTTTGTATATTTATTCTAGTGGCAACATGACTAACTTTTTGTAAGTTTGAAATTACCTCTAATAATTTTGGACTATGATATCTTTTGTTTTAAGTGTTTATACTCAATACTGTTCATAATTTATTATAGTGTCTAACTAATTGGATGCATAAGTTTAATCTAGAAAATGCTTGAAATTACCATAGTGAATCTTGGGTTATATTTTTCTGAAAAAATAGATCTTGACAACATAGAAACTACGAGAAATTGTGCGTTGCCTTACTGCTGTAAGTGTGACTTGGACATTTCCGCTCTTGAATGTTCTGAAATTTGTCCGTGCCTATATTGTTTTGAAACTTGATTTTTTTTTCTCATAATATGATGGATCAAACACACATAGACTACGACCTTTTATGCTCATAGACTACGACCTTTTAGGCTGACATGTTACATTCAAAACTGCTTTTTAGTTTCTCTTGTTGCGAAATTGATTCCACTGTCACTTGAACACTTAAGGTTCTATTAGCACTCTTGTTGGGCTTTAGTTCTTAAATTTACAACATATCATGTTCCCAAAGGAACCCAGAAGTTATGGCTTATCAAGATGTGTGAAATTGAAGCACTTGAATAACATTAGACATGACTGTTCATTATCTTGAAAGTACTTTCTTCAAGTTAGAAATAACTATCCTGCCAGTAAAATATTAAAGGAAGTTTTTCCCCTGGTATGTGTAGTAAGTTGAATCTTCTCTGGTAACCTTTTTTTCCCCCTTCCTCGTCATAGTGGGAAGATGATATATTCATAAATATTTCGATTATTCACCTTCCTTGCGTTGGAGCTTAAACAAATCACTGGGACTTTAAAACTATATACTCAGATATATGATCACTGAAGTCATGTGGATTCTATTAGATAGTTGAGATGGTTGGTTGTGTTCTGATCCCAGAGTCAACTCTATATCCAGCTCAAATTGCGATCAGCATATCCTGCACACCTTGTGGTGATTCTTTATTTTACCTATGCCTCTTTTATTCTGCTGGTCACAAAAATCACATGATCACATCCGTTTCTTGCTACATAAAAGTCAGATGACTTTTCCTGATGAATATTAATGCTGGAAGTTCTATAACAGACACTTCATCTCTTTTTTTGTTGTGTCTTGATGTCCATCAATTTCATTAAGCAGTCAGCTTGAAATCAAAAGTTGCTAGCTTGATCATCGTGATGCTTCCGGATGCTCTTGAAAACGAGATTTTGACGTGTTCCCCATATAATTATATGGATGATTTCCCTTTTTTTCTCAAAGATTTGGCTTGTTCTTCCACAACCTCAGGTCCTCACTATATACACCATTTTTTAAGAGCATGTTAGTAAGTTACTTAATTGAGTTCACTGGTCCAAATCCTGTGGATGTCACAGGAAAAAGATGTCAAATCTTATAGAGTTTCAATATAATTAACTGATACCTCACTCTATTTAATACATTGCTAGCGAAACTACTTTCTAATTTTGGATACATTCTTCGTTATCTTTTCATCTTCATTTTTTCCAAGTATATTATCTACCATTTTCTTTAAAATCTGTTCCCTATGCTCATTGTATTTTGTTAATTTCAGCTGTGATCAAAATGAGTTCTAATTTTAAGGCAGCCAATGCTGGGAAATTGAGGAAGATGATGTCTAGAAAATCTCATTCCTGGTGGTGGGACAGTCATATCAGTCCCAAGAATTCCAAATGGCTTGCAGAAAATTTGGAAGGTAGCAATCATAGTTTCTGTGCAACACACTGTTTCAAGTTCTAAATTTCTTTTAGTAATACTTTTTAAACCTTTTCCTTTCTTTTTTCAGAGAGCTGTGAATTTTCTCTCTCTTTTATTTAGCATCATTCAATATTAGCACTGAGAAACAATCGATGTGTTGATTCTAATATTCTTAATTATCTAAATTCGTTGTTTTGCTCCAGAGATGGACCGATGTGTTAAAGAAATGCTGAAACTGATTGAAGAGGATGGGGATTCATTTGCGAAGAAGGCTGAGATGTATTACAAGAAGCGTCCTGAACTCGTCTCCCATGTCGAGGACTTCTACCGCATGTACAGAGCCCTAGCTGAGCGTTATGATCACGTAACCGGCGAGCTTCGCAGGAACTTGCAATCCGATCTTAATTCTCAAGGTTCTGGCAGTGGCTCCGACTTTGGTTCTGAACCTCCATCTCCATCGCTTCCCTCTCTTGATCGCACTCCTGAACCCAAGTCTACCATTCCCAAGTCAGGTGGAGACAGGGCAGCTGGATTTGAGTTCTTCCTTGGCTCTGGTGGAAGCTCTGATAAATCTCAAAAGGAAAACAATGACTCTTCCTCATCATCTTCATCGGAATCTGATTCTGATTCTGATGATACCAAATACCTTAATGGGGATGATGATGAAGTTTCTTCTGGATTGCATCAGAGGATACTTGAGCTTGAAAATGAGCTTTGCGTGGTGAAGGAGAAACTTAGCGAGCATGAGAAATGTGGAGAGTTGTCGAATGGCCATTCAAATCTTAGTTCGAAAGTTTCAGCGCTGGAGAATGATCTTATAATTGCTAATGAAAAACTGCGAGTTTCGGAAGTAGAGATAATGAATCTTCAGCAACAGCTCAAGGAGAAGAATTTTTCTTCAGAAGCTATGAGTGTGGAACTCGGCTACGAGAGTACACTAATCTCTAAATTAGAGACACGAGTTGTTGAGTTGGAAAGTGAGGCAAGGGATAACAAGAACGAGATTGAGAAACTGAAGGGTGTGGTCTCAGCCAGCAACGAAACGATTGAGCAGTATAAAACACAACTCGCAGACACATCTGAGAAATTCTTGCAAGAGAAATCTCATCTCGAAGCTGATATTGCCAAACTCGAAGGCAACGTAAAGGAGTTGAGGGAAGAGATCGAAATAATTTCACAGGCAAAATTGCAGCTCGAGACTCGCATCTTAGAGCAACAACTTGTTATTGAGGAACTGAAAGCTGCAGCAGAAGTCTCTGCTGACAAATTCTCACTAGAGAAATCATCACTAAAAGCAGAAATTTCCACATTCTCAAAGTCCAATGCTTTTCTCGAGGCAAAACTCGTACAGTTAGAGGCTGAGAAGGCAGAAGAATGCAAAAAGAGAGACGAACAGATTACAGAACAGAATCAAACTCTCGGCGCTCTCAAGCAGAAAGTGTCCATGCTTTTGCTTGAGAAAGACGAGCTTAATGAACGGGTACGTGCACTCAATGATGACATTAAGCGTCGCGATGATCGCGTGCATAAGATGGACGAGCACTTGCATCAGCTGCATCTCGAACATGTGAAGCTGACGAAGGAGATTGAGGAGACAAGAAAAGGAAGTGCACAGCTAAAGGAACAGGTGAAACAATTGAACGAGGAGGTAGCGAAGCAGAGGGTAGCAATCTTTGATGGTGCTGAGGGAAAGAGGGAGGCTATAAGACAACTTTGCTTCTCTCTGGAGCATTACAGAGATGGGTATCATCACCTGAGGCAAGTTCTGCAGGGTCACAGCAAGAGGCCGCCGACTGTTATGGCGATTTGAACTGTGGATTCTCTGGGTAAAATGTAAAATATGTTTGTTTCTGCTTCTCTGGACCATTGGCTTTAGTTATATTTAGTTATATGTGCTTGTGTGCGTCACTTAAAATGTTAAGAGCTTTATCTTGCTTTCGAGAACATCAGTCAGTTGTTTCAGTATAGTACTGTCGAATGATTCTATTAGTTGCAAAGCAATGAAATCGTCGTTGCTGAGATTATTGTATATTAGTAGGATGTCTGGTGATTGTCCCTTGATGTGGTTGTGGTGATGGAACGCTTATCTTGGATCGGATCCTGTATCGGTGTATTCTGAATTATTGCATTAGACTGTGTCAATTTTATTTTCTCTTGTTTCAGAACTCGGCTGCTCATATGTATGACATGCTGAAGTCTGTCTGTGAAATGCTTACATGTCGTCTCGGGTACAATATGATCTTCATACTATGTCAAAATTTTGATTTTATTTGAAGCTCCAGGTTCTACAGTCAAACTGTTTGGATCAGATGGCAGGTATTATCCCTGAAGTTATGATATATGTTCGATGTGCTTTGATGTATTTACTGGAAGTGTAAATTCCCCTGTGAAAATTTTGGGACTCTCCTTAGAGGTAAAAGCTCACATTTTTATCAGTTTAAAATTTGTGGACCTGTTGCATGGTCAGAGATCAGAATTGCAAATCTTGGGACTCTCCTTAGAGAAACTTTTTGTTTTGATTGTGCGTGATCTCTTCTTATTAGAACCCCCGCATGCGACGGGCAGTTTTGAGTCACAAACTTGAGAGCAAAATTATTAGACTGCCCCTCTATTTTTCAGAGTCACAAACTTGAGAGCAAAATTATTAGACTGCCCCTCTATTTTTCACATCGAAAGATTCAGCACCGCCATCGCTTGTGGATGGTTCTGATACTATGAGTACTCTCTTGAAAACTATTTGATAATTTAATTGATATTCAGACTATTTTCTTCCAATAAAGATCATAATTTGGACCTTCTAACTAAGAGGACTGTGATCTGCATTTGTCGACAGTAAAAGAAAGTGTTCTATACTAGAACAAGAAGGAAAAAAAAAAAGTGAGCCTTCAGTTCCTCGTAGACAGTCCTACGTGTACTCGCGCCTGAACACGTGGCGCATCAATAAGCAACTTTTAACTGCCCTGAAACTAAATGGGGCCCAAACTTCATCCTATTACTAATCTGACGAAAACACCCTCCCCGTTTCTTTTTAATTACACAACGAGGGATATCCTAAAACCTCTTAAATCTCTCTCTCGGTGCCGCTGGACAAATTCGCTACGCAGGTTCGATCTCTACGCCCAATTTTTTGTCAAAAATTTGTCGAGTTTTATGAAATTGAGCTTTTTCTTGGTTCGTATAAGGGTTCTTGGATTGAGTAACTGGAAGTAAGATTTATGCCAATTGTTGATTTTATTGATATCGTCCGTGTACAATTTGAATTTTTTTGTTTATTAAAGTCCGTTTCATTGATTTGTTTCTTTGATTCCTTCAATTTGTTAAATTTGCTCTCTTTTGAATTAGAAAAGATGCAGCTTTTTTGAGTTACAAAGTAAATTAGGTATTTCTAGTGTTCAATATTGAGTCGAACCTGATTCAATTTGTTAACTTTGACTCCGTATGCTCTAAAAAGTAAGTTTTGATTCAAAATTTATAATTTTATAAAAGATAATTACATAGTCCAACGATTGTGTATTTGGTGTAGTGTTGAAGATGTGTTTTGAGATCCCTTTTCAAAAATCTAAAATTTTCTTCATGATTTTTAAGAAATTCAGTTTTCTTGTTATGCTTGAGAGACTAATTATGTGTCTTCCTTTATTGAATTTGCAGCTCTCATATATAGAATTGAACAACTGCAAGGAAACTTTTCTATGTTAAAACTTTCTTTCATCAATGGGTAGGAAGAAGTCTCGTCCAATTAGGTCAGGTGGGATTTCTGAAGTACCGTGCAGTAGCGGTAACAAGCCGGACCAAGAGAACAGTGTCAATTGTGAATTGGAAAATGTAGAAAATAAATGTCAGAGTCCTGATCACACGAAGGCGCCATTTTATGTAGAAGTTGATAGAAGTAGTTGGAATTCTGATGAGAATTTTGGTATAGCAGAAATAGTTCTTAATATTGTGAACTTTGCCGATGAAAAAACTCAAATTAGATTAAGTGAAGAAATCCCCGGAAAACTCTATCCTTGCCTTCGATTCAGCTTGTATGGCGTTGATGAAGGTTCCTTTAGGTTAGGTCATTGGCCTGTGTTATCTGCTGATAGTATTGTTCTAGAGAAGGTTGCTTTAGAGAAAGACAGTACTTCGGAGGAGAGCGAGAAAGCTATCATACCTTTTTTCTCTGGTATTTTTGATGGTCCAGATGAGGGTGTTTCTGGTCTTGTACACTTAGTCAGTTTGAAGTTCTTAACACTGAGAAGTATCCATGAAGATGGAGAATCTTATGCCAACTCATCTGTGAAGTTTAGAGTAGAAATACTGAAAAGTGCTCTACATGCTTGTGAATCTCTCTTGGAGATTGCTAGGCAGCCATGGAGAAAGAGCATGATAAATGTCATGAATTGGCTACGACCAGAAGTTGTAACATTAGAAGCTATATACAGAATAAGTAGATCAGAAGTGGAGGTTGGGGATGAATATGAAGAAACAATGACAAAAGTTGGTTCAAGAAAAAATGTTGAATTTGATGCTGCTGGATTTTATGAAGCCATTAAACCTTCCAAGTGAGTCTGTGCTGCTATCTCGTTTTATATATGCTAATATATTGACCTTCCTCAACTGCCTTCGCTTCTCTGTAGTGCTTTTGTCTTACATAATATAATCAAACCTGATTTTCCTTATGGATCCTTTTTCCAACACTCATGGGGAATGGTGAATTACTTTATGTAGTTAGTAATTCAGGCCATTTTCCTGATTCTGATTCACTAGTGGAAATGGTTGCTCTCTTACCATTTTGGTGATTAATGACTGTTTACTGCAATTTTGTGTCAGTCTTAGTAGAGGTATTTTCATCATTGATGATTTGTCTTATGAGAATATGGTTCAGTATTCAAACGATTGTTGCAACTGGCTTTTGCTTTTATGCAGAAATTTGTTTGTGATTTGGATTCCGTCTTAGATGATTCCATGCTTTTGTTTTTGTTGACAGAGATGAACCTAGATTGGATTCTGAACTTCCTGATTTGCTTCCACATTTGAGGCCATATCAGCGGCGAGCCACTTATTGGATGGTGCAGCGAGAGAAAGGAACAATAGATTCATCAAGCAAAAAGATGCAAGAGTCTCTGACTGCACCATTTTGCGTACCAGTTACTTCTCTTGAAAGAAATTCTAGATTGTTCTATAATCCTTTCAAGTAACTTCTTCCCCCCATTAGACAAGCACTTTTTTGGTTTATATCCTCCTTCACTGGAATGAATCAGCACAATTTTTTCTTTCATCCTGTGGATAATTAATATATAGGTCGTTAAAAAAAAGTGAATGAACACAGTGTTCCTTTTTTTACAGTTACACCATTTGTAGAGAAATCTATTGAAATAGTAAATGTTAACTAACTAGATAAACTACCAGGGACCTAACATATCTTAGATGACAATCTAAGAGCCTTCTGAGCATTCCGCACTCCTAGTTTGGTTATTTATATCTTGAGGTTAGGCCTTTTGGAATTAGGCTTCCAACTGCATATGGTTGTCTTGCCTCAGGTGGTCCCATGTTAATCTGTATGTTGTAAGGCATGCTTGGAAGCAATATGTGTATATCCTTTATTTCAAATAAAAAATTTCCAAATGTAGAACTATACTTGCCATAAGTAGCTCAGAGATGTATATATTGCTTATAGCTGGTTTGGAAGCTGTTGACAAGTTTAGTGGTGTATATCTATTACAAGCTATTAAGGATCCTTCCTTTTCTGTTAATAGAACAAGAGGCTACATGAGGTCCCAGAGACTGTTGCAAGCAAACAAAAACAAAAACAAAAACAAACAAAAAAAAAAAAGAAAAAAGGAGAAAAGGAAAAAGTTTTTTTTTCTTTCTATACCTCTCGATGGGAACATGGGGGACAATATGTCGGAGAGGGGGTCTCTGTGGTTGGTAGGAAAGGGGGTAAGTTGGGGGTGATGGGGTAGGCAAGTTGCAGGCATTTATTTTAAGTGCGTGTCCAATAGCAGATGAATCATACCTTTTAGCACTGAACACAATAATGGTTTCTTCTTCTCTGATTTGTTACAAACATCAACCATAAACCAAATAAGTGTTCTTTATTTTCTGTTTGTAAGACAAATAGATAAGTTAACAATCAGAACCTCTTTTAGGTCTCTGATTTCGAATATTTCTTGTCTAGAAGCAGTTTTTACAAGCTTATTATTCTACTTCTGTTGTTGCGATATGTTTATCATGCCTTCTATTTTCAACTGAGTTCTATTACTGTAATGCGGCTGTATTTTCTTGTAACTCATCCTTTTCTCGATACCAAAATTAATGCCTCATGTGAACTTTATCTCTTTTCAGTGGAAGTGTTTCTTTATATCAAGAATCCTCTCCAATGTATGTTTCTGGTGGTATCTTAGCTGGTAAGATGCTGTTATTTTGGGCTTCATGCGTACTTCCTTTTTGATGTATTCATGTGTTAGCTTTATCATGTCAACTCTACCTATACCTAACTCGTATGCATTTCCATTCAAAGATGAGATGGGCCTGGGGAAAACTGTTGAATTGCTGGCCTGCGTCTTCACTCATCGTCGGTTGTCTTGGCAAGACAGAATCATCCCTGAAAATGATACCCAAGACGTAAAAGGTCTAATAAAAAGACAAAGGCAGGAAAGAGTGGAGTGTATTTGTGGTGCTGCAAGTGAAAACCCTAGATACACAGGGTTGTGGGTACAATGTGATACGTGTGATGCATGGCAGCATGCAGATTGTGTAGGTTACTCACCTAAGAAGAAAGCCTCAGTTTCTCATGAAGGTCAGAAAAGAAAAGGCTCCAAATCCATAAATAATACAAAAAAGAAAGGTTCTAGCATTGTAATTGAATCAGATGAAAGTTTTATTTGTTCTCTGTGTTCTGAACTGATGGAAGCTGTTAAACCTAAGACTGTAACTGGTGCAACACTTATAGTTTGTCCAGCACCTATATTGGCACAATGGCATTCAGAAATAACTCGGTATGATCCTTCTTGTCATGACCTTTTTATACTTTTACTAGCATATCGACAATGCATTTATTAACCATATTGGATCTGTATTCTACGTAAAGTTCCTTGGGATGTGTTTTAGTGACTTATTTTAGAAAACTCGACATGTCACCTACATTAGTGAAAAAATAATTTATCGCTCTGACTTGTCTTCAAGGACGAGTGTTATGCTTCGACATGGATACATAGTGTCGTTCAGGACAATTATGCTCAAAGTCCAGCCACAAGGATGCTATATATGTTTGCCAATCATATCTGTATAATTGCACATATATACATATACATATCTATATATGTTATGAGTGTGTGGGTGTATTAAGTTTCTATTCATTTATGAAGGACCTAATTTTATTAAAGTATTCTATAAAAAAAATATTGTTTTTCAAAAGCGGAATAGATACTTAATCTTTTACATATCTTTAAAGGGAATAATGGTTCACATAGTTTTAAGCATCAGATATAAATGAGCGTGTATCATGTCCAAATATGTCTGACACAGTAATTTTTGGGAAAACATCCTACATATCATGAAGCCTCCTTCTCAAAAATAACATGTTGGTCGAACAGACATGCTGGTCCAATTTAAAAGTATTGGTGGTCATTCATCTTGAGCCAAGTTCACTCATTCTTCTAATTCTAAGTGGGTACTGCATTGTACGAACTGTTTCGCTGGTGAAAGCTAGATCTGTATTTATATATTTTGCAACTTATACTTCTTTCCGTTGCATCTCCATTCTATGGTCTATCCTTTTGGGATAAACTGATCTTACACTTTCTGAGGCTGTAGGAAGTGCTATACTGCTGATGTTAATGAATCTCCAGGCAAAGCAGAGCAATATCTAAGTTGGTGCTTCTTCTGTTGGTCATTTCAATGTTGTCTCAGTGTCTGGTAGCTGCATCCCTTAGGCTAGCCACTTGGTCTTTGTCCTTCTCCAGTATGCTTTAAGCTTCACTATCCAGAATCTAACAAGGAGGGTGACTGGTATTACAGTTACAAGGGTGAACTGATGTGAAAATTTATTGTTGACTATGGAGTCAGTAGCCAATGGGTAGGGGACGTGAAACTAGAGTTTAATAGGGGTACTCTGAAATGTTCAGCTTAAATAACATATTTTAAAAAAATCTGAAATGGAAATTTGTTAATACTGAATGTTGACCTTCAGTAAGAAAAGATTGGTTATCTTTTTCGTTACTTCTGTGCTATTTGTTTGGTGTCCTGGATTGACAAACTGCTGGAATAATGCCTTAGATATGCTAGATTGCTAAACTGGATTATGCATGCAAATATTTCTGGACTGTGTCTGATCATGGCAGATCAAACAAAATTTACATGGATGGCTTCTTCTCGTTTTGGTTCTGCACGAATAACGCACAAGTGAATTTGTATTTCAGCTGCAAATCATTAATACCTGTTCTTTTGGTTCATATCTGCTTCGCTTTTCTCATATCTATGTAGATGCATATTGTGTCGTTCTGCCAAGCTTATCTAAAAATTAACTTTCTTATGCATTAAAAGAAAGAAAGAGTTGGCGTTTCTCTTTATCCTTTGATGTTGATTATTGGTTTCATTTGAGCTGATCCTTCTATTTTTTATTAGTCATACGAGGCCCGGTTCCTTAAAAATTTGCATTTATGAAGGTGCAAGGAATTTAACTTCGTCAATCACTTTGCAAAATGAAGCGAAAGAACTTGCAACTGCTGACATTGTCTTAACTACATACGATGTACTCAAAGAAGACTTATCACATGATTCTGATAGGCATGAAGGTGACCGTCGCTTTATGCGTTTCCAAAAGAAGTAAGATGCCTTTATCTTTTTCTTCCATTTGACGATGTATATTCTTGTTTTTCTCTTACCTTTTTTTGCTTCACCATTTTTGGTAGCATATTCATGTTATCCTCCCTGTTATGGTAACATTTTTACTTTCATTAGCTAAAGGTTGAAAGTACATTTTCTGTGAGATGTATATCATATCTAGTTTTAATAGCATGAATTACCAGATATTTGTAGCTAAAACTTCTGAGATATTTGTAAACAATTTATGGCAAGGCATCATGTGATTATATGGAACCAGGTCACCTAATAGCAAAATTGAACAGGTGTACAACTTTATTGCACTCAGCATAAGCAAATTATATCATCATCTAGCATGGATCCAACATCAAATAGCTTTATATTCTATTTAAATTTATGTATGATACTTACTCATGGAGAAGTCCCAGCATTGAAGATATAAAGTTATGTTTAAATGAGATATTCTGAAAAATATTAATTGGTTGAAGATTCTGTATAATGCACACAAAATGTATTATGTATTTTCATTTGCTTAGTTATTTTATGTTATGTACTATTTTCATTCCCTTTTTTTATCCTTATTTGTAAGCATATTGTTTTCACTTGAGGTTGTGGCTATCTTTTAGAGTTCAGTTATTTCTTGTCCTCTTACATTTCACTATCAGGTACAGGTCTAGCCACTAGACATTAGGTGGATGAGCAGAAAATCTAACATATATGAAATCCTAAAATAAACAGACACATATGTATGCATGTGCAAATTCGTAGATAGGACTTCTCAGAGCTGAATTGACATCCTAAGTCATAAAAGGCAAATGACACAAAAGGTAATTTGTTTTACATATATAACCCCAAATCATAGGCATTTTTAAATTTATTCCTCACATATGTCATAATTTAAATATTTCATAAATTACTGAAAATTCCGATCCTATCTGATCGTCCCCCACTTGGATAACTATTGCTTTTAGTTTTACAAAGATAAACTACAGTAAAGGAAACTTTTGGATGTTCTTGAGGTATACTTACTTCATGGTGTGGTAGCAGATATTGTTGCCTGAATAACTTTAATGTATTACGCATGCCCAAATACAGGTCATTTGAAGTCTTCTGCATGTCATGGTAGTTTCTGCACAGGAATATATATTTTCTTATGTTTGTTTTAAACTATATCATTGTTATCATAGAAGTAACTTCCTTGTGCATGACACTTTTGCTCAGCTATACCTGGAGGCAAAGCATATGTAGTTATGTGCCCAGTACAAATATATAACTAGATAGCATAATTGGCGGTGTCCTTTAATATGGAAGCTTGTACCGAATAAATGTTTCACATTTAAATTGAGGAGTTTATGAATAAATCACAATTATATGAATCCAAGCCCAAGGCATTATCAGTTTCTCATTGCATTACTATATTAGACTTGAACGCGACCACATATCTCTGAGAACTGTAGGTAGTACAAACTTATCTTAAAAGAGAACTATCTTTTATTATGGTATATTAATTAAAATCCATTGTATGACATACCGTTGAAGACCTGCAGATTGATAATGGGTTTTTTCACATATATTTAGGTATCCTGTTATGCCAACCTTGCTTACAAGAATACACTGGTGGAGGGTATGTCTAGATGAAGCCCAAATGGTGGAGTGCAACACAGCTTCTGTAACAGAGATGGCAATGCGACTTTGTGCTCAACATCGGTGGTGCATCACTGGAACTCCTATTCAGCGAAAGCTTGATGACATATACGGACTGCTACGTTTTTTGAGAGCAAGTCCTTTTGATACCTATAGATGGTGGGTTGAAGTTATCAGAGATCCATATGAGGTTAGTGAATTATTTCTCTTTCAAGTGTTCCTATGTCGGTTGGGGTTTGTGTGCATATGAGAACAAAGAAAAATACATGAGCAGTTGGTATGGAAATTTTCTACACAAGATCCTGAAAAAAGTATTGTGGATCCAGTCAAATGGATGACCTTCACCAATTGTCATGATCCCCATTCTTATCATGCATCTTGAGGGGGAAAAAATTGAAGGGTTGAAGATTATTCAGCCATAATAAATTGTATTTCAAAAATAAAATACAAATAATATTACTTCATTCATATACATGATACACACACTCTTTACTCCTCCCATTCCCATTTGTGCTTGTGCATAAACGTTCACATAAGTTTATCTGCATGCACATATGACTACGTGTGTTCATATAAGCAGAGACGGGCATGAAGGAAAATTTTTGACTGATGCAAATTAATGTCGGGCTTCTATTATAGATCTGAATCTTCCTTTAAAAATTAGAGACCAGTAACGCGTTGCTAACTACTACACCTTAATGGTTTATTGTTCCAATAGGATTTGGTTTTAATTCTTCTCATAATGAATGCTACAGCGGAGAGATTTTGTGGCTATGGAATTTGTGCACAGATTTTTCAAGCAAATCATGTGGCGTTCATCAAAAGTTCATGTGTCAGAAGAGTTGGAATTACCACCACAAGAGGAGTGTTTATCATGGCTCACATTCTCGCCAATAGAAGAACATTTCTACGAGAAGCAACATGAAACATGTGTGACATATGCACATCAAATTATCAGAAGTTGCAAAGATGATATTGACAGAGTAAAAGGTGTGACTCATTTTTAATAGGACAAATTTTAAAATAGACCCTTTTAAATATTTATTTATAATTTTCGACCCAGTCCTAACTTAATTAGCATTTTCGACCTAGTTTCATGAAACTAGGTCGAAATTTGTGGATAAAACTTCACGGGATTGGCAATCCCGTGAAGTTTAAACATAGAAAACTTCACAGGATTGCCAATCCCGTGAAGTTGTAATTAGCAATTTCGACCTAGTTTCATGAAACTAGGTCGAAATTGCTAATTAAGTTAGGACTGGGTCGAAAATTGTAAATAAATGTTTAAAAGGGTCGATTTTAAAATTTTTTCCTTTTTAATATTGTTTTCATTGTAAATATATGACCTCTACAGTTGGTTTGAAGATGATGTTTCGCGACTCAATACAGGTTCTGATACTTCGTGCAGTGGTTTTCTTTCTCATGCTGAGGCGGAAAAGCTTCTTTTCCCACTCTTGAAGCTCCGCCAGGCATGTTGCCATCCTCAAGTTGGGAGTTCTGGTCTTTGTTCCTTGCAACGTTCTCCTTTGACCATGGAGGAGATACTAGATGTGAGATCAATGAGCTAAACCTTACAATTCATCTTTGTTTATTAATTTTAACCTGTAGGTTCAAGATGATAGTTCTGGCCTTTTTTTGTGAGTCTAGGTTCTCATTGGCAAAGCCAAGGTTGAAGGAGAAGAAGCTCTTAGAATAATTGTTGTCGCATTAAATGGCCTAGCTGGGATAGCCATAATTGAGCAAGACAATGATCGAGCTGTGTCACTTTACAAGGAAGCATTGGCTTTGGCTAATGAAAATCGCAATGATTTCCGTCTGGACCCATTGCTGAGTATTCATATTTTTCACAATCTGGCTGAGTTGCTCCCAGTTACCACAGAAATTTTACCTGAATGTTCAATAATAAGAGATCATTCTTCTGAACAAAATGAGAAAAGAAAAACAAGTGATTCTGGCAGGTTTGCTCGATACTATATGAAGAGGCGAAAAGTCAGTGAGGACAACAAGTCAGTTTTAAATGTCAATGGTGAGTCATCCGAACAAGATAAGAACCTGGATGGTGTTACCTTTCATATGTCTACAGTTGGTAAGGATGAGGATCAAACTGTAGAATATGATCACCACCAAGAATTTTCCAGATGCTATAATGATGGCTGCCTTAAGAGGAAATGTGAAGACATTAAACAGAAGTTCTTGTCCTTATTTTCATCAAAGTTGTTCTTGGCTCAGCAAGAGTTTCAAAATTCATATACGCAGGTAATTTTCATGTGGACCGTTATTATTATTATTTTTCCTTCATTGTTCATGCTCAATGAATGCCATAAGCTAACTGTAGAACTAGGAAAGATTTGTAGAAACTAAGCAAAGAAGAACAGAGTTTTTGGTGAGCTTAATTCTAAAAACATGTAAATATTTTCGTGTTATTGAAAAAGTAAAAAATTAAACAGAGGAGGAAAGTTACATTGAGTTCGATAAGATGAATGAAGTAAAGAATTGAGAGAAGGAAAGTCGCTTTTTTTTTAACAGTTGTGAGGATTTACTTTCTCATATATACTTTAAGGTTTTTTTCTTTATAATGTCAGGTTTGCAGTATGTCTGTGGAGTTTAATAATCATAACATGACATGGTGGCTGCACGCCCTTGATGCTATTGAAGAGAGTAAGGACTCTTCTGAAGAGTTACTAAAAAAGATTGATGTAGCTGTCACAAGTGTTGCTGCCAGCTCCAGACCAGTGAAAGTTTCTTCGAGGTTGGTTCTGCTTTCTAGTTCACTTTAGCACACCATATACTTTGTCTTTTCTACTCTTGTTGATGTGGATTAACCTGAATAATTTCGTGCCACTAGTTTTATGAACCATCTATTAAATGTTTTTACATGGCCCTCGTGAGGAGAAATCCTTAAGGTAATAGTTAGTAGGGCAAAGAGGTTTAGAGGTAGAGCTAAAAGAATTTGGTGAGAAGTGTTGCAGCGGGGGGCTTCAGAGACACAAAAGATGTCTATACAAAGCGGATAATAACACAATGCTGATAAACACAGTGAAGACAAAGAGAACAGCACACAAGGATTTAACGTGGTTCGGTCAGTATGACCTACGTCCACGGGCGAGAACAGCAGAGAAATTCACTAATCTCAAAAGAGAAGATTACAAAAGGAGATCACTCTCTCACTTAAATCCCACCAGAGAGTCTTACAAAATAACTCTCTTTTTCACTCCCTCTCTCTCTAAACCTCTCTTTCTCTCTTTTCTTTCTCTGTCTGATGCATCTCTCCTCACATATCAACCTCCCTTTTATAGGCATTTAAAGGTTGGTGGCACAGTGCAATATTTGGTGGAACAGTGTTGGGTAGGTGATTGTTGGTTGGTGGGGTTGAAAAATTCAAAGGCACATGCTTCACAAATCTCCACCTTGACTTTGAATATAAAGATCTTCTCTTCACTCTTGCTGTCTCGCCAGAAGCCCCTTACGGGCTTAACCTCCGCTTTGCTGAACTCCAAGCAATTCGAGGCAATGCTCGAACTTGCGCGAAGGTACGGGCTTCGTCATCATATCTGCTGGATTATCTGCAGTACCAATTTTATCAATCTTGATGACTTTAATTTCTCTAATAAAATGATACCTGACATCTATATGTTTGGTTCTTTCATGATACATCTGATGTTTCGTCAGATGTATAGCACTCTGGCTATCACAAAACACCGTAGTAACACCTTGGTGTAAGCCAAAATCTTTAACCAATCCTCTCAACCAAATGGCTTCTTTCATCATTCATTGCGTATACTCGCTTTGGTAGACAAAGCAACCGTCGACTGTAGAGTCGCCTTCCAACTAATGGCGCTACCTGAAAGAGTGAATACGTAACCTGTCAGAGATCGTCTCTTATCCAAATCGCCCGCATAATCTGAATCAGAATAGCCAAGTATTCTGCAATCTGATTTTGTGTTCCTGCCAAAATATAAATCAATATTAGCAGATCCTCTCAAATATCTAAGTATCCATTTCACAGCCTGCCAATGGACCTTTCCTGGCTTATCCATATATCGACTCACAACACTGACTGCATGTGAAATATCTGGACGGGTGCAGACCATAGCATACATAATGCTTCCAACTGCACTAGCATAAGGAACACAAGACATGTACTTTGCCTCCTCTTCCGTCTGAGGTGATAAATCTGGCGAAAGCGAAAATGAAAACAAGCGGAGTCTTCACAGGCTTGGCATCAAGCATGCCAAATCTTTCCAACACCTTCTTGATATATTTCTCTGCGATAGAAATAAACTTCCTTCTCGTCTATTCTGTGGATCTCCATACCCAAAATCTTCTTATTTGCTCCCAAGTCCTTCATCTCAAACTCAAGTTTAAGTTGAGATTTCAATTTGTTGATTTCGACATATCTTTAGCCGCAATCAACATGCCATCAACATACAAAAGCAAATATACAAAGAACCATCATTGAGCTTTTATGATAAACACAACTATCATATTTACTCCTAGAGTAACCATGCTCAAACATGAAAGTATCAAATCTCAAATACCACTTGTCTCCGGTGTTTCAACCCATAAAGAGATTTCTTCAACCTGCACACATGATCTTCTTTACCTTCGACAACGAGTCCCTCTGGTTGATGTATAAAGATCTGCTCCTCAAGCTCGCCATGTAGAAACGCCGTCTTCACATCAAGTTGCTCAAGTTCTAAATTAAAATGAGCAACCATGGCAAGCAAGACACGAATTGAGGTGTGTTTTATAACTGGAGAGAATACTTCATTGAAGTCCACACCTCGGTTTGATTGTAGCCTTTAGCTACCAAGCGTGCCTTGTATCTTCTGAGAATCGTATCCGAGCTCCTTCTTTCTTCTTGAAGACCCATTTACAATCAATAATTTTCTTTCCTCTAGGTGGCTTCACTAACTCTCATGTTTGGTTTTGTGAAGAGACTCCATCTCTTCGGTCATCATAGCATCCAATCGCTGACCTCACTGTCACTAATAGCCTCCTTGTAGGTAGAAGTCTCCGGAATCTCAATCGATTCGCTATACTCAAAGCGTAAGCAAGCATGTCGCATATCGGTGAGGAGGTTGGATCTGCCTCTTTGTTCTCCGGTGGCAATATTGTCTTGTTGCTCTTGTGGTGTATCGATCCAAGTTGAACCTTCCGCAGATCAACCGGTTCAACATGAGCCTCGCACTCCCTTTGAAGCCGAGCTCTCTAGCTCCACCGCTTGCTAGACTCCTTCTTAGTACCGTGGTATCAATAACAAACTCCTTTCTCGTGAAACATGGATTTCTCATCAAAAGTAACATCCCTACTAATAATAAACTTAGGTGATTTAGGATCAGAACACCACAATCTATATCCCTTCACCCCAGTAGCATATCCTAGAAAGATAGCTTTCTTTGCTCGAGGTTCAAGCTTACCATTATTAACATGAAAATAAACAGAGCAACCAAATACTCTTAAATGAGAGTAATTAGCAGGAGCACCAGACCATACCTCTTCTGGAGTCTTAAAATCAATTATTGTAGGAGATCTGTTTATCAAATAGCAAGCTTTATTGACTGCCTCAGCCCAAAAGTCTTTTGACAAACCGGCATTAGAGAGCATGCACCGAGCTCTCTCTAAAAGTGTTCTGTTCATCCTTTCTGCAACTCCATTTTGCTGTGGTGTATGCCGAACTGTACGATGACGCACGATGCCTTCATTCTTGTAGAACTGGTCAAACTCGTGGAACAAAACTCCATCCCATTGTGGGTTAAAGGCTTCACTTTCTTTCTGTTTGCTTTTCAATCATAACCTTCCATTGCTTGAAGGTTGCAAACACATCACTCTTATGCTTCAAAGGATACACCCAAACTTTTCTGGAATAATCATCAATCAATGTTAGCAGAAAACGAGCTCCACCTTTGATGGAACCCGAGAGGGACCCCAAACATCTGAATGGATATAATCTAAAGTACCCTTGGTTACGTGGACACCGGTACTAAAGGAGACTCTATGGTGTTTGCCGAAAACACAATGCTCACAAAAGTCTAGTTTGCTAGTTTTTTGACCACAAAGTAGACCTTGTTTGCTCAAAACATCTAGTCCTCTCTCACTCATATGCCCTAACCGCATATGCCACAAATGTGTAGTGTCAGAATCTGAATCCTCTGAGGATGACACTGCTGCAGCACCTGTCACTGTACTGCCTTCAAGGATATAGAGGGTATTTACCTTCTTTCCTTTCATTACAATAAGAGAGCCTTTACTAACTCTCAAAACTCCACCTTCAGCCGAAAACTTAAAACCATTGGAGTCAAGGGTGCCTAAAGAAATGAGGTTCTTCTTTAACTCTGGTATATGTCGGACATTACTCAATGTTCTAACAATACCATCATGTGTTTTAATCTTAATTGACCCGATACCAACAGTCTTGCAAGGCATATCATTTCCCAACAAGACATTCCCACCATTAATAGACTGATATGTGACAAACCAATCCTTATGTGGACACATATGGTAGGAACAACCCGAATCAAGAACCCACTCATCTTGTGAATGAGTATTAACACTAGTGAAAGAACATCATGTGAATTAGAAGACTCTTGATTCTGATGTAAGCCGAAGGTTTCACCTCCCAAGACTTTGACTGTGAATTATCCTTTGCTTTGAGCGCTGGACAATTAGGTTTTATATGCCCAAACTTGTGACAGTAATAACATTCAATATTTTTTCTTGGTCTTGATTTTGATCTAGACATGTTTCTAGATTTACCTCTACCACCAATACGACCTCGAGCGAACAAGCCTTCACTTGATCCTCACCTCCTACGATAGCTTTCGCCTTAACTCTTTTGAATGTAAGGTGATTTGACATCCTCTAAAGAAAGTGTATCTCTACCGTATAACATGTTATTAACAAAATTCTCATAGGAAGGAGGTAATGAACATAATAAGATAAGGGTTTGATCTTCTTCATCGATTTTGACATCAATATTCTTTAAATCCATAAGAATAATATTAAGTTCATCTAAGTGGTCTTTTATCCAGATACCTTCCTTCATGCGAAGGGTGAAGAGCGTTGCTTCAAGTAGAGCTTGTTCGTTAGAGATTTCGTCATGTACAAGCTCTCTAACTTGAGCCATAGGCGGGCGGTATCTTCATTGGCAACCTCCATAAGACCTCATCGGCCAAACAGAGTCAGATGGCACTATGCCTTCATCTCCACTCTTCTTTCTCATCATCGAGCATGGATTAGGCAACTTGTCCTTCGGACGGGACTTTGAACAATCCTTGTTGTACTAGGAGAGCCCTCATTTTACTCTTCACAAACTGCTTTTCTCATCGAATTTTTCCACTTTGTATTTTGCGAAGACATCTTGAAGCCTACTAGAACAAGAACTATACTGCATTGAGCGGTAGCGTGGTTATAAACGATCGCGTACTCTTGAATAGTATCGTATCGTGAAACGATCGTCTGCGTGAACAATATCTTAGCTCTGATATCAGTTTGTTGCAGCGGGGGGCTTCAAAGACACAAAAGATGTCTATACAAAGCGGATAATAACACAATGCTGATAAACACAGTGAAGACAAAGAGAACAGCACACAAGGATTTAACGTGGTTCGGTCAGTATGACCTACGTCCACGGGCGAGAACAGCAGAGAAATTCACTAATCTCAAAAGAGAAGATTACAAAAGGAGACCACTCTCTCACTTAAATCCCACCAGAGAGTCTTACAAAATAACTCTCTTTCACTCCCTCTCTCTCTAAACCTCTCTTTCTCTCTTTTCTTTCTCTGTCTGATGCATCTCTCCTCACATATCAACCTCCCTTTTATAGGCATTTAAAGGTTGGTGGCACAGTGCAATATTTGGTGGAACAGTGTTGGGTAGGTATTTGTTGGTTGGTGGGGTTGAAAATTCAAAGGCACATGCTTCACAAATCTCCACCTTGACTTTGAATATAAAGATCTTCTCTTCACTCTTGCTGTCTCGCCAGAAGCCCCTTACGGGCTTAACCTCCGCTTTGCTGAACTCCAAGCAATTCGAGACAATGCTCGAACTTCTTGTGAGTCTGAGCCGTCATCATATCTGCTGGATTATCTGCAGTACCAATTTTATCAATCTTGATGACTTTAATTTCTCTAATAAAATGATACCTGACATCTATATGTTTGGTTCTTTCATGATACATCTGATGTTTCGTCAGATGTATAGCACTCTGGCTATCACAAAACACCGTAGTAACACCTTGGTGTAAGCCAAAATCTTTAACCAATCCTCTCAACCAAATGGCTTCTTTCACTGCTTCTGTTACTGCCATATACTCTGCCTTTGTGGTAGACAAAGCAACCGTCGACTGTAGAGTCGCCTTCCAACTAATGGCGCTACCTGAAAGAGTGAATACGTAACCTGTCAGAGATCGTCTCTTATCCAAATCGCCCGCATAATCTGAATCAGAATAGCCAAGTATTCTGCAATCTGATTTTGTGTTCCTGCCAAAATATAAATCAATATTAGCAGATCCTCTCAAATATCTAAGTATCCATTTCACAGCCTGCCAATGGACCTTTCCTGGCTTATCCATATATCGACTCACAACACTGACTGCATTTGAAATATCTGGACGGGTGCAGACCATAGCATACATAATGCTTCCAACTGCACTAGCATAAGGAACACAAGACATGTACTTTGCCTCCTCTTCCGTCTGAGGTGATAAATCTGCTGAAAGACGAAAATGAGCAGCAAGCGGAGTCTTCACAGGCTTGGCATCAAGCATGCCAAATCTTTCCAACACCTTCTTGATATATTTCTCCTGCGATAGAAATAAACTTCCTTCTCGTCTATTCCTGTGGATCTCCATACCCAAAATCTTCTTCGCTGCTCCCAAGTCCTTCATCTCAAACTCAAGTTTAAGTTGAGATTTCAATTTGTTGATTTCTGACATATTTTTAGCTGCAATCAACATGCCATCAACATACAAAAGCAAATATACAAAAGAACCATCATTGAGCTTTTTATGATAAACACAACTATCATATTTACTCCTAGAGTAACCATGCTCAAACATGAAAGTATCAAATCTCAAATACCACTGTCTCGGAGACTGTTTCAACCCATAAAAGATTTCTTCAACACGCACATGATCTTCTTTACCTTCGACAACGAGTCCCTCTGGTTGATGTATAAAGATCTGCTCCTCAAGCTCGCCATGTAGAAACGCCGTCTTCACATCAAGTTGCTCAAGTTCTAAATTAAAATGAGCAACCATGGCAAGCAAGACACGAATTGAGGTGTGTTTTATAACTGGAGAGAATACTTCATTGAAGTCCACACCCTCGGTTTGATTGTAGCCTTTAGCTACCAAGCGTGCCTTGTATCTTACAGAATCTGTATCTGGAGCTCCTTCTTTCTTCTTGAAGACCCATTTACAATCAATAATTTTCTTTCCTCTAGGTGGCTTCACTAACTCTCATGTTTGGTTCTTGTGAAGAGACTCCATCTCTTCGGTCATCGCAACAGTCCAATCTGCAGCCTCACTGTCACTAATAGCCTCCTTGTAGGTAGAAGTCTCTGGAATCTCAATCGATTCTGCTATACTCAAAGCGTAAGCAAGCATGTCTGCATATCGCTGAGGAGGTTGGATCTGCCTCTTTGTTCTCCCGGTGGCAATATTGTACTGTTGCTCTTGTGGTGTATCAGCATCTGAAGTTGAACCTTCCGCAGTATCAACCGGTTCAACATGAGCGCCCTCAGGCACTCCCTTTGAAGCTGAGCTCTCTAGCTCCACCTGCTTGCTAGACTCCTTCTTAGTACCTGTGGTATCAATAACAAACTCCTTTCTCGGGTGAAACATGGATTTCTCATCAAAAGTAACATCCCTACTAATAATAAACTTAGGTGATTTAGGATCAGAACACCACAATCTATATCCCTTCACCCCAGTAGCATATCCTAGAAAGATAGCTTTCTTTGCTCGAGGTTCAAGCTTACCATTATTAACATGAAAATAAACAGAGCAACCAAATACTCTTAAATGAGAGTAATTAGCAGGAGCACCAGACCATACCTCTTCTGGAGTCTTAAAATCAATTATTGTAGAAGGAGATCTGTTTATCAAATAACAAGCTTTATTGACTGCCTCAGCCCAAAAGTCTTTTGACAAACAGGCATTAGAGAGCATGCAC
Organism: Asparagus setaceus; assembly: GCA_012295165.1. NCBI lineage: Eukaryota > Viridiplantae > Streptophyta > Magnoliopsida > Asparagales > Asparagaceae > Asparagus > Asparagus setaceus. The sequence goes on along the minus strand of CM022702.1, from coordinate 80,374,549 downwards.
CGAGCTCTCTCTAAAAGTGTTCTGTTCATCCTTTCTGCAACTCCATTTTGCTGTGGTGTATGCCGAACTGTACGATGACGCACGATGCCTTCATTCTTGTAGAACTGGTCAAACTCTGTGGAACAAAACTCCATCCCATTGTCGGTTCTGAGGCGCTTCACTTTCTTTCCTGTTTGCTTTTCAATCATAACCTTCCATTGCTTGAAGGTTGCAAACACATCACTCTTATGCTTCAAAGGATACACCCAAACTTTTCTGGAATAATCATCAATCAATGTTAGCAGAAAACGAGCTCCACCTTTTGATGGAACCTGAGAGGGACCCCAAACATCTGAATGGATATAATCTAAAGTACCCTTGGTTCTGTGGACACCGGTACTAAAGGAGACTCTATGGTGTTTGCCGAAAACACAATGCTCACAAAAGTCTAGTTTGCTAGTTTTTTGACCACAAAGTAGACCTTGTTTGCTCAAAACATCTAGTCCTCTCTCACTCATATGCCCTAACCGCATATGCCACAAATGTGTAGTGTCAGAATCTGAATTCTCTGAGGATGACACTGCTGCAGCACCTGTCACTGTACTGCCTTCAAGGATATAGAGGGTATTTACCTTCTTTCCTTTCATTACAATAAGAGAGCTTTTACTAACTCTCAAAACTCCACCTTCAGCCGAAAACTTAAAACCATTGGAGTCAAGGGTGCCTAAAGAAATGAGGTTCTTCTTTAACTCTGGTATATGTCGGACATTACTCAATGTTCTAACAATACCATCATGTATTTTAATCTTAATTGACCCGATACCAATAGTCTTGCAAGGCATATCATTTCCCAACAAGACATTCCCACCATTAATAGACTGATATGTGACAAACCAATCCTTATGTGGACACATATGGTAGGAACAACCCGAATCAAGAACCCACTCATCTTGTGAATGAGTATTAACACTAGCTGAAAGAACATCATGTGAACTAGAAGACTCTTCAGTTACAGTGGCAACTGAAGGTTTCACCTCCCAAGACTTTGACTGTGAATTATCCTTTGCTTTGAGCGCTGGACAATTAGGTTTTATATGCCCAAACTTGTGACAGTAATAACATTCAATATTTTTTCTTGGTCTTGATTTTGATCTAGACATGTTTCTAGATTTACCTCTACCACCAATACCCTTTTCAGGACGACCTCGAGCGAACAAGCCTTCAGCTTGATCCTCACCTCCTACGATAGGCGCTTTCTGCCTTAACTCTTTTGAATGTAAGGCTGATTTGACATCCTCTAAAGAAAGTGTATCTCTACCGTATAACATGCTATTAACAAAATTCTCATAGGAAGGAGGTAATGAACATAATAAGATAAGGGTTTGATCTTCTTCATCGATTTTGACATCAATATTCTTTAAATCCATAAGAATAATATTAAGTTCATCTAAGTGGTCTTTTATCCGCATACCTTCCTTCATGCGAAGGGTGAAGAGGCGTTGCTTCAAGTAGAGCTTGTTCGTTAGAGATTTCGTCATGTACAAGCTCTCTAACTTGAGCCATAGGCCGGCGGCGGTATCTTCATTGGCAACCTCCCGCAAGACCTCATCGGCCAAACAGAGTCAGATGGCACTATGCCTTCATCTCCACTCTTCTTTCTCATCATCGGCATGGATTAGGCAACTTGTCCTTCGGACAGGACTTTGAACAATCCTTGTTGTACTAGGAGAGCCCTCATTTTTACTCTTCACAAACTGAAGCTGTTTCTCTCATCGAATTTTTCCACTTTGTATTTTGCAGAAGACATCTTGAAGCCTACTAGAACAGTAACTATACTCGTGAACGGTAACCGTATTTATGAACAGTACCGTACTCTTGAATAGTATCGTATGCGTGAACAGTACCGTACGCGTGAACAGTATCTTAGCTCTGATACCAGTTTGTTGTAGCGGGGGGCTTCAAAGACACAAAAGATGTCTATACAAAGCGGATAATAACACAATGTTGATAAACACAGTGAAGACAAAGAGAACAGCACACAAGGATTTAACGTGGTTCGGTCAGTATGACCTACGTCCACGGGCGAGAACAGCAGAGAAATTCACTAATCTCAAAAGAGAAGATTACAAAAGGAGACCACTCTCTCACTTAAATCCCACCAGAGAGTCTTACAAAATAACTCTCTTTTTCACTCCCTCTCTCTCTAAACCTCTCTTTCTCTCTTTTCTTTCTCTGTCTGATGCATCTCTCCTCACATATCAACCTCCCTTTTATAGGCATTTAAAGGTTGGTGGCACAGTGCAATATTTGGTGGAACAGTGTTGGGTAGGTGACTGTTGGTTGGTGGGGTTGAAAAATTCAAAGGCACATGCTTCACAAGAAGCAATTAAGAAGGATATGATAACAGTGAACTTAACGGAGGAGATGTCCCAAAACAGATCTAAATGGAAGAATAAGATTCATATCCCAAAAAGTTTGGAATAAAGGCTTTGTTGTTGTTATGGCACTCATGACCTTTTTTGATCAATTCATAAGTCACTAAAATGTTAGAGATTGATTTTAATTTTGTGATTAGCAAGTATTCATCAACTGTTATGAGATAAATATTAACCGAATTTAGTATAAGCTTTAGATTCATAACTAAACCATATTTTTTCCTTGCGATTCAGATCATAGACACCGATAGAGAATAAATAGAGGCTTCCTCATAATTTAAAATAGTTTCATTAGACAAAATTCATGCAAAGTAGGATTTGGTATGTTGAGCTCAAATGGATGGGATATTGATTTTTATTTTTGTTTGTGTTTGGTGTTTACTAGATCCATTAGATATTTTATTTTAAGGATGTGGATATAAATAATTGCCTAAATGTTCTGTTATCTTATTCAGGATACGGAGTGTTATTGGTTTGAAATACACAATCCAGACTGGTTTAGATTCTTTGGAAAATTCCAGGCAAGCAGTAATTAATCGAATTTTGGAAATTGATCAAACAATGGAGAACCCAAATAGTGTTGATATTGAACGTAAGAGATACTGCCCAAACTGCAATAATGGTAATGGTTCTTTATGCATCAACTGTGAACTTGATCAGCTGTTTCAGGTTTGTTTGTGTGTAACTTAATTGACATTTCTAGCATAGCAAATATATTCCGGTTACTAGTTTCTCATTTATTTACCTTTCAGGTATATGAGGCTGGACTGTTCCTTGTGAAAAAAGCAAAAAGTGGTGCCGTTATTGCATCTGAGGATGCAATAGAGATACAAAAGCAGAAAGCTGAATTGAATCGTTTTTCCGTGATAGTGCAATGTCAATGAAAGATAACTGTGTCAATGAGAAAAGCAAACAACGCCATGTCAGAGAAGAAATACAGGTAAGTAGTTATATTTCATCTGATGGATTCCACATTGACTGTTTTCTTGTTTATATGGTTTTCTATATTATCACAGTTCTTTGCCATTTTGTCATGTTTTTGAGAACTTTAATACTTTACATAGCTCACTTTTGTATAGTTAATTGAGAGATTTGGAAAAAGGCGTTGTTTGTTTCATTGTTGTTGTACTCAAACAATTTCACAACATCATCTTCTCTTTGTTTTCTGAAAGTGCTTATGTTGAGGGTTAATTGTCTTACATCTATAGGATTGTTGTGACTGTCACCTGATAACCCTTTTCATATCAACTTTTTATTGTTTTCTGCATAGTGGGTGTGTTGAGATAGACGATGAAAAACCGATTTTATATACATTTTATTTTCGTGTGGTGCTAATCTGCATAGCACTAATATGCTTATTTCTGCAATAATACTTGGATCATGTAGAATTGAGTAATTAGTTGAAGCAATTTGTAGAAATGGTTGTACATTTAATATAGCAACTGGCATAAACCTTGAAAATTTCCACACGGAAGTCTTTTGCATATCTTAAAAAGGATGTCCTGTAATAGTTTGTATTGAGGTTCAGGTGGGTTCTTTCTAGTGGACTTAATTTTAAATGCTTGTATTTAGTAGTTTGATTTTTGATCTATAAGTCAAAATTTCTCCCTAAAGTCCTTAGAATCAAATAACTACTCTGATAGAAGATGTCTTTGATCATGGTGATATTATTTTGTACCTTTATGATTAGTATTACAGCTTGGTCTGATGCAGATTTGGCTTTTAGTTGTACCATTTATCTACCACTTATAACTTTCTAGCGGTGTTACGCAATTCTGTCTCTTGAACTGTTGATTCCTTGTTATTTTAATCCTTTGGTGATTTTTGTTTGTTGCAGGTCTCGAAAAGTCCATCTCCTTTAGAGATAACTCTTGGGGTCATAAAAAGTTTTTCAAAGAAAATATTGGGAAGGCAGGGCGTGGCATCAGCTAGAAAGCACTTGCTTCTTTTTGAGGTACAGTTTGCTTAATTCTCATATGAGATTTCAGCTTGCTGGTATTCTGTTTTAGCTGGGTACTTCTAATATGGAGCCGTACCCGTACCAGACGTGTGGTACCCGTACCATTACCCAACACTTCTTGGACACTCCTTAAATATATGCATATATTTATTCACACCAGTACTCAATTATACAATGCATGTTTAATTTAAAACATTCGTCATACACTTCTTGGATATATATCCTACACTTCACATCCATTTTGGTAACTTGTTGGATAAGGGTCGAGTTCATTTAAGCCTTAAGAATTATGATTTAAAAGGGTCGTTTACATATATAGCTCAGAACTATGATGATAGCCCATGAGTTTCAGCTGTGTTCCCATACCCTACCTTTTGCAAATTTGCCGTGTCCCATACCCATAACCGCACAGGCACCCGTACCCATACCTGCACAACTTAGCTGGTATTAGTCAAAGAATGACACAGTACTTGGAGAGATATTAAGTAATTTGAGATCTTCGTGTCTGTTATAGTATATCTGAAGTGCAACTGCATTTGGACACTAATAGATTGATAATAGTCTATGCATATTAAAAATTAGCTATTTTCATAAAAAATAAAAAGAAAATGGAAGAATAAGATTCATATCCCAAAAGTTTGGAATAAAGGCTTTGTTGTTGTTATGGCACTCATGACCTTTTTGATCAATTCATAAGTCACTAAAATGTTAGAGATTGATTTTAATTTTGTGATTAGCAAGTATTCATCAACTGTTATGAGATAAATATTAACCGAATTTAGTATAAGCTTTAGATTCATAACTAAACCATATTTTTCCTTGCGATTCAGATCATAGACACCGATAGAGAATAAATAGAGGCTTCCTCATAATTTAAAATAGTTTCATTAGACAAAATTCATGCAAAGTAGGATTTGGTATGTTGAGCTCAAATGGATGGGATATTGATTTTTATTTTTGTTTGTGTTTGGTGTTTACTAGATCCATTAGATATTTTATTTTAAGGATGTGGATATAAATAATTGCCTAAATGTTCTGTTATCTTATTCAGGATAATGGAGTGTTATTGGTTTGAAATACACAATCCAGACTGGTTTAGATTCTTTGGAAAATTCCAGGCAAGCAGTAATTAATCGAATTTTGGAAATTGATCAAACAATGGAGAACCCAAATAGTGTTGATATTGAACGTAAGAGATACTGCCCAAACTGCAATAATGGTAATGGTTCTTTATGCATCAACTGTGAACTTGATCAGCTGTTTCAGGTTTGTTTGTGTGTAACTTAATTGACATTTCTAGCATAGCAAATATATTCCGGTTACTAGTTTCTCATTTATTTACCTTTCAGGTATATGAGGCTGGACTGTTCCTTGTGAAAAAAGCAAAAAGTGGTGCCGTTATTGCATCTGAGGATGCAATAGAGATACAAAAGCAGAAAGCTGAATTGAATCGTTTTTTCCGTGATAGTGCAATGTCAATGAAAGATAACTGTGTCAATGAGAAAAGCAAACAACGCCATGTCAGAGAAGAAATACAGGTAAGTAGTTATATTTCATCTGATGGATTCCACATTGACTGTTTTCTTGTTTATATGGTTTTCTATATTATCACAGTTCTTTGCCATTTTTGTCATGTTTTTGAGAACTTTAATACTTTACATAGCTCACTTTTTGTATAGTTAATTGAGAGATTTGGAAAAAAGGCGTTGTTTGTTTCATTGTTGTTGTACTCAAACAATTTCACAACATCATCTTCTCTTTGTTTTCTGAAAGTGCTTATGTTGAGGGTTAATTGTCTTACATCTATAGGATTGTTGTGACTGTCACCTGATAACCCTTTTCATATCAACTTTTTATTGTTTTCTGCATAGTGGGTGTGTTGAGATAGACGATGAAAAACCGATTTTATATACATTTTATTTTCGTGTGGTGCTAATCTGCATAGCACTAATATGCTTATTTCTGCAATAATACTTGGATCATGTAGAATTGAGTAATTAGTTGAAGCAATTTGTAGAAATGGTTGTACATTTAATATAGCAACTGGCATAAACCTTGAAAATTTCCACACGGAAGTCTTTTGCATATCTTAAAAAGGATGTCCTGTAATAGTTTGTATTGAGGTTCAGGTGGGTTCTTTCTAGTGGACTTAATTTTAAATGCTTGTATTTAGTAGTTTGATTTTTGATCTATAAGTCAAAATTTCTCCCTAAAGTCCTTAGAATCAAATAACTACTCTGATAGAAGATGTCTTTGATCATGGTGATATTATTTTGTACCTTTATGATTAGTATTACAGCTTGGTCTGATGCAGATTTGGCTTTTAGTTGTACCATTTATCTACCACTTATAACTTTCTAGCGTGTTACGCAATTCTGTCTCTTGAACTGTTGATTCCTTGTTATTTTAATCCTTTGGTGATTTTTGTTTGTTGCAGGTCTCGAAAAGTCCATCTCCTTTAGAGATAACTCTTGGGGTCATAAAAAGTTTTTCAAAGAAAATATTGGGAAGGCAGGGCGTGGCATCAGCTAGAAAGCACTTGCTTCTTTTGAGGTACAGTTTGCTTAATTCTCATATGAGATTTCAGCTTGCTGGTATTCTGTTTTAGCTGGGTACTTCTAATATGGAGCCGCACTGCACCAGACGTGTGGTACCCGTACCATTACCCAACACTTCTTGGACACTCCTTAAATATATGCATATATTTATTCACACCAGTACTCAATTATACAATGCATGTTTAATTTAAAACATTCGTCATACACTTCTTGGATATATATCCTACACTTCACATCCATTTTGGTAACTTGTTGGATAAGGGTCGAGTTCATTTAAGCCTTAAGAATTATGATTTAAAAGGGTCGCTACATATATAGCTCAGAACTATGATGATAGCCCATGAGTTTCAGCTGTGTTCCCATACCCTACCTTTTGCAAATTTGCCGTGTCCCATACCCATAACCGACAGGCACTGCACTCCATACCTGCACAACTTAGCTGGTATTAGTCAAAGAATGACACAGTACTTGGAGAGATATTAAGTAATTTGAGATCTTCGTGTCTGTTATAGTATATCTGAAGTGCAACTGCATTTGGACACTAATAGATTGATAATAGTCTATGCATATTAAAAATTAGCTATTTTCATAAAAAATAAAAAGAAAAAGGAAGAAAGAAAATGCTCTCATCATGACATTCCAACTTTTAGTAATAACCAGAACAGGGAGTATGACTAGAATAGAAACTTAAAGAAAGGTTCTATAGATGTTACTGACGCTTTAATAGGAATAAGTATCGAACAGATCATAGATCAGTATAACTAATGTAAATAAAGATAGCAAATAACTCCTTTATAAAGTATTTCCTGAATTGTTGAGTCAATTTGTTTCTTAAACAAATACATAATTGGTAACATTTTAAACTAATAATGTAGTGATGAAGGAATATTCTGTAAGAGAATTTCAAACAATAGGTGAAAGTTTCTCAGCCTCAATGAATTTTTACTTCAACTTTTTAGGCTATGCGCAAGGAATATGCTCAGGCAAGGTGCTTGTCGGTTGCACAATCTCAGTTTTTGGGTGCTCATGATGAAATTAGAATGTCTACAACACGAATGCGGCTAAAAGATAAAGACGACGAGCCCAATAGCGCTACAGTGCTTAGCAGAGAAGAACTAATTTCTCACAGCTTGCAATTTTCAAGTGACAAGTTTTCGTCTTTGACCAAATTGGCTTGCATCAAAGGGCAACTTCGTTATTTGAAGGTAAACGCATTATTACCTTCTACACAGGCAGTTGGACTTTTGTTCCTCTCTTAACTGCAAATATAAATGCACATGGATTTATGGATAACCTGCATGAGATACCACAGGGGCATAGTTAGTATAGTTAGAGGGAAACCTTGAAATAATACAATGAGGCAATGCATGAAATGATTTGTCAAAATATAAATGATTTATCAAAATATGTTTACTGACTCAAACTTTTGTTTATGCCTTCATAAATAAATCAACTATTCATCATTATGTCATCAGATTACCAGCTTTTTTGTAATCTTAGTGTGAAACATGAATGCATTCGCATAAAGGCGTGTGTGGATACACTTTTCTGGGCTCTAGTTAACTTTCTTGACATCTTATTCTTATTTCTGTCCCAAGCTAGCAAAAACTGGTGGTAAAATCTTATTGTTGCTTCGTCTTAGCCTGGGCCATGCTATTACAAATCAACCTGCACAATATGTATGATTGTGAGATGTACCAAAGATAGAAATAATATCGTTCCACTTTTTGATTGTTGGGAAGTCAATATATTCAAATAAGTACTGTAAACTTTGGTACTGGTTTCTCTGTCTTGGAGAAGTCAACAAAGTTTTAACTTTTCTACTGTAAGTTTTTGGATGATTTTTGCACAGAATTTAGTGATGCAAAAGGTTGAAGATAGTTAAAGTTAACGAGAGGTCTGTCTTTCCTATTACTTAGTGTGGACGCTTATATTGTAATCAATTCCCCTTTGGAGAACTGTAGTATAATTGAGTGATCAGATTGACTGGCAGTACAAGAATGATCAGCTTGCAGGATTCCTTACTAAGCGTAAAGGCCAAAGAAGTGGCATTATTATGATCTACATTGCATGGCACAGTAAACAAACTCATCCTTCCCAAACACTCCATGATTTACCTCTTCAAATCTTTTTTTTTTCCCTCTCCTTTTTTCTTTGCTCCCCACCCCCAACAAAGAAAACAGTTCCAGGAGTTGAATATGGAACTCTTTGCAACCCATTCTGACTACTTTACCACTGAGCTAGGCTCAGTGGTGTTCCCTCAAATATAATGAAGTCATTTATGTATAGTCTAAAGTAAATTATTTAATAATAGCTCAGTGGTGTTGCCTTAAATATAATGAAGTCAGTTATGTATAGTCTAATGCAAATTATTTAATAATACTTTTGGCTCGTGTTTGGCTTCTGGATGAGAAATCAGTTTAAACAAATTGATAGTAAACTCTTATTTCTCCTTAAACAGAACATTTTCAAGTATTATAGCTGTCACGCCCCAAAATGTACAGTTTATTTTGAGGTACATGACAACGGCAACACGTGTACAAAAAGCACGTGCAAAGCCTGCAGTGCACTTCTATAATACAAATAAGAAATAGAAGTCTCAGAGTAAAAACTACATTATAATCAATATAATCAATACACTGAAATGAGTCAAAAGACTCTTATTATACAACTATACTAGCATGACTATCACTTTAAAAGATCCTTCTCATGTTCTGAAGCTCCAGGGTACAGATAAGGCTATCTAATTTTCATCTGAAAAAGATTAAAAATAATGGGGTGAGTTTACAACTCAGTGAATAGATAACTTATCATTAGCGGATCAGACAAGTTTGAACAATATCAATACTAAATTCAGATAAGCTATTGTCAGAATGATTGAGAAACACATAATAGTTTGAATAAGAGGAATTTCCAATAATAGCATGTGACATTGTCATAAAAGAATTATCACAAAATTTAAGAAACAATACGAATGAATACTAAATGCTTTTAAAAACTGTAATTATCAATCTAAACTCACACTTGCAAAACTTCCTCAGTCGTCACACTAAGGCTACGAAAATTATAGCCCAGTAGCATGGGAATGCGCATCGAATCACTATAGGTCAACCCGGGGACAGAATGTACCTAGCACTACCATAGGTTGCCCGAATGCCACTTCACTTTTGCCAAAAAGGCCACTTTAACATTGGTCGGTACATTCAATACCATATGGTAGGCTTAAACAAATCACTTCATTCCATAGTGGATTTCTGAGGATTTTTTAATACTTAAAAACATATTCCTTTTCATTTCAAATGTCACTTGCAATATTCACTTGTACGAAGAGCAATATAATATGCTTTAACGTTTTTTTTTTGACTTTCTCATAAAATTTTCATGAAATTATAATATTCATGATTTATACCAATTAAATTGTCAGATAAAATGTCATACGAAGAGTAGCTCGTCAAATAAAATGTCATATGAACAGTAAATCGATATGCTGAATGAACAGTAACTCGTGAACAGTAAATTTGAAATAGCATGTTTCAATAATCTCATGTACTGAATAATTTTTTTATCTTGTATAAGATAAATAATTATCACTATTCATAATTGTTAACAATTGCTAATTTGAACAAAATAACATGTCTGATCCATAATTTCTCTACAAAAATAAAATTAGCATAAAAATATGCAATAGATCAAAATAACTAATGATAAGAAATCTACCCACCTCAAGAGATTTGACAATTCTTGGAGAACCGTATTCGAACTATCTTACTCCTCACTTGAACCTATAATCATAAAATTTTGTATAAATAAAAATTATTATTATTATTATTATTTAACGTAACTTGGGTTTAACAAGAATTTTTCTAGTTAATGGGTCAAAACAAAAAAACTTTCCATAAATTATCCAAACTAATTGCTAACAAAGTTGGAGTCTCTTGGGTCTGGTTGCAATTAACAGAGTAATAGGGTTTACATGAATATTTTCACTACCTTTTATCTTTTAGACCTAGATACAAACTGATAAACTTTTAGGGGTCCCAAAGAAATTTGGTTATTTTATTTTATTTCCTCTTTCTCTCTCCTCAATCCCTTCTTCTTCCGTTCCTCTTCTTCTTCTTCTTTTTTCCTTCGGTTCTTCTTTCAGCCGAGCTTGCTGATCCTCTATGATTGACCCCTTGGAGGTGGGGCTTGCCGGCGATTGAGGTCAACGACAAGATCCCCGCCGGCGATGGTAATGTATGTTTTTTTTTTATTTAAAGCATCCATAAATCGGATTATCACTATCTAAGAAAAACTGTAGAAAATTACCTTGCTTGAAGAACAGAGCTCTCCTTTCCTTCTTCTTTCTTCTTTGGTGATTTTTTTTTTCTTTTTTTTTTTTTAGTTTTGTGTGATTTCATGAGAGGAGAGCTCTCCTTTCCTTCTTCTTTCTTCTTTGGTGATTTTTTTTTTCTTTTTTTTTTAGTTTTGTGTGATTTCATGAGAGGAGAGGGGGGTTTATATAGGGCTAAATGGTTGGTGAAATTAGGCAAATGAGGAGAAAATCGAGGGAGTTAAGCAGATTGGAAGAAAAATGGGGAAAATTAAGCGAATCGGTGAAAAACGGGTATTACAATAGCTCTGTGATTTTTTTCTTTTTTTTTAGTTTTGTGTGATTTCATGAGGAGAGCTCTCCTTTCCTTCTTCTTTCTTCTTTGGTGATTTTTTTCTTTTTTTTTAGTTTTGTGTGATTTCATGAGAGGAGAGGGGGGTTTATATAGGGCTAAATGGTTGGTGAAATTAGGCAAATGAGGAGAAAATCGAGGGGAGTTAAGCAGGATTGGAAGAAAAATGGGGGAAAATTAAGCAGAATCGGTGAAAAAAACGTGGGTATTACAATAGCTCTGTGATTTTTTTAGTTTCCTTTATCGTTTATGATTGGTGTCTCCTGATTTTTCTTTTTTCTTATTCTTCATCACATCTATGAGGCTTTGATCTTTCTTTTGGTTTTTTTTAACACGTAAACATGCTACTTTTCAGTTACAAAACTAACCACCTTTGAGCGTGTCCTCTTTCTGTAGAATAAGCAGATGTTTATTGTTAACTTGTAGTTTAAAATATTATTGCAGGGTCTGGTTGTATCAAATCATAAAGTACAGAACAAACAGCCTCATTCATCATCCAAACTTCAAGATCCAGTCGACTTATCAAATTCTTCTACCGTAATGAAGGAAATTGATATTTCCAGTAGTGATGAAGTTTCTTGTCCTGTATGTCATGAAAAACTTTGCAACCCAAAAATGGTGTTTCCATGTGGACACGTACTTTGCTGCAAATGTAAGTATTATCTCCTCGTGCAACGTTTTTGAAGAAATGTCATTTGTTAATGCTTCCATTATTATTTTAGAATGTTAGAAAACAATCCTATATACCTTCAGTATATCCATTGCATGTTGGAGACAATTTTGTATACCTTATCCTTTAAGAAATTTTCCATTGAGAAAGTCTTGCACAACTATAAATGTGGGGTCTTTACATAATAGTTTTTTCTAGATGGGTGATTCTTAGATAATTATTCATAAAAGAACACAATTTTCTATAATTATAAACTTTTTACTAAGCATTTTTTATGATTTTCATATTAGATTTTGAGCATCTAAAATATTTAAATCTAACACTTATGAACCATATGCTTCTTCATTAAGAAGAAGTCCCTCTTGATCCTCCCACCTCAAGTCAATGACCCATGCACCTTCATTATTAAGGTCTGGTTCTAAATAAATGAATTCTTGTTACCTGCATTCCGAGATGACTTCAGAAACATCACTGAATATTGTATTGTGTTATGCATGAGATAGGAGACTTAGTATCAGAATTTATTTGAAGAGTTAAATTTGTGTGTGCGCGCGTGCATACATGCGTGCGTACGTGTAAACACATATGTACACATACATATCCACAATGGAGTATGTGTTGTATTTCATTGATAAATTTAGTTGAAGAGTAAAATTTATTTGAAGACTTAAATTTATGTATGTATGTATTTATTATACTTCATTGTTATACCCACAATGGAGTTGTATCCTGAACTTTACAGATCTGCCGTATCCGTACCTGTGCCCTGTAGCCGTAACCGTAACACGTCGTTTGGTTTGAGGAATGGGTAAGAAGGGAATGCTCATTCCCACTTCTCATTCATGCGTACCAAGCACAACATTTTTGGAAACTAAAATGCCCACTCCTACTTCTCATTCATTCCCACATTTTGTCAGAATGGGCATTCCCAATAAGTTGGTAAGGAATGGGCATTCCCACTAATACATACCAAATATGTCATGATTGCTTATTATTATCCATACCAAAAATAAAAAAATTGTCATTCCCGCTTCATTTCTCACCCGAACATGAGAATGGAAAATAACATTCCGTCCCCACACTTATTCCATTCCATTCGTTACTTCATTCCATTCTCACTTGATCCGATTCCTGCGTACCAAACAGGCCATAAGTGTTCAGCCTTGTTTTTAATGTCATCTTCTCTGTCAAGTAACCTTTGAAGTTTATCTGTGTGTGTGTGTGTTTGTGTCTATATCTATATATATCAGCTTGTGAATGTTTTATTGATGTCCCTTTGCTTATACATCTTGTAGGCTGTCTTCAAATGACAGAGAAGGCAAATGTTCAGTTTGGGAAGTGTCAACTGAAGTGGATAATGTGCCCCACATGTCGTCAACGGACAGATACAGAACACATCGCATATGTAGATGAGAAAAAGGATAAAGGTGAAAATCTACCATCATTGGATGCTTTTCAAGTAGAAGACCTTTCAGAAAATTCCATCAAAATAAATGGTTCATATGGGACAAAGGTTTGTTTTCTTTTCTGTTGTACAATGGTTGTTTTTCAACTTATATAATGTACATAATAAGTTTTGAATTTGTATCAACCAACTATTATTTCACCAGTAGAATCGTTAAAGTGCCGAAGACCAACTTGATGAGGTTGGATCCTTGCACGTGTATAAATCTAGTATTAAAGTTTGGTTTGGACGTATCAACCAACAGCCAATATAACGTTTTAAGATGTGCATTCTAAGTTATTAGATTCTTTTTCTCAGTCTCAATAGTCCACTAAATATAGCCCATAATAAATCTCATTATATATGGGTCCTTGACCAGTTTCATCACATAATTCCAAGGTTTTAGTTTTAGGGTTGTTTAAATGGTATCACACTTTTATACTGAGAATCGTTGTCTTTTTGGAGCAAACTGATCCAGAATAAAAAAATTTCAGATTGTATTGTTCCATCCAATTTTTCTCTGTTGACATGGTCATGTACTATAACTTCAAATTAAACGCTAAAAGTGATTATAGGAAGAGCATTTTGGTTATCAATTTGCCCTAACATTATTTGTAAGTCAGCTTCAGGTTAACTACCCAAAATTGACTGGCAAGCTTCTTCTTAACATAGGCTCTCATTTTAGTGCTCACATTTTTACAAATTTTCCCTTGTTTGAAGCTGAACGGTTTCAATATGACCTACTTCTCATTATGTTTTCTTCGGCATTCATGCTACACAATGGAGCTAGAAAATAGGATCGAGTTTATTTCTTGTGTTTTATTGAAGCTAATATAAACTTGCAACTTTTCAGTAAGTCACCTATAGATTGGTCTTCACACGAACTTATGATTTGACTTTTCATTATTTGAAGGCTATAAAAATCTTTTGCTGTCATTTGAGGTTGCATGTACAACCTCAACCAGAAGTCTGTCTACTTTGTGATCATGTCTGCTGAAGTATGACTAAATGATTGATTACTTACCATTTTACCATGTGTCGCTATGTCAAGATTGAAGCAGTTGTAAGGAGAATTTTGTGGATAACCTCAACTAACCTAGAAGCAAAAGTTCTCGTCTTCTCCAGCTGGAATGATGTTCTTAATGTGTTGTCACATGCATTGGATGCTAACAGTATCACATACGTCCGGATGAAGGGAGGAAGGTATGCATGTTATGTTGTGCATTGTTGCATCCTTATCCTTACTTTGTTTCTGATCTTGGAGAATGCAAGGACTGATTTGTCAACAAATGATCTCATCCTCATTCTTTATGTGTTCTTTTAAGCATGAACAATAAACCCATTGCATCCTTCATGTTTGGTCTAGTTTCTTCTTGTTATTTTTCGGTTATCCTGAGGCGATCTAGAAAGACCTAGAGATCCTCAGATCCTTCTGTTGTTAAGATCTTTGAATTTTTTTGAACTATTTCCTGAAACTACCCAACCAAGGTTATTTTAATATTTGACCTTTTAATTTACTGACCTCTAGCCTCACTCCTACATATTCGGTGCTAGTTGCATTGTTGCTTTTGCTACAAATGAAAGGAGCTTTTACCATGTCTTCACTCTAACATCAATGTGTCTGCTTTTCTTTCTTTTTCTTTTTTTTTTCCTTTTAAAAAACTCTACCAACAGTAATGCTAGGTGAAGATCATATCCATACTAAAGAGCAAACAAATTTCCTGCAGAAAATCACAAGATGCAATTACTAAATTTAAAGGACTGAAAAATAGCATTGCTCAAGGTGACAACTCAGAAGAGAAATTATCAAGATCAAAACCAATCAGAGTCCTTTTGATGCTAATACAACATGGAGCTAATGGTCTGAACATCTTGGAAGCACAACATGTAATTCTTGTGGAGCCTCTATTGAATCCAGCTGCTGAAGCACAGGCAATCAGTAGAGTACACCGAGTTGGGCAAGAGAAACAGACATTTGTTCATCGCTTCTTGGTAAGTGTGCTCCTCCTTATTAGGGTTATCATCTTGAATATAGGGTGACAATATGAAAGCCACATTTAATACAGAAACCACCTTTAAATTGGTTTCCGTAGCAATCAACCTACTTCACCTATTTTCTGGTAAAATTTTGATTGAATTCCCCAGGATGCCCTTAAAATCAGTAAAGTGTGTAAACTATGGTTTAGATTTGGTTAAAAGACATGTCATGTGCCTGATACATGTGTTTCATAGGGCATTTGGGGATTTCAGCAAACATTTCATCGAAAAATAGGTCTACGTGGTTGGTTAAACTTCACGGAAATCATTTCCGTGAAGTTTACATGGTTGGTTAAACTTCACGGAAATCATTTCCGTGAAGTTTACATGGTTGGTTAAACTTCACGGAAATCATTTCCGTGAAGTTTACATGGTTGGTTAAACTTCACGGAAATCATTTCCGTGAAGTTTACATGGTTGGTTAAACTTCACGGAAATCATTTCCGTGAAGTTTACATGGTTGGTTAAACTTCACGGAAATCATTTCCGTGAAGTTTACATGGTTGGTTAAACTTCACGGAAATCATTTCCGTGAAGTTTACATGGTTGGTTAAACTTCACGGAAATCATTTCCGTGAAGTTTACATGGTTGGTTAAACTTCACGGAAATCATTTCCGTGAAGTTTACATGGTTGGTTAAACTTCACGGAAATCATTTCCGTGAAGTTTACATGGTTGGTTAAACTTCACGGAAATCATTTCCGTGAAGTTTACATGGTTGGTTAAACTTCACGGAATTCATTTCCGTGAAGTTTACATGGTTGGTTAAACTTCACGGAAATCATTTCCGTGAAGTTTACATGGTTGGTTAAACTTCACGGAAATCATTTCCGTGAAGTTTACATGGTTGGTTAAACTTCACGGAAATCATTTCCGTGAAGTTTACATGGTTGGTTAAACTTCACGGAAATCATTTCCGTGAAGTTTACATGGTTGGTTAAACTTCACGGAAATCATTTCCGTGAAGTTTACATGGTTGGTTAAACTTCACGGAAATCATTTCCGTGAAGTTTACATGGTTGGTTAAACTTCACGGAAATCATTTCCGTGAAGTTTACATGGTTGGTTAAACTTCACGGAAATCATTTCCGTGAAGTTTACATGGTTGGTTAAACTTCACGGAAATCATTTCCGTGAAGTTTACATGGTTGGTTAAACTTCACGGAAATCATTTCCGTGAAGTTTACATGGTTGGTTAAACTTCACGGAAATCATTTCCGTGAAGTTTACATGGTTGGTTAAACTTCACGGAAATCATTTCCGTGAAGTTTACATGGTTGGTTAAACTTCACGGAAATCATTTCCGTGAAGTTTACATGGTTGGTTAAACTTCACGGAAATCATTTCCGTGAAGTTTACATGGTTGGTTAAACTTCACGGAAATCATTTCCGTGAAGTTTACATGGTTGGTTAAACTTCACGGAATTCATTTCCGTGAAGTTTACATGGTTGGTTAAACTTCACGGAAATCATTTCCGTGAAGTTTACATGGTTGGTTAAACTTCACGGAATTCATTTCCGTGAAGTTTACATGGTTGGTTAAACTTCACGGAAATCATTTCCGTGAAGTTTACATGGTTGGTTAAACTTCACGGAAATCATTTCCGTGAAGTTTACATGGTTGGTTAAACTTCACGGAAATCATTTCCGTGAAGTTTACATGGTTGGTTAAACTTCACGGAAATCATTTCCGTGAAGTTTACATGGTTGGTTAAACTTCACGGAAATCATTTCCGTGAAGTTTACATGGTTGGTTAAACTTCACGGAAATCATTTCCGTGAAGTTTACATGGTTGGTTAAACTTCACGGAATTCATTTCCGTGAAGTTTACATGGTTGGTTAAACTTCACGGAAATCATTTCCGTGAAGTTTACATGGTTGGTTAAACTTCACGGAAATCATTTCCGTGAAGTTTACATGGTTGGTTAAACTTCACGGAAATGATTTCCGTGAAGATTTACGCCGACAACTTCACGGAAATCATTTCCGTGAAGTTTACATGGTTGGTTAAACTTCACGGAAATCATTTCCGTGAAGTTTACATGGTTGGTTAAACTTCACGGAAATCATTTCCGTGAAGATTTACGCCGACAACTTCACGGAATTCATTTCCGTGAAGATGCAGCCGTACAAAACATGCACAAACAAGGTCAACTCCGCCAAATACAACACTTGTTGTATATAATGAACTTTCCGCCATTCACGACAATATACACGGAATTGAACCATGAACATCAAATTTATCGCACATAAACCGATTTATAACATTAAACATGAAAATGACAAATACAAGGCACGCTCCACCAAATTCAAACTCGTATATAACAAACTTTCAAAGATTATTCACGACAATATACACGAGAATTGAACCATAAACATTAAATTTATCACGATAATCAATTATAACATTATACTGAAAAATTCAACCATAAATGATAATAATACACACGAAAGTCACATATATAAACAATAATCGATCCACACAAACAGTTTCAAATATAGGAAACCAATCAAGCCTTATAAAGTTTCGAATCACAATATAAATCACATACGACCTAAAAGTCCTCCCTCCTTCCTCTTCCCCTCTTACCCCTTCCCCTTCCCCTTCCCCTTCCCCGTCCGCCCCGATGTTCATGCTCATGAGCCTCGATGATCCGAGTATTTGGTCGTGTATGAAAGTACCGGCTCCATCACCATCATGCCCCGCCATACGAAGTGCCGGCCCATCTTCACCCGCCGCCCCACGCCTTCACGCTGATACGAGACCAAAAGGCGGACTGCCTCACGCCCTTCAAACCTATCGATTTGAGTCTTATGGAACACGCTTGCTATTCTCATTCGATTTTTGAAGACCCTAACGATATTGGATCCCTAATCTCAAAGAATATGCTCGATATATCGCCTCAATCCCATCCATTGCATGGACTCGTAATTTAGCACATTCAAAATATGTACGCAGCCTAAGTAATAATATTAATACAAAAAGAATTGATATTTTAATTGAATTAAAAACTTACATAATCCCTCTCGATCATGGTACTAGGGATATAATTCGCATTTGGCTGGAAGCGATGAGGTCGAGGGTTGTGGGTCGGCCCTATCCATCTGCAGTGATATTCCAATACCAACGATATACGCTGTGTGATCACCGATGGAATTCTCGACCCTCTATGAAATTCAACCTATCATCCCACCTCTCAGATGTATGCCGCACGAGAGATGGCCCAATCCAGATGATGCGATGTTCGCCGCCGATCGCGAACGATTCGCCAACGGATCCGCACATGCCGAAAAGAGAAAATTGGCGCAAAGACACGATCCGGGACGCATCTCCACAATCTCCCAACAAATCAACGGGACTCTAGCTCTCCACAAATTAGCGCTAGCTCTACAACTAGGTGCTAGGGTATAGATATCGAAATCCGGCGGAGAATAAGGCGTCCACTTGAACTGAAATTTAAAAAAACTTGTATCAGCATCTTCGTAAAAATTAAAATATAAATAATAAGTTAAGTTTTATATTTACCTGTTCGTGCTGGAGGCCATCAAGCTCATTTCTGTAAAACTCAATATGTCGGGTCGCAGTGCTGTATTGTGAGTGCCTGTGCCTCACATTATATCTTTTTGCCATAAAGAATATATGAGATCAATATGAATAAAATTAATTGATAATTAAAATTTTAAATTCATGCAAAATTATACCTGCATCCCAAAGGATAACGACTCGTAGATCGACATGCATCCAAGAGTAGGTCGTCCAATATGGATGTGTTCCCACCACCAAACCTGTAACAACATCATGCATCCCTTGAAATCTTTATTCTCCGACAAGGAGACCCTACATAGCTCCCTATAAAGGTATGCCAATACCGCACTGCCCCACGATAGAGTACCGCGATAACTCAAAATTCTCCAAGAGTGTCACCATCGTGCATGTACACGGACTTGCTCGCATCCGAAATAACATACAACCAATTGTGTGCAATATATAAGCACGAGCATAATATCAACAACCTCCACCGCGGCCGCCGTATATCTCCCCAAACGCGGGTAATGGCCACGATAGCTTTATGGCACCACTCCTCAATCCAGAACCTCGCCTAGAAGCCTCTCACATACTTCGTCCAATTATGGGCATCGGTGTCAGAATGCCAGGCCATCAATCCGAGCCCAAGTATGATGGCTACATCCTGAAGTGTAATGGTACACTCTCCTATATGCATATGGAAGGTGTTAGTCTCTGGCCTCCACCTCTCAATCAGAGCACGGATAAGGGCCCAATCAAGCCAAATATATCGCACCGATGAACACTCTGCAAAACCTGCCTGCTCTATCAACTGTGAAACTCGAGGATCCTCAATCTGCCAGCTGGAATGACTAGCTGAATGGTCCACTATATTGATATCTTCTACAGCCTGCACATTAATTAAATTCTTTTAGAATACAAAAAACTATATCATGTGTAAAAATAATAAATATATACGTAAACATTTTACCTCTCCTAACCCAATCTTGTGGGAACGATGCTCCGTCTGAAGGTATAATACATCTGGTTGGATCGGTCCAGGATCCATAATATGTCTCTGCATAGAAATCTCATTCAATATTAAAAATCATGTTTCATCAAGGCTACAAATAAAGGCAATAAAAACATTATGTCTTTAAAGTAACATGTTGATGCTAATCAGATTCAAAACTATATCACAATAAGTTGACTTGGATAGTCCTTAATACGTGCACATTTTCTTAATACGTGCATAGAAAATAAAGTGTTATATATTACAAAAGCCAGATTCAAACATTTCATACATTCAAGCCCAAATAATCAACGCCAATCCTAGTTGGACAACTATTTTATTGTGTCCCGTTGATCGCACCTACTACACTTATTTTTCCGCCGACTCTTCTCGCCCTTCGTCCATAGTATTTCTAATCCGTGACGGAACGAGGTCGCCTACCGATCTCTTATACACGTGAGGTAATATCCGCGCCCGCCTTGTGTCCAAGATCGACTATCGCATGGTGGATGAAAGCACTCCTTGTATGTTTGTTGGTAGTTATAAGTTAAATACCAATTTGCAGCTAATATATAGTGTGAACATCTCGCACCCCTTGTACATCCAACAAGCCGCTATAACATGAGAACAAGGAAGCCATTGTAATTGTGGTACGCTGCAAGTGCATGTACAAGTCCGATCCACTAGTATATTGACTTTGTAAGAGCGATTTTCTATGTGATGATCCTTCAATGACCTCCCATTCATTAAAACTGAATCGCCTAGCCTCATATGAACGAGCTTGCTTACTCCGATTCGCCAATATTCCTTCAACTTTTGGCGTCAATTCCGTTTGAATATTTGCTGCCAATGTGCGTCGTCTGAGGAAGAATCTATTAAGTCTGTAAAATGTTTTTGCAACTAATGATTGTATTGGCATACCGCGTGCTCCCCTAAGCACACCATTGAAACTCTCAGAAGCGTTAGTGGTCATCATACAAAAACGTTTGCCGTCGTCTTCACATAACGCCCACCTATTGACATTGTTCGGGCCCAAACTAGTCTCGATCCAATCATGTGCGCTTTGTGAAATATTTTAATCTTCTCTCGTAGTTGATCATAAATTAATTTCTCCGTTGCACATCCAGCTTGCCAAAGAAGATCTTGGAGATGCCCTTGCCCATGCTTCCTCTTGAAGTTGTCCCTAATATGTCGTAGGCAATAGCGGTGCACATGCGGTGACGGAAAATGTCGTTGTAGTGCTATTGGAATTCCTTTCATCCTATCAGAGATGAATGTAATCGGCCGCATTCCCACACTAGGAATATGATATCTAACGATGCAAAACCATGTCCAATTTTCTATATTTTCCACATCAACCATCGCAAATGCCAAAGGAAATAAACCACCATCCGTGATCAACTCCGCTGCAACGAGCAAAACGCCTTTATATTTACCATACAAGTGGGTACCGTCGATGCTAAGAAGAGGACGACAATATTTGAATCCATCAATGGAAGGCCCAAATGCCCAAAATACACCCGTGAATCGTCTATCTCGCCAACCGGATCCGATGATACTGCATTAATCGCCCCCGGATTTTCTTTTTAAGTGCTTCAAGATAATGTGGTAAGATCTCATATGATTTGTCCCAATCTCCGAAAATTTTTATCATCGCCTTCCTCCGAAAGCATTCCAACATTTCTTGTAGGATACGCCACATGCGGTCTCTTTGTATACTAGAAGACAAATATCCTTTGGTCTTAGATCGAGATCCTCTCTTAGTGTGCATAATCAATCGATATATGAAAGAAGCGGACGCTGTCTATGATTCATCTCAAATCGAGGATTGCTACATGTGTGCCGCCCATTGTAGTGTGTTATTTTAAATTGCCTGCCTACTCTTACCCCCAAGCGGGAATTAAGCTTCCAAGGACAGTTTGTATTTCCATCGTGGTGACCACCATTGTCTTCCTCCACACCATCTTTGCGGTAAAACACACTACGTTATAGCTTGTTGCATTACTTTTGTCCGCCTAAACTTGACACTATTTCTTATGGCCCACAAACGGCGCATGAATCAATTTCTCCTTGCTTTCAAATAGATCGCTTTTTGAATGAGAAGTCCTCGCCTTGGGTATCATCATTTAAACTAGTGCCAATAGGAATATTTTCCATTGTGGAATCATCAATCCATCCATCACCATGAAGTTCATCGGTGGCGGATCTTCTAATACGATATACTCATTATTAGAATAACATCGGTCAATCAATTGATTTTCCCTTCAACCGATCATTCAAACACATCATACTATTAATTTGTAAGCCATCCTCTACGCCATCATCCTCGATTCAACGCTTGCATTTTCATCTTCTATCGTTACTCCCGTGGAATGCCTTATATCTTGATGAGGAGCGTTATCATCGAATGCACTCGGTTCCCACAAATGAAGGACCATCCAAGTGTTGTGACTGTGTCCATCCCATATCATGTTGGAGACAAAACCGTGGAGTCAACATCGATCTTCCAACATGCAGAGTATACTCTATTGTGATCAACCGCTTGCCCAAATTCGTTGATGTTTTTCAATAAATAATTCCACCAACGCTTCTCCTCATTTAATATTCCAATGAGACCCATATCGTAGTCACTTGAAATTTGAATACCGCTTGTTCTGCTTTTCCTCAGAACGGGATAATTACAAATCACATTTAGATGATACTCACGGAATTGGTTAATGTAAGTTTATGTAAGTCATTAACCAATTCATCGAAAGTACATGATTTGGATATAAACAACGGTTTCGTGACACCTCCTTCAGATATAGGCATATTATTCTCTAGATATTTAATCTTCCCATCATACTAACAAAGAATTATGATTCGATCGCTCATTGTTACCCCTAAATAGTAAAAATTTCAATATTAATATTACTAACAATTAAATGTTAAAAATTCTAAATTCGACAATTAAAAGTTATTATGATGAAATAAATCTCAATATCAATATTATTTACAATTAAATTTCAAAGTTATTCCAAAATCAACAATTAAAAGTTATTATGATGAAATAAATCTCATTATCAATATTATTTACAATTAAATTTCAAAGTTATTCCAAAATCTAAAATTAAACAAGTTATTATAATGAAATAAATCTCAATATCAATATTATTCACAAGTAAATTTCAAAAATTATTCCAAAATCTAAATTTAAACAAGATTTTATGATTAAATAGTGAAAAATATAAAAAAATTTAGGAGAACTAGGGTTAGGGTTTGGGTTTGGGCGAAAGACGAGAGAACGCGAGAGAGAGAGAGAGAGAGAGGTTCACGGAGTTATGGGGAGAGAGAGAGAGAGAGAGAGAGAGAGAGGTTCACGGAGTTATGGGGAGAGAGAGAGAGAGGTTCACGGAGTTATGGGGAGAGAGAGAGAGGGTTAGGGTTTGGGTTTGGGCGAAAGACGAGAGAACGCGAGAGAGAGAGAGAGAGAGAGAGAGAGAGAGAGAGAGAGGTTCACGGAGTTATGGGGAGAGAGAGAGAGAGAGGTTCACGTGAGTTATGGGGAGAGAGAGA
This sequence comes from Asparagus setaceus, assembly GCA_012295165.1. Lineage (NCBI taxonomy): Eukaryota > Viridiplantae > Streptophyta > Magnoliopsida > Asparagales > Asparagaceae > Asparagus > Asparagus setaceus. The sequence goes on along the minus strand of CM022702.1, from coordinate 80,350,729 downwards.
GAGAAGGGAACGCGTGAGAGAGAGAGTGGGTGAACTGCGGCGATGACTTCACGGAAATGAATTCTCGCGGAAGATTTCATCACAGAATCTTCACGGAAATGAATTCCCGTGAAGATTTCATCACAGAATCTTCACGGAAATGAATTCCCGTGAAGATTTCATCGCCAGAATCTTCACGGAAATCATTTCCGTGAAGTTTAACACCATAAACTTCACGGAAATGATTTCCGTGAAGTTTGACAATATTTTGCCATTCACGGGCCAAACCGGGTCAAATTGGCAATTAAGTTGGGATAGGGTCGATTTTTGAAAATAAAAGTTGAAAGTGGGCTAAAGTGAAAATTTGTCCTTGAACAAATTGGTTGTGTTACTCTGAACCAGTTGGTTTTTAACAATAATGATGAAATGCAAAATAGAATGAAAATTGTACATTATAGGAGTTCAACGCCTTGGAATGAAAAACTTCTAATATCCTTTCAACCCTCTGTTCTTCGCTCCCTTGGGACGATTGAGTTAATTAATCCTTTGACATCTTTTGTTTGTTTTGTGTTACTATCTCTTTCTGATGTTTAATTAATGCTACCATCTTTTTAAATTGAGAAGTGAGGTTTCTAAGTTTATCTCCCCATTTTTCTAACATTCTTTCCTCTGTTACTAATAGATCAAGTACTGTGGGTTACATTATTATTACTATACTTACTAAAGTTATTGGGAGTTGTACTGTAGCAAAAGTCTTATCAAGCTACAGTAACCCCAATAACTTTAGTTAGTTTTTTAATCATTGGTTAAATGAAAGATTAATTAGTTAAATGAAAGAACTAGCTTTAGTAGTACTGTAGCTACTGTGGAATGAATAGTAACTTTTCTATTAATTGTATATTAACCCCTCACATATCAAGAATTGTTGCTTAGTCCTTCACATTCTCAATAATTGCATATCACCCTTCAAATCTCAACAATTCTTTATTAGTCCCTCAAATTCCAAGGTCACTCTAATTTGGTACCTCAATGACGAAAATCCTCTCATCTAATATTTTTTAAAGGGTTATTTGTAATTTAGCATTTTAGAGGGTATTTTTACATAGCGTTGTTTAGATGTTGGTCCCTCAAATCTTTAATAATTTCACATTAGTATCTCAATCTAAATAATTGCTCATTACTCCATCAAATCCGTGTCTTATTGCAATTTTACCCCTCAATGTCCAAAATATCATCATCTAATATTTTAAATAGTTGTTTGGAATTTGGCACTCTAAAGTTTATAATGTTTTAAAAGATTGATATACACAAGTTTATTTAACACTATGATACCCCAAACATTACGCTTTTTTAACTTTGATACCAAACCTTTTCTAACATTTTGCTACCCTAACGCTTATACATTTTTAACTTTCATACCTTAAAGATCCTAATTTTTTAGTTTGGTAACCCCAATGTTTTAACATTTTTAACTCTAATACCCTAAAGTTTAATAAAAGTTTAAGAAAAAGTTAATGTATCAAAGTGTCAAAAACAAATGTGTTAAGAAAAACTTTGAGGTATCAAAATTAAAAGGTGTGAACTTTAGGATATCTAATTGCCAAAAATATTTAATATTATAGTTAAAATGTGTGAACTTTAGATTACCAAACTGTATATAATCTTTTTTTTTTTTTTGAGCTAGATGAGCTTTAAGAGGGAATTATAACTAAGATTTATTTTCATCATTAAGGAACCAAATTGTAAGGCCCCTTAGAATTTGAGAGACTAATAAGCAATTATTGAGATTTGAGGGACTAATATGGAATTATTGAAGTTGTGAGGGACTAATTTTCAAAAATATTTCTTTCCAAAACAAATGAGCCTTTATTTTATTTTATTTTATTTCTTTTCTCCATACAAATTTGTGTACGTAATGACTACAAAGTCATTAGTATCATACAAATACTTTAGCTAATATTTTTCCAAATAAAATGAGCTTTTCTCTTTGCCTTTCTCCTCACTAATATGCTTAAAATATTATTTTTTGGCTTTATCTACAATACAACTACCGAAGGTATTAGAATTATCCTAATGGTTAAATCATTATTTTTAAAATTTTCATGGACTACTTTATCTATGTTACAAAACCAAAAATATTTTTGTTGACAAGCTAAATTCTTTTAAAACCAAATGCTTAAACCAATTTTTTATTAGTTCACACTAATTTACCTATATTGCATATCCTAAAAACATTTTTATCCACAAATTAAGAAAAATTTTCTAAGCAAAATATTTAACCATTATTTTTAATTTCATTATACAAATGCACACAACGGGTCAATTTTGCTTGTTCTTTCCTCTGTTACTAATAGATCAAGTACTGTGGGTTACAAATGTTAGGATCCATTTGTTCCCTATTAAATAAACTGAGTCTAAGTGTGGATTTACCAGAGATTTAAATTTTCTCATTTTTTTTCTTTTGGTGGTACCAGCTAGGTAAATCCCGGGGCTTAGCGCCCCTTCCACAGTTCAGACCTAGACCTTGGTGAAAACCCGGGGCTTAGCCCCTATTCTACAATTCAGACCTAGGTGAATAGTGTGAATAGCACAAATGTTATAATGTCTAATAATTAAAAATTAAAAATAAACATATCATAAACACGAATCGATCCTTGACATTTTGAGCCAAGGCCCCAAGCCTCAACCACTAAGCCAATATTGAGCTGAGCGCTATTAGGGGTGATTTTTTCTTTCTAGTCTGTAACAAATGACATTCGCATTATCAAACACAACTTAGTTGTTAATATATAGTATATGCTATTCTTTGTATAGATTTAGTCCTGCATTGCTTAGTTATGATGTTAAACCACATATCCTCGTCCTTGTTTATATTACCCCCATTATAGTGAGGGTTAGACATCAAATTCTCCCAAAGCTCTATAATTAACACTAATGACTAACCTAGCACAAAATAAAACTAAAGTGATTAACATCCGTATTAGAGTGTTAATTCCAAACTACAAGGAAAAAAAGTACCCAACACAAGCTTGAAATCTACAGCCTATTAATATTATGAATGACGTCACCATATATTGATACACATGCACAATATACTTACAACCCAAATCCAATCCTCTAGTCATTCATCACCGCTACCGGTGAAGCTCTCTCTACTGTTCCGTTCTTTAAGCTCCTGAAAAACCCGGGAACTCTCGTCGAATATGTGGGCCCTCCGATCGTAATCCAGCGGCTCTCGTCCCTCGTCTTTTCCCGCCATCGCCTCCTCTTCTAAAGACTCCAACTCCTCAACCAACTCCTCTATCTTGTTATCCTCCTCCTCCTCCTCCTCACGTTCCGGTGGTGCTGCAGACCTGTGGTTCATCTTACTGTGCATCGTCGCTACTGTTCGGGTAACGGGTCTCGGGTCGGATCTTGGCATGCGGATGATAAGTTTGTTGGGTCCGAATTGATTTGTTTTGTGTAGACTGGCGGGAGAGGAGAAGGTTTTTGCGGAATGAATACGTACTGACTCCATTTTGTTGTTGTTTTTTCATGAAGAGAGCACAGTTAACTCTGTGGCTTTATCAGTGATGACTTCTGCGTTGACGTAAGAAAGTACAGGCGTCGATATGGGCGGCACGTGGCAGGAAGATGGCAGTGTTGGGAGAGCACGTGTTGGCTCGGGGATCTCTACGTGTCAAATGGATGGTAAGTTAGAATACAAGAAAGAATCTATTGCCGACGGTCCATGACATTTAGGGGGTGTTATTGGTGGACCAATTGATTTGGACTTAGACTTTTTATTAGATTTTAATTTAGGGTGTTATTCATTTCCGACTAAAATTTGGATTTAAATTTAAGGTGTTATTGGTTTAAGACTAGGATTCGGATTTGAATTTAATGTGTTATTGGTTTAAGACTAGGATTTGGATTTGAATTTAATGTGTTATTGGTTTAGGACTAGGAATTGGATTTAAATTTAAGGTGTTATTGGTTGTCTAGGATTGTTATCAGGACTATGATTTCAAAATCCACACTCCATTCCAACTCTATAGTTTTTAATGAAATTTTTTAATAGAAAGTCCAAGTTAAAATTGATAGATTGTGATGTTACTATGTGGATTTCCTCTCTCCTCTTCTCTTTAGTTATTTAAATATTTAAGATATTTCAAATTAAATATATTTAATTTTACAATATGTTCCATATTCTTTAAGTTATTATATACTAACATTGAATGTATTTAATTTTAAAATATTTTTAATCAACTTCTATAAATTTATTTAATTCATTTAAAATGAAATATATTTAATACTATTTAATCACTTAATATATTTAATATTTAATATTAACTTAGATATGTTTATTATTTAACATTTCTTAAATATACAAATATTTTAAAATATTTAATACTATAATTTTAAAATATTTAACACTATGTTACATACATTTCGTTTGAACTGTTTAAATGAATTACAAGATGTATTTAATTTTGTTGTTGTCATCCGTTAATTGAAATGAGGGTGGTTTTTAAATTAATATTTTTTGTTAATGATTATTATTCAACATAACAATTTAATTTGAAACTCCTAATGTAAATAATCCACAAATCTAAAATTTAGTCTGAGAATCCGACCCTCAGTCTATGAATCCAAAGCAAAAGTTTAAGAATCCAAATCAAAGTTTAAGAATTCTACTCACAAAAATCAAAATCCAATCCAAGAGTCCGGGGCTCTAACCATAAATTCGGAGTCCATGTCCCAATCTAAGAATGTCAGATTTATGAACAATTGTCCGAATCCAAATCAACAATCCGGAACGAATAACACCCCCTTAATGTGCATCAAATAAATATTATTGGATCCTTGCACGAATCTTAATGTATAATAATATAATGGTTAATATCCATTTGGTACATCCCAAGACCATTTGATACTTTCTCGTTAGAATACATGTCTTTTTGTAACACTAAGAAAATCTTTAGCAAGACATGAGGATGTCAGACCAAGTATACTTCTGATATTTCCTTCCCACATTCCAGTTTAGGAGGGATCGAACTAAAGACCGGAGATGTGTTGCCAGTATTGTCACTATATCCCCACACCACCGGAGTGAATAGTTAAAATACATATCTTAAGAATATAAAAAGAGCACGATTTCACATACACTTATGGTTATGTGATTTCGAAACTCATTTGACTCTGTAGTCTGATTTTGACGTATAAAAAAATTTAAAAGACATATAAACCTTCTTTATAGAATTTCTTTAATATATAGAGGCTTATCACACTTACACATCTGGGTATACATTTGTCAGAAGTTTACGCAGGATAAAGAGTCGGAACAAATTCCCCCAGAGGAGTGTCGGCCAAAATCAAACTATAAGAATTGTAAGTTTCAAAGCGCAATACTATCAAAGGTTAATGTGCAATTAGTCCCGAATTAAGAGTTCAATTAAAATTAATTTTCAAAATAAATGGTCAGTTTGAAATCTTGAATTCCTTTATATATATGACATCCGGATCTCATGTGGGCATTCTCTGATTTGATTGGTACTATTTCTTAGGATTCTGGAAAATGGCAACTAAAACTGTAATTGCAGTTTTACAAAAATAAAAGATTGGCTACAGTCGTACTTCAGTTGTTTTCAGTAAAAGTGGATTGATGTATAAACAGTGTGAAGTTAATCTGGATATTAGTTCCTTTTTGGAAAGGGCAAAATTACTTTTCGGGTTAATTGCTTATAGACCCCCTTAGTATCGCTCGTGCGAATAGACTCTATTTGTGGAAAATATACCCTTTGTAATACATCCCCTTAGTGAATTTTTTTAATTCTTTTAAAAGTCAAAAGAAGTTAGCAACTGTGGGTCTATCTCACCAATAGGACTATTGAGGATTTATCCGCCTCCTCAAAACATTTTAACGATTTTAAGAGTAAAAAGAATTCACTCTGGATTTATTTACACAAATAAAACTACATTGATCTATTTTGCAATTAGTTTATTTTATAGGGTATCTGCTTGTTATTAACACTTACTTTTTATTTATAAAACAATACAAATTAAATAGAGTCACTTTCAATCAAAATCAAGTAAATATAAAGATGGAATATTTTTAACAGTTCTAAATTGAAAAGGTGAGAATGACGAATGCATTATCTATTAGACACCACATATCCTTTTTTTTTCTTTTTCTTTTTAAATTTTAAGAGACTCTATCACCTTACTATAACTAATTAACTAACACTCCTTACAAGTTGTCAGTTCTTAAAGATGATACAATGAGCTCATTTTAGTAGCGTAACATCTCTATATTCTTGGAAGGATATGGTAATTAATAAGGGTTAGAGCAATTCTCTACAAAAATAAAACTCCGAATGTGAGTGTAAATTACATATATACGTGATGTATTTGGGCATTCAAAACTCTCATCCATCTCATAACCTCTCCTCTCTTTTTTGAGACATCATCATACATGATGTATCCTGGCATTCAAAACCCTTCACAAATCTAATAGTCTCTCCTCCAATTTTTAAAACATCATCATTTACTTGCCCATCATCACTCATTCAATGATACAAAGAAAAGAAAAGGAAAAAGAATGAAAAAAAGCAGTAAAAAGATTCTCACTGTCCCATGAGTCAAATCCATCCAACCCAAAACAAAAAAAAAAAAACACACTAAATTCCAAAATTTCCCTTACTCTTAATACTAACCAGTCATTTCATTCATTCTCCATATCCAAAACAGTACTTTCACATTCCCCAAAAAATATCTGAACCCTACATTTATAAATAACTAGCCGTTACCCCCTCCCCACCTAAATTCAAATTCAAACTCTCAAACCAAATGGAGGTTTTGAGAAGACCCCTTCAGCCCAAGACCAGCAACATTCAATGGCATCCAAAGCCGAAGCCGATCAAGATCGAAAAGGGTCCGGGCAAGGAGAATCACTTGATCGAGGCCATCGGCCCCCTCGATGCGTCGCTGGCGGAGGAGCTGAGGGTGGTGAGAGAGAGGAGAGAGAGGCTGAGGGTGGAGAGAGAGAAGACTGAGAGGTTGATGAGAGAGAGGGAGGGGATATTGGAGAGGGGGTTTGGAGAGATGGAGAGGAGATGGGAGGAGCAGAAGAAGATGGAGTTGGAGATTCAGAGGATTCTTTGGTTTATGGATCTTAGATCTTGTGTGGTGAGCTGTGATTAACTGAATTTGGATTTTTGTTGTTTTATTTATATATTTATTTTCTATAATTTATACTGTCTTTTTGGTTGACACAAATGCAGAGGGTTGGTCCAATGAAATCTCTCAGAGCTGAAGAAGAAGAGGAGAGAGATGCCAAATTGAAGGTGAGTGGTAATCTTGACATTTCAATTGTCATGGTTTTTTCTTGTTTACTTGCCTTATGATAATATCAGGGAAAAAATTGATATCTTGATGCAACTTATTTTGTTAAATGAGCTACTAAAAAAATATTACAATAGTCATATCTGAAAATTTAGACCTTGTTTTACTAAACAAAGTGGCAGCTGATACATATTATTCCCTGATATCAATTTGATACCAGTGAAAACAACAACCTAGTAAATAATATCAATTGAAAACATTTGACATCATTTATGGACCAGATTAATTTCTGGCTTTGTGGGCGAGGAAGAATTCTACTCATTGTCAAACAAAAAATATTTATAAAGATTAATTCATTCTTACCAAGGTCTGTCTATGTAAGTAAATCTATTGTATTTCTTAGAATTTATGAAAGAAAAACACCTGAACGGGTGTTCTGTGCTTCATATAGAGTGAAAAATTAATTAGCTTTCTGTCTTATTTTGATTCTGTTTTTGAGTATAAACTCATGCCTTTTTAATCATGACTTTTTTTTCTTGGATTACAGACTTTTTATTGTCTCAATATCTCCATTTACATCTTTTCTTCACTTCTTTCAGGAACCAAACTGTGTAAAAAGCATGGGACCAGGACATTCCTCGCTGCAGGAAAAGAGCGCGGAGAGTTAGCTTTTTTCCCCCCTTTCCCTCTGCGCACCATAGTTTATGCACAGATGGCAATTCTTGATATACGCAGCTATTAATGTGCATTTAGTCAAGAAAGCCAAATTACTTGTTTGCTTATCATGACATATTTATCATATTATATCCTAAGCAGAGCAGTGTACCAATCTTTGAATAATATTTCAGGTTGAAGTACTCGTTGCAAGTACAAGGAAAAAAAATTCTGATCTTAATGTTAAATTATGATATAAATATTCTTCAAGCCTGGTCAGCATGAACAAATCAGTTATCCTGATGTGCCTGAAGTATTTCACAGTTCTCAAACTTATGCACATTCTTTAGGTATCTTTAAGCAAAAATCTAATCAAGTTGGAGCAAATCACTCACACGCATCCTTCAAGTTACGGCAACAACCTACAAAGAGATGGATACAGAACACATTGTTTGAGGATGAATCAGATAATAAAGAGATCTCATCTCACATATTGATCAAATATTAACAACATTATTATGTGCCGAAGAGCTCACAAGAGCCAAAGTTACAACCCGCATTTCCTAAAAAACTAACAAGAGTATCGGACTACACTTTGAAATAAGAAAGACAAATTATCGATAAGTTCCAAATAACATGGTCTAGAAAAGGGGCCACCCCTAAAATACTAAATGGACCACTCAATCTAGTAAATAAAATGATTCTAATCTACCTAAATTTAAATTAACAGAACTTCCAATGGTTATTGCAGTTCACGCAAGTAACAAAAGTTGTCATAGGTTCATCAGCTGACCGAGTCTGCATCTGATGATATGTGCACTTTCGCTGCCCACACCGCCCACACTTGAACTGATCAGTTGTAGCCTTGGGAGCACCTGCTCTCTCACATTCAAATAATGCCTTCTCTTTAATCTGTTTATTCGCAAGTTTCCTCTCATCGCTCGCCATATCTTCTGGCGTCAAATCAACTAGTTTCTCAGGCTGGACTTGACCGAGGAGAACCCTTCTTCTGAAATCAGGATTCTTGCTGTCCTTAAGATTGAACATTATTGATCTATACTTCATCTTGTGAGATCCAGTTGAAGACCCTAATTTTTCATACATAGCGGATTCTACAGTGACAGCTGTACGAAGCGGGTCACAGGCTTCCACTTCATCCAAGATGTTCTTCACTTCATCTCTCTCGCTCTCGCTCGTCTCCTTATAAACTCTAGAGAAGGCTTCTGCAAGAATTTCTCGGAGTTTATCTCTCACAGAATCCTTACACTTGACCACTGATGTCAATTTTGGAACTGCTTGAGCCCCATTCGTCCTCTCGACCTTTACAGTTTCGGCTTTCGATATCCTCTCAATTTTTATTCCATTGTTAGAAGTACCTTTCTCCGCCTTGATACTTTCTGACCTTGATAATGTGTTGATTCCAGTAACCGTTTTTGAGGTCTTCTCTACTTTGACAACCTCTACCTTTTCAGATTTAACGTCAGCCTCTGAAGAGCTGTTGGAGCCCCCATTTTTCTTATCAGCTTTCGCTGTCTCTTCAATGACAACATTTTTCCAGAACTTCAACAAGTCAGAAGCCACAGCCTGAATCTTTTTAAGGGGATGTTTTGTAAGAGTACGGAGTTGTTTACCAACCTGAAATACAAGCAATTACAGTTTAAGAGAGAGAATCATAGAACCAATATGTTAAAAGCAAAAGACCAGCATATACACAAACTACTAATAACTGACTAATACATATTAAATATTACATAATGAGAAAAGATATTTTTTAAAAGAAAAACAAAACATAGAAGATGACAGTTGACGGCATCAGATTGGATATATCTATGAAACAATTATTTGAAATTTTATTGATATATCACAGGCCACACTACATCATTAAGAACGTAGCTTCACTTGTAGTCTCTATGGCTATGTTTGGATTGGGGACTTTTATTATCCTTGATTAATCTAACTCACTATAGTCCTGGGATATAATAACACTGGAGATTATAGTGAGTTAAAGTTTTAATAATTTATTTGGTTCAATTTGTTATTAACACCTCTAATACATGTCATGTTTAGGAACTTCTCATTATAAGGTGGTATAGGATTAAAACAAAACAACAAATGTCCACGATGCCCTTCTACTCATCAACCATGATTTTAGCTAACACTGGAAGTAATAAATTTAAAGGAATAAAAGAAAATCGATGATGTGCACACAGATATCAAATGCCTCTTCTCATACATAAAAGAAACTATAAATAGCATTCCACGATAAAATTCTGCTTTACGGAAATGGAACGCACAGCTAGATTACCAGTCAACAAGACTCTACTCCGAAAAGAGAGATATAAGAGATATCAACTATTCTGGAAATTAGCATTCTGAAAAATGAAACAGGCAAGGAAATCAAAGCATACAGCTACTGGGCTTACAAATTCTGTCAAATGTGTATCTAGAAATATACTTATAAGAAAGATGAGATGGAAAATTTTGCTTAAGATTACCACATGCAGCTGAGAAAAGATATGAGAAAGATACAATATATGAATCAGATCATGTTTGACCTATCTATGTGTTATACTACCGATTCATTAAGTGACTCCATGTAGGTAACCTGCTTTTCCAAGAAAGCCATTGTGATAATAACCATTACTGGCCCTTTAAACTAATACATCTCCAGATTCTCCCTATCAAACAATTTAAATACTGAAGAAGTATTATCAATCACCAGCTGAGTAGACAAGTGATGACTATAAACTATCTCTTTATACTGCCTGAGAGGGAAAGAAGAAGTTGTACTGTACTATGCTATTTATCATTTTGCACACCATCGCGTCAATTAGAAAAGTTCCATCGCATAGTACAGAATGCGACACAGATGAGCCGAAAAAGATGCAGTGATAGTAGTTACAGTTCAAAAAACATAACAAACTAAAAAAAACAAAAAACAAAAACTAAAACAAAAACAAAAAAAAAACAACAACAGACGTAGCAGTTTTATGCACAAAATGTAAAATGATGGAGAACCAGTTTTGAGTTATAAAAAGAAAAAAGAAAAAACCTCTGTATGCTTTAGATGACAGAAATCAAATAGCACTCTCTGATCTACACGTATCCTAAGTATTGCAAGCAACTGTTTACTAAAAAAATCAGTTGATATATGGGGAAAATAATTCCCTCTATTTTTTCTGAAGTTCTTCCAAAGCCTTAGAAAACATTGGTCAAACCCCGAAATAACAATTTGTACACATAATCGGTTGATATTTGGGAAAAATCATTCCCCTGAAGATCTTTCAAAGCGTTATTTATTTTAGAAAACATATGCCAAACCCCCAAATACACTTTGTATCCAAATGTTATTAAAACTAGTTAAAAAGAGATCTGGGCAAAAAAGAGAATTTCTAGTTCTAGCCTCTTGCCAGATGAATCGTGTATATAAGCAGGCTTATTTAGCTGTCCTTACATCTTGGTCTAAGATGGTCAATATCTCCAGCATCCAATTAATAAATCCATGCACTGCAGAGAGAAGTAGGGAAATTTCTTTTCTAGATAAGCAAATATAACATTCAGTGATTCTACAGTCACAGGAATTCAGTCTAGTGGCAAGTTCTATAGTGACTTGTATAAGTCATCCATGACTCAGAGAATATCTCTACAAAACGACAAGAAACACGGAGAAAATCTGTACAAAATGACTATTGTGTTTACCAATGAATTGTTTGACAATTCATTAAAAAAATTGGAAGTAATTGTCTCAACTCTACTTTTCCCCCTTCGTCTCTTGTGTACACTGTCACTCTTTCCTCACTTTGCACACTATTTAAGTACTATCGACATTATCAACAATTGCTCTTTGAGGTATTTCAACCCTCCTTGCTTTTGTGGATAATCACAAATTCTATTTAAATGTGACTTTCACTACATTCACGCATAATACAAAAAAATCATCCAAAGGCTTTTGCTATTCACAATCTACACCTTATATTTGTTACACATCTTCTAACCTTTTATTCAAGTTCAGTAGTGATTACATGTAGACATAAAAGAGAAATTCTGATCTGAAAACAAGAGACTAGCATACCCATTTCTCAAGAACGTGAAGGAAGTATTGCTTGCATGTGTAAGTACATGGGCGCGATTTAAGCAAAACCCAAAATTCCAGTCCTATTCATTGTAACTTCACAAACTACACCTACTAGTCCATCAATTACTTAAGATAGCATACCAAAGAATTTGGTTATATATATTGCACTATTTTGAACATCACAATACAACTAAACAGTAGCATTCTATAATTTCATAGAGAATATATACACACGCACAGAGAGCAGGCACAATAACTATTTTAGAAAAGTCAAAAAGATTAAGGTACTGTATAGAAAATTAAAAACTAAGTTTTAAACATAATAAAACAATAGAGCACATAGCATGTATTGAAAGAACAATTCAATAAGGTACTGCTTGGTAGCTTGCAATTGGAGAGCTTGTAATTGCAACGCAAGTGAGCGACTTTTTGCAAAGTCATGCCTGGAGTTTGTTTTGTCGCATCCACAATTGCAACCTTTTTCTTGCTTTTTTTTTTCATTTTTGATATTGTAAAGTTGATGTAAGTATCGTATACATATCTTCTTCTTGCTTATAATATTGTGAAAAATTATTATATTTTAGTTACACTAATAAAATAATTCAATTTATTTATTTAATTTGTATGTTAGACAGTATTTTTCTACTTCGTGATAAATTATTAACGATCTTGAATCTGTGAATCGAATTGTCTCAACAATTTTCTTTAGTTGAACTGTTGCATCTAAAATTAGTATATTACATAAAATCGCCCAAAAAATCGAAAAATTACCTGCGTTTTCACAAGAACGTCCATGGAAACGGGCATCTTTCTGAGATTTATGAGGGCGTCGACGCATCGATCCTCCTCCGGCGCTCCACCGTCCTCCGCCGCGGCGTCCGCCGCCTTCTTCGCCGCCTCGAACGTCTGCACGAGCTCCTTCTCCATTGAGATTCAAAGATTGAAACCCTAGAAATCAAGAAAAGGACGACGGAAGGGGTACTCAAATTGTTGATCTAGGGATTTTATACGAATTTGGGTCGGATTGGGAGAGGAGGGGATCTGACGGCTGAAATAAGGACACGTGTTGGTTGATTTCGTTGATCCTGGTAAGTAGGGTGTCAGCGACGAACTGGTCCGACGGAGGAGTCGACACGCGAGGGCAACGCTATGGATAGCGAAGGGTACGGTTTTAAGAACCTACTTTTTTGTAGCGCCACCCAAAAGAGCAATGAGCTCTGGATGTCTGACACATGGGGGCCCACATAAGGTGGTGTCGTTTGGGTGTCACTGAGTTCGGGTTGTAGATTTTGTAGCGATTTTTATATTGACGTGGGTCATGTTCGGATTGGATACAATGTATGAGACGTTTTATACGTACCCGAATCCGATGGAAATAAGGGTTATTTTGTATGGGTACCCCTAAATGATATGTATTTTATAAAATGGTTTTGTTAACAATTGCCCCTACGTTTGAACTGTGAGGCAAACCGGTTTAGTCGGCCTTGAGTCAAGACCTGACCTGACCCGAGGCGGGACAGGTCTGACTTGATCCGGTTTAGAGCTAGGCCATGGGTCGAACTAGGTCTAGGCTTAAGACTCGGGAACTCAAAGTCTAATGAGCCCTTAAATTATACCTTACTTTTCTATGAAGCCCCTAAACTATCATTCCAATCTATTAAGCCTCTTAACTTTAAACTTTTAATCTATTTGGCCCTTTGTTCCAAAGACCATCCAAAACACTATAGTGGCAAGGGCAAACTTGGAATACTTAAAAAAATGAACCCACCTGACAAGTATTTGACATTAAAATCTATTGCTACTGCTACCTAAATGAATACAATTGAAAAAAAACACATGAGAATCCCTATAATTTCTCTTCTTCTTCTTTTTCTTTTTTTTTTTTTTTTTGCACCCAAGTTAACACAACTAGACAATTGAAATCTATCTCAAAGATTCAAAACTTAAATCCACAAGCACATTTTTTTTACTTCCATGCAAAAGAATCAATGAACATGCATAAGCCATCATATTGCTGCAATTTTTGTGAGGTAATTTGGTTTAAAGGGCTAAATAGAACAAAATTTGAAAGTTCAAGGGCTTAATAGATTGAAGTGATAGTTTAGAGGCTTTCCAGAAAAATAGGGTATAGTTTAGGGGTTGATCAGAGTTTGAGTTCAGACTCGGGAGCAAAGAAGCAAATGCAACCGGAAAAACTCCGGCCCACTGTTGAACAAGCTAAGGTCCAACACAGGCCGGCCTGAGTCTTTTTTCTTAATTCTTGCCCAGCCCAAGGCCATGGCCTATGGGCCAGGGCCGAAACTCCTGACACCCCAGCAGGGGATTCTCCCAGCATTTCGGATCATTCATATTTGAAATTCATGGGGCATACACCAAAGTTGAAGAAAAGAACTGAAAAGGAAAACTTAGGTGTTTTTTTACAAGTTTTTATGCACGTGCATTGCACGTGGTTAAATATCATGATTATTTCCTTACTAAAATTTATTTCTCGATTTTAATTTAATAGTTTTTGTTCACTTATGTCTCTAAACTTTAGCATTGTGATTATTTATCTTCTTTAATGTTTGTTTGAATGGGCTACACCCAATTTAAAGTTTCATGTTGATAATTGAATTGACACGAAATCAATGTGAAGCCAATTTGAATATTCATGTTATTTGGACCGATATGAAATGAAGCTTTATCTAAGGAAGTATAGCGTTGTAAAAGTGAAAAACACTTGAAAAAAGCAGCGTTATAAAAGTAACAGGAATACTTAAAGCCAATAAGCCTAGACGATTGATTAGAAGTGGGCTATAATGGCACAAAAGAGAATATGAATTTTGTTCCTAATCATTGATAGACTTCATTAAAACCATAAACTAAATATTAATGCTAACTCTAGTATATATTTATATGATAAAAGCATCCACAAAATAAGTATATAAAAATACTAAAAAATCATGAAAATCTCTTCCAAATATTCCTAATTTTACTCAAAAAAATTATGCTATTCTATAAAATATTCAGAAAATATTATCTTTTATTCTTTCTGTTTCATTTTTTATTGAGCCAAGATTAATCATTCTCCACTTTTATCTTTCTCTAGGGTAATTCCGGAGTAATGTCTTCATCATCTATGTCGATTGCGAGATCAGACTGGACCTGAATTTCTTATGCTATTATCTTTCTCTGGGCTCATTCGTCTTTTATCTTCTTTTCTAACTTCACAAGTAACTTGAATGTCTTTCCGCCGTTCAACAAAATCTTATGGAAAATACAGACTTTGATTATTTTTCTATTTCAATGAGAAAAAATATTAATTTCATATATATTACAAATTTTCTATGTTTATAATTTATTACTTAAGTTAAGTTAGGATTGATCTTTTTTCTCTGCAATGAATTTTTGTGTTGTGCATCCGATAAGAGTTTCTACTGCGTCAAACAGTGTTTCCTTTGCAATGTCCGTGTCATTTTTCATGATGATCTTAACTAAATACCGGTATTTTTCATTGTTTATTTACTTTAGATATATTTTAGAATTTTATGCTGATATGTTTATTCCATGAAGAAGGGATATTACTTAACCTTGATCTTATGTCATCGGCGATTCTACGATATTTATCATTTGGACACTCGTTTTTAACATCTATATACATCTTCTTATTGCAGCCTTTGCAAGCGTAAAACCACAGCTCAATCTCTTATAAATGGTAGTTATCTTTGCTTTAAAGGTGAAATAGCATATCTCTATATTGGTAAATTGTAAATAGATTGAATTATGTGAATTATAAAGTAGATTTTTTAAGATCATACCTCTTTTGAATGTTGTGATGTCTGCATAATATCACTAAGTTAAATTTCTGTTGCATTTGTAAAGAGCAGTGATGGAGATGCTTTTATCTTGGCAGCTTATTCTGAATGAGTCATGCATATTAACTTTAAAATATAATTGTTGATGTATATAATCACAGTCACTAACCTCGGATGAGTTTAGTTCTTAAGAGAGCGGAGTCCGCTTTCTCTCCTAAAGCCCGGCAGCGCTGACTCCAGCCAAAGGGTTCGCCAAACTGTTGATGTATATAATCACAGTCACTAACCTCGGATGAGTTTAGTTCTTAAGAGAGCGAGTCCGCTTTCTCTCCTAAAGCCCTAAGCAGTGACTCGACCAAAGGGTTCGCCAAACCGTTGATGTATATAATCACACCACTAACCCTGATGAGTTTAGTTCTTAAGAGAGCGGAGTCCGCTTTCTCTCCTAAAGCCCTAAGCAGTGACTCGACCAAAGGGTTCGCCTACAACAAAAGAAGGACCCGGAAGAGGCGGAGTTGGGATCTCCTGGTTCCTCCGACGGTCAAGTTAGTAATGTCCGATAACCGGTGGAGCAGAATTCACTCGAGAAGATTGCTTACCTCGTTAGTCGCTCACGCTGCTCTTTATAGTTAGGGTTGAGAGGGTATTCCCGCTTTTCATTAGTTTAGGAACCACCGGTGAGTCACCTCCCTCCACGTGTGAGCCGATGATTGGTCAACACCTCCGCCGTGGTGGCCGGCCTTTACAGTGTCAAATCGCGTAATTTGAGGGATGGTATGGTCTATTCGCTATTAATGGGATGGGATTGGCGACCAGCTGCATGGGTCCGAGGTGCCTTAAATACCGTGAGAGATGGGGAATTAAGGGGTCCGCTGCATTTAATGCGATGTTGATGGGTTCGAAAGTACCGGGTGGCCGCCGCTGAGTGGGGAATCACGGGCGAGAGAAGGGAGCCGTGGTCGGTGGCCGACTCATGCGCCCTTTAGGACGCCCCTGATGATTCGCCGAGGGGACGATTGGGAGAACCCGTGTGTCGCCTAGAGGACGAGTGGCCGAGAGGGTAGGCTCGATTCGCTCCACGCTGTTCTGGAGAGGCTCGCAACTTGTTGGAAGGGGTCGTAAGGGGCGACGGGTTGGAAGGACGACTAACACCGCCTTTCGCGTCGTCCGAACGGGCTAGCGGTTGGAGGGTGATAGCTAGTCGCCCCCATGTCGTCCGGGGGGACGAGCGACGTGGAATAGTTACGAGGTGGTCAATTGGCCGGGCGATTATCGCTTCGCTTCGCCGTCCGGAGAGGGTTGTCGATGGGCCGACCCGTACCGCCTCTCGCGTCGGCTATGGCGATAGCCGCCTAGGGATCGCGACAGGTCGGTAAATGCAGCCGGTCGGTGGGTTGGGTGTGGAGGTTCGTGTCGGTTCTCATTGGTAAACAAGCGTCCGTCGGATCGGCGTTGGCTTCTCTCATCGACACCGGTTAGTGGTTATGACCATAACAGTTGGCCCCTTTCGCTGGAGTCGGTTGGAAACGAGTCCAAGTGAAACGAGTAAGTTGGTTTCGCCGTGAAACCGCTCGAGAGGGAACTAACGCTCCATTGATGGGACGTGGCCGACGCCACGCGCTTTTGGCCATCGGCTCTTCGCCTCCTAGTACGAGGGTGGGGCCCATCGATTGCTTTTCGCCCGGCGGCGCCGAGAGGGGCTTCAATCCTCTCCGCTGATCGCAAAGGGAGCGCTGTTAGTGGGTCCCACCGTATAAGTACGAAGAGGTGAGTGGGAGGAGGGCATTCGTTTCCCTTTTCCCCCACCCACGAATTTGGGCGATTCTCCGGCGTGTGGTAAAGATCCGGCATGGATTCCGATCGTCATAAGCAACTTGATGAGTTCCGCTCGAAGGTTACCCAGGCGCAAATGAGGTCTTTGCGCCGAATTTGACATACCGGAGGCGCATAAGTTGGAGGCTCCGTGAAGTCATCTCCGTATCTGACCACGGCGAGCAAAGGGCTCCCCAGATCTCAAACACTTGGAATGCGGCCTCCGGCACATCGCACTTTTCTTCGAAAAGTGTTTGATGAGTTAGGTGTCTCCCCCATGCAAATGACGCCAAACTCGATAGCCATATTGGTTGGCTTCACCGTCATCTGCCGTTGGCTCTCGATTCGGCCGACGATGAGCGCGTTGAAGCCACTTGGTCGGGCGCCACACCCGTAAGACGCCTCACTATTACCTCCGGATGTCGGAGAATTCAAGGTTATCCTTGATCCGCCCAAGTCGATCAAAGGGTGGAAAGACAGTTCGCCGGGTCAGCCGGGACGACTCAATTTAGGGTGTGCGCCTGGCCGAGATTAGAGAGAAACCCTAGAGCCTACATCCTTGCCCACAGCACCTACAGTCGAGCAGATCGTTAACTACACGGACCGCTGCACCATGGAAGCTTTGCTTGACAGTCGGTCTTGCGACTTCATGGGGTTTCGCCCACCCTCCCGCCCTATTGATGAGGCCGTGGCTCATAATGTGACCTTGGGGAGACAATTGAGAGAACGCCGAGGGCTGAACCCACCGGATGTGGAGCTCCTGAGGAGTCCGAAGAGGGTTAGCTCGGCCGCTGCTGCCAAGGCGCTGGCCGCCTTTGGGGAACTCGCCTGTAAGTAGGTGAGAGGGCCGACGGGGACGCACCGTGAAGGGAGGCGGCCGATATCGAAAGTGCCGCTTTGGTTGGCGGGTCCGGCCGGAGGACCGGCAAAAGAAAACTAGCCATGGTCCCCGAGGCGCTAGACGGGCAGGAGAGAGTATGGAGCATCCGATAGGGAGGAGTTGCTAGAGTCGAAGAGCGGAGGACAACGAATCGGCCGAATCGAGGCAGGGGAGGTCGGCCTCCGAGGTACCGGTGCGGCCTTTGGAGCTATGCCGAGAGGCCCCTGGGAGAAGTGCCCCCGGGAGCGATGAGAGCCGGACACGGGCCGACCATCGGGGTGGCTCCTCACCGACAGGGAAAAGAACCGCCACGGTCGTGGAGCGAAGTTTTGCTCCAGCGGAGTGGCCCTCCCCCTATCGCGCGGTTGAGGGTGAGGATTGGAACCAAGCAAGTAGATTGATGATGGGGACCCTTTCTCCCACCGGCCGCTATGATGGGGAGCCGGATGCGGAGCATCGGCATAGGCCGGCATGGTACATGGATGCTCGCTCGTCGGTGTTAAGGTCGAGTTATGTACAAGGGAAGGTGGCAGAGCAGTTCAGTTTGCCCGCGGATCGAGAGACTTTGGCGGCGATCCCTGATGTCGGCCTGCACATTATCCTGCGGAGCTACTTGACCAGGGGTTGCTTAGTGGAGGACGAGCTGTTCAACCGGCTGCGTCAGGGCCACCAAGCCTATGAAAGGCTTCGAGAGAAGCATCTGGCTACCGAGGCCGCCCCTAACGAGGACTTTGACCGGGTTATCAAGGAGCTCTCAATTAAACAGGCCGAGCTTGATGACTGGCGGCGTGAGATGGAGGTTAAGGACCAAGTTATCAGGGAACTCAAAGCGTCCAGGGAGAGAATGTTGGTCGACATAGCAGATCTCCGACGACGCCTCCAGGATGGCGGGGGACGACCGGGGTCGTCCGACGTTTAGAGAGCGACTGGCGATCGCAAGCAGTCGCTACTGGAGAGGCAGTCGCCAAAGACGCCAAGGCTCGGGCCATGGAGGAGTCGGTCGCCCGTGAGCAACCGGCAAGGAGTGTGTACGACTTAAGGAATCCTTAAGCGTGGCGGAGGAAAGGGCGAAACACCCGAGTCGCTCGATTATCGGTCATCCCCGAGAACAAACCGCCGGCCATCATTGAAGAGTACCGACAAAGCACAATGGGGAAAGTCGGTTGCTCGCTTGTAAGGCGGGTTGTGACTTCATAGTTAAACAACTACCGTCCGAGTATCGGGGTCCCTGACCGCCGATATCCTCCGAGTATAGCCGCCGCATGTGTCTCCTCTCGAGATTTGAGGCAGCGGGTGCAGGGTACGACCTAGGCGACAACGACGCCGAGGGGGGAGAGGAGGACGGATCATCAAGCGGTGGCTCTGCAAGCGACGCCGACCCGGGTCCGTAGCTTAGGTTTTAAGCACTTGTTTGTAATGTAATCGGCGGTGTATTTTGCACTTGTCCAAATGAATGCAATAAGAGTTTGTTTTCGTAGTTGTGTTTTGTGTCGCTTTCTATGGCTGAGATTATTTGGTGAATTGACTGGCTTAGCATGATCTGGTCACGCTATGCCTTTGAATGGCCGGGACGGTCTTCCATTGGGCGGCTGCCGCAGGACGGCCTCTCGTTAGTTGAGGCGGCCTTTGGGGTCACTTGTTTTGTTCTGTTGGTTCATTGGGCGGTAGGCGAGTCGATCCGCCTGCACAAAAGCGGGCTTAGTTTTTCGGTAAGCGGTATGCTTGTAGGTGATAAGCCTTGACGCCGCCGTACTTTAGCCGCCGGGGCGCTCAATTTCGAGCGAAGAGGCGTGGGCCATAAAGGCGGGCTTTTCAATTTTCAAGTGGCGGTTCGCGTTTGAGCATCGATCTCGACCGTTGGTTCGCCGCCGAACGGACACGGGCATTCGGGTGTCTATATATACCCTTACTCCATTTGGGGGTTTCTTTTTGCACTTTCTAAAGACCTATCCTCTTCTTCTTTCTCCAAGAAAAACGAGTCTTTCGCCATGGCTGCTTCTACTCCCGCTCCTGTTGATAGGATTGCCAAGCTCAAATCCTGGCAATCGAAGGCGAGGGAAGAGGACCTGGAGGGGATCCACGAGCGGTACGATCTTCCTGTAGGGTTCACAGTTTCTCTTCCCGAGAAAGACAGCGCCATTGTCGATCATGGCGCCGATAAGCTACCGCTGTACATGGCGCATTTGGACAATGGACTGCGCCTCCCTTTGCCGGCGTTCGTGAAGAGGCTATGCGAACGGCTCGGGGTGTCTCCGATGCAGTTTGCCCCCAACGCCATCGCTACGATCATGGCGTTCTTGGTGATTTGTCACCGTGTTAAGGTGGTGCCGACTCTTCAACTCTTCGGCAACCTCGTCACGGTGAGGGCGACAAGGAAGGACGCCCATTTCTTCTTCGGGTATGTGGGTGGTCGGTTCGTCGACATTCCAGACTCGAATAAGGACTGGAAGAACAAATTCGTCTGGGTTTTCGGCGCCGACGCCGAATTGGCTTGCCGTTCATGGCCGGAGATCAACAAAGACGGCCTGAAGAACCTTCCTCTTTCTGCGGACGAGAGGCGTGACCTGGACAAGTTCCGCCACTACTCAGGGTCGCGGAGGGGCCACAACTTGTTCGACAACGCTTCGTTGAGGGTAGCGGGGCTATCGTTCGTCCGACCGACCGAGGCCGACGAGGAAAGGGAGGAAGAGTTGCTAGAGGTGGCTTCCCAGCAGGTTGAAGGTCCCAAGAGTGGGGGTTCCAGCCCGACCAGGGCTACTGAACTGCAACTCCCGCAGAAGAAAGTCAGGGGCGGGGGGCTGTCGGCTGCGGAGGCGCAGCAGGTGGAGGAGAAGTTTGAAGAAGTGGCGGCTAGGCTGCAGGTGAAGAGGCTATGCGAACGCTCGGGGTGTCTCCGATGCGGTTGCCCCAACGCCATCGCTACGATCATGGCGTTCTTGGTGATTTGTCACCGTGTTAAGGTGGTGCCGACTCTTCAACTCTTCGGCAACCTCGTCACGGTGAGGGCGACAAGGAAGGACGCCCATTTCTTCTTCTTCTTCTTCTGGCCGGTCGGCCCCGGACGGAGGAAGAGGCCTCTTCACCTGCAGCCTAGCCGCCACTTGAACAGCTAACGAGGTAAGCAATCTTCTCTGAGTGAATTCCTGCTCCACCAGATTATCAGACATTACTAACTTGACCGTCGGAGGAACCACCGGAGATCCCAACTCCGCCTCTTCCGAGTCCTTCTTTGTTGTAGGCGAACCCTTTGGTCGAGTCGTATTCTTAGGGCTTTAGGAGAGAAAGCGGACTCCGCTCTCTTAAGAACTAAACTCATCCGAGGTTAGTGACTGTGATTATATACATCAACAATAATATTTTTTCCTGTTGTGTTATATGGATGTTTACTTGGTTTACTTACCATTCTCTTATTTCTTTAGTTAGTTGTATCTTTGGGTTGATATATATATTTGACGCAATTTTGCGATGATATGCATAGCTCCCCCGTAAGTTTGAGACAGATATAAGGTGAATTTTATATTTAGTGGTCTTTAATAAGAGTTTTTATAATGAAATATGTTAACTTTATATTTAAAGATCATGAAATCCAATAATGCTATTATGGGCTTATCTTTGATCTTGTCTTCAAGAATTGATTCCTTTTTCGTAGCCATGTTCCCAAATAAAGTTACACGTAGAGTCGTGCCATTGCATAGGAAAAAAATCGATTTATGGGCTTATCTTTGATCTTGTCTTCAAGAATTGATTCCTTTTTCATAGCCATGTTCCCAAATAAAGTTACACGTAGAGTCGTGCCACTGCATAGGAAAAAAATCGATTTTAATTTTTTTCTTAAGCTATGTTAAGTAAGTATCATGTGCATACTTTTTGTCCATTATAGTGATTTTCCACATTTTGTCTGATTTGTTAGTATCATGTGTATACCTTTTGTCCACTATAGTGATTTTCCTCCTCTTGTCTGGCTAGTTATATCTCGTAATATGGTTGATCAATGGCTTCACGTTAGTTGCTATTGCAGATGATCTGTATGTAATTTTATAATAAATTTATGATTCTTTTAGTATTTGAAGAATAAAATATGGAATTTTATAAGTACTTACTAATATTTCTTGTATCTTCTATGAAAAATGCTTCTTTGATTGGAACAAAGTTGTTTAATATGTTAAGGAAAATCAGTTGGCACTTCTTTGGTAGATATGTCTCTTGTTAATATCAATTCAAGTGATTCGTGTACATTTTAAATTTTGGGTTTATTTCCTTCACTTTTCCATTTGAAATGAAAACAGCTTTGATCCTTTTGAAGGATATTTCGAACTTTTCAATAGTTTCTCCATACATAACTCCTTGTATTTTTTACCTGTTAATATTATTAACATCGAGAATAATGTTTATAAAATATAATTAATTAATGTCAAGCTATTATATTATAGTTTTTATCGCTTTAAGTGATTTAGTCTTTTATTTATTAATGCTACTTCTTTATTTTTGATACTCCAACTTATGAGTAAAATTATATGTAGTTACTTTAATTTAGACAAGGATATTAAATTTTAATTGTCGATATATTTTTCAAATTTTAGGCGCTTTTTATAATTTTAAACTTTTGAGGGAGTTTCTATATTTTTTAAAACTTTGAGGGTGTTAATTGTAAATTTTAAAGTTTTAGGGGCTACTACTAATTTTCAGATTTCATGTATGTTGTTTTGAGTTTTGAAAAATCGAATGTTTTGTGTAATTTG
Organism: Asparagus setaceus; assembly: GCA_012295165.1. Classification (NCBI taxonomy): domain Eukaryota; kingdom Viridiplantae; phylum Streptophyta; class Magnoliopsida; order Asparagales; family Asparagaceae; genus Asparagus; species Asparagus setaceus. Next base: position 80,327,473 of record CM022702.1, on the reverse strand, counting down.
AACTATTAAGGGTGTTTTGTGCAATTTTAAACTTTTAGTTTTTGACAATAATTCATGTATTATATAGTATGTTAGCTACTTATTGGTATTCATATGGTTTATCTTTCTCTATCATCCCCGAGGATTAATTAATGCGACAAAGTGCTTTTATGGTGGGGAAAGGAGGATCTACGTTCAAGCCTAATGGTAAACCATTGAATTCATCTATGTTATTTGCAAATTTTAAAATTTTATAATTTTAGGGTGCTTTTTATAATTTAAACATTTGAGGGTGTTTCTATAATTTTGAAATGTTGAGAGTGTTAATTATAAAATTTAAACTAATTTTGAAAACTTTTAGATTTTTATTATTGTTGTAATATTTCATGTATTTTATTAATCTTATTTTTAAAATTGTTGAGCTATAGGTAATTCATGTGGGATTAAGATAGGATATAATTATGATTATGATAGGTTAAGATTTAAATAAAATATTCAAAATAGCAAAGGGTAATGTTGACCAAAGAAAAATTTTCCTGAACTCGTGCTTTTAAAGGGAGTATGATTTAATACTTAGCATTAAGCCTATAGATACATGGGTCCTGGGACATTTGCTTGAGCTTGAGTTATATTTTGCGGATACACCGACTATCAATGGATAAGATGCAGTCTTGGAGAGGTTGGAGAAATTTGCGGCTTCCTCTATAACAGTTGATGAGCAACATGCTTAATAACACTATTCAGGCATTTTAAATAGGATAAATTTCACAAAACTCTTATGAAGTATAGCATAGATAGAAAAGGAAAAAAAATTAGAAAAAGGTAATGCGGGGCAACCCGCCGGTTCACAGGTCAGACGCAGTCCTGTTAATGCGGATCGTGGATCAGACTCAGTTCAGTGCCACACCTGAGGACGGAGCAACAAGTACAGTCCGCCGAAACTCGACGTGAGCCGAGTCTAAAGTAGCCTTGCTAGAGAACTAAGCGGGTCGGTTCACGAGTTAGGCTCGACCCGGCCCATGCCCTTCCCTAAGTGCTCCTATGGCATTTGCTAACTACGAGAGATATCAGGGGCGGAGGATAGAAGGGGTGCCGGGTGCGCCACCACCACCCCCAATTATAAAACATACCTATATTAATCGATAAAATCCACAGCCCAATACCCATTTAAATTGTATTGGGCCCCCACAAGAAAGGCTGTTAGTCAAAGGCCTATAGGCCAACGTTTAGCTCAAAATCAAAATTTCATTACAATGTTTAAGCCCAATACTATGCATTCAATCTTAATGGTCCAAATCCAACAAGATCCCAGAGAGTAACTCTGCTATCCGCTCCGCAGGAAGATGGACACGCTGACTTTTTCTGGCTTTTTTCCAATTAAACGCAATATTAACTAATTTCTTTTTTTTTTTCCCCCAAATTGAAGAATTTAAATTTCCATTGAATTTTTGCTCTTTTTCCTCAATTCTAGAGACAAACTAATGATGTATTCTCTAAATCTAAAAGGTACAAAAAATTCCCCTTTTCATTCCCATGATTATTGTTTTCTTTTTGCTCTATTTGTTTAACTCTTTGTATTGATTTTATTTGTAAACCCTAGATGTAAATAGTTTATTTAATTACTTGATTTTTTTCGTTAAAGAGTGTGGCATGCAATTCTACCATTAAGTGTTTACTTTAATTTATTTTTGTAATCAATGCACACTTTATGTATTTGTTTTTGTGTATAGTTTAAAGTATCTATTTTCTTTTTTGATCTCAGTGTGGATGATTTAAGTACCCAAAATACGAACTTTACACTTTTCTTTATTATAAATGTTTTTAATTACGGCATAACACGAAAGTAGTATTATTATCTTATCTAATTCACAAATTGCATTCATTTAGAGTATTGGCTGACATCACAAGAGTCAACCCCAATATAAGACTCAATTTTCTACCTACATTTATATTTTCTAACTATACATCTTTAGTACTGATGAATCGAATTATCTTAAACCCAAGTCGAAAAACTCAACCTGATTAACTAATTTTGCAAGTTGATACAATCACACAAATTGCATTCATTTAGAGTAGTAAAGAGCTATATTGGGTTTTACTTGCTGCTGTTCCTTACTTGTACTTTCGAATTTTGATTAGAGTTTTTGTTATACCCTGACCGTTCTTCTTTTCTCGTTCTTTAAAATTAGGCTAATTGCCACATGTACCTTATAGCTTTTTCTATTTTGCACCAATATAGGGCATGTTTGGAACTTGGCTTATAATCCACAAATAAATTATACGCCAAGTGGATTATAAGCCAAAGTATTTGGTAAAAAAACAGATTATAAGCTGCTTTCAATAGGAGAGTGTTTGGCAAATGGATGGATTATAATTCATTACTATTGTCAAAATGATCAAATTGGACATGACTCTAAATTTAAATATTGAATAGACTTTGAAATTATCTTAAATGTTGAGGAGTAAACTTGACATTTACTTGGTCAAACTATATGGCTTATAAGCCACTAAAAATAAGCTGGGCTAAGAGAGCTTATTTTTTTTAGGCTTATAAGTCAAGATAAGCCGGTTGCCAAACATGTTGCAATAGCTTATAAGCCACAAAAATGACTTATAAGCCAATTTGACTAGTTGCCAAGCACGCCCATATTCTTGCTTGTTTTTGACAGCACTTTAGAAATTATATGCCTTGAAGTACTACTTATATACCGTGAAGTTTCACTTAGTGCTTATACACTCTTTAATACATTTTGTTATGCAACCGTTTCCAATATGACACCCAAGATAATTTTAGAACTTTTCAGTTTTAGTCCTTTAACGTTTTCTTAAATGAATTTTAAGTAAAATTATCAAATATTAAAGGTTGAAAATTCTAAAATTAGCATAAGAATATTATGAGGTAATATTTTACTTCGTTGAAGGTATCAAAGTCATAACTTCAAAAGTGAGTAAAAAAATCGGAAAGGATGCTGAAATGCCTACTAGCCTTCACAATTGATCCTCAATTCAGCCCGCAAAATTTGTAATTTGACTTGATAGGGGTGCGCCAGGCCCGTGCAGTAGGGCAACGCATGGGCGACGCGCGAAAGCCCCAGTAGCAAGCTACTGTTATGGGCCCTCCCCCAACAAAAATTAATTTAATATCATAGTGGGCCGATGGCCCACGTATCAGATATTAAACTGATAAGAACAGATACTACACTTGATCTTAGCCAAAAGGCCGAGAAAGGTATGCTTTGAAACGGTGCCGGGTGACGCCCTTTTATCCCAGTGGCTCATTCTTCCGCTGAAAACGCGGGCGATGTGGGACTAAAAGTTAGTAAGTCGGTTCTCTCAACCAAAGCAAAGTGCACGTGATGCTCACCTGACGAGAGAGGCTTCTGAACATCCAACGCTTGGTGAGGGGCTATTTTGTAACAGTTTGTCATTTCCATAACTTGTCCAATATTTATTTAAATTTTAAATTCCTTTTAATTTTTTTGCAATAAAATAGAAGACTAAGTTATGCTATAAACTTTATCCTATTGGCAGGATATTTGGACTAATAGGACATTTTGACAGAGCTTATGATAAACTTTAGGACAATAACAGAGTAAGTTACATAACATCATTCTGAATTTTGTATGATAAAATCTCTCTAAAGTCTTCAACATTAGTCTCTGTACTTTTTTCTTTCTCAAGTTGGTCCATGTATCCCATGCTAGATGAAAATTTAGTTCTTTTTTAACACTCGGTTAAAAATTCCGTTAAGTATAATTTGAAAGGACAATATTATCCTAATAAAAGTAAAATAACAGTGACCAAGTAAAGGAACCCTTAACATTCAGTACCAAGTGATGAAAACTATATAATAATTTATGTTCGTCTCGAATGCCACTCTTCAATTTTCAGCTCGAGTCTTCAAATGATAATCTAGCTCTTTTTTTAGCTTCAAGATCTAATTGATAACTTAGCTCTGTTTTTAGCTGGACTCCTCAATCAATAACTCAACTCTACATCTTTGATGATCACCTTGAACAGTAATTATATATAGCTCGTGTCATGTTCAAACTACTTCATCTAAACCAAGTTTAAGCTCATTTCTCTTAGCAGTTTACATAATACGTTTCATTTGCTATTTTATCTCGTCTATATAATTGTCAGCTCACTGTCATGTGAGCCCCGACCCGATATGACTAGCTGAGGCTCACATGGCATTGAGTTGATGACCCATTTTACAAAATGGACTGTTAACTCATATATATATATATATATATATATATATATATATATATATGAGAAGGCTCCTATAACTTAAGTTCATAATGAATACAAGACCAACTTTTTATCCACTCATCTTGCCTTAAGATTTGTGATGCACAAATCTCAAAGTGCCTTTATATCTTTCACGGATCCCAAAGCAAGATGAGTGGTTAGAAAAGTTGGTGCACCACTATTCATTATGAACTTAAGTTCATAGAGCATTGCTCTCTCTCTCTCTCTATCTATCTATATATATATATATATATATATATATATATATATATATATATATATATATATATATATATATATATATATATTCTTGACTGAGTGACACTTTTTAATTTTCTGCTAGCAATCCATAATCTGCTAACAATTATGATTTTCTTAGGCTAAGTATCAAAACCACCTTAAATTTGGACAATTATCAGATAACCCCCATACCCCCAAAAAAAAAAAGAATTAGGGGTTATTAAAAACGATTTTAACTTTAATATTTTATCGTAAAACTCCTCTAAAAGTATCAACCACAATTTTCACTAGCAAATTTATTCCTCTGCATAATTTTACCCTTCCATGTGAAAAGTACTATTAACGATGTTAGAGGAATTTTCTAATAAAATCTTAAATTCAAAGGGGTTTTTTATAACTTCTAACTTAAAGGGGTTTTCTAATATTTTGAAAGTTTCGTGGAGTTATTTGATAATCCGTCACAATTAAAAGTTTTTTGGTTATATTTAGCCATTTTTAATATATAAAGTAATTTGAGTTGCTTGGTTTGATTGATTAAGGTGGTTTGATCAAGCTCAAAATACGTATAAAATGGAGTGAAATTTCAGAGACTTTTTGTTGAACCAATTTTGGTAATTCTTGCTCAATTGATATAGTTAATCTTTTGTCAACTTGTTTTGTCAAAATTTTCTGGTTGGAATACAATGACGATGATTTTTGCTTGTATAATTTCTTGTTTTAGTTAGACTTATGCATTTCTACGTTTTATTTCTGAGAATACATTATGATATTTCTAATTTCAGTGATTAAATTAATGTATATATTTCTTCAGAATCATGCAAAGATGAAAGAAAACAATCTCGTAATTGAGTTTGAATGTGGTGACTGGTGATTCAAATATGTCACATGTAATCACTTGACTCACTCATAAAAGTACAAGGGGCTATAATTTCCATGTAAATAGGGCCAGGGACGGATCCAGAAAATTTTTACTATGGGGGCACTTAATCAATTATGCATTGTGAGTGCAGAGATTTTTAGGGGTTTTTTGCTCGTCTTTTTATATTAGTCCCTTATATCTTTCATTATTTTGAATTAGTCCCTCAAATCATTTATAATCAGAGAGATTAATTTGAAATTAACTTATGAAAATGTAAGAACCTACCAGCAATTTCAATGATTTGAGAGACTAATTTCCCTATAATTGCCAATTCCACATTTGATTTGAGGGACTAATTTTAAATTAACTTAAGTTAGGGTCCCATTAGAAACTTCAATGGTTTGAGGGACTAATTTGAACATAGCCTGTGAATTGGGGGGATGTTATAGCAATTTTAATAATTTGAGGTACTAATTGAAAAAGGCTAAAATACCAGATTGGCATTTTAAATCGACCCTAAATGACAATAGAGCATTTTAAATAGCTCCGACTACAATAAGGCCTCATAATTGTTCAAAAGTGACAATAAGACCCATATTTTCGCCGGACTCCGACCAACTCCCCACTCTCCTCCCTTCAAGCTCCCCACACCTCCATGGCTGACCTCCCCTCTCCCTCTCCCTCCCTGAACCAAAACCTATCAAACCCAACAACCAAAAACCTCTTGCCTTCACCCTCAACCTCTTCAACTCCTCTCTCGAAGCTCCACTCCGCCTCACAAGCCATGAGAAAGATAGTCCACAACATCAAAACCTCAAGAGTCGAACCCGAACCCCAACGAGAATTAGTTCAACAAGTCTTAGAGTTCAGAGAAGAGGAGAGTGTGAATGTGCCATGGGTGAGGGTGGAGGAGAGAATGGTGTTCAGGAGAAAGAAGGAGTGAGTGGCGACGAGGGCGGAGTTAAAGAGGTTGAGGGTGAAGGCGAGATGTTTTGGTTGTTGGGTTTGATCGGTTTGAGTTCGTGGAGGGAGAGGGAGAGGGAGGTCACTATGGAGGTGTGGGGAGCTTGAAGGGAGGAAAGAGGGAGTTGGTCGGAGTCCGTAAAATATGGGTCTTATTGTCACTTTGAACAATTATGAGGCCTTATTGTAGTCTGAGCTATTAAAATGCTTTATCATTAGAGGTCGATTTAAAATGCCAATCTGTATTTTAGCCAATTGAAAAATATGAAAGATGAAAGAAAACAATCTCGTAATTGAGTTTGAATGTGGTGACTGGTGATTCAAATATGTCACATGTAATCACTTGACTCACTCATAAAAGTACAAGGGCTATAATTTCCATGTAAATAGGGCCAGGGACGGATCCGAAAATTTTTACTATGGGGCACTTAATCAATTATGCATTGTGAGTGCAGATTTTAGGGTTTTTGCTCGTCTTTTTATATTAGTCCCTTATATCTTTCATTATTTTGAATTAGTCCCTCAAATCATTTATAATCGAGAGATTAATTTGAAATTAACTTATGAAAATGTAAGAACCTACCAGAATTTCAATGATTTGAGAGACTAATTTCCTATAATTGCCAATTCCACATTTGATTTGAGGGACTAATTTTAAATTAACTTAAGTTAGGGTCCCATTAGAAACTTCAATGGTTTGAGGGACTAATTTGAACATAGCCCGTGAATTGGGGGATGTTATAGCAATTTTAATAATTTGAGGTACTAATTGAAAAGGCTAAAATACCGATTGGCATTTTAAATCGACCCTAAATGACAATAGAGCATTTTAAATAGCTCCGACTACAATAAGGCCTCATAATTGTTCAAAAGTGACAATAAGACCCATATTTTCACGGACCACCAACTCCCCACTCTCCTCCCTTCAAGCTCCCCACACCTCCATGGTGACCTCCCTCTCCTCTCCTCCCCGAACCAAAACCTATCAAACCCAACAACCAAAACCTCTTGCCTTCACCCTCAACCTCTTCAACTCCTCTCTCGAAAGTTCCTCCACTCACCATGGGCCATGAGAAAGATAGTCCACAACATCAAAACCTCAAGAAGCCGAACCCGAACCCCAACGAGAATTAGTTCAACAAGTCTTAGAGTTCAGAGAAGAGGAGAGTGTGAATGTGCCATGGGTGAGGGTGGAGGAGAGAATGGTGTTCAGGAGAAAGAAGGAGTGAGTGGCGACGAGGGCGGAGTTAAAGAGGTTGAGGGTGAAGGCGAGATGTTTTTGGTTGTTGGGTTTGATCGGTTTGAGTTCAGGGAGGGAGAGGGAGAGGGGAGGTCAGCTATGGAGGTGTGGGGAGCTTGAAGGGAGGAAAGAGGGGAGTTGGCCGGAGTCCGGCGAAAATATGGGTCTTATTGTCACTTTTGAACAATTATGAGGCCTTATTGTAGTCGGAGCTATTAAAATGCTTTATTGTCATTTAGGGTCGATTTAAAATGCCAATCTGGTATTTTAGCCAATTGAAAAATATGAAAGATGAAAGGAACTAATATCTAGAAAAGCCCTTTTTAGTTTTATCAAACCGCTAGCCCATTGCAATCTGCATGTAAAGGCTTGGAGTTATATGGTTTTAGTAGAATTTGGGCTTTGATTTAGATCTATTTGGGCCTTTTGGGGGCACCCACTAAATTCCTGTGAGGGCACTCTATAATTTTAACACATCTCTTAATTGTTTTTAAAGCGTGGGGGCACGTGCCCACAGTGCCCTCACTGTACATCCATCATTGAATAAGGCTAATATAGTCATAAATAAAAATTTAATATCGAATTTTTAACGGATGTTAAAAAAGAACTTAGTTTGTAAGTGAAGTGTGGTACGAGGACCACGTTGAAGGCCAAGCACAGGGACCAACATCGCCTTTTAGTCTAAAATAATATCCATAACCATATTCTATTGGTTATGGTTTTACATAACCATATTCGTATCACAGATACAAGTGTTAAGCTCGTGCTCGCACGGTGGAATTTTTTTTTAACTAAAGTTAAGTGAGCGATAAATTTGAGGAATTAAAATAATTTGGAGGAAAATTTATAATTATCATGACTTGCAGGTAAATTTAAAAATGCATACAATTTGGGGGTTATGTATAGAAAAAATTCAAAACTAAAATATGAAAAAATTTCAGTAAATCCCAAATCAGTTTTGGTGTTTGGAACTAAATCTCTAATATCTTTGAAACTCTGAATAAGCCCTAATATCTTTTGGCAAAAACCCTCAAAATTAACATCATTAGTTTATGCAGTTAAATGATCAAAATACCCCAATATATTTTGGAGGAAATTCTAATAAGTTTTATGATTTGTCACTTAATCCCCAATAACTTATGGCGAAAACTCCTAATAATGGATGTTTATAATTTTTAAAAATTTTGAGAGGTTTGTTTGTAATATTTAGATTTTTAAATGGTTGTTTATAATTTTAAAATTTTAAAGGGCGGTTTGTAAATTTAGATTTTTGGGGTTGCTTGTAACTTTTAAAATTTTAGGTTTTATGGGTTCTTTGTATTTTTTAATTTAAAGGGTCTATTTGCAAATTATTTTTAGGCTGCTATTTATAATTTTAGATTTTTCATTATGTTATTTGTCATTTGTTATTTTTATGGGTTTTTGTAATTCTCTTATTTTTCGTGTGTTTGTTTCAACTTTTCGATTTTTCAGTGAGTCGTTTGTAATTTTAGAGTTTTCCAGGTGTTTGTAGTTTTACATTTTTTAGGAGTTCTTTGTAATTTATAAATTTTTGGGGGTCATGTATAATTTTAGAATTTTTAGGGTCTTTTGCAATATTTACATATTTAGGGTTTTATTTTTAATTTTAGATTTTCTAGGGGCTATATATATTTTTAAATTTGCAAAGGTTTGTTTGTGATATTCTAATTTGTTCGAGTTTTCTATAATTTTAGTAATTCAAAGGAAATTGTTTGTGTCCTTCAAATTTTTCTAATGATTGTTTGTGATTTTAGATTTTTAGGAAGCTATTTATAATTTTTATATTTTTAATAATTATTTATTATTTTATGAGTTAACATGCAAATACAAATGATTTGAGGGGTATATAATGGTCTTGATGGTTAATTTTGTCAATAAAAAATATAAGATAACCCCATTTATGGAGGTTAAGTGCAAAAAATTAAATATTTTGGGGTTTTCTCGTGAGTTTCAAATATTTTGGGGTTTAGTGCTAAACCGCAAAGATATGAGCGGTTTATTGAATTCACTCTTTAAAAATTAAGAACGGCTCTATAAAAAAATTAAGAACGGCACTATAACAATTTTTGAATTATAAATTGTTATGACTTGATTAGAATTAACAAAGATTTGATTATTAGAGTTTTTAATTTTTATGGGTAAAATTTTCTAATTATGAACATGAATAGTTATAATTTGATAAGAATTCTTCTGATGATGGAATTAGTTATACACAAGTTATTTTCTAATAGGATAGAGGAATATATAATATTTGTAATTAGAAATTTAACACTTGACACGTTTTGTACACATGACATTTTATGGTGCATCTAGGGATAGTTTACTAATTTCTCTTTACTATATAAAGGAGCAAAGATATGAGCGGTTTATTGAATTCACTCTTTAAAAATTAAGAAGGGCTCTATGACAATTTTAAAAATTTTTAATTATAAATTGTTATGGCTTGATTAGAATTAATAAAAATTTAATTATTAGATTTTTCTAATTTTTATGGATAAAATTTTCTAATTATGAACATAAATAGTTTTAATTTGATAAAAATTCTTCGAAGATAAAATTAGTTGTACACTTGTCATTTTCTAATAGGATGAAAAAATATATAATATTTTTTATTAGAGATTTAACACGTGAAACGTTTTATACACATAGCATTTTATTATGAATCTAGGAATAATTTATAAATTTCTCTTTACTATATAAAAGAGGATTTCCTCACAGTTTAGCGCCCCTGGTCAAAATTGATCCTCATTTCAGCCCGCAAAATTTGTAATTTGGGGTGCGCCAGGCCCATGCAGTAGTGCAGCGCATGGGCAACGCTCTAAAGCCCCAGTAGCAAGCTATTGTGATGGGCCCTCCCCCAACAAAAATTAATTTAATATCATAGTGGGCCGATGGCCCACGTATCAGATATTAAACTGATAAGAACAGATACTACACTTGATCTTAGCACAAAGGCCGAGAAAGGTATGCTTTGAAACGGTGCCGTGTGACGCGCTTTTATCCCCGTGGCTCATCCTTCCGCTGAAAACGCAGGCGATGTGGGATAAAAGTTAGAAGTCGGTTCTCTCCACCAAAGCAAAATGCATGTGACGCTCACCTGACGAGAGAGGCTTCTGAACATCCAACGCCTGGTGAAGCGCTATTTTGTAACAGTTTGCCATTTCCAAAACTTGTCCAATACTTATTTAAAATTTAAATTCCTTTTTTTCTTTTTGCAATAAAATAGAAGACTAAGTTATGCTATAAACTTTATCCTATTGGCAGGATATTTGGACTAATATGACATTTTAACAGAGCTTATGATAAACTTTAGGACAATAACAAAGTAAGTTACAGAACATCCCTCTAAAGTTTGTATGATAAAATCTCACTAAAGTCTTCAACATGACACTTTACCTCTCTTTTAATTTCTATAAAATTAACTTGGATTTAGAAACTAAATACAGTATAGCAATTATGTACACTCCCGCATAAACATATACATGATTATTATTTGAGAATTGATTATTACATCCAAAAGAACGGTGATTACTTGACGAGAAATAAAAAATGAGGACGATAAAGGGATTTTCTGTCAATCATGACAAATGTAAGGGGGTTCTCTATAATTTGCACAATGATACTGCAATGGGGTTAGTATCACTATATTGCCTTCTCAAGATTCATAATGACAATGAGCAGAGCGATAAGTTTATTAAACACTATTACTATTCTCCTATCTCTTGGTCACAAGTACATTTGAATTATACAACATGTCATGCAGTATGCTAATTATGCTTCTTTGATTTTCAGAACTTTATTTTAAAACTCATCTCTCCCAACCTTGACTGCCAAATGAACAATCCTATCCATGGTTGGGAGTTGAGTATATAAAGATCTTCGTTCAATCATCTGAGATTCTCCTGATACATCTCGATGTAGCTAATTACAAGCTCCTGACAATAAACCAACACATTTCTGAAAAAGAAAAAAGAAAAAGAAAAAGAAGTTTAGTCTTTTTATTTAGAGAGGTTTTGCAGAAGACTATTGTAAACATTTTTAAGAAAAACTACCACAAATTTTCAAAAATGCAGAAAATATCATAAACTGTTGCCAATTACATTAACAATTTGGGTAAAAGTTCTAGACTACATGGGAGAGGATAAAACATATATATATATATATATATATATATATATATATATATATATATATATATATATATATATATATATATATATATATATATATATATGAACTTAAGTTCATAATGAATAGTGGTGCACCAACTTTTCTAACCACTCATCTTGCTTTGGGATCCGTGAAAGATATAAAGGTCACTTTGAGATTTGTGCATCACAAATCTCAAGGCAAGATGAGTGGATAAAAAGTTGGTGCACCACTATTCATTATGAACTTAAGTTCATAGGAGCCTTACTATATATATATATATATATATATATATATATATATATAGTGGTTAGAAAAGTTGGTGCACCACTATTCATTATGAACTTAAGTTCATAATGAATAGTGGTGCACCAACTTTTTATCCACTCATCTTGCCTTGAGATTTGTGATGCACAAATCTCAAAGTGTCCTTTATATCTTTCACGGATCCCAAAGCAAGATGAGTGGTTAGAAAAGTTGGTGCACCACTATTCATTATGAACTTAAGTTCATAGGAGCCTCTCTCTCTCTCTATATATATATATATATATATATATATAGTGGTTAGAAAAGTTGGTGCACCACTATTCATTATGAACTTAAGTTCATAGGAGCCTTACTATATATATATATATATATATATATATATATATATATATAGTGGTTAGAAAAGTTGGTGCACCACTATTCATTATGAACTTAAGTTCATAATGAATAGTGGTGCACCAACTTTTCTAACCACTCATCTTGCTTTGGGATCCGTGAAAGATATAAAGGTCACTTTGAGATTTGTGCATCACAAATCTCAAGGCAAGATGAGTGGATAAAAAGTTGGTGCACCACTATTCATTATGAACTTAAGTTCATAGGAGCCTTACTCTCTCTCTCTCTCTATATATATATATATATATATATATATATATATATATATATATATATATATATATATATATATATAGTGGTTAGAAAAGTTGGTGCACCACTATTCATTATGAACTTAAGTTCATAATGAATAGTGGTGCACCAACTTTTCTAACCACTCATCTTGCCTTGAGATTTGTGATGCACAAATCTCAAAGTGTCCTTTATATCTTTCACGGATCCCAAAGCAAGATGAGTGGTTAGAAAAGTTGGTGCACCACTATTCATTATGAACTTAAGTTCATAGGAGCCTTACTCTCTCTCTCTCTCTATATATATATATATATATATATATAGTGGTTAGAAAAGTTGGTGCACCACTATTCATTATGAACTTAAGTTCATAGGAGCCTTACTCTCTCTCTCTCTATATATATATATATATATATATATATATATATATATATATATATAGTGGTTAGAAAAGTTGGTGCACCACTATTCATTATGAACTTAAGTTCATAATGAATAGTGGTGCACCAACTTTTCTAACCACTCATCTTGCTTTGGGATCCGTGAAAGATATAAAGCCACTTTGAGATTTGTGCATCACAAATCTCAAGACAAGATGAGTGGATAAAAAGTTGGTGCACCACTATTCATTATGAACTTAAGTTCATAGGAGCCTTACTCTCTCTCTCTCTCTCTCTCTCTCTCTCTCTCTCTCTCTATATATATATATATATATATATATATATATATATATATATATATATATATATATATATATAAATGCACGTATGCGCACGCGGAACGTATGTGGTAAGTTTTGAATTTTTATTGAATAGTTAATCAATGTGTTAATAAATAAAATTGTACATTAAGATTGCTTAAAAGAAATATATGAATTAATTATTATTGTGTAATTGTTGTAATTAAATATTTTTCTCATAATGATTCATTTAGTACTAACCTTTTTAAATAAGTCCCCAAATCTAATATTGTTCTTAAATAAAACTATCAATACTATAGGTTCTCTTAAATATGCCCTCCAACTTGAAAGTTATTAGCTTAATTCTAAATTAACTAAGTCGCATTAATCTTGCTAGCTTTTTCCTAATGTTTCCTACATAGTTACACTTAATAGTCAGTAATATATTGCAATAGTTACTTCTCAAGATAATTATTTAATAGGGTAAATTACACTAAACCCTTATGAACTTTCAAAATCACACTAAACCCTTATGAACTTTCAAAATCACACTAAACCCTTAATGACTTTTTGTTTCAAAGAAAACCCCAATAACTTTCTAAATTTTGCAGATAACCCCTATAAATTACAACCAAAAATGGCATAATAAGGCACATTGAAAGTTATGGGGTTTGGTGTAATTTATCTAAAAGATATTAGGGGCTTTCTACAAAAGTTATTAGGGGTTTAGTGTGATTTCAAAGTTCATAGGGTCTATTTAATGCAAAATTCATGGGGTTTCTTGTAATTTACCTTATTTAATATTATAATTCTTAGTTCAAGAATACTATTAATATAATTATACTCTCTTTGTACTATAAATATTTGTCTAATTTAATTTCTTTAATTATGCACTTAAATAATTTAGTACTATATATATTTTATAAATTTTATTACACTATCATTGATAATTAATAGCACTATTATTAATATTAAATAAATTTTTGAAAGGTTAGTTTTCAACCATTACCAAGTATAGATTATTCAATATCATGTAATAATCTTTGAGCAAATGCTCAAAAATAATATTAAATTATTTATTCAATTTATTTAATAACATAATACTAAATAAATAGTATAATTAACTAAGTATGGATTATACTATTTAGACTATTATTTTAATTATTTTATTATTATTCATAAATAATTATTATAGTATTTATTTAATTGATTACTACTAATAGTTGTGTATACCTATTTTATAAATTATTTTTATATTATTTTAAACAATTAATAGTTATAATATTATTGATAATTATAATTATTTAGGAAGGTGAGGAGGTGCATAGTTAATAAGAGGTTATATTTATTAATGATAGATTAATTAGAGATAATGGTAATTAGAATTTATCAAAATTTTAGAGGGTAAAAAGAAAATTAAAAGTTTTAACACCCCTATCCTCTTTTATAGTAGTGTGTATATATATATATATATATATATATATATATATATATATATATATATATATATATATATATATATATATATATATATAGGAATATGGAGAAACTTAGTACCAAGTTCCTTAAAGGAACTTGGTAGTGAGGTGGACAAATCCCACCCACACCTCAAGGGGAGAAATAGAGAGGAGAGAGAAAGAGGAGAGAGAAAGATTTTTTAAAAGCTAGACTTGTGGACCAAATTTGTTCACATCACTACCAAGTTCCTTTAAGGAACTTGGTACCAAGTTTTTCCATTTTTCTCATATATATATATATATATATATATATATATATATATATATATATATATATATATATATATATATATATATATATAGAGCTCTATAAACTTAAGTTTATAGGGAATAGTCATACACAAACTTTTCTATCCATTGATGTTGCCTTGGGATCCATGAAAGATATGAAGCCCATTTTGAGATTTGTGCATCTCTTGATGGCACAAATCTAAAAGGCAACATCAATGGATAAAAAGTGGTGATACTATTCCCTATAAACTTAAGTTTATAGAGATTTCTATATATATATATATATATATATATATATATATATATATATATATATATATATATATATATATATATATATATATATATAGAGCTCTATAAACTTAAGTTTATAGGGAATAGTCATACACAAACTTTTCTATCCATTGATGTTGCCTTGGGATCCATGAAAGATATGAAGCCCATTTTGAGATTTGTGCATCTCTTGATGGCACAAATCTAAAAGCAACATCAATGGATAAAAAGTCAGTATACTATTCCCTATAAACTTAAGTTTATATATATATATATATATATATATATATATATATATATATATATATATATATATATATATATATATATATATATATATATATATATATAGGTAATCTTGGTACCAAGCACCATTTTTGGTGCTTGGTAGTGAGGTGTATCAATCACATCCACTCCTCAACCCATGTGCTTGTGGTCCCTCATTTTAGGAGTGGATGTGATTGATACACCTCAACTACCAAGTACCAAGCATACCCATTTTTCTCATATATATAGAACAAACAAAACGGCAAAATTGTAATTGTGGCAAAATTGTCAAGAGCATGTCATGTGCTTACCGTAACTGTTGTTGCGCATGGTAATTTAGTAAAAAAATTCATGGTAGTTTTCTCTTAGGGGGTGTTTGGTTCATGGAAAACTCAACTATAGGAAATATTTTCCACCCATTTTTATAGGAAATGTTTTCCACCCAAATAAAATATTGAGAAGTTAAAAAGGACAAGTTTTTATTTTCTTGTGTTTGGTTCAAAACAAGAAAATGGGCCTTGTACTTTTAAGAAATGTAAAGTTTTCCTTTTCTAGAAAGTTATTTGGTTCAAAATAAGTAAAAAAGTACGGATTTATTACTTTTTTAATAGTATTGTCAGTTTTCCATGAGATTTCCTCTCAAAAAGCTGGGAAGTTGTTTTCCAACTATTCTGTACTTTTTAGGAAATGTTTTCCATAAATCTAGAGTGAACCAAACACATGAAAACTCAATTATAGGAAAACTTTTATTTACGAAATTGCCATTTTCCAAAAACTTTTCCCAAAAGTGGTGAACCAAACACCCCCTTATATACAACAATTATTGTAGTTTTCTGAGTTGTCCTCAAGCGTCGACTTGTAGAGTACCTCACAGGTTAGTGAACCAGGAAAAGGGCCATTTGTACTTGCAATACGGCCAGTTATTTTAACTTACTAAAAGCTTCTTCACATCCGAAAGGTTCTACTCCATTCTCAGATACGCTAATCACAGATGAAACATCTTGCGATATGGCCAAGGACCAGTTGTACTTCTCAGGGGATCAGCCACCGTGTTAAAGGTGTGCAAAGGAATGTGAAGAGGCTTTTATTTTTAGCAGCTAAATATTTGCCAACTGTACGTACATTGTGTGAAAAGTTCCTCCATTATTGGGATTGTCTGAAGATGTTCTAACAAGAGAAACTACTAATCGAAATTCAATCATCTCATTTCATCACAAAAATTCAGACACGATTTACTTAATCATTGATAATATTGTGTGAACATAGGAGTACCTTAGCATAATATTTTGGACAAGCACGCACAAGAATTTAAATTGGGATGTTTCAATGTCACCGTCTAATAGAATGATCAGGGGCGGAACAGTACAGGCTTACCCGACAACCTGATCCAAATTGGACCATATTTTTGTGTTTGGATCCTTTAGTTTATACCCGATAGATTATTGGAGGGAGTGAATCCCAAATTAGATCTGCTTTCTTCATTTTCATTGGGTCAAGATATGTATTCATGAGTATCCAATCTTAAATAAGTTGAAAATGCATATTTGGCTTCATATTCCCAAAGAATCTTTCCTCCACAAGGCTATTTGTTTATCATTAGTTTCCACGTTTAGATGTGTCTGGTATGACAAGAGAATATATTAAAATAAAACTATTTAGTATGAGATAACGAACTTTGATATTCTATTTGATATTTGACAAAACATGGTGTATTCTGGGAGAAAAAAGGAACCTGTATGTGTAATAATAAAAAAAAACCCGACTCTGTATTCATTAAGTATGGGGAATTCCAGGTGTGATTCCTCGATTTCTTGATAATGCAAATACAAACATGGATATAATCTGGACATTGAACTCACTATCATGGAATTGGATCGGATGACTTTGAACATAGCAAACGTATGGAAAGGAAAATAAGTTGACTCCAATCTATATATTACATTAGTACATAATATTAAGCAGACTTTGACTTGTGTGGAGTAGTACATGTTCCTGTATACTTGGGTTAGGGTTAGGGTTAGGAAAATTAACTTTGTAATTCTCATGTTTAGGCATGCTCATTAGGATCCCTTTTAAATGGTAATATAACAAGCACAGTAAATATTTTAAAAAAAATCCACAGAAAGCTAGATTCTGTTTATAACAGTGCATGGAAACCAACTGCATGGATTCCACATTAACTCTATATGAATTTTCAATATGTTTGTTAATAATATACGGTATAGGACTCTGATCTTGTAGGAAGACAGCAAAATTGTCTCTAAGTAATGTTTATGGTTAAGTGTGTTTGTTCCCTATACACAAACCTTTTTACCAACCATAACATTCAGACTACTTTACTAAGTTATTGTTGCATTTTAACAATATAAAGCCCAAACAGCTAGGGATCCACTGCTTAGAAAAGAAAATCGCAAAGGATATGAAGAGGCATACCAGAATCACACACCCAGCTACAAGTCCATTTTGCAACGCACTTATCATTCACGTTTGTCCTCTTCAAGGTCGTCTCCGAGCCCAAATACATGCTCTGTAGTCTTCCTTTCTTTTCTTTCCAGCTTGTTCACCAAGTCCCCTGTTCCCTTGGCACCAGTGCCAGTGAGAGCAACTCCTTCTTCATCAAAGTCATCGCCAGTTTCTTCTGAGTATGCATATCTGCAAAAGTAATAATGAAAATGCTAAATTATGTGATTATAGAAGCAAGATATGTTATCCATAAGCTATGAAGCTGTGCTTGGAATCTACATGCATAATCTCATTGTTGAAACCCTTGAAAAATTCTACATGGATTACATGCACTTAGAATCTTAGAAGTTTAAACATCATCAAATAAATACATACAAAGAGTGTGACAGGTCATACCTAGTTGGGTTCTGTGATGGGCTCCAGAGAATGCAGATAACCGCTAAAAGAAGGTAGGACAGAATGTTCCAAAATGCCGGGATGATCCAAGCCCTTTGCCAAAGCTCACTTAAAGGGTCGGTTGCATTGAAGTACAGCTGCACTAAATAAAGTCAATTTAGCTACTGAATATCACCAAAATTGAAAAGAGAAAACTAATGATAGCCATAGAACTTTCAATAGAATAGATATGTACAGGTTGCTTCTTGGTCTGATATGGTGGATCATGAAACATAGGGTATTTAGTTCTACAGTACTTCAGTACTGATCGCATTTATTAATCTACCATTATTATTTGCACTGTTTTATACGATTATTTTTCCGTTTACAATGTTCAGATCTAACAGGATCTTGAATTTTCCTGTCAGAAGAAAGCTCTGAAAGTTTCGTGATGCTGATAAAAAATCATAAATTCATGTTCGATGTCAGTATTATTTACTGTTTATTTACCAGTAGATCTAAGGTACAGATGCCAAGGCATGAGAGAAAATAATTTCAGTAAACAACTTCTCAATTGCTATCACAAGGTAAACACAAAACCACTCAAGATATTTCACTATTTACGGTGCTAAGCATTTATGACTTAGACCAAATAAAGATCATACTTCTCATAACTTCATGATATTTGTCGTTGGATACAATAACTCTTTGAAAATAGATAATGACAGAATAAATGGGTAGGTCTAGTGCTTTCAAAGAATAACCCTTGCATTTTGGAATAAAGAAAATATTGTTCTGGGTTAAAATATAGGTTTAGTCTTGTGCACATTGCTGGTACTTCCTATAGAAATAGTTTCCCAAAAGACAGCAAAAGTTGCATTACCTCATAGCCAATCCAGGCAACAGAGAGAAGGACAGACACCGCCAGGGAATTGGTGAATTTTCGGTATAAATCAAGTTTGGCCACACTTCTCCGTAACTGAGAGAAAAAAGAGAAAAGAAAACAGGAATAAACATGAATTCAGGGAGAACACCTTTTAGCAGAACATGGAGAATCATTTGAACTGTAATCAAAGGAACAATTGCCTATTGTAATCAAAGGAACAATTTCCTTCACTGTCACTAATGATGTGCCATCTTCTTTTCATTGTAGTAAAAGAATAACAAGCATCTTATATATATCCCTAATTTGGTCATTTTCATTAAAAACTAATGATCCAACAGATAAAAACTCCATCAGAACCAATCAAAAGTATTTTAGCAAACAAATAAATGTTTGCTTATTGAGCCTAGCTGAAGAAAACAAGGAGTCTTCACATCCCGAAAACTCTTACCTACTACTAACTTCACCTCTGCAAGATACAGGAGGAACCTCAACAGACACTTAGTGGGAACACATAGGGCATTCCATCAAGAATATTCTCCCAGAAAATTCATCAGCAAAAATGACACGACAAATTAGAAAGAAGATAAGACATAATAGAGAATGTGTTCCTTCAATTAATGATGTGCAAGATAACATCAATTTCAAATAAGCAAATTTTATTATGATTATTTTTGTCGATACAACCTTTGCTTTCCATATAGAAGTACATGCAAAATTTCCTTTCCTAGCTTATCAATATATACTAAAACTCATTGTAGTACCATATGTAACACATAAAACACAGTTAACACGTCGCATCATAGATAAGGATGATTAGCAAAATTAAGGTACATGGATTATTCACAAAACATGCTCTATCACAATGGCAAGTAAAACAAAGAATTTTTACCTGGAGTTTCTCTAAAGTTTTTGACAGAGATGAAAATATCCAAACAATAAAGGATGCATCCAAGATAGCAATAGGCAGAACCAGAAAGAGTCGGGCTTTTCCAGAAAAATCATTGATATTTCCCAAGTGCTCAACAAGTTCGAGGGCTTCTGAAGCAACAAAGTATACCACACCAAGCAGAGCAACTTTGGAACTTATCCCACCCAATGTTGGTCGAACCACACCATAACCCATTGAAACCACTAAAAGTAGAAGGCGGGATACAGTCTTCTTTACAGCTGTAAAGGTCACTGCCCATAAAGTGATACCCATAGGTCTAGCTCCGGTAGAATTAAAATTTGCATACTCAAAGTACCAAAACGCCATTTCGCACATCCCTAGAGCAATGACAGCTGTTATATGGTAGTGAAGCTGCAAGATATCTTTCCAAAATCGCACAAATCGAAGAAACCATCCAAGACCAAGCACAAGATATGCCAGTGACATAAGACCATAGAATGTCATTAATGGTGCCATCTTTCCGGGTAGATAACCTTCTGGGTTTCTCCAAACAGTTCTACCTTTGATTACTGTGCCCTTAAGTTGTGGATCACAAAACATGAAATAAAGATAGTACATTCCAGTTTTTTCTATGAAAACAGTCGTAGTTGCCATAGTGACTTCCTCATTTTTTCCATCAAAAAATGTTTGAATACGTTTTGGCCACTCAGGGTTATCTGAATTTTGGTGAATAATTACCTCTCCCACCTTACAGGTTTTCTCTTTGTAAAGTTCAGGTGTACAGCAAATAAACTCAGAGTTGAAATATGTGCCGCCAATTCTCTCCCTGTCTTGTATTTCAACTATTATAGCTTCCACCAATCCAGTCTTTTGTTGCATATCGTGATGCTTTGATGCTGACTCTTTTGTCCGCCGAAAGGTCACAGATTCAAACCTGAGATCAGTGTTTCAGAAGATAAGCAAAAGAGAAACATAATTGTATCCAACAGAATATTTCATTGCTCACTACGGACATGTGGCTCTACGTGTGTGACGTGTGTATTGATAAGAAACAAAATAAATCATTCTCATATAGAACTCCTCGTCAATTATGGCTGTTCCTTTACCTGCGTGTTATTCCACACCACTGATTTTTAGATCAAAAAGAACTTTGTGTTTATTGATCTACAAATAGGGGTGGCAAACAAAAGAACTACTCATAAAAGAACCAGGTTTATAACTCGAACTTAGATTGTTAAATCAGCAAACAATTCAAACTCGAGCCAAGCGCTGTATGCTCATGTTTAGCCATGGCATATTTTTAACATTATGTGATATTCTAACACAGATTATATAACTACTACAGAAATATATAAACATACATTTTCCTGTTATGGAACTTTGTCATATTAGAATCAATTAATGATTAATAAACCTTTAGCTGACATCACGGATTTTCCCTTAGAATCCACTATTGTCTGAGTTATATGCATAATGAAAGCGGAGAGATGTATAAAAAAAGAAGTTTTTCTTGCTTTTAAAATTGTCTTTTTAAATACGTTAATTGGAGACGCCTGGAACGAACATCAAAGGCTTGATTCCAAGCCGCTTGCAAAAAGTTCATCTTCGATGTTAGCAATATCTAATTCCCTCGAATATGCTCGAATTGAGTGAAGTCGAGCAAGGATGACTTTCTCGAGTTTGGCTTGTTTCCACTCCTATCTACAAACTATAGTTACAACAGTAATTAGTTTTGCAAGAGATGCTTCTGTTGCATTTGCAGGATATTCTTACTGGCTTTTCCAAAAGAAGGGCCCCGAGTTTGAGAGAGCATCCATCCCAAAGTTCACGTTGATGGTTGATGGTGGTTGAAGAGATCAAAATTTTGATAGTCCTCTGAAGAATTCCCAAGAACAAGAAGATTATAAAGCTCAGAGGGCCCTTAAGTGGGACAGGGCACTTGCTGATATTCGAACGTGCTTCCATTCATTTCCCCCAGTCAGCCTAACTCGTTTTTGTAATTGTTGGTATAAGGGTGGCTTTAAGGTGTTGGAAGACTATACAAGCTCGAAGATCGAGCTATGGACGCCTTACGAGGATGAAATGATGATGTCATGAGTTTCCCAAGTAAGATAATTAAACAGTGTAACAAAACTATCATCAATAAGAAAGGTAATTAATCCTTTGCAAGTCAGGCCAATTGGCTGGTCAAGTAAATCGATAGAAAATGATGTTTTCTTTTTCTTTTTTTTTCTTTTTATTTTTTTCTTTTCGCATGATGAGGCTGGTCAATTGAATAGTTGAGTCTGCAAAAAGTCTCATATTGGTTCGCTTGATGATCGGATCCTTTCAAGGTAAATTAAATGTTCATCATTTAAGAGGTTTACAGATTTAAAAGGCCTCGTAACATATTGTTCATTAGAGGAGGATATTTGGATGATACAAAGTGTTCCAACATATGAGGGATACAAGGAAATATAAAGAAAGGCATGACATCATATCTCGACGAATATCAAGGGAAGGAAGATGCTGATCAGTGGAAGGTGATGTTTTTCCAATGAAGAGGCTTCTTCCTGGGGTGGGTTTCATCAAAGGGGCTAATACTCATCACAATAACTTGTGCCATATAGAAGAAGGTGAAATATTCTTTTGATTCAAGGACATTAATGTATGCCTTTTCGTATTCCATGTGAGCAGAAACCTCTCAAGATGCTCTTCTAGTGGATATGGACCGGATCAGGCTAAACCACACCCCTTACTATTATGTTGTTTTAATATATTTTTATGTGTATATTCGATGAAATCAGTGGGTTACATTCCCCAAGCTCCAAAACCACCAATACCGGGTACCTCCAAAAGGTGCCAGCATCCTAACAAACTCGTCGCAAGATAAGGATTTTGTTATCAAGGGCTCATCAAAGGAGACGACAAAGGAGAGCTTTTCAAAATCCACATAACTTTACAAATGGCTCAAACTACTATCCTCAAGGTAAACTCGCAGAAGGTTATCCCTTGTTTTCCATAATTAGAAGCTAATTGTGCAATGACTACACCAAATAAATCATCAATACAAGAACAAAACAAACAAACCCCACTTTCATAGCTCACTTCCATCAATTAAACACGCTCTTTTGCACAAAATCAAACAATTATCATTTCGATAGAACCAAGAGAGCTGATATTTTGCTCACCTGATGAACGATTTGCCATCGGATGAAGGGGAGCTAACATTGACCTTGGACGCATACAAACCCTCGCTCCCGCCATGAAAGAAGAAGGAATTCGAGCGAGGGAAGAAAGCTCCATTCGAATACTCATGGATCGAAGCTCGAACACAGTGAGGGGAGCAAAATAGCAGCAGAAACCCTAGAGAAAACCCTAGAAACTTCAGATCAAGACGAAGAGAACGAAGATCTCTCATTTTTCTTTTCCTCTAATTTTTTTCTTCGAAATTTGACTTCGATGCAGATCGAACTTAAAGAATCGACAGTGAGTGTTGGATTTGGTGAAAAAGATAGAAACTGATTAAAAAAAAAAAGAATATTAGAGAAGAGTAGAGTTTCTTCTACGAGGTAAGATTTTCTTAATATTTGGTGAAAATTTTTAATTGGATTTATTCTTGAATGAATTTGGACGCGTGTCACGTGAGGATGAGGGAAGAGGGGTAACGCATGGTTCTTTAGCACTGTTTTTGGTGTGAATTCACATGAGTTGCCATCTTGTCGAAGAAACGGAAAAATAATTAAAGCGTGATTATGTTAATATTTTATCGGATTGTATGCTGATATTTTTAGAGATACTTCATTGATTTATAATTGGAATGAGATAGAGGTTTTCTATAAAAGACCTCCTTTGAAGGATTTTTATTTATTTATTTATTAAGACCAATTAGGGAGTTGGGAGTTATGCGTTTGGCAAATGTTTAAGGGAATTTATTCATAAAAAGAGTTAACATAGTTAGCATATTCATTAACTTGAAGGGTTAAATTGTTACCGTTAAGCTCTGCTTTATAACGGGTTAGTGGAGGGGTTAAGAAAATTTAACTCCTCATCAGTCCTCCAAACATCAAAAAATCATAACGAGTTAAAAAAAACAGTCCTCCAAACATCAAAAAATCATAACGGGTTAAAAAAAACTAACATGTGATGGTTACGTTCCCAATTAACCTGTCTAATAACTGGTTAAGTATTCCGCCTGAGGGAGGAGGAATAAAAGTTACTCTGCCTCCTCAACTAAGGGTAGGCTTAAGTAAATTTTATTTTAATCCTTGTGATTATTTTTAATTTTGGGAAATAATGAGGATTATTACTATTTTTAATTTATAAATAGAGTGGTCATTTCTTAATTCGTTTGCTAATATAATTAATTGGATTTATTCTTGGAGTATAAGTAAATCCGTTTACTTTGAAGGGTTAATTCATTTATAGATTAGGAATAGGATTTGAACCCCATGTGGGTAAAACTATAAATAATGAATTCCATATATATCCTAATACTAAGTTTGGTTCAAGATAATTTTATATATCGAAAATCTATAAAGTCGTTACAATAGGGATATTTTGTAGAAAACAAAATCCAAGTCTTAAATGGATTTGGGTTGGAAAGATGAAAAAGGGCATTATTTGGTAATAAAATATTTAAGGGATGCTCTTCCATCTCTCTTCTTAGGGTTCTATAAAGTTGGAATCTATATTTTTATGTTTTGAAACAAACATAAAAAGTGAAAAATGGAATTCCATGATATTTTATGACAAGCAAAAATAATCTATAAAATTTTTATAGATTTGGTAGGAATTCATAAAATAAAAAAGAGAATCCTAGTCCTATTCTTCTCCACTAGTGAACCAAACACACCCTTAACCACTATAGAATGGATTATCTTAACCTTTTGCTAATATTTTGCTTGTGCTTTTTTAGGATTTCATGTTAACTTTTACTAGAATATGTTAACTTTCACCTAAAAATGTTAACTTTTGGGTTTTCATGTTAACTATCTCCGTTTATTGTTAACTTTCACCTAAAAATGTTAACTTTTGGGTTTTCATGTTAACTTTCACCTAAAAATGTTAACTTTTGGGTTTTCATGTTAACTTTCACCTAAAAATGTTAACTTTTACTAGAATATGTTAACTTTCACCTAAAAATGTTAACTTTTACTAGAATATGTTAACTTTCACCTAAAAATGTTAACTTTTGGGTTTTCATGTTAACTTTCACCTAAAAATGTTAACTTTTGGGTTTTCATGTTAACTTTCACCTAAAAATGTTAACTTTTGGGTTTTCATGTTAACTATCTCCGTTTATTGTTAACTTTCACCTAAAAATGTTAACTTTTGGGTTTTCATGTTAACTTTCACCTAAAAATGTTAACTTTTGGGTTTTCATGTTAACTTTCACCTAAAAATGTTAACTTTTGGGTTTTCATGTTAACTTTCACCTAAAAATGTTAACTTTTGGGTTTTCATGTTAACTATCTCCGTTTATTGTTAACTTTCACCTAAAAATGTTAACTTTTGGGTTTTCATGTTAACTTTCACCTAAAAATGTTAACTTTTACTAGAATATGTTAACTTTCACCTAAAAATGTTAACTTTTGGGTTTTCATGTTAACTATCTCCGTTTATTGTTAACTTTCACCTAAAAATGTTAACTTTTACTAGAATATGTTAACTTTCACCTAAAAATGTTAACTTTTACTAGAATATGTTAACTTTCACCTAAAAATGTTAACTTTTGGGTTTTCATGTTAACTTTCACCTAAAAATGTTAACTTTTACTAGAATATGTTAACTTTCAACGGAAGACTTTAACTATCACTATTTGATGTTAACTTTTACTAGAATATGTTAACTTTCAACGGAAGACTTTAACTATCACTATTTGATGTTAACTTTTACTAGAATATGTTAACTTTCACTAAAAGTTAACATGTTCGGATGAAAGTTAACATCAAACGTTAAAAATTAACATGTTCAGCTGAAAGTTAACAAGAAATGCCAAAAGTTAACACATTCAGATGAAAGTTAACAACAAACGTTAAAAGTTAACATGTTCAACAGAAAGTTAACGAGTAACATCAAAAGTTGACATGTTCAGCTGAAAGTTGAGCGTCTAATAAAAAGACGAGGACGGAAGAATCAAGCAGAGTCGGCTAGAAGTTAAAAACAGACTTAAATAGTTAACAGTAAACATGAATAGCTCAATTTCATCTCAATAATGGGAGTGTTGTTGAGAATATCATCCGATCTCATTACACTCTCACTAGACGGGCAATCATTTGGGATCCTCTCTGAAGTAAAAGTATTTCCTAAAGGCGTATGACTAATACCACTACTGCGCAAATTAATAAACCAGTCAGATTTTAAAGTCAACTATAATATTATCTTCGATATTTTATATTAACGACTTCATGTATAAGTTAACGTGTTCACTTAAAAGTTAACATAAAACTCTAAAAGTTAGCATAAAACCTTAAAAGTTAACATAAAACCCTAAAAGTTAACATGAAACCCTAAAAGTTAGCATAAAACCTTAAAATTAACATGAAACCCTAAAAGTTAACATGAAATCCTAAAAGTTAGCATAAAACCTAAAAGTTAACATGTTCGGATGAAAGTTAACAATGTTAACTTTTACTAGAATATGTTAACTTTCAACTAAGACTTTAACTATCACTATTTGATGTTAACTTTTAGGATTTTATGCTAACTTTTAGGGTTTATGCTATTTTTAGGATTTCATGTTAACTTTTAGGATTTTATGCTAACTTTTAGGGTTTTATGCTGGATCCCTTCATTACTAAACCCACCCTTCTTCTAATCAAACCAAAAAAGTTAGCATAAAACCCTAAAAGTTAGCATAAAACCCTAAAAGTTAACATAAAACCCTAAACGTAGATAATAAAACTTTCTTACATTCTTACAACTGATATTCCTTACATGTTTATCGTATATTGGCTATTCATTTTCATGTTAACTATCTCCGTTTATTGTTAACTTTCACCTAAAAATGTTAACTTTTGGGTTTTCATGTTAACTTTCAGCGGAAGACTTTAACTATCACTATTTGATGTTAACTTTTACTAGAATATGTTAACTTTCACTAAAAGTTAACATGTTCGGATGAAAGTTAACCTATAGGAATGAAAGTTAACATGTTCGGATGAAAGCTACCCTATACGAATGAAAGTTAACATGTTCGGCTGAAAGTTAACATGTTCTGTTGAAAGTTAATATGTTAAGATATAAGTTAACAATGTTAACTTTTATAGTTCTTATTACATTCATTGTATTTTTTACATCATATATTCCATAAATTTTCCTCTACAACATATATTTACCAGTTTCACCTTAATTCTTACATGATTATTTGAAAGATAACAGAAAACCCATTAGTCAATATTTTCATCCGAAAGTTAACATGTTCTTTGAAAGTTAACCTATCTGAATGAAAGTTAACATGTTCGGATGAAAGTTAACATGTTCTGTTGAAAGTTAATATGTTAAGATATAAGTTAACAATGTTAACTTTTATAGTTCTTATTACATTCATTGTATTTTTTACATCATATATTCCATAAATTTTCCTCTACAACATATATTTATCGATTCAAATTGAAATCTTACATGATTATTTGAAAGATAACAGGAAAACCCATTAGTCAATATTTTCATCTGAAAGTTAACATGTTCGGCTGAAAGTTAACCTATACGAATGAAAGTTAACATGTTTGGATGAAAGTTAACCTATACGAATGAAAGTTAATATGATCGGCTGAAAGTTAACATGTTACGTTGAATGTTAACATGTTAAGATGAAAGTTAACAATGTTAACTTTTATAGTTCTTATTGCATTCCTTATATTTTTACATCATATATTCCATAATTTTTCTTACAACATATATTTACCAGTTTCACCTTAATTCTTACATGATTATTTGAAAGATAACAGAAAATCCATTAGTCAACTTTGTTCAAATGCAAGTCAACATGTTAGGTGAAAATTAACTTTCACAACTCGTGGCACTTCCCATACAAATCACAATCAATTTAATCGTAAATATCAACTTTAATGGTTACATGTTAACTCTTCATGTCATGTGTTAAGTATCACGCCTATATGCTAACTTTGAGGGTTTTATGTTAACGTTTAGGATTTTATGTTAATTTTAAGTGAACGTGTTAACTTTCCTTCTAGTATATTAACTTTTCTTATTGAATGTTAACTTTCACCGCTTTAGGTTAATTTTCATCCAAACTTGTTTAATTTTTAGTAACACAGAGAGAGAGAGAGAGAGAGAGAGAGAGAGAGAGAGAGAGAGAGAGAGAGAGAGAGAGAGAGAGAGAGAGAGAGAGAGAGAGAGAGAGAGAGAGAGAGAGAGAGAGAGAGAGAGAGAGAGAGAGAGAGAGAGAGAGAGAGAGAGAGAGAGAGAGAGAGAGAGAGAGAGAGAGAGAGAGAGAGAGAGAGAGAGAGAGAGAGAGAGAGAGAGAGAGAGAGAGAGAGAGAGAGAGAGAGAGAGAGAGAGAGAGAGAGAGAGAGAGAGAGAGAGAGAGAGAGAGAGAGAGAGAGAGAGAGAGAGAGAGAGAGAGAGAGAGAGAGAGAGAGAGAGAGAGAGAGAGAGAGAGAGAGAGAGAGAGAGAGAGAGAGAGAGAGAGAGAGAGAGAGAGAGAGAGAGAGAGAGAGAGAGAGAGAGAGAGAGAGAGAGAGAGAGAGAGAGAGAGAGAGAGAGAGAGAGAGAGAGAGAGAGAGAGAGAGAGAGAGAGAGAGAGAGAGAGAGAGAGAGAGAGAGAGAGAGAGAGAGAGAGAGAGAGAGAGAGAGAGAGAGAGAGAGAGAGAGAGAGAGAGAGAGAGAGAGAGAGAGAGAGAGAGAGAGAGAGAGAGAGAGAGAGAGAGAGAGAGAGAGAGAGAGAGAGAGAGAGAGAGAGAGAGAGAGAGAGAGAGAGAGAGAGAGAGAGAGAGAGAGAGAGAGAGAGAGAGAGAGAGAGAGAGAGAGAGAGAGAGAGAGAGAGAGAGAGAGAGAGAGAGAGAGAGAGAGAGAGAGAGAGAGAGAGAGAGAGAGAGAGAGAGAGAGAGAGAGAGAGAGAGAGAGAGAGAGAGAGAGAGAGAGAGAGAGAGAGAGAGAGAGAGAGAGAGAGAGAGAGAGAGAGAGAGAGAGAGAGAGAGAGAGAGAGAGAGAGAGAGAGAGAGAGAGAGAGAGAGAGAGAGAGAGAGAGAGAGAGAGAGAGAGAGAGAGAGAGAGAGAGAGAGAGAGAGAGAGAGAGAGAGAGAGAGAGAGAGAGAGAGAGAGAGAGAGAGAGAGAGAGAGAGAGAGAGAGAGAGAGAGAGAGAGAGAGAGAGAGAGAGAGAGAGAGAGAGAGAGAGAGAGAGAGAGAGAGAGAGAGAGAGAGAGAGAGAGAGAGAGAGAGAGAGAGAGAGAGAGAGAGAGAGAGAGAGAGAGAGAGAGAGAGAGAGAGAGAGAGAGAGAGAGAGAGAGAGAGAGAGAGAGAGAGAGAGAGAGAGAGAGAGAGAGAGAGAGAGAGAGAGAGAGAGAGAGAGAGAGAGAGAGAGAGAGAGAGAGAGAGAGAGAGAGAGAGAGAGAGAGAGAGAGAGAGAGAGAGAGAGAGAGAGAGAGAGAGAGAGAGAGAGAGAGAGAGAGAGAGAGAGAGAGAGAGAGAGAGAGAGAGAGAGAGAGAGAGAGAGAGAGAGAGAGAGAGAGAGAGAGAGAGAGAGAGAGAGAGAGAGAGAGAGAGAGAGAGAGAGAGAGAGAGAGAGAGAGAGAGAGAGAGAGAGAGAGAGAGAGAGAGAGAGAGAGAGAGAGAGAGAGAGAGAGAGAGAGAGAGAGAGAGAGAGAGAGAGAGAGAGAGAGAGAGAGAGAGAGAGAGAGAGAGAGAGAGAGAGAGAGAGAGAGAGAGAGAGAGAGAGAGAGAGAGAGAGAGAGAGAGAGAGAGAGAGAGAGAGAGAGAGAGAGAGAGAGAGAGAGAGAGAGAGAGAGAGAGAGAGAGAGAGAGAGAGAGAGAGAGAGAGAGAGAGAGAGAGAGAGAGAGAGAGAGAGAGAGAGAGAGAGAGAGAGAGAGAGAGAGAGAGAGAGAGAGAGAGAGAGAGAGAGAGAGAGAGAGAGAGAGAGAGAGAGAGAGAGAGAGAGAGAGAGAGAGAGAGAGAGAGAGAGAGAGAGAGAGAGAGAGAGAGAGAGAGAGAGAGAGAGAGAGAGAGAGAGAGAGAGAGAGAGAGAGAGAGAGAGAGAGAGAGAGAGAGAGAGAGAGAGAGAGAGAGAGAGAGAGAGAGAGAGAGAGAGAGAGAGAGAGAGAGAGAGAGAGAGAGAGAGAGAGAGAGAGAGAGAGAGAGAGAGAGAGAGAGAGAGAGAGAGAGAGAGAGAGAGAGAGAGAGAGAGAGAGAGAGAGAGAGAGAGAGAGAGAGAGAGAGAGAGAGAGAGAGAGAGAGAGAGAGAGAGAGAGAGAGAGAGAGAGAGAGAGAGAGAGAGAGAGAGAGAGAGAGAGAGAGAGAGAGAGAGAGAGAGAGAGAGAGAGAGAGAGAGAGCAGGCAAGTTTTGGGGGAAGAGATGAAGGGTATAATGGGTTTTTTTTTAAAAAATTCTCTCATTGATGATGTGGAAAGCTAAAAAGGGGCTGAATCACATCTACTTTTGTTTTTTGGGGCTTCCTAACACAAAAAAAATTAAGGGGGGCTGGGCACATCTATCTTTTTTTTTGGGGCCTTGATACAATTTTTCCTTTTTTTATATTGAACATTGTCACGCCATAGTAAATCCGAAAACTACTTCTAAGAATCTGTATATCAAGGATATCTAAAAATAGGGTTGTCAATAGACCCCCTGTACTATAGCCTAATTGCGGATATAACCCCTATGATTCTATTTTTGTGGATAGACTCTCTGAGTGAACTTTATTATTATTATTGCTCTTTTTTAAGAGTAAACAAAAATCACTCAGGGGGTCTATTTGAATTTGGGCAAATAGTACATGAATCTATCTGCACCAATACGACTACATCGGGCGTAACCACAACTCCGTGATAGTGCAGGGGGTCTATCAATAATTAACCATTACAAATATGACTCTGTGTGCTGTGAAATGGAGTTGGCAGCTATTATAATTAAGCTAAAAACTACTAGAAATGTTACTAGAATGTAGTTGCGAATATTTTGCAAATCCCCCTAAATATGAGCTTGTTCTGAATCTCATCAAGTTTCAAGACGGTTGCATTTGAGAGGCTTGACTTTTTGCATTCGGTAAACTTCTCAAATTTATTTTTTCCAAGTTATTTCAAGATTATTTACATTAAATTGGAAACTCAAATACATTTGAGTCGTTTACACTTACAGGGTATAAACAAGACAACCGTCAGCTGATAAGCTTTCCACTATGAAGTGCAAACTAATGCATTGATAGTTGGCAGTAAATAAGCCACTAAAGTGCAAAGATGTCTCGTTCTTTAAGTGTATAAAAACTCCCTTTCTCATGTCCCTTTCTCATGGAATAGACAATTTTTTTTTATTGAAGTATACAACAAAGATAATACACCATAATATAAAACAAGACGTAACTATATTTGTTATCAAACTCTTCTACGATTTTACTTATTGATTATATCAGCAATGATTCTACCTACTTGGATGGTCGATTTCGATCTGCACAATGCATTGTCAAGCCCATTACATCTTCCATCAAGAGTTCATCCATTGAAAGCTTCTTTGAATTTCAATTTTCGGCATCATATATATATATATATATATATATATATATATATATATATATATATATATATATATATATATATATATATATATATATATATATATATATATATATATATATATATATATATATATATATATATATATATATATATATATATATATATATATATATATATATATATATATATATATATATATATATAAAGTATTTTACAAGGTGCACAAGTTATTCAAGTACATGTACACTTATTTATTCTATATCTGTAGATGATACAAATTCTTTTAGCTAGTTTTTCCATAATTAATTTTTGCCTTTGCCAAATTTATTTATATTCAACACCCAGATTTTGCCTATTGCATATTCTGTCAGCTTCATTACCTAAACTGATCTTTTCCCAGCACTATCAAGAACGTTGCTGATGATGATTCCAATAACCCCCAAAAATCCAAAACTATTCAAATATTAAAATCCTTACCTAATTTGTAAACTATCCTATTGTTTTCCACCACAATAGTCACTATAAGTTCAATATTGGTACTCAAGAATTCAGCTCAATTTCTTGTGTTACCTCATCAAGAGATGGATTCAAGCAAGTATTCTCTGGATTTGATTCTGGTTCCTGCTAGCCTTTTTCTCACTGTAGGATACCATGCATATACATGGCAATGCTCGAAGTTGAAGAAGCCGGTAACGACTATTGGGCTAAATCTGATGAAGAGAAGAGCTTGGCTTGCTGATATTCTCCCTGTAAGATACAAGTATTCATATTCATTGTTCCTTCTTCAAATACTTGTTCTTAAATTTTGCTTAATGTTCTGATTAATACATTGAGAGTCTAGATTTTTTTGTCATACTGATTTTGCTAAATAGTTGTAAAATGGCAGCTTTCTCATATTGATGACATATATGTAGAATACTGATTCAGTTTCTCACATGAGCTGAAGAAAATTCTCATATTAGACTCATTTGGTAAGGAAAATAAGGTATTTGATACTGAGAATAGTTTATGTAAGAGGAGTTTGATACTGAGAGCTATATAAGAAAACCACAAAGTTATAGTTTCTTATAAAATTGGAATTTTTTACAAGTTTCGCTGAGTACCTAATGGGTTCTATTAGAATATTGACTCATCTGTTGAAGATTCGTTACTTTCGTTCTTTCCGAATAAATGAGTTTGTTGTCATCATTGTGCAATCTCACTCTTTTTATTGATCACAGTTGACTCTCAATAATCTTAGAAATGGAGATTTTTTTTTAAATTTTTTGTCATGTAGTCGTAATACCAAAACATTGTCCCCCCCCCCCTCTGTTACGTTTCCTTTAATACATTTTCTGACAAGAAAATATTGCAGGCTGATAGCAGAAAGGCCATGCTGGGAGTCCAAACCTCAAGAAACTTCCTAATGTCAGCCATACTATCAGCAACCATAGCAATCATACTCAACTCATGCTTAGCAGCAGTGGCCAACAACACATACAAATACAGCAATCTCCTCCAAAACCCAGTTTTCGGTTTGCAAACTGGAAATCTTCTCATCCTCAAATATGCCTCAGTTTCGCTCCTCTTGCTCTTTAGCTTCTTGTGCAGTTCGATAGCAGTCGGGTGCATCATTGAGGCTAGTTTCCTCATAACTGCATCTGAGGAGTTGGTTTATATGGCTCAGGCTGAGAGGATGTTTGATCGAGGTTCAGTGCTCGCGATTGTGGGAAATCGCGTGCTTTACATTGCGATTTTGTTGCTGCTTTGGGTTTTTGGTCCTGTTCCTTTGGCTATATCGTCGGTCGCCATGGTTTGGGTGTTGTATAATCTTGATTTTTCTGGTGTATGTTGATGAGTTATAATCTTTCTTCATGTATAATTTCCAGTGTATCTAAAATCGTGAAATGAAACTGTTCCCTGTTCCATTTCTTCACTGAGCAGATTGGACTTCATTTAATATGAAAAGAATACACGTCCATAGTATTTATTAATTGATTCTGCACCTCTTAACCAAAAAGTTGGATTCCTGTGTTTTCAAGTGATTGAGAGCCTCATTCATTTATTAGCTTTAAGTTCACAACTTATGAAAAATTCAAACTGATCTTGGATGGCTTTCAATTCTTTTTTTTATTTTTTTATTATTTTTTTTGCCCCCTCCTTTTGTCCAGGCTACCCATAGTTTATATCATAGTTTTAAGATTTATTACTTCAACGTTTTCGACTTAGTGCAGTACTTAGTGTCTTGAATTGATCTTGTTAAGCAGTATAATAGCTGTAGGTTCCCATTAACCTTTGATTCTTTAATTTATACTCATATGTCCTTTATATCATTTGGGGTCACGAAAGTTATACATAGCATTTAGGCTACTTACTGTCCTCCTACTACGCTAGAAGAGCAAAAACCTTCTCTATGTCATCCCTTCACAATTTTAGTTTTAAACCATGAAAGATGAAAATCTATAGGTCCAGAGTTCAGAGTTTGCTCAAGTTTGTGAAAAACATCTCTGAGATAACTATAGAATGGCTTAAGCATAAGGATTGCAAACACATTCAGCAATTTGTTCTTCTATATTTTTACATAAAGTAGTAATCATAAATTTGTCTCCAATTCCCATGTCATAAAACTTAAATATACAGATGATGAAAGTGTGAGATTTGCATATTACTCCACAAAGTATGTGTAAACTCCAGGATAATTGAGTTGCACATTTGGACTATCAATTCCAAAATACAGAAAGATAAACAATGGAGATACAATTACCAATATGCAACATCAAAACTATAATTTGGATACAACACTAATTATTATAATCATTTTCATGAAAATATACAGTCTCACCCCTTCATAAATCCAAAGTTCCTTTCCACAAATTAGACAAAGAACACAACACGGCAAACTTTGGATGAGACTCCAGTAATACAAGTTTAACCAATGAAAATAAAACAAATAAAAAAGCACAAATGCAGGGTAACAAATTAGAACACTCTAGGCTTAGCCACAATGGTGGAATGTTTCAAAATGTGCATGCTAAACTGCCCACCCTTCTCAGTAGTATCAAGCTTATCCTGTCCCGGCGGCGGCAGTAATTCGAAGTTCTGCACGAGTCGCCCGATAGTAATCCCAAGTATCGGCAACGCCAGAATAATCCCAGGGCAGCTCCTCCGCCCAACTCCGAAGGGAACGTACCTGAAATCATTGCCATTGGCCTCGACCTTAGCCTCCTCCTCAAGGAACCTCTCAGGCCTGAACTCTTCAGGGTTCTTCCAGTTATCAGGGTTGTTGGCGAGCCACCAGGCATTGACGAGGATCTTGCTCTCAGCAGGAATATCGTAGCCTCCGAGCTTGGCGTCGTAGAGGTTCATGTGGGGGACTAAGAGGGGGATGGCCATGCGAAGGCGGAGGGTTTCTTTGATCACGGCTTGGAGGTAGGGCAGGCGGTGGGTGTCAGGCTCGGTGATCTGGACACCAGGGCCCAGCACTGTGTCGAGCTCGTTGCGGAGCTTTTGCTGCATTTCAGGATGGTTCACGAGTTCGGCAATGCCCCATTCGATGGACCACAGTGTTGTCTCAATAGCTGCAATAGTAGTTTCATTCAGTTCAATGTTCAAAATTTGGTGCGTGTTTCTGTTCAAAAGTCTTCTAATTTTTATTTTTGAATTGCATAATTAGGTTCAACCTATGTCTCACTATGGTATAAACTATTAAGTCACAATTTGAGCACTCAGTCATTAGTGGACTCCAACTCATAGGTGCATATGGAAGTGGTAGGGGCACCATTCAATTTAACAAGCTAGACTTTCAGCACTCTAATGATTTCTGACACTATCTATATCATTAAGATGGAAGGGTTTGTAACCTTTTCGGAGTTTTAATTGCTATGTAGATCATGAGCTTGATTTTAATGTTAGAAGATTTTAACTAAGAGATAGCAATAATAGTATCAGTTATTATGATAGCCTAAATACATCATACAGTAAAATTCTCCTAGGATTGCTTCATATTCACTTTACTAGGTGGCTAATCTTGTAGATTAAGAGTGCATGAAATGAAATTTTCAATGGTTGGCGTGTTAAAGATTGTTAGCTTTACTATTAGTCTGTGGTTGGTGTGCTAGAGATTCTCCACTTTAATCATACTTGTTTGTGGTTGGTGAATGAAAATGATTGCTGCTTTTGCTAATTTTTTTATATCTGTAATCGAGAACAGATAAAGATGGTTGAACCAACAGCCAAAGTTTTCCTTAGGCAACTTGGACAAAGAAAAATTAAAAAATGTTTTTTTATTTATTTTAAACTTGATGCTAGAATAATCATACCGGTGACTGGCCATCCTTAGAAATCTAAAATATATAAAAGTCATCGATGCATTTGAATTGATGTGCTAACATGTCAGAATTCCATTAGTCTAACAAGAGCTCGAGTTCAATAAGTTTTGTTTAAGATAATGATATCTTGCTAGTTGCTTCTAAGTTGGAGACATAAATAAATTGGTAGACCCACTTACCTATAAAAACTATTAAGTTTTAGGTGTAGAAAGAGCACGACCTACCACAACTACCACCTTAATGTGTATCCAGCAGTGAGCACAACTAACATGCATGATACGCATTGGCTAACTAATTTTTTGGAGATGAGGAATACAAAGGAGATCCTATATAGATACACCATAGTTTGTACGACTACCCATGTGGCTATGAAATAAAGAGTCATGAATTCCATCACTAACAACCCCCAGGAGACAATTCCTCTTTCATGATCTTCATATAGAACCCAAAAGGCAAATAATGCAAGTTGCAAAGATTTAGATGAGGCACTTGGGTGACCACATCATACGCTTATAAATGATAGACTCAACCAACGGTCCATGAACCACGCGATCTGGAATCGTGTTGTACTGGTTCTAACTTTCAACTCTGGGGTCAGTTTTTGGTAATTTGGGAATTACAAACAATCGAGTGGAGTGCAATGAAGGGAAAAGAAAAGTTTATCTACCAATTCTATAACAAAAGCAAAACCATTAAAATGTCCACTTAACCTGATTGATCGGCTGCTTGCTTCAATCACAGTTGATTGTAACTTAATCCTGAAGTTTTTCATTATTTGGAATGAGAAGTCCCAACCAATTAGTTGCCGTCTAATTTAGGTGTATTTGTAAACAAACGCAGATGCTCAAGGCTCAAACTGACTATTTCCGCTAATTTAGATTCATTTGACATAATGTTCAGTAGAATAGGATTTCACTGATAATTTTTTGACTTACTAGAGTTTGATTTATCCAACATATTTTATTTGTGCTATGCTTCTCTTGATGCTACTTAGCTTCAATTTCAAAGGTAGATGTTGGGTACCTCAGAGGTAAAGAGCAACCCGAAAGGTAATAACATGTTGAATATCTAAACCTGTACTGTTTGCATACTTATTCTGTATTTACCCAATAGAACCATGGTATTTCCTTCAAGAATCTCCTAATAACTTTGTATTCGCCACCGAAAAATACCTGAGAGTAGCAAGTTTTAGGCATGCGTTGTATTTAATTACCTTAATGTAATGAACCTATCGTTCTCGCAAACAAGACAAGTCCTTAAAAAATTAGTGAAGTTTAGTGATTAGTTCCCTTTTTGTTTTTGTTCAATGGAAGTTTATCAAGCAAAATGCTCATTGCCGGCCAAGAAAATAGGGAGTGTAGAGTTGACATGTACACGGTTGAAAAGGTTCGGAGTAGACAAATATAAAAGGTTAAGGGCAAACAAAGCAGTTTGAGTTTAAACAATTCCCACCAAGTTGAACTCAATCCAATTAGAATTGCGGTTAATATCCAAGCACACCAACTCGTATGTTCTATAAAATTTTGACATTCATGTACCCAATTTTGATAAGTTGGTTTTCATATTTCATTACCAAATACGAACCAAACCAAAAAGGAAACGGAGGGTCAACTCATAATTAGAATGGTAATGGATTTGCCATTTGAAAAGAAAATAAAGGCAGGCAAAAGTAGGGGGTCGATATAGAAATATACCTGCAACATTAATGTTCTCCACAATGTAAAGAACATTGTCCTCATTAATTTCCCCTTTCTTTTCGGCATCCAAGATGTGATCAATTGCACACTTTAGGCCAGCGTTGTCGGCTGGTTTTGTGCTCGCCAATTTCCTATTTCAAGCTCATTTGCATTAATATCCTTGATATTGCAACAAAAAGAGACCCAAATAATGCATACATATTGCATTAGTACATATCTAATGTTAATTATTTAAAGGCTTAAAACGAACATTTCCTTTTATCTCCAAACGCATAATTTGAGTTATTAATTCATTTCCTTTATTCCCTTTTGCAAGTAATAACATCACAAAGCTAATAACAGATTCCTAGTCTTATCCATTGCACTTTCTATATAGAACCCAAAAAGGGACTACAAAAGCTTTTTTCTTTTTGGCAAATTACAGATAACCCCGTTAGTTTAGTAGCATTCAGTATCCATGGACTGTTAATTATAGAAAATGGGTTGAGAGAATGAACAGGACTAAAATGTTGAAAACTAAATTTAGAAATTATTGATTTTTTTTTTAACAAAAAAAAACTTACTTCCTCTCCTCAACGAAGAAATCCTTGAATAGCTTCAACCTCCTCTCTTTCACCTCCTTGCAAATCCTCAAATACCCATTCAAAAATGGCCTCAAAATGGGAATAAAATCCCCGTAATTGTACTCGAAACTCTGAGCAAGCCGACTCCTCTCCCCATTCAAAGCCTTCAACCTCACAAACAAAGGATCCTCCTCACTCTCAAACCTCGTATCAAACATAATCCTATACATGTTGTTGTACATCATCAGCTGCAACCTCCTCCTGAGCACAATCCCCTCGCTCGCGGCTTTCGGGTCCTTCTTGACATCCTCCACAACCCGACCCGCCTCGTCTTCCCACCCGAACCGGTACTGATTCACGACCTTGTTGGTGAAGAAGGGGACGGTCATGATTCTCCGCATCTTGCGCCAGTGCTCGCCGTAGACGGTGAACACCATGTCCTGGCCCTTTCCGGTGAAGATGTCGAACACGACGTTGCGGGTGCGGGACCCGAACTCGACGCCGTGCGTGTGGAGCACGTCGCGGGCGAGGTCCGGGGAGGACACGACCACCAAGTTTCTCTGGCCCATTCTTAGCAGGAGGATGTCGCCGAACTTCTTGGCGAGGGCGGTGAGGTTGCGGTGGTTGAGATCGTCGCCGACCTGGAGCCAGTTGCCGAAGATGGGGACGGGGAGTGGGCCCGGGGGGAGCTTGAACTTCTTGCCGCGGAGTTTGGAGACGGTGATGCTGAGGACGATGGCGGCGAAGAGGCCCAGTAGGGCCTTTTCGAGGAGGAGAAGGTCCATTGGGCTCTTGTCGGGCTTTTCGATAGGTTTGGGGTTTCGGTTAATGAGGGTGAATAGGGGGAGTGGGTGGTATTTATAGGGGAGAGGGGCTGACGGAGGGACGTTAGATTTGACGGTCTAAGGGTTGGTGAGAGGGGAAGCGGGGTAGGTGCGAATGGGCCGGTTGGTGTGTTTGGTTTGGGTTGGGGTTTATTGGGGAGGTTGTCATTGGGGTTGGCTATCCTGAAATTTTGGTGCTTTGAATTTTGGAGGAGGAGGCGGCGGAAGGGTTTTCTTTTTTATTTTTTTTTTATATTTTTTTTTTCTTTCATGGCACGTTTGGCGGTTTGGGTTTGGATATGAAAAGGAATCTAATTAAGTACATATTTATGGATTGTGAATCCATAAGTATGATGTATTCAATGAGATATGTTGCTGCTTTTACGGTGAGTAATAAGCTCAAAAGACTATCGACAGAAGTATATGACTAACATACCTTACTTGTTACCATGCGACATCATGAGCTAGCCCAATAGGGTACTAAAAATTATGATCGGGACCGCCCATCGTGATTTGCACCCATCATGATGTATATGTAAAAAAAAAAAATTATTGTTTTGAAATTTTTAATCATCGTTTTAGCTATGTGTAGAATGGACGGCTATTAAGCTGCCCAAAAAATCAACATATCAAACTAATTTGATTCATATTCTAGGAGACATCAAATTATGTGAAAATTTTATCATATACATTTGATGATATGTTGAACGAGATGTATGGTGCCGATCATGAATTTGATGAACTGATTAGTCTAGCTCACTATAAGATTTGAGCTCACCATCTTACAATATCATTAGTTATATATATATATATATATATATATATATAGAACAAGGCTCCTATGAACTTAAGTTCATAATGAATAGTGGTGCACTAACTTTTTTATCCACTCATCTTGTTTTGAGATTTGTGATGCACAAATTTCAAAGTGGGCTTTATATTTTTCACGGATCCCAAAGCAAGATAAGTGGTTAGAAAAGTTGGTACACCACTATTCATTATGAACTTAAGTTCATATATATATATATATATATATATATATATATATATATATATATATATATATATATATATATATATATATATATATATATATATATATATATATATATATATATATATATATATATATATATATATATATATATATATATATATATATATATATATATATATATATATATGTTATGAACGACAAAGATATTTGAAGGATAATATTATAATGAGATACCAAGAGATATGAGATATATATGGCCCACATATTGATGTGATAGAAGGTACCTCACCACAGGTTATCTCTGGTATCTCATTTAAGAAAATGAGACACCTGGGTGTAACTAACTTAGTTATACCTACTTGTAAAAGTATATGTTTGAGTGTAGATATTAACGATCAACACCTTTTATTGTGATAATATTTTATATATATATATATATATATATATATATATATATATATATATATATATATATATATATATAGAGAGAGAGAGAGAGAGAGAGAGAGAA
Organism: Asparagus setaceus; assembly: GCA_012295165.1. Lineage (NCBI taxonomy): Eukaryota > Viridiplantae > Streptophyta > Magnoliopsida > Asparagales > Asparagaceae > Asparagus > Asparagus setaceus. Next base: position 80,286,723 of record CM022702.1, on the reverse strand, counting down.
AGGCTCTATGAACTTAAGTTCATAATGAATAGTGGTGCACTAACTTTTTATCCACTCATCTTGTTTTGAGATTTGTGATGCACAAATTTCAAAGTGGGCTTTATATCTTTCACGGATCCCAAAGCAAGATAAGTGGTTAGAAAAGTTGGTACACCACTATTCATTATGAACTTAAGTTCATATATATATATATATATATATATATATATATATATATATATATATATATATATATATATATATATATATATATATATATATATATATATATATATATATATATATATATATATATATATATATATATATATATATATATATATATATATATATAAAGAGGAATGATGATATGAGTGATGAGCAAATGAAATTTACCAAGAGATGGAGAGGTCACACCTTTGATGACGAAGAAAAGGTCCTCACCATTACTTGGTATCTCTAGATCTCATTTAGAAATGAGACACCTGGGTGTAACTAACTTAGTTATACCTACTTGTAAAAGTATATGTTTGAGTGTAGATATTAACGATCAACACCTTTTATTGTGATAATATTTTATATATATATATATATATATATATATATATATATATATATATATATATATATATATATATAGAGAGAGAGAGAGAGAGAGAGAGCAAGGCTCTATGAACTTAAGTTCATAATGAATAGTGGTGCACCAACTTTTTATCCACTCATCTTGCTTGAGATTTGTGATGCACAAATCTCAAAGTGGGCTTTATATCTTTCACGGATCCCAAAGCAAGATGAGTGGTTAGAAAAGTTGGTACACCACTATTCATTATGAACTTAAGTTCATATATATATATATATATATATATATATATATATATATATATATATATATATATATATATATATATATATATATAACAAGGCTCTATGAACTTAAGTTCATAATGAATAGTGGTGCACCAACTTTTTATCCACTCATCTTGCTTGAGATTTGTGATGCACAAATCTCAAAGTGGGCTTTATATCTTTCACGGATCCCAAAGCAAGATGAGTGGTTAGAAAAGTTGGTACACCACTATTCATTATGAACTTAAGTTCATATATATATATATATATATATATATATATATATATATTCTCTCTCCCCCCAAAAATATGTGAGGGTATATAAGTGCAAGTGCTCTCGCATAGGCATAATTTAAGTGTTAATTATCCATTCAAAAACTATCATAAACGCGTATTAAAAGCTTCGCTAACATTCCATCAAGAAGAAGAAAATAATAATAATAAAAAATAAAGGCTTCGCCATCGATGAATTGGTACGTAACTATCGACAGCCGTTGATAACGGCGTGGCAGGTAGAGGAAAGTGAGTGAGCCCAACTGGGCATTGTTTTTAGGTTTCCGTAACAAATGGTTCTCTTTTATGCTAATAATTATAATTATAATTATTTGAGAAATACTGATGAATGATTACAAGTTTTATTCATACTTATCTATATTTTCTTGCACCTCAGTTATTAGATGAATGCATGGAACTGTCTGGGGCTTGAATTGACAATTATCATGACAATGACAAATATAGTTGTTATTTTTTGTGATAATTCTAGGCAACTATTTCTTCTTGGACCACAAAAATTTGATGAAAAATTCTAACTATGCTAAAAGAGTCGCACTATTTTTATACTCTTACTACTATACTACTATTAGACATAGAAACGTGTAATTCAAAATACTCGTAATTTCTCTCTATGTTTTTTACAAATAGTCTCAATTTTTGTGTCTTGCTTTTGTAGTACAGTTATTATATTCATGGTCATTCCTAGATTAGATCTGAAACTCTTGCTTATACACAACTATACAAGTCATATATCTGTTCAAAAGAAACAAAAATATTCAAATATAGCTTATATACTTCAATAAAATATTATAGTAATTGAGGTCTAAAGCATGAATTTTATATTTGATCTGGAGCATCTTCATTAGTTTGTAGCTTGCCAGTATTAATTTGTCAAGCAATTAGTGCTCTAGCATGATGGTTAAGTTTACTTATAGCGTTTAATGAACGGTGATTCAGATCCTACTTGTATTAGTCTATTTGTACATACTATTAAGACTTAAATTTTGAATTATTTTTGTAACTATGATTCAAATTAATTAAAACCATGGTTTTCTAACCATGGTTCCATTTTTTTTGTGATTGAAAAAATGAACTATTTTAAATAATGGTTTCACCCACGTAGCCAAAATTTTGACTAATTGGTTCACAATTCGATTGTTACACATGGGTCCGGTTATATAGGACTAGGTAGTGCTTGATCCGGATCGATTCAACACTAATTCGGTGGACATTTAGATCCATTAGCAAGCGGGTAGATTTAGATCGGGTTCAAAATGGATCCTATATAACTGATACTTTTTATATATTACTGGATGGAATGCACGCATTGCACGTGGTCAAATATCTTAATTGATATTTTAGGTTTATTTATTTACTATAACATGGTTGTGAAAAAGTTTATAATTACCATAATAGATTAAAATATTTCGGATATTTCCATGTGTAAAACATTATTGATTTCAACATTTTGCCTTCCAGAGAAATAGTGAAGTTTAAAGTCTTAAGATATTAATGACTTAAGAGCAATTTCAATAATTTAACAGATTAATTTCAAAATATTAATGATCTAAGAGACCAATATCGAAAAGGCTTTTATTATTAATGAGAAAAAAATAAATTCTTGAATTCATCAAAGACTAATATAGAATTATTGAAGATTTAAAATTAAGGGATTAATATCTAAATAATCTTTAGATATTTATTCTTATAGATTACTTATAGTTCTATAAGATGTCCTTAGTTATACAAATTTGACAAGTGACATATAATATAATATAATTAATTAATAATGATAATTAATTTAGTTTAGTTAGGATTCAAATGTAATACTTAAAAAGAATAGGGTAATATTGTCTATAAAAGTTTTTCCACAACTCCCACTTTTAAATTAAAGGGAGTATGATTATATAAAAATCATGCTTTTAGCTATTTTCTCTAGTCTTGCTGGGTATTCAAAACGGTTTGGTGCAATATTTTCTTTGAATGGGTATTAATTTGTTTATTAGAATTTTATAACCAAGTTTTGATTTGTGCAAGATCTTTAAGTAAGTTCTACAACTTCAGATAATCTGATTAAGAGAACAATCGCTCGAGTGCGATTAATTCTAATTTAGCAAATAATTGGATCAGAGCTTCAATCAGATTCTGTTAGTCCAATTTGTAGCTGATAATCAAATTAGGATTATTCCAGTTCCCTAATACATAACTAATTTGAATTAAACTAGTTTCGGATTAGTCCTCAAGTTGCCAAACTGATCCTATGAGTCTAGATTTCAAAATGGAGAGTAAAAAATCAGATCAAATCCGGACTCACTTTCAACTTGTAATTGAATTGGATCAGATTCGGTTCGGGTCTAGCTTTACACAAACTTGCATCCGTTTTTTGCTGATGCGGGTAGGTTTGAAATACATAGCGGTAGCTTTCCGATCTTTCTGTGTAATGGTAGGTACACGTCTGGCAACCAATTCAATGCACAGAGTCAACAAGGCGACCGTTCATAAATGATCATTAAAAAAACCCAACTATTTGGCTCTTAATTATCAAAGTTTAGTCAAGGGGTTATCCTAATGTATTGACTTTTTCATGAGCATGTTTTTGCTATAAATAAATGTAAACCTCTGTTGTATGGGACATCGTACCATCCGCTTCAAAATTTGAGATGGTTTGGTATTCTATACGTAATATTGCATATTATATACCCATTATTTGGCACTATCATGGGATTGGATGATTTATATGACAATTTTAATGTTATAAAGAAAATGTCAATCAGAAAATACAATGTTTTTCTACTAAATCAAATAGCTTACTATGTATCTCATCTTGACAATTCTCACTTTCATAAAAAATGTTGTCAGTGCTCATAGCAATTGTTATGTGAGACTGTTGACTTTTAATCCAACAAATAGTAAACAAAAATTGATATATTTAAAAAAAAATTTATTGCTTGTTGGTCTTTGAGGAATTTTTTAACTTAACTCTTACAGAGAACATCTATTGGAACCTCATAGCCGATTAGGTGTTAGTTTTCTTCAGACACAACCAAATATTGATATGTCACTCATTTACAAATCAGTGTTGGCTCTTGGAGAACATGGTATGCAAGAGGAGAGATCAAGAAAATTCTTATTCGAAAATATCTTCATAAATCACTGTCAAAAGGTAAGCAAAAATCGGTACTTTTAATCATAATTGTCCATTATCAAGTTGATGATAATAATTTGTTCAAAATTTAACACTTATCACACTACTCGTTTCTATTTTGTACTTAAAAACAAGAATCATAACCATCCACTGAGTAGCAAATAGCTTCTCTCTTCGGTTCCTTTTTGGAGCATTAGTCATGTCTCTTTAAGTGAAAATAACTACAAATCCAACTTAAAGTCAATCCTTATTCCCATACGATAACTTAGTTTATTAATCATCAAACCAAACAACATTTACACTTATCCTAACCCAATTTAGACTCAAATTCTACGGAAAGTATCCCATGGGGACGAGTGCATTAATAAGTGGATGGAGAGATGACTTATCTTCAAATTGAGAGAGGTAAAATTGGTTATAGCGTACAACTTTGAGTAGGAATAATGGATTTACTTAGGGTGTGCAAAATAGTTGGAATAGGCTTAAAGACAGAGTGAGGACGATTTATAAAGGCACGAGACAATTAACTGTAAATGAGTTGGAAGTAGGGGGTGGAAACTGTAGACAGTCAAAAAATCCTCTAGGCGAGGGTCACGAGCACCCTAGTTGTTAAAGCTTCAAGGCGAGGCTCGCTGGTAGGGCGAGGCTAGACCATATAAACTTCAAAACAAGACTCGTTCAAAAGGCGAGGCTCGACTGCAATACGAGGTTCGCACGAGGAGCGGAGTTCAATCGTAACGCGAGGCTCACACGAGAAACGAAGCTCAACAGTCATATGATGAGATTCGCCCACAACACTTAACTTTGGCGAGGCTCGTCCACAACATCAAAGTTTGGCGAAGTTCTCCATTCAGACGAGGTCCGCCAAGCAGCGAAACCCTCTTGTCAGACGAGGTTCGCCACGCCAGCGAACCTCGCCATTCAACCGAGGTTCGCATGCCAGCGAACCTCGACATTCAACCGAGGTTCGCATGCCAGCGAACCTCGCCATTCAACCGAGGTTCGCATGCCAGCGAACCTCGCCATTCACCGAGGTTCGCCTACGCCAGCGAACCTCGCCATTCAACCGAGGTTCGCATGCCAGCGAACCTCGCCATTCAACCGAGGTTCGCATGCCAGCGAACCTCGCCATTCAACCGAGGTTCGCATGCCAGCGAACCTCGCCATTCAACCGAGGTTCGCCTACGCAGCGAACCTCGCCATTCAACCGAGGTTCGCCACAAAGAATGAACCTCGACATTTAACCGAGGTTCGCCTACGAGTGAGCCTCGACATTCAACCGAGATTCGCCAACGCAATGGGCTTAAAACCCAACCATTTCATACGAGGTTCACCTACGCAAATAAACTCGTTATCCGACCAAAATGCATAAATGCATCCACCGAGGTTCGCCACGCAATGGCTCGTTATCAAACCAAAGTTCACTCGAGTAGCGAACCTCGGTTCGCCACCAATGAAGAGCTAAGCTCGCCATTTAACGGCTCAAGCTCGCCATAACAAAGAAAGCCAACGACCACGAAGGCCACTAAAGCCACGATAACCACGTGGGTTAAATGGTGGGCATCGCTATACCCACTAACCCACGCTTCCACAATTTTAGCATGATGGTTACATGCTTAAAGCCCAATAAATAGCCGTGGCGGCTATTAGGAGGGACTTTGGAACTTTTGAAAATTCAAAGACTTGCGCCGCAAGAGAGATTGAGTTCTTCATCAATCATCAACAACTTTGTTCGATCACAACGAAAGCGGATCTCTACGTGAGCATTGAGTGAAGTCTTCTTCGCCACCAAGAACCCATATAAAGAGAAGTCAAATCAACCTTCTTCCTCTCAGAATCGAGAGTGTGATTGTAATTCTTCTTCAAATTCAATCAATACAAAACTTTTTCGACTCTACAGAAGATGGCGACCACAGTGGGAGCAACCGTTCATTCCGACGAACTGGTGGTGGCGCAATCAGACAAGGTTGCGGTTGGAACCGAGGTTCCAACCTTGGTCATCGAATTTGACCAGAGTAAGTACGAGGAATTTCTTTCCTCTGGGGCATCTAGCCCAGTGAAGACACGCAAGTGTCGCCGAGTCTCATATGAGACTTCAGCCCCCGTGGCTTCTGCTGAATCCTCTCGAGCGAACCTCGACGAGCAGCCTTTGTCTCTCAAAGACAAGGCTCCAAAAGTCAACCAACGGGCTAAGAAATGGGTTGTTAAGCAGCCCAAGTCCACTTCGATGTTTTAGCCGTTTGGCTTCGGGCGAGCCTCGCTCGCTTATGAGAAGATCGGACCTTCTAATGGTCCACTTTCGAGACGCATAGACAACGCCGACAGAACCAAGCTCGCCGACGCGTTCGAAGCTTTGGTCTCGCTGGACGGATTCCACTATCGTCCGAAGAAAATCAACGAACCTCGTCATCATCGGGGTTCATTCAAAACAAGACGAAAGTCGCCTAATCGCGAACCTCGCCAAAGAACATGAGGTCCCCTTTAAAGGGTTGAACCTCGTCCAAGCAATGAACTTCGCCAACATGAGGTCCCCTTTAAAGGGTTGAACCTCGCCATTCAACCGAGGTTCGCCACGCAATGGCTCGTTATCAAACCAAAGTTCACTCGAGTAGCGAACCTCGGTTCGCCACCAATGAAGAGCTAAGCTCGCCATTTAACGGCTCAAGCTCGCCATAACAAAGAAAGCCAACGACCACGAAGGCCACTAAAGCCACGATAACCACGTATTAAATGGTGGGCATCGCTTATACCCACTAACCCACGCTTCCACAATTTTAGCATGATGGTTACATGCTTAAAGCCCAATAAATAGCCGCGGAGCAGCCTATTAGAGGGGACTTTGGAACTTTTGAAAATTCAAAGACTTGCGCCGCAAGAGAGATTGAGTTCTTCATCAATCATCAACAACTTTGTTCGATCACAACGAAAGCGGATCTCTACGTGAGCATTGAGTGAAGTCTTCTTCGCCACCAAGAACCCATATAAAGAGAAGTCAAATCAACCTTCTCTTCCTCTCAGAATCAGAGAGTGTGATTGTAATTCTTCTTCAAATTCAATCAATACAAAACTTTTTCGACTCTACAGAAGATGGCGACCACAGTGGGAGCAACCGTTCATTCCGACGAACTGGTGGTGGCGCAATCAGACAAGGTTGCGGTTGGAACCGAGGTTCCAACCTTGGTCATCGAATTTGACCAGAGTAAGTACGAGGAATTTCTTTCCTCTGGGGCATCTAGCCCAGTGAAGACACGCAAGTGTCGCCGAGTCTCATATGAGACTTCAGCCCCCGTGGCTTCTGCTGAATCCTCTCGAGCGAACCTCGACGAGCAGCCTTTGTCTCTCAAAGACAAGGCTCCAAAAGTCAACCAACGGGCTAAGAAATGGGTTGTTAAGCAGCCCAAGTCCACTTCGATGTTTTAGCCGTTTGGCTTCGGGCGAGCCTCGCTCGCTTATGAGAAGATCGACCTTCTAATGGTCCACTTTCGAGACGCATAGACAACGCCGACAGAACCAAGCTCGCCGACGTGCTCGAGCTTTGGTCTCGTTGGACGGATTCCACTATCGTCCGAAGAAAATCAACGAACCTCGTCATCATCAGGGGGTTCATTCAAAACAAGACGAAAGTCGCCTAATCGCGAACCTCGCCAAAGAACATGAGGTCCCCTTTAAAGGGTTGAACCTCGCCCAAGCAATGAACCGCCAACATGAGGTCTCCTCTAAACAGATCTAACTCGCAGAACGGCGAACCTCGCCAAAATCAAAGAAAATGGCAACCTCGCCAGTTCGCCAAACTCGATCTAGGAAGCCTCTCATATGAGGCTCGCTTTTCGTGAGTCAACAGGGGGAACACCCACTTCTGATCTCGTGATTATCTCACTCGCAAGCGTGATGCTAGTCAAATGCAGTCTCATTGCTGCTGTGAGAAGCTTATTTCGGCGATGCGCGCCCAATGTTCATCGACGATCGCCTTCGCTTTTGAGCGATTGTCCAATCTGGCCAACCGACGAAGGCGGTTCCACCATAAAAAGCGAGCAGCCCGCAATGGTCATGGAGTGACTATCAATATGGTGGGGAGAAGCGGAAGCAGGACCCCAGCAGGTAGTCCAGAATCATCTGACCCTGAATATTCCCCAGGGTTACGAGGCGCATTAGTTAATAGCCGTATTTATCGAGGTACCCGCCTTCGCTCCGAGCTACAATTCCATTCGATTATAGACAATTGATCGGGGTACTCAAGAACATGAGAACTCGGCATTGCTACGCCTCACCAACACCGATTTCGCTGATCGTGCCGTCCTCATGGCCTAACGAGAGGAAGAGATGACACGAAGAATTGAGGAGCAACAGCTACTATTCTTGCGCAACAAGAATCCATCAGCTTAGAAATGATGATGGAGAAACTTGTGGGCAAGAAGAAGATGGACGAAGGAGGATCCAAATCGAAGCAAGAAGGCTACGGCGGGGATCGGGATGTCCACTGATGTCATCGAAGCGGAATCAAATCCACGCATAAAAGAGCAAGATCATGTCTTTGCGGGATTTCCAAAAGCGCTTGGATGCTCAAACTCCAAGGGCAATCTAAGGAGTCGGGGTGGCGAGGCCATATCCTATAGAATGGGATGATGTCCCATATCCTCCAAATTCAAGCCACTTAACTTAGTGCGCTCGACGAAAAAGTTCTCCGTCACAACACATCTACTACTTCAAAGCACAAATCGGCATATAACGGTAATGATCCTATCATGACCCGATTATTCATTAGCACTCTTAAGGGAGTCGCCGAAAGTGGTTTCAAGGTTAGAGCCCGGTTCTCACAACTCTTGGAAAGATCTCGCAGGCTCTTTATGGCCCGATTTTTCGATGATGACACGAGGTGTCTATGGCCACTTTGTTGGCCGAAAAGCAAAAGAAGACGGAATTGCCAAGACTTTCGCCAAGAGATTCAAACCAATCTTTGCACTCCCAAGACCAAGTCTCTAAAAGACGCTCATCGCGATGTGCGAGCCAACCTCTTGATCGACATACTTTCAAGATGGGTGCGGTTGAAGCACACTCTTGGAAGGAGTTGGTGAGGCAAGGCGAACAAATTGAAAACATGCTTAAGAGGATTGAGGCGAAGAACCTCGTGATTATCGCTCTAAAAGGGGGTAATCGAGCAATTTCACGCCAAAACAATCAAAGGGGAAGGAGACTCTAGCTGTGGAGACTCAACCTACTGCAAAACCTTTAAGCGTAAACCAAATGCCTCCGATAACCGCCCTATGAAGAAGTATGATTTCAAGGAAGATCAGGTTGTCCCTATCTTCAAGACTTTCGCCAAGAGATTCAAACCAATCTTTGCACTCCCAAGACCAAGTCTCTAAAAGACGCTCATCGCGATGTGCGAGCCAACCTCTTGATCGACATACTTTCAAGATGGGTGCGCTTGAAGCACACTCTTGGAAGGAGTTGGTGAGGCAAGGCGAACAAATTGAAAACATGCTTAAGAGGATTGAGGCGGAAGAACCTCAGGATTATCGTTCTAAAAAGGGGGGTAATCAGAGCAATTTCACGCCTCAAAAACAATCAAAGGGGAAGGAGACTCTAGCTGTGGAGACTCAACCTACTGCAAAACCTTTTAAGCAGAAACCAAATGCCTCCGATAACCGTCCTATGAAGAAGTATGATTTCAAGGAAGATCAGGTTGTCCCTATCTTCAAGACTTTACTCAAGATGAACAAGATCACGCTTCCGGAAATAAAGAAGCCGGAGGAAGCTTCAAGGACGGATGATCCAAAATATTGCATGTACCATCGAATGGTACACCATCCGACAGGGTCGTGCTACATCTTGAAAGACAAGATCCAAGTCTTGTTAGAAGCGGGTGTTATGACTTTGCGAGAGGATCAAAAGAAGGTGTCTGCAAACATGGTCGCTCTCCAGTTTGGCGATTTTGCGGAGTTTCAAGTGCAGGATGGTGTAAAGCCAATCCCTCAAACAGAGGCCAGAGTTGTGAACTTTGACCTCCAACGGCGGGAAGCGCAAGGTATGGTCCCTTACACCACGCCGAAAGGCGAAATTATGTGGGTTCACCCTGATTTGTTATCAGATGAACAATGGACTTCTTCAAAGTCCAAAGGGAAGACTTGTAACGCCACCTCAGCTGTGCCGGAAAAGGAGCAAGTCAATGACTCCACCGAGCAACAAACTGCCCCGGCCGTACAACCTGTACCAGCGTTGGCCACTCGAGGCGGAAAAGAGTTCTCAAAGGAGTATCCCGAGGCAACACCCGATGTACCAGCAAAGGCGCCGGTCGGTGAGCCCAAAATAAGGGAGATCCGCTACAACAAAGCGCTTAGGAAGGACACGCCCGAAACTTCGAAGGCCCCTTTCCAGTTTGACGTTTTAGCCCAGCTCTCCAACATCCCGGCGAGGATCACCTTATTCGAACTCTTGCGACTTTCTCAATCTACCGTAGAAGCTCATGAGAAGCGCTATGATAACGGCTGCCTCACTTATTTCGGGCTTCGGCGAAGTTTGTGCCCAATGTCATCAGGTTTTCAAAGGGCCGATACCTTGCATTACTTTTTCATCAGAGGATATGCAAGTGAAGAACCCGAAGCATGACAGGCCATTATACTTTACCGGTTACATTGGCTCTGTCCGAATCAACCGAGCTCAAGTTGACCCGGGATCCGCATTGAGCATCATCCCATTGAGAATCATACAACATCTTGGGATACCGCTGCATCGGTTAGCGACAACCGGGACTACCATCTACGGTTTCAATGCTACCAATTTCGCCCCTTAGGCAAGATCAAACTCAAATGCCAAATAGGAGACTTGAAGACCGACGCTACTCGCTACGCCATTGATGCGATACATCTTATAATCGCTATTGGGTCGCCTCTTGGATCCATGAAAATCTGATCGTCCCTTCTACGTTACATCAATGCATGAAGTATGTAGATGAGGAAGGGGTGGTTAAAACATTGGTCGCGGAAAGGCAACCATTCAAAGGTGTGGAGAATTATTTTACTGATTCTGTCCACTACCTTGAGGAAGGCCAAACCGACGAACCACGATCGAGGACTATGACAAATGAAATGAAGTCGACATAGAGCCCGAACAAGGAGTTGTTTTCAATGATGTAAAACCCTTTGTAATCGATCTGAATGATCCTGATGACGACATAGTCGTTTTTAATGAAAATTATGATTTAGCTTACGTATCGGGTGTTAAAAGTCATACTGACTTAACGTCAGAAATTCTTCCACGGTTGTATGCTGAACCGACATTGCACATGCCCATTCAGTCGTCATTCATGACGATCCAAAGGCACTCCAACTCTTCGCAAGCAGTTTTTGTGATACCGGCCCGGAATGATGATCAGAAAGACATTATCTTTGGGCAAGTTAACAAACCATTGCAAGCTGAGGTGGAACAACCCCAAGCAAAAGGGAAAGAACCCCAATTCTCATATTTCTCGCCAACAGCGCAAAATTTGATGAAGAAAATGGGGTATGACTTCTTCCACAAAGAAGGACTAAACTTCGGAAAAGGCATCAGGACACCAATCCAATCTGCTTATGTCCCGGAAGGCCAGCCTGATGATTACTATCATAAAACTCGTAAAGGGTTAGGATACGAGTCGCCACCGTACTCATGGCATGTCATGACTGAGGGTGAATCAGATCATTCATCTTCAAGCATTCTCGATTCTCGACGCCAAGATAGGACGCGAATTTAAGTCCTTGATGGCTAATATGACCTCAGCTGATCCAATAGAGATCCAAGAAGATGATCTCTTACCGCTATTGGAGGATCCAATGAGTCAACAGCTTGGAATGCAATGGGAACATCGTTTTGAACAACGAGAGCCGCCCACCGATGACAAAGTAGTCCAAGTAAATATGGGGGACGAAGCTAATCCAAAACCCATATTCATAAGCGATAGTTTGACAGCTGAAGAAAAGGGGAGCCTTATTGCTTTGGTACGAGAATATATCGATGTCTTCGCATGGAATTACGAAGATATGCCTGGTTTAGACCCTCAAGTGGCTATGCACTGCCTTAATATCAAACCAGGTGCTAAGCCTGTTAAACAGCAGCAACGACGATTCTCCCCTCAGGTCATGAAGGCCATCGAGAAAGAAATCGAGAAGCTGATCAAAGCAGGGTTCATCCGGGAAGTGCAGCATCCTGACTGGGTAGCAAATATTGTGCCCGTGGTAAAGAAAAACGGACAGATCCGACCGTGTGTTGATTACCGAGACGTAAATGCGGCATGTCCGAAAGACGAGTTCCCTCTACCAATTACGGACATTATCATCGACAACACATGTGGATTTGAGAGGATGTCTTTTATGGATGGCTTCTCAGGGTACAATCAGATCAAAATGCATCCTGATGACGAAAAGCACACCGCTTTCCGAACACCGTCTGGAATATACTGTTATACAGTTATGCCTTTCGGCTTGAAAAACGCAGGGGCTACATACCAGCGTGCCATGACCACCATTTTCCGAAAACATTTGCGGAAAACAGTGGAATGCTACGTAGACGATTTAGTAGTTAAGAGTCGTCACAAAGGTGATCACTTGCATGATTTGAAGACAACATTTGAGATAATGCGGCACATCGCTTGAAGATGAACCCAACCAAGTCTTTTCTGGGGATGTCAAGTGGTAAATTCTTAGGGTTCGTGGTCACAGCAGATGGTATACGTCTCGATCCGGACAAGATCAAAGCTATCCAGGAACTTCCACCTCCTAGAAGCCTTAGGGAGCTTCGTGGTCTCCAAGGGCGTTTGGCTTATATTCGCAGATTCATTTCCAATTTATCGGGGAAATGTCAACCCTTCTCGAAGCTCATGAAGAAAGGTGTATCGTTCGTTTGGGATGAAGATTGCCGGAAGGCATTCGAAGAGATTAAAACATATCTTTCTAATCCCCCTGTGTTAGTTGCACCTAAATCAGGAAAGCCCTTCCTGATTTACATCCGTGCTACAGAGTATGCGTTAGCAGGTCTTTTAGCACAGGACGATGACAATGGCCACGAGCAGGCAGTCTATTACCTTAGTAGGACGCTGTCGGGGGCCGAATATCGATATCCTCCCATTCAGAAGGAATGTTTGGCTTTGGTCTTTGCCATCCAAAAGATGCGGCATTACCTGGTGGGACAGACTATACACGTCATCTCCAGAATCGACCCCATAAGGGTATTTATGACCCAGCCTGGCACGTTGAATGGCCGAATGGCTAGATGGGCATTGTTATTATCTCAGTACGATATTCACTTCAAACCTCAGAAGGCGGTGAAGGGTCAAGCTGTGTGTGATCTTATGGCTAACCATCCTTTGAAAGGAAAAGTCGAATTGTATCAAGACATGCCTGATGAACCTTATGAAGCCAATTTAGCCTCTAAGGAACAGGTGTGGCAATTGTTCTTTGATGGAGCCGCGAGAGCAACTCCTGACGGCCCTGTTGTAGCCGGAGTGGGGGTAGTGTTGATATCTCCACAAAACCACGTGATACCGCGAGCGGTGTCGTTGTCAGAACCATGCACCAATAACGTAGCAGAGTATAACGCGTTATTGATTGGTCTCGACATAGCCAAACATTTAGGCGTGAAACACCTTGAAGCATTTGGGGATTCACAGCTAATCGTAAAACAACTAAGAGGAGAGTACGAAGTCAGGCACGAAGACCTTATCCCTCATCATGCAGCGGCCGTGACTTTAGCTGACTCCTTTGGAAGCTTTTACATTGATCATGTGCCCCGTTTGCAGAACACTTATGCTGATGCGTTAGCATCTCTTGCAGCCACGCTTGCCCTGCCTGAGAATGCCACTCAGCAAGTTATTGTGTCTAGTCGGCAGCTATTTCGACCAAAATATGTATTACAAATCCAAGCAGTCGAAGACGAACCTAAGTCACTTGAAGCACGAGACTGGCGGTTCCCGATCATCGACTATGTCTTGCATGGGATATTGCCCGAAGACATAAAAGAAAGGGAGTCAATTCGTCGACGAGCATCAAGATTTTACTATGATTCCCAGTTACAGACTTTATATAGAAGGTCATATGATGGGTTACTGCTTCGATGTTTGTCAACTAAGGAAGCAGAGCAGGTCTTGAAAGAAGCTCATGACGGTGTTTATGAGCGCACCAACCCGACCCAAGTTATGGGACCGGTTGCGTAGACTTGGGTATTATTGGCCAACAATGGTGAAAGACGCCGTGGCTTACGCTAAACGGTGCCATGCATGCCAGATACATGCTAATTACCTTCACCAACCGCCGGAACACTTGCACCCTACTGCCACGTCCTGGCCGTTTGAAACATGGGGAATGGACATTGTTGGTCCAATTTCTCCGCCTTCTTCAAAAGGACATCGCTTCATATTGGCAATAACTGATTATTTCTCAAAGTGGGCTGAAGCCATCCCATTGAGATTGGTCAAGACAAGTGATGTGATTAAATTTGTTAAACATCATGTCATATACCGATATGGTGTGCCCAGGCAGATTGTCCACGACAATGGTCCGCAATTTGTCAGTCATGCTTTCACGCGGTTCTGCGATAAATTCCGAATCCGGAATTTAGCATCAACAGCTTACTACCCCGCTGCGAACGGACAAGCTGAAGCTTTTAATAAGACGATCATCAAGATCCTTACTAAGATGGTCTCACAAATAAGAAGGATTGGGATGATAAGTTGGGACAAAGTTTGTGGGCTTACCGCGACAACGGTTCGCGACACCAACGGTACCACCCCATATTCTTTAGTTTATGGTTATGGGCTATTTTACCGATGGAGATTCAAATTCGCCACTACTAATGGCATTAACCACGTGAATGACGATCGAAGAAAATCATCGCCGACGCCAGAGGAACTTGAAATGCCGGATGAGAAGCTTACTACGTGCTCAACAAAGATATCGAAGTTGTACCGCACTGATTTCTAAAGCATTTGACAAGAAAGTCCGAGGTCGTATTTTCAAGGAAGGCGACCTTGTGCTCGCTGTCCGACGCCCGATGATCCTCAATTCTAAGAAGAAGGGGAAATTCGAACCAAAATGGGAAGGACCGTTCGTAGTGGAGTCTGTTTACTCGAATGGAGCGTACCGCCTAACCAATCAAGAAGGCGACAAAATCATGATGCCTATCAACGGTAAATTTCTGAAGAAATATTACCCCTAATTAATTATCTTATTACTTCTAGGTATTGGCTTACCAAGTAATATTCCAATATTTTATATTCACAATATTCGCTGTTTCTTACAAATGACGATTATTGTCCAATATTGGCCTACCAAGTGATGTGTCAATATTCTTACAATGTCCACCATTTCCCATAAATGATGTTCATTATTGGCCTACCAAGTGATGCGCCAATGTTCTAATTTCACCTCTATCAGTTCTTTCATCGAATAGCGGTCTACCATGCGAGGTGCCTCTATTTCAACCATAGTCGTTATACTCCTATGTCACTGAACGACTCGACCACTCCCACATAGTCATTTTCTTGAATGACTTTGTTCATAATCATTGTTGTTATACTTTCACGCCATCAACAATTCGACATTTTTGATCACAATCGTTATACTTTTATGTCACTGAACGATTCGATCACAACTTTCACACTATCTTGTTCCTGGTAGTAGCCTACCATGCAATTTACCTTTATTCCAATCATAGTCGTTATACTCTCATGTCAATGAACGACTTGACTACTCCCACATGATCATTCCTTTAAATGATTCTGTTTGTAATCCTTATTGTTATACTTTCACGTCACTGAACAATTCGATTACTTTTTGATCACAATCGTTATACTTTTATGTCATGAATGATTCAATCATCCTCATATGATTTTATTCCTATTAATGACCTACTAGGCAATTTGCCTTTATCTTTTAATCCAACGCCTTGAACGGCTAAGGATAGAGGGGAGATTTTAGCATTAAGCCTAAAAGAACCTCCTCGAAAACTCATCATACTGAGGGGAAAAGTATGGCTAGTCCAGTTCAAACCAAGAACCGTAAAGACATACCAAGTCCGTTGATAGTCGGAGTTTGCTAAAATTCCAAATTGCAAATGCAAATTGCACAAGAAAACATTAAATGGACACCAAAGACGAAATTTTATATAACAAAATCAAGGGTACATAGATTACAAGTTCTCAAGGGTTTGGCGGATTTCGGTAGCAATCTTGACCATAGTTTCCTTGTGAGCGACCTTGACCTCCTCCGTCGCCTGCTTATAAAGATCGCCGCCGAAGTACGTGCATCCGCTCACAAGCAGCCGCTTAGCCCATCCAGGTCATTAGATTCAGCTTGCACTGCGGCCTCGTGCTCCGCGCATTGAGCTATCAGAGTTTGATGTTTCTCAGTAGCAGCTGCTAGCCCACTCTCTGCCTCGGCCAATTTTGCTTGAATATCGACGAGTGCAGCCTTATAGGAGTCAACCAGGAGTTGTTGGTTACGCTCGACGCCAGCAACCCTTTTCTTTTCATCATAAAGAGGCACGGCCTTTTCAAAGAGCTGGCCAATAGTCTGCTTCTTCTCGAGTAGTTGACGTTGGAGCTCAAACTGAGTATCGTCTCTTATTCTTCTAAGCTGCATAACACGGTCCTCAATCCTGGAACGAAGGGACTGGTCACGCTGTCTCTGCCATTTACCGAAAAGGGTCTCTGCCTGTACCAGATAAGTTCGATAAGGCAGCGTAGCTGCAGCGTTGGTCAAGCTTTGCATCACGTCCAAGAGAGGTTCCAATACAGCCTTGATCCCAGCAAAGTCCCCACCACGCTCTAACACTTGAGCAGGAGATTCTTTTAAGATGGTGAGGAAATTATGGCGAATCATAGATACCCCGTATTCTTTTGACAAATCAAAAGAAGAGGGGGTACCAGCAGAAGGATTTGAACCCGACGGACAAGCCGAGGACGGGATTGGCGGGACTTCAATCGAAGGAGTGGTAGTGACAGTCAAAGCCAGTGAGGTCTCAGGCACAACCGCGGCAGGGATCGCCAAATCATCATCGCGGGTCCCGGTTCTCGACTCGTAAACAACAAATGACCACCGGAGACTCTTCAAAGATCACCGTGCATACTCTTGGCAAAGATCGGGGCCTTCAGTAATGGGGCTTAAACTGGTGGCAGCTTCAATCAAGGCTTCTCCTTACCCGCTTGACTACACGCTGGTCCGAGGAGGCCCCGGTCTCTTAGATCCTTGAGTTGTTGGCACCAAAGCTTGGCTTCCTCCTGCCCGGCGGGGTGGCTTGGGGCACAGCCCAACAGACCGACCGGGCGAGGTAGAACTTTCAAGAGGATCTTCGAATATATTCGATGGTTCTCCAAAAGGAGCGAAATCTCCGTGTATCTCGATACGTGTTCACCGGAGTTTCTTCAAAACCGCCAGAAGAAGAGATGTTGCTACCGTACTCATCTAGAGCCTCATCTATATCCGCCGGGTCTCATGTGGGCCGGATTGACGGATGGCTCTTGAGTCCCATGAGGGCCGGATTGGCGGAGGGCTCCACATCGCTTGGGGTTTAGCAGTCCGGCATCCGTTTGGCGTGCAAATACTCCTTTAGTCCCTAATGCGCTCCTCGCTGAAGTCCGCCTTCCTATAACGCCCCGAATCAATCGTAGCCCGTAAGAGTTGATGTTGAAACTCGAATTTCGGCGCTTGCCATGCAATGCCACTTGCGACGCTTAACGCCGTCCGGATTGAGGGTCTCGCTATGAAGAGAAAACGAGCACCCGTGCCGCCGACGGTCCAATACCAAGCCCCGCTCCCACAACTAAGCCGCACCGCCGGATTGTAATTGAGGATTGGGATTACCGACATACGCTTGGTCATACCCGAACCGACGAAAGCAAAGCGGCAAGGTAGATAAGGCCCGCTACGCATATAGGACCAAACGCATACAAAATACCCCGGCCTGATGCTCATGAGCCATAAGAAGCGCCAAGTGATAGAGTGGTATAACCTCGAGCATTGGGTTCATCCACTAAAGCTTGTCCATAGTCGACCCCGTGAAAATGAGGGAGGCACCGCTAAAAGAATAACTCTTATAGTCCCGGAGAGCGCGCCGCACTGAAGCCATGTAATGCTTGGTCCAATCGACGTTCTCTAGCCTCGGATGAAAGGAGTAACTTGTCCCTCCACATGTGCGTAAGGTGTACCCATAAGAGTAGGGCAATGCATGACTAACCACGCCATAAGATAGGCGATGGTAATTCTACCCTGGGTTCTCAAAGACCATGGCGTAAGGCATAGCAAAGACGCCGCGAACCCGCAGTGAATACGGGCAATCATGGCGTGAAGAAGTGCATATTGACGCCGCGGCGCCAAGCGCATGCCAGGAAAATCACCTCGATGCCAAGAGGTCAAAGTCACGGCAGGGATGACGATGTGTTTGAGCCACAACATGAGGTAGCCTGCTAGCACAGCCTTCGAAGAAATCGGCTCCCCGCCCGTAAAGATAAGTGTCAAATGTCGCCCTTCCGAAGCCATGCTCGTCTGCGGTCACCACATAGGACATTGGAAGGTTACCGAGCACAAGCCGTGACAAAGCACCCGCCTCAAGAGGACCTAGGGGCACCACTGTACCTTTTTTATCATCTAGCCCTTCAAAGAGGTAGTGAGCCCAAATGCTGTGACTAATGGACTTCTCCCCCTTCTTATCGGCGCGGCCGTGCCTACATGTGCAAATATGATAATGGCACATCACTTCCCAATAGGTCTCCACTACTTGGGGGTGATCTCTTTCCAAATCCGTCAGTTCTTTATACCCCGGGATGTACTCCTCATACGGATACCTCCCATGAGGTAGTCCAGAAATCTCGGCCATCTCATGCAAAGCAATCCCCAACTCGCCATCTGGGGTGAAGAAAGTGTGAGTATCAGGATTATACAACTCCAAGATTCCAAGGAACTGTTGAGAATTGTTCCTCAAACCCAGTTGAGTTGCCCTGATAGGAGCCCTAAGGCCAAACCTCTCCAACTCGTCACGATACTCTTCTAGAATGTATTCAGTGATGCGAGGCCACCATTGCGAAGGACCCCATCGAGACCAACCAGGAGTCCGGAAATCCTTGGCGGGGAATTGCCCTTCCGCCTTATGGAAAGCACGACCAAAGGTGTTGGCCGCGACAGCTGATTCACCAACAGGAAGCTCCCTTTGGAAAAGTCCAGGTTGTAGACCAGTTACATGATGACCATGGCGGTCCACTTGTGCACCATCTCGGGAAAAACGACCACACATTACTCCGTCTTGAGTGGGAGTTAGATCCCAATTCATCTTCCTAGGAGTAGAAACAGCCCTTAGCGAAGTGAGTGAACAGTCACGTTCCATTGCGGGCAAGAACATGTAGCGTGAGTTCACCACCCTGAGCCACTTGTATGAACCCAAGTCCAATAGATCTGGATCCTCAGCATCATCGCCAAACAAGAAGACAGGCTTTATAATCTGGTCCCGGTTGACAGATTCCAGAGGGGCATCTGTAATCCAACGCCTAAATGTGGGTGTCGAGGGTTCAGAGAGCAGTTTCAATTCTTCTTCATTCCTATCCACAAATGCAGGAACGTTCATGAGAGGGGAGAGAAAGTCAGGTTCTGCCTCTTGAGCACCATTTGCTCCGAAAGCACCCCGTTGAGGGATGGGGGTAGAGGGATGCTCAACTACACAAAAGAAGAAGAAGTTAATCTCAGAGGCTTAAACCGCCACTTCAAAAAGACAAAGTCACTCAAGAGCTTAACCTCGCCAAACGCATCTAACTTCGCCATCAATGGGCTTAACTGCACAAACGAACCTCGTCAAACTAGGCTCATCCAACAAGAAAGCAAGCCTCGTCGAACGAGACTCATCTTCCCAGAAAACGAGCCTCGCCAAACGAGACTCGTCTCTCCAGACAAACGAGCCTCACCAAACGAGACCCATCCCACAAGAAGACGAGCCTCGCTAAACAAGACTCATCATTCAAAGAGACGAGACTCGCCGAAACGAGCTTCATCTAAGATAATCAAACCTCGCCAAACAGGCGAGTTTCAAAACAAAGACCCTATGGGGATCTGGAAAATCAAGAACCTCGCTGAGGTTTATCAAGCCAAACGAGGCAAGCCTCGTTAAAACCGCTGGTGCAGTTAGAAAGTTACGATCTTTGAGATCGATCTCTTCTCCAGAGTGAAAATTATGTCACGAAATCAACTCTACGGCAGATTATAAAAGTCATGTCTTGGCGAGCGATGCTCTTACGCCTTTTACCTGTGAAAGCGGACGGCGGTGGAGCAGAGCCAGAAGTCCCAACGGGCTTTTTGCCTTTGCCAGTAGCGGTTTTGGGGGCCATTTGCTTCGAGCGTCAAGGAGGATTTCGGTGATCTAAATTTGTGGCTTGAGGAAGATGAGCAGTGGGGGAACTTTCTGCGGCCTTTCGCTGTCATATATAGGGTCTCGAAGAACCCAACTGACGGCCGAAGATATACGGCCCAGATCTCTCACGTGATCATCGATGCGAGATCTGCGGACGAGATCTGGGGATATGACAAGTCACTCGAAAGGGGTCTAATCCCTAATTTGCCACGTGGATGCGGATTTAAAGAGAAATCGGAAACGAAACGCCAAGGGTCAGTGAGTGCGAGGTTCATGGCCTTGCCCTCATACCCGAACTCCTGGCAAGGTTGGAGTGCGAAGTTCGCCAATAGCTATTAGAAAAATTCAAAGTATTCCAGACCCCACACAATCTGATTCAAGTCTGAAAACTTTGAAGGGGGTCTTGTAGACAGTCAAAAAATCCTCTAGGCGAGGGTCACGAGCACCCTAGTTGTTAAAGCTTCAAGGCGAGGCTCGCTGGTAGGGCGAGGCTAGACCATATAAACTTCAAAACAAGACTCGTTCAAAAGGCGAGGCTCGACTGCAATACGAGGTTCGCACGAGGAGCGGAGTTCAATCGTAACGCGAGGCTCACACGAGAAACGAAGCTCAACAGTCATATGATGAGATTCGCCCACAACACTTAACTTTGGCGAGGCTCGTCCACAACATCAAAGTTTGGCGAAGTTCTCCATTCAGACGAGGTCCGCCAAGCAGCGAAACCCTCTTGTCAGACGAGGTTCGCCACGAGTGAGCCTCGACATTCAACCGAGGTTCGCCACGAGTGAGCCTCGACATTCAACCGAGGTTCGCATGCCAGCGAACCTCGACATTCAACCGAGGTTCGCGCATGCCAGCGAACCTCGCCATTCACCGAGGTTCGCCACGAGTGAGCCTCGACATTCAACCGAGGTTCGCATGCCAGCGAACCTCGCCATTCAACCGAGGTTCGCGCATGCCAGCGAACCTCGCCATTCAACCGAGGTTCGCCACGAGTGAGCCTCGACATTCAACCGAGGTTCGCATGCCAGCGAACCTCGCCATTCACCGAGGTTCGCATGCCAGCGAACCTCGCCATTCAACCGAGGTTCGCATGCCAGCGAACCTCGCCATTCAACCGAGGTTCGCATGCCAGCGAACCTCGACATTTAACCGAGGTTCGCCACGAGTGAGCCTCGACATTCAACCGAGATTCGCCAACGCAATGGGCTTAAAACCCAACCATTTCATACGAGGTTCACCTACAGCAATAAACTCGTTATCCACCAAAATGCATAAATGCATCCACCGAGGTTCGCCACGCAATGGGCTCGTTATCAAACCAAAGTTCACTCGAGTAGCTTAACCTCGGTTCGCCACCAATGAAGAGCTAAGCTCGCCATTTAACGGCTCGGCTCGCCATAACAAAGAAAGCCAACGACCACGAAGGCCACTAAAGCCACGATAACCACGGTTAAATGGTGGGCATCGCTTATACCCACTAACCCACGCTTCCACAATTTTAGCATGATGGTTACATGCTTAAAGCCCAATAAATAGCCGTGAGCAGCTATTAGAGGGGACTTTGGAACTTTTGAAAATTCAAAGACTTGCGCCGCAAGAGAGATTGAGTTCTTCATCAATCATCAACAACTTTGTTCTCGATCACAACTAAAGCGGATCTCTACGTGAGCATTGAGTGAAGTCTTTCGCCACCAAGAACCCATATAAAAGAGAAGTCAAATCAACCTTCTCTTCCTCTCAGAATCAGAGAGTGTGATTGTAATTCTTCTTCAAATTCAATCAATACAAAACTTTTTCGACTCTACGAAACTAATCAAATAATTAACAAGTAGTTCGTTAATTGTTCAAGTAACTATTCGGTTATATTCGATTTGGTAGTTCATTTAACACTAAGAAATACTTTTAGTACTTGAGTTCATTAACAAATAGAATTTAATAAGATGTATATTCGATTCGTTTGCTTACCAAATATTCATTTGAAATTTGATGCTAATAATTTGCATTATTGCACACATGATGTTATATTTTCATCCCGCTTATCGTTTCTACTTAAGTTCTATATATACTAATTTTTAGAGACTTGAATAATCTTTAATCAGTTTTCTAATAAAATATTCAAATTAAATATATCTACATCATAGTTATAAAGAAATACTTTTATTTATAAATTTAAATACTAATTGAAAATCAAATTATTGAGGGAATGAATATATTTTCATATTCAATAAATATTCATGAATATTCATGTATATTTATCAAGTACTGAGTATTCGAATTTGAATTTGAAAAACTTTATATATGGATATTCAAATCCGAGTTCAAATTCGATAATTTTTAATAAATATAAATTTGAGTTCGATTTGACGGTTTACCAACCCTACTTGGAAGTAGGTACAATGGGAAAAAAACGAAAAAAAATTGGTTTATGACTCTCCATTCTTTGTTCTCTAATCAAAGGCACGACTTTCAAATATATCCAAATTCTTTAATGTCAATATTTGTCTTGAGACATCTCACCCCTGATTAGAGCGGAGCTCCCGGATCCCAATTGACCTAAACTATAAGGGCCCGTTTGGTTCATACTTTTTTACTAGTGAAAGCTACTGTAGCTGTGACGCTACACTAATTTCACGCCTAAAACGCTTCTTAAAGAGGCATTTTAGGCGTGAAAACTACTGTAGTGTCAGAGCTACAGTAGCTTTCACTAGTAAAATATAGCCAACCAAACGGCCCCTAAAGGGTTTTCAATCACAACTGTTTGCTAGTGTTTATAACAAAAAGGGTTATTTACATAGTAGTCCCTCAAACATTTATTAGTAACCACAATAGCCTCTCAAATCTTTGAAATTGCTCACATGTCTCTCAAGTACTAAATGGTCTTACAAATTGAGCCCTCAAGTAAAGTGATGTTAGATCCAAAGGGAAAATTCATTAAAATCTTACACAACCCCTTCGTAATGGGTATAAACGTAAAACTTGCTAATTTAAAAATCAAAACATCATCTTCTCTAACGATAAAAAAAAATCTCCCTAGCCCATTTTTTAGCTTTACCAACAGTCATTTCTTAGATTTCCCAATGTTTCGAGGGATATTTTGATAGTTGAGGGTGTTGGTTTAGAGTTTACCCAATCACGGTTCAAGATCTAACTGCAAGGTAATACAGGGTCCTTGCAAGAGCCCTTAATGTTTGAGGGGTGTATGAGTAATTTCGAGATTTGATGGACCAATACGGAATTGTTGAAGATTTATGGGGCTAATAAATATGATTCTCATATATTCGTGAATTACATGTATACTCCATTTCTATTCAAGACAAATCAAATCATTCTTTTGAAAAAGAATTGTGATTAAGTTTAGTAGCCAATTTAAATAGAAAGTATATGCAAGGTAGTTTCACCAAATGCACTCATATCAACTATGAAATCTAATAAAGGATGAATTCGGTCAAAGGAAATTTGTTGAGACACATGAGATCAAAAGAGGAGGCTAAACTAATATTTGCTTTTGCAAACCAAATCATTTTTGTCCAACTTATTGAAAGAATGAACAAATAAACAAATACATATATAGTCTGTACATATGATTATCATGACCAACCACATTCCATTTTGTTCGAAGTTGACTGGACTTAGGTTGGTAAAAGACTGAAAGAAATGTTGATGATGATTGTGGCTGGTGGTTGTCACGCGTACGTTCTTCCGTGCTCTCTGATCGGACCCGTATCTCTTTCGGTGCAGAGTTAGATGGGCTTGGTTGGTGGATAAAGATGGCGGGGTCTACTAAAACTAGTTCGCTAGACGTCTAATAATTTTAAAGTTAGTGATTATATGAATACAATAGTGGTTTATTTTGGTTTATAATCCACCAAAAAATAAGTTAGGACACCCTAGCTTATTTTTTTATAGGATTATAAGCCACGGGTTTAATTAAGTAAAAGACATATACATCCTTTATCCTTTCACAAAATTTCAAGTCATGTCCTTTTTGTTAGATTATAAGTAGGGGTGTCCAAACGGGCTGGGCAGAGCTGTAACTCCGGATCCAGGTATATCCGGGCCAAACCCTTTATTGTTTTCTTTCCTTTTTTTTTTTGGCAAAAAGATGTATTTTTTGCACAAGAAAAATATCACTTAGAATTTTTGCCAAAAAGATGTAACTTCAGAAAATTTAAAAATATATAAAACTTTTGCAAAAGAAAATTTAATTTTATTATTAATCACTTAGAATTATACAATTTGCAAATTTCAAAGTAATTAAAAAAATGAGAAGTAAATTCTATTTTATTATTAATCACTAATAATTATAATATTTTTTGAAAATTGTCGCATCACAACAGTGGGTAAATCCCAAGTAGGTTGGCATCTACTCATCTACATCAGCATCATCTGTAACTCTTTCCAAAAAAATTATTACAGATTTATAAATAATTTTCTATTCTTTTTATGCTATCATCAACTCTTCAAGTATTTCTTCAAGAGCAACTACCCGTTCAATGCCTTGATGTCTCTTTTTGGGCATCCACTAATCTTGTAAGCACATTACTGCATATATGGTAGAAGGAGTTAGCGATGTTCTATGGTCATCAATCAACCATCCTGACACGCTAAAGGTGCATTACAAAGCTACGGTAGAAACTTGCACTGTTAGTAATTCACGAGCCATGATGTAGAACACAAGATATGAAGTCGTTCTATATGATTTTCACAATTGCCAAATATCAAAGTCAAGCTCACTATCATGTTTTTTTGCTTGTTTATAGCCGCTTTTGCTTATAGCCATTGGCGGCTATAAACGGTCGGGGCGGCAGGGTTACCCCGCCCGGTCCGGGGGTCTTCAGATCCGGTCAAAATCCTGTCCCGGGTTGGATCGAGCCGGGTTCTAAAGAAAATACTTTGGCCTGGGTTGGGTTCTGGCCCGGTCGGGTTTGGGCTGAAACCGAGCCGGGTACCGGGCCGCGAGCTTTTTGGACAGACGTAATTATAAGTCATATCTTTTTGGTCATTTTGACAACGATGATATATTATAATCAATCTATTTGTCAAACACTCTACTATTAAAAATAGATTATAATCCATAAAATTTACAAAACACTATAGATAGCAATCTGAATAGATTATACTCCATTTTGGATTAAATTAATACAAATATTTCGTCTGCAATAATAGTGTTACAGATTGCATTGATTTAAAATAGCAATGAGTTTTTTTTTCCTTAAATTACACTAAAACCCTAAGAACTTTCAGCATTTTAAAGAAAACCTCAAAAAACTTTCAAAATCGCGCTAAACTCCCAATAACTTTTGGAATTATAGAAAACTCCCAATAATTTTTTACATTTTGCAGATAACCCCCATAAATTAGAACCGAAAAACAACATGAAAAGATATTTTGAAGGACAATTTTAGCAAGAGAAAAAAATAGCGTTTAGTACCCCATCCTGGACGCAAGCAAAAGGAAAACGAATGACAAAAAATGAGGGATTTTTGTTTTCATCGTTAAAAATATAGAAAGGTCATAAATGAGTTTTTAATAATTTAAGGGGTACTTTGGTCTTTTTAAGTCACATGGGTTGCACGTGCCACGTCAGTTATAACAGTGTTAATTGTGGGGTTTTCTAGAAAAGTTATTGTTGCCTTAGTATTATTTTGAAAGTTATTGGGGGTTTAGCGTGATTTTTGAAAGTTCTTGGGGTTTTAGTGTGATTTTGAAAGTTATTGGGGGTTTACTGCAAAATGCTAAAAGTTCATGAGAGTTTAGTATAATTTACCCTTTATTTTTCTGTCAGTAGAGGTTTTTCTCCCCACTAAATTCAGTTCTTTCCAAATAACGAAATAAATAAATAATCGAGACCCTTTGTTCGAATTTTTCAAGACGAATCCCATCAAAACACTGCACGGAGCATTTATCTTGGCTCATGTGTGCCTCTCATTTTCCCGCTTAATATTGTGTAATGATAGGAATACTACTCGAAATTTTCAAGGTTTCTACTTTATACTCAATTCTTAGAATTTCTAATACGAATCGTATCAGAATATTTCATACTGTACGAGACGTTCTAAGCCAACTATTTATGTTAAGAGAGGGACAATTTGGCCATTTTTTCTTACCCACTACTTAACACAAAGAATCTTACACCTTTCGGGTTCTGATAGAACCTCTACTCTAGAATCGCCATGCGGCTCTGTATAGTTTTCGCTACCTACCACCGAGAAATTAATTAACAAATCCCACAGCTACCACAAACTGAGTTACTACCTACAAGGCTGCCACGTGTCTATCTTCAAGAGAGTGATGAGGTGTCAAATTGCTGTGATCATTGCTGCAGTGGATTCGAAGGCCAATATCAAACGCATCATTTTCATGCGGATCGGAGAGTGGGCGGCTGGCCAACCAACCCACCAAACTTTTGTGCATCCCAGTTTCATCCATGTCATCTCATTGCGTCATTTTTTTCACGAGCTAATTTGTTTCTAATCCAAAATAATCAAATGGGAATAATTTATATCCTTATAAAATAACGGCGTTGAATCTCAAGGACAAAATGAAAAGGGGAAAAAAAAAATCATTGTAGCTACAGTTTACTATTTTATATAACATCATTGAATATAAGAAATAATTCTCTCATAACACTTATAACACCCTTAACATTGGTAGAATATAGAATTATGATTCTCATTGGTTACAATTTAAACAGATTTTAAAAATTTGATAATAAAAGGATATAAAATTATACCCTCAATTCTTACTATAACTTCATAGTTTTGATGTACAAGCATGGACTTCAAGATATCTCTTATTAAATAGTTAGACATGAAAGACCTTATGACTTCTAAGTTCTGACGGACCTACATCTTAAATGACATGTGAGAGTACCCATTTTACCTTTCTTATGAAACTTTAAAGGTATTATTAGATCTAAACAATAGTTTATGGTGGTTTTGTAATTTCAATCTTAATCCCTTAAATCTTCAATATTTTGAAATTTGCTCAAATCATTGAAAATTGTAATAAATCCCTCAAATCATATAGCTAATTTGAAAATTGTCTCCTCGGATAGCACTCATTTGAATTTAGGAGGGTGGTCTTTTTGGGGTGCATGGAATTCCACGCCCTTATACTTGTTTACGCATTCCAACTCGTTTTAATAAAATCCAAACCAATTTATACATTCTATCTTCCCAAATGAGCCTCTCTTCCGTATTTTTTTTTCTTTTTTTAATTATTTTTTATTTTTTTCAGTGAAGATGAAGCAGCAACTAGATAGAAAAAGGGAAAATTGATGTTTGGAGGAGTTATTTAATGAGGGCGGTTTGATAATTATCAATCCATGGTCGTGAGCTAATCCGATCATGGTTAACAGAGTGTATGGTTTTCTAACTGATAGACTAATTTCAGACAACTTATATGATTTGGTGAACCGATAGCAATTTGAATGATTGGAGGACTAATTTTAAAATATGAAATATTTAAGGGACTAATATTAAAATAGCCGCTAAGTCTATTTCTAGTAGGTATTCTATCAGAACAATCCCTATAGGAGTGGGGGTGATTTGTACCATTAATATGATAGTCAAATTTACCATATTAACTCTCTAACCACTCGTAAATGCTGTAGATCACCCTTTCCTATAAGGTGTTCTAATAGAATCCTTATTCGTCTATTAGGCTACTACATCACCACTCAACAATAGATATCTGATTAAGAAATTTATCTTCTTTAAGGCACCAAGTAGCTCATAGATTATAGTAGCTTAGAGGCTAGTTGCTTGCAAGTTGATCCTGATAACTTGTTCAAGCTTTAAGAACTCACTCGGGTTGAACCTAATAAAACAGTCATTGTCATTTGATCCAACTTTAAAAGGAAAAGAGAACAAGTTGCAATTTGCAAAGGCTTAATTTGAAGTCAAACATCTCCATCTCATACCTACTCCCAATTTCCAACTACTAGTTTTTTATATATATAAAAAAAATTGGGACACAATTTTCTCCATCATGCACCAGCTTTGGATTTTGGATAAGCTCTTCTCAATTTTATTTGTTGGTCTCGTCCCATCTGAGAGGAGCTAAATCAAACTATTGACGTGTCTAAAATGTCCCTTTTAAATACCGACTAATTTATTATGAATTTTGGACAATTTAAAATTATAATAAATCTTTTTGTTTATATAACTATTACAATGTTTTCTTCATACAATTATCCTGATTTTGTCTAAAGATACAAAAAACTTCGCATTTGCATAAAAAAGTTGGTTGATTTTTCTTTTCTTTTGAAAGAAAAAAACAGTCCAAATATCATGCTAATTTGATGAAATTTACTATACACCATATTATCATTATCATCTAAGGAATAAGAGCATGGAGGATATATTATTCGGTGATATACTTGTAAGAGATGTCCACATTCTTTGATGCTTAAAATTCTTAAAATTGAGAGCGGGTTAGGTGTGAAGGAACCTAACCCATTTCTTAAAATCCATACATTACTAATTAATGATTCTCACACATAAATGTCACTGCAGTGACATAGCCGACCATAATTAAAATAGAATTCGTGAACATGTGATTGAATACTTAATTTTTGTTCGTCATTAGACTAATTTGATGGATAATTATACTACACCCACTATAACTTAAAATTCCACCAAAGTAAGTTTGATAATGGCTAAGACACTAACTAATTTGTTTAGTTGTTCTTCACATTAAATTGATCATGCGAAGGTTACAATCTCATGTTTCATATAATTAGTATTTTCGTCTTCTTCTTAAAAGAAAAATATAACTGGTTAAAATTTTAACGATTAATCTGGTTAATAAAAATTTCATCTTTAGAACAATCTGACAAAGATTTAACCCGCATTCTCAGCTACCTGGATTGTCAATCTCTTGCGCCTCCGAGGAAGAGCCCAATGGATCTAAAAGAGCCTAGTTTTGTTCCGTACCAACCTTTTCTTATTTTTTCCCCCCACAAATCTTTTTTTATTTACATATTTTATAGTTCTCAATATATATTTTTTGAGTAGGGCACCGTGGGCTAAGCTTTCCCTAAAAAAAAAAAAAGCTTCCAAATATTTTCTTAGGTTTTCAAAGTTTGATTTTATCTTCATCAAATGTTTTTTGTCCTTTAATTAATTAATTTATTCAATAATATTTTCTTCATTACTAGGATTAACAATAGTAATCTGGCAGAACCAGTAAAGTCTAATCTACACAAGTAGATCTCTTGTATATGCCTACAACAGGCAACTTCATTTTCTAGCTAATGTGCAAGCATTATTTAAAAAATTATTACCAGGGATAATAATGGAGCCCATATTATGTTCGGACTCCTTTTCTTTAAAAGTTTCAAACCACGGTTTGGGCCTTTCTTAAGTCCATTCCGATCTAAACACCCATTATAGGAAACTGTATTGCTGTGTGATAAGTGAACTCAACGCGTGTCTGATTAGCAATCAGGCTTTTATTGTTTCCTATTGAAATGAACAAGGAATTCTCCCTTGTTTTCTGCTCAAAACACAAAGTCCAAGTATTATTACCCCCAAAAAGAATATATAAAGTAAGTCCTTGTATAATAATGGGCCAGAACATGCATGTCAGGGCCTTATTTACTCGGCCCATTCTAAATTCTTATGGGGCCACAGTAAGGCTAGGATGTATTCCTGTGGGCTTTGAGTAAGGTTAGACTAGTTAATTTGAATCACTGGATTAGTTGAAAATTATTTTGATATGGATTTTAGGGTAAATTAATCTTATTATGGTCTTAAAAGAGAATTGTACGGAACCTACGATAGGAAACAACTTCAGAAATAATATTTTCTTCAATTTGTGTTATTCTTCAAATTTAGTCTCCTCTGCATTACAAATATCAACACGCTTCTATCTAAAGATTTTTATATCAAAACTGCTTTTACTTTTACTCGAATTGATACTTACCATCTTTAAAGTTTTTTTATGTAAGACACATTTACTTGTTGACATGTTTACAATATCACACTTAATCCAGTTTTCAACCCAAAAAATATGCGAAATGACTATTTTATCATCACCATTTTCTTATTTTTTCATCTCCTTCCTCACAAACACTAACTCTAACCCTAACCTTAACCTCCTCCTCCTAATCTTCTCCCTGTCTTCCCTCTCCCTCCTCCCCCAACTCCCCCCCACTCTCTTGTCCTCCCACTTCCTCCCCGACCTCCCACTCCCCCATTCATTCCCAAGTGGGAACTAGGATTAGGGTTAGGGTTTGGGGGAGGTGGTGGCCATGGGTTAGGGTTAGGGTTTTGGAAGAGGTGGCGGCCATGGGTTAGGGTTAGGGTTAGGGTTAGAGTTTGTGGAAGAGGATGATGGAAGAGGCTAGGGTTAGGGTTAGGGGTTGGAAGGAAGAAGATAAGGGTAAAATGGGAATATCTGATTTTTCGTGGGTGAACAGTAAAAAAAGGTGTGACATTGCAAACATGTTAACAAGTAAAGGCGGTTTACATCAAAAAAAAAATTTTTTTTTAAAGGTGGTAAGTATCAATTTGGGTAAAAGTAAATTTAGTTTTGATGTAAAATCCCTTTATTTTATTATGGAAAACATATCAAAACACTTCTTTATTTTATTTTATTATGGAAAACATATCAAAACACTTCTTTTGCTTATGAAATATTTATTTTGCAATCTGTGCCTTCTTGGGACTTATTGAGTCTTGACAAAAAAAAAAAAAGGAAAATAATTAAATTCAAACAATGAAGGAAGAAAGTACGCCAATACAAATTCTTTCTTAGCCAAGCATCAAGACTGAACGTTATTACTGAAATGTGTTTGTCGTGATTGGGCATCTTCAGTCTCAAGAAAAATAAATTCATTAGCTAGAATCTAGATGACTAAAATTATTGACTGTTCAATATCCCTAAATTGAAATGTTGATATATTTCGTAGTCTTTGGGGATTCAAGTTCTTATCAGTCAAAGAAGCTTGTTGTTCTCCATTGTGTATGCGGACCAATGGGCTCGGAGATATACAACCAAAGGACTTATTCTTTGTAGGGGCCACATATAACTAGTATTTCTTTGTGAAAGTTCTTGCCTCATCTTTTTCCGACAAGTCATATAACTAAACGGATTTTGCTCCAAGTACAATGGCTAGGCCTTTTTGGTTGCTTTCCTTCATTTTCTAAATACATCTTCCCTCACTTTTTTGTGTTTCCTTCACTTTCATGGAAAGTGGTTCTTGTGTTTGTTTTTAAAAGTAATTTCCATCACTTTCCTTAATTTAGTTCAACTTGGAAAAAAGAAGAAAGAAATTGATGTGCGAATAGATTCCCTCATTTTCTAATGTTTGGTTCAAATGAAAAAAAAAAAATCATGATTGTGGTCACCATGGTGTGCTTACAATCTATATAGGACAAAATTGCTAGCAGCAAAAATTGAGGGGTCTACATACTTACCATCACACAAAAAATGTTTAAAGATTTAAGGGACTAATTAGCAAAAATGTTTAGAGATTGAGGTAGTATTTTGCAAAAAAAAAATTTAAAGATTTGAGGGACTAATTTGCAAAAAATGTTTAAACCCAACCCTGCTCTGTACTCCATCTCTTTCAGCTACGCCCACGAATATTGCTAGGGGTGTCCATCCGGCCGACCGGCAGTCCGGCCAGAACAAAGCCGAACTCGGACCACGGCGGGTGCCGGTAGGGTCCCGAGCTCGAACTTAACAGAGCTAAGCCCGGTAGGCCGGTTTTATTAAAATTTTTTAAAAAATTTTAAACTATTTTAATTTGAAATTTTATATTAAAAATTTACGCAAAATTTTAATAAAAACAATAATATTATTAATCACTTGAAATTACATAAATTACAAATACAAAAATTAGCAAAATGACGGATGTTAAAAATAACTTCTTTATTAATAATCGATGAAATCCTTTACAAGTATAAATTTATTTCTAATTGTCAGATCATAATAGATGAGTACATCCCAACTAGGTTGGCACCTACTCACCTATATCACTATCATTTGCAACTGATTCCAAAATAATTTATTACAAATCTTCAGTTAAGAAATAAAAATTACAATTTGATGAATATTTTTAATCATTATATTTATCGCTAGTCCCAATTCTTCAAATTTATCTTCAATTCCATAGCCGTCGATGCCTTGCATTCTCTTCTCGTACCTCCACCAATCTTATAAGCACATCACCGCCTGTACAATATACAGATCTAACGATGTCCTATGATCGTCGATCAAGCGTCTGCTTGTCTTGAAGAGCGCTTCAGCTACAGTGAGCACGCGCTTGTTAGTAAGTCACGAACCATGGTGGAAAGTATAGGATATGAAACTGATCCATATACTCTCCACCATTGCAAAATATCTAAATTTTTATTTTGACATTTAATTAAAGAAGCAGTTAAATAATCATCTATTTCAGAAACCTCCAATGATAATCCAAGTCCAGATCCACCAGTTAGCTCAGCTACCATTGCATACCTATCAAAACTTACACTTTTACCTCGGCTTGAGCTCGAAGAAGTCGAAGCTGTAGACTGCTGTGTAGCTAGACCTTGTTTAGCTGCATACTCATCATATAGGGTTTGAAAATAATTTCTAATAGTATTATGCTGAGAAGTAGCAGTAATAGTGGATCCATCATCGAAATCTATAATCTGATTACCATACAATGATTGTAACAAACTTCGAAGGCCAATATCCTTCAATTGCGGATCAATAAGAACCCCCAAACCAAAAATTGGAGGAATAGGCCTAAAATATTTATTAAATTTGCTCTCCATTTGAAAAAGGGGATTTTTTTAAAAGAGCCCATTTTGCTAAATAATTAGCAAAACCGACTGTTTTGCTAATTATTTAGCAAAACCGACCTCTTTTGGCTAAGCGGCCAAAAGAGGTCGGTTTATTAACGACTTTTGAAACATACGGGACTACTAGTCCCGTATGTTTAGTGACCACTAATTGGTCATTAAAGTTAACTCAGAAAACCCACGGGACTAGTACTCCCGTGGGTTTTCTGAATTATTTTAAGAAAACGCACCGTCAGAGACTCTGCTGCCTGACACAAAAAGCAAAAGACGCAAGTACGACAGAGATCATACGAGAGCAGAGATGCGAATAGAGAAAACAAAAGCAACAAAAAATAAATAAAAAAAACAACTCCAGCTCACCTCACGTGATACCTCCTGCTCCTATCAATTCATCCGGCCCCCTGCATTACTAAAATCACCTACTTTAACACCACCCATGACCACAACCCTCCACAAATGTGGGACCCAACAGATTAACTTAAAAAGTTGCCAGATTGAAGTTAAAGTGCATGAGGTGCACGTGAGGTTAGAGGACACGCGTGGCCGACAATGTCAGGAGCTGGGCGGCAGAGATCAAGTTGCGTAACAGTTTAGAAAACTCACGGGACTATTAGTCCCGTGGGTTTTCTGAGTTAAATTTAGTGACTAATTAGTAGCCACTAAACATACGGGACTATTAGTCCCGTATATTTTAAAAGCTGTTTTCAGCGAAACCGACCTCTTTTTGGCTAACTGGCCAAAAAGAGGTCGGTTTAGCTAAATAATTAGCAAAACGATCGGTTTTGCTAATTATTTAGCAAAAGTGAGCTCTTTAAAAATATCTCCTTTGAAAAATTATATATCCAAAAGTAGGATCCATACGATATTTATCAATTTTTTTTGAATATTTAAAATTTGTAAAGCGACTAAAGTAATAGTTGGATAATAACACCGGATAATAATATTGTAGCATCATAAAAACTTATAACATCTCTTTTAAATTACTTATAATTGTCCACTCATCTTAGGTTATTCCATAGGTGCTACGAGCTAGAACTAGAAGAATAAAAAGTAATAAAATTATTTATAATTTCTTTATATTCTATTGCTACACTTAACATTGCATAGGTGGAATTTCACCTATGGTCAACATTTTGGAATCAGTTTGAGTTTCATATTTTTCTTTTATAGAATTGTTTCCATCTTCTAATTCTTTGATCGAAGCATTATGCATATAAGTTCTGATCCTAACCTTTTCTATCATGGGTTTAATTTGATAAATGCACTTTGAACAATTAAATTTAAAATATGACAAATACATCGATATGAAAAAGATCACCATGACATGGCAATGACACGCATTGTTTGATAAAATCAACACTACATTATTATTACTTGCATTATCTAGTGAAAGAAAATATTCTTTAAAATTTCTAATCTTAAAAGCTCTTCAATTATTAAATTTGCAACATTAATACCGGTATGTGCCTCTTCAATTGCAATAAAAGAAATAACTCTTTTAAACATTTGCCAATCATTATCAATCCAATGTGTTGTGATACATAAATAACCGGTTTGTGCTCTAGATGTCCAAATATCGAAGTTAAAGAAAATTCTGATTTAAACTTTGAAAATAAGAAATTATTTTTCGTTCCTCGATAATATTGTAAAATATCCGTTGACAAGTTTGTGAGAAGTTTTTAAATGCGTGGTAAAACCATCTCTAAATAAATCTTTGAATTCATCATCTTCTACTAATTTAAAAGGAAGATTTTTAAGATTGATAAACCTGATGACGCATTTCCTGGCTCGGGCAGCATCATAATTCCAACTCCCGAGACTACCAAAAGATGAGGATTGGGAGATCATAGATTGTCGGATATCACCTTGAGGCGTCTGGCCTTTGTTGTGTTTATCTAAATGGCATTTGAGGTGGTTGGTGCCGCTCTTATGATGAGCCTGGAAAATCTTATCGCACAACGCACATTTAGCCTTCTTGGTGATGATCCTACCGCGTTCATCCTTGGTGACGTCTATCTTTTCGAAAAAATTCCACACATCGGATCTCGGCCTTTTAGGAGCTCTTGGTGTAGAATCGTCTCCACCGGATTCGGTGTATGTGAAGTAGAAGTTGAGAAGGCTGTGAGGAGGACTCATTTCAATGATTTCATTATCAGACGATTCAGTCCTAGAAGCCATTTGATTGAAGAATTAGGGAGTATAAGATATTATTAGAGAGTATAAGAGAGTATAAGAGAGTATTAGAGAGAAGTAGATGAGTTTTGATGTGAGGAAAATGAATGAAAACCCGTTGTGGCCGGGCCGGCCCGTCAATTTATAGCGGTCACGAGGTGACCGTTGTAGCGAGCCCGGCCCGGATTTTGCGTGCGATGCTTACCAGGCGGGTGGGCCAGGCGGCCTTGATCGGCTCGGCCCGTGCGGGCGAAACCGGTCTATTTTCGGGCAAGACCCGGGCCGGGCCCGGGCCCATGGGCTTTTTGGACACCCCTAAATATTGCACGGATCATTTGAGTACATATAACCAAATTGAGAATGGATTAATCACACAATCACTCTGAGGTAAAGTGTAGCCGTGTAGGAGTAAACCCAACCTGTAACAAAGGGATACAATTTGAAGACTTTCGATTCATACACCACAAACAGAATCAATCCAAGAAACAAATAGACTCATTCCAACTGTTCTATCGATGCTTGTCCGAATAATAAATCTTCATTCCCTGCACAACCAGGAAAGGGACCAGCTGGTAAGGCTACAGGAAAGCCTTTTAAGCACTGAAGCCACATGTGATGCCATCATATTCTTTACTACCAACAAAGGCATCTGTGGGTTCGTGGGGACCACACCCATTACGAGCACGTTCTCGTGATAGGGTGTGGGGGGCTACCCCACGGGAATGAGAACATTCTCCAAATATCGGTATCAACTCACCAAATCACCAAATGGCCTCAAAGGCTTTCAATCAACTAGAAGAGTTTGCAACCCTTCTCCAATATCATGATCAAATCTGCGGCTGATAGCTTTCCCAATGGCCCCAAAGTGAAACAAACCAAACGCCTTCACCTGAGGTGAACCAATGGCCATAACCGAATTCAAACTATGTCCATCAACTGCATTCGAATCAACCAACTCATCATCTGCATCCACAACAGCATGATCCCCAAACTGTGTCACCTCAGCTGGAATCCCAAACGATGCAGTATGATCTGGAGAACATGGAGGAATCTCCACCCAACGTGAAGTAGCATCACCCTTCACCCGCTGCGATGTCCCAACGATCTGGTCAACACTCTTCACCTGCTGAAAGTCAAAAGTGACATACACCTTTCGAGAACAAAATCGAGTCTCTCAAATGATAACCAAGCGAGCCTCGAATTCTAAATGTGCAATCGGATCAAATCTCACATCCTCGATGTGACCAAATCTTGGACAACCAAACATCCGGCGCAACTCAAAATCAAGCGGCTCCACGGATCTAAAATCTCCACATACAACGATCGGCGACCTATGACTAAGATGACCCAAATATGTGAAGCCGAACACCAAAGCCAATGCTCGACATCAGCGCCGATCCTCCTCGAGAAAGAGCGACCAATCAAATTTATCATCTCATCTAAATTAAGCCCCAATATTTCCTTTTCAATGAAGTGTCTCCAACTGTCATGAGCTCGGCACAAATGCGGGAAAAAATTCCTACCACAAACTGAATGACGTATTCCCTTTCTGCCAATGCACTTCTTTAACTTGTTATTGACTACTAGGACTTCAACCTAACGGGACTTGGTTGCAATCCACAAATGCCAAGAACAGTCACTAACAAAGGAAACCAAATACCGATTACCTCCCAATGATGCCTCTTGGGAAGTCCCCCAAATGCCTGAATGAACACTATCTAAAAGACCCCTCACTATAGGAGTGCTGAACTTCATCTCGGTCTTCTTGCTCATACCAACGTGCTCACAGGACTTCCAATTGCAGGTCAAAGCACTCCTCACCAAACAATGCACGGTACCAATAAATAAATATCCCAGCCTCAACAAATGCCACAGTCTAGCCCAAAGGAGTCGTCAGCTCCTCACCAATCACCGTGCTTCCAATCAAATAATACAAATTCTTCTGTCTAACGCCCTTCATCACGAATATGGACCCCTTCGTGACCTTAAGAGTTGCATTCTCCAAGATCACCCGATAACCAGCAGCCTCTAAAGTTTCAAGGGAAATAATGTTCTTCGTCATCTGCGGAACGAACCTTACTTCCTTCAACTCCCGAATCACCCCGTCACACATCACGGTTGAGCGTACCAATACCACCAATAGGGCATACGTGATCATTACCCATGAACATGACATCCCCTCTTTCCAACTCCTCAAAGCTGAAGAACCAATCCCTCCTAGGATAAATATGGTATGTAGCTCCCGAATCCATCAACCACTCCGTAGAGTCGGTATAACAAACTGACGGTAGTGCGGATAACGAATAGTCTGAAGAATCTGAATCTGAATTGTTGCCAACAGCTTTAGCAACATTCACCTTTGAAGCTTGTACAACTTTCCCTTTATTCTTCCCGGCTTGATCTATCAACTTTGGGCACTCGTTCTTCTAATGTCCTTCTTCTTTATAGAAGCGATATTGGTTCCTACCAACACTCTTATGGCCACCTCTATTCTTCAATTTTGAGCGGTTGGACTGTCAATGGTTTGGAGTACGGCCTTGAACTACTAATGCATCTCCCGATGCCTTCTCGGAGGATTCACTATCACTCTTTCTCAACTCATAATTTACTAATGCTGAGATCACCTCTTTATAACCAACAGTAGTTCTCCCATTTATCATAGTGAGGATAAATGTGCCGTAATCATCCTCTGACAACGAACACAAAAGCAGTACTGTCTTGTCTTCATCCTCAACCTTGATTTCCACATTGGCCATATCTAAAAGCAACTTCGTGAAGTTATTAACATGCTCCCTAATGGAAACTCCCCTCTTCATCTTGAACTGGTAACACTTCCTCTTCAAGTGAAGCCGATTCTCAATGCTCTTAGTAAGATACTTTTCATGGAGCGTTTCCCATAGTCTCTTCGCGGATCTCTCATTCATCACATCATAAATAAGATCCTGCGTCAAGCACGACCGAATAACTCCACAAGCCCTGCTATTCATCTTCTTTCAAACCTTATCATCCATATCTTCAGGTTTCTCTTGTAACTCAAGAGTCTCCTCTAAATTTTGTGCATCCAACGCATCCATCACCTGGCATCTCCACAAATCGAAATTAATCTTGCCGTCGAACTTCGGAACATCAATCTTTGTATTATTGATGCTCAGATTTTGTATCGCCTTTGCAAGAGACGATCCCGATGTGCTTGTTTCACCCATGTTGTAGATCTAACTCTTCAAATAAGAATCCTTCACCGAATCCTTCGAACAAGCCCCAAATTAGAACCGGGGCGCTCTGATACCACTTGTTGTGCGCAGCGAAAATTTCGGCAGCACCTCTGCCGAACAATAGCCACAACAAGAGAGTCAGATCCACAACTTAAATCCCCGTTTCACAAAGAAAATAAGAATCAACAGAGAATATCTCAACAAAGTGGGATATTAGTTCTTCCTCTCATCAGTTCTAGGACTGACCTGTCGAGAGAACCTAAACAAGCTATTACAAATCTCAACAGTAAAAACACCAATTTTTACGTAGTTCGGCAAATTGCCTACGTCCACGGGGCAAGGAGGGGAGAGATTTTACTACTAGAGAGAAAGAGAATACAAATAGGGTTTACAATCACTCAAGATCTCACAAATAAACCCTCAAACCAAACTATGGTTTTACTTCGTACTGGACACAACAAGTGAGATGTTCGTTTGGTATTGGTGTCGACTCAGTTTGTGGTGAACTACGTGAAGGCTTGATTTCTTGGGCAAGAGGATACGTAGGCAGTCTTTATGATGCAGCCGGTGTTGGTTTTGATGGGGAGGAGATTATTTGAACTCTCGTTTGGGTTCCTGACTTGTTGTGGATTGGGTCCGTTGTCGTGAATTGTTTCACTTCGTCCTGGACGCAACAAGTGGGACATTTGGTTGTTTGGTGTCGACTCAGTTTTGAGAAAACTTCACCGAGGTGGAGAATTGTGGGTTTGTGGGGACCACGCCCATCACGAGCACGTTCTCGTGATGGGGTGTGGGGGGCCACCCCACCTAACACGCTGCGGAAAACGCTGCCGCCACGCTGCTCGCCCATGGGGCCACTACGAACCCGCTTGAGGAGTTTTTCGAACGCGGTTATTAACGCGTTTTGAACCCATTTTTGACCCTATAAATAGGGAATTAAAACCTAGGGTTTAGGCAGGCTGGAGCGGGTTTTGTGGAGGCCGAAAATAGGGTATTTTTGAGCCGTCGTTTAAGAGAGAATTTGTGAGAGATTTGAGAGTTTGGTTTGAGAGTTTATTTGTGAGATCTTGAGTGATTGTAAACCCTATTTGTATTCTCTTTCTCTCTAGTAGTAAAATCTCTCCCCTCCTTGCCCCGTGGACGTAGGCAATTTGCCGAACCACGTAAAAATTGGTATTTTTACTGTTGAGATTTGTAATAACTTGTTTAGGTTCCCTCGACAGGTCAGTCCTAGAACTGATGAGAGGAAGAGCTAATATCCCACTTTGTTGAGATATTCGTTGTTGATTCTTATTTCCTTTGTGAAACGGGGATTTAAGTTGTGGATCTGACTCTCTTGTTGTGGCTATTGTTCAGCAGAGGTGCTGCCGAAATTTCCGCTGCGCACAACAACATCTTCATGAAAATGAAAAGGATACTTACCAAAGCCTTTTAAACCATTGTCAACATGAAAAGCTTTCCATTACATCCTCACATAAGATGCAAATTGCTTATTTTGTTCTTTTTTTATTGACCATAGCCTTTCAAATATATATCGCTCATAAAAATGTAATGAAATCAATAATTCCCTAGAAAAATAGGACAGAAATCTATGAATCTATGATTATATATGATAATTTGCCAAAATTTTGCCAAAAAAAAGAGCATATCGGAGAAAGAGGGATCTAAATTGTACCTTTAATGGTGGAGAGAGAGCGCCGGAGTCAGAAAACAGACAGAGCGGTGTCGCTCAAAGAACCAAAAGAAGGAGGCGGGAGAAATTGGAGGGAGAGGGTGAAATGAGAGGTAGAACGGATGCGGTGATCGTAAACCCTAGGGTGAAAGGAGAGGGGAAAAGCCAACAGTACGGAGCCCTTTTTTGTTACTGCGTTTTAATCACTTTCCAGCGAAGTCGGTGTTTTGGGGATGGAAATAGCCTTTCCTCCGAATCTCACGTGGCTAACATTTTCCGTCCCTCTTTTTTTTTTTTTTAAACTTTGAGCGAACCAAACATCCAAAATTGTTGAAAACCGACAATTTACCCCCTGTCAGTTTTCATTTTTGGGCTTTTCTCCTCATTTTAGCCCAACCAAACAGCTCCTTAATGAAAAGAGAGATATATATGAAAAAGTGAGTGGGGTCCTCTCTCTCTCTCTCTCTCTCTCTCTCTCTCTCTCTCTCTCTTGTTAGGACATAGTCCGTATAATAGCTTTTGTTTAAATAATAACAAACTCTCATTTGATATTAATATTTGTTTGAGATGATATAGTACGAGGCGAAACGACATAAAAATTAGCACAAACATTGATTTCATCCTTGGTACCATCGATGGTTGTCAAGGACCCATAAATGGTCACCAAATCATCGATGGTCTACAAGAACCAATTGCAGAATTCCAGAGACAGTATGTCAGCTTATCGATGTATTACAGGAACCCATTGATGGTGCTCAAGGACCCATCGATGGTCGTGAGCAACCATCGATGGTAAAGTCAGCTGATTGCATATTTGAGGATTTAATCATAGTTGTTTGTTATTCCTTTTGATCTCCAACTTCTATCACTTTTAGAACATCTCTTTCTTGATTGATTAAGGCTATATATGATTGAAAGAGATAGATAGAGGAGAGAACTTTAGGGTTTTGATTAGAGAAGGTATTGAATTGAAGGTTTTGACCTCGGAGCCTCAACAGACTCTTTCTCGTCGCGCTCAACAATTTTGGATCATCTCAGCGAGGAGAGTTGCCCTTGATTTCATCATATACAACGTTCTTCGTCATTAATCCATTGAATGACGATTTATTAATAAAAAAGGGCCAGAAGATCTTTCTTATTTTCTGTACTTAAATTGTGTTTGTTGGTTTGTTTCAAACTTGTTTTTGCGGCATACTCAAGCAGTGTTTTTTTTTTGGGTTTGGGGGGGGGGACTAGCTAGGGCTAGGTGAGTTTACTTATTGTGGAGAGTTAGATTAAGCGATTGGTTTTGGGTAGATTCTATGGCACGATCTTTGTAAGCCTATTGAATCGGATTGTGATTCAGGAGAACTTTTGACATAGTGAAGAAGCCCTTTCACGAGAAGGAAGAGTGGACGTAAAATTATTATCCGAACTACTTAAAATCTTGCGTGTCCTTAGTTGATTATTTTTTTAGTTGGTTATTTTTTGTTTTTATTTTATCTTTTTCGCTGCATATTTTGTATTTTTAGCGAAAAATGGTAGCAACATTATTCATCCCTCCTCTAGGCTTGTATCCCAGGTCCATCATCATCATCATCATCATCATCATCCTCCCCCTCCCCCACCCAACCATACCTACCTACCTACCTACCTACACTTCTCTCCATCTCTCTCTTTCTTAACAATTGTCATTGCCCTTGGTTAGCAATAACCCTAATTGAACTTGGTTTGATTGAAGAAAAATTCTCTCCCTATAAGGAGAATTACTCTTAATTTTTTTATTAGCACTTGCTCTCCTTGATGTCCAAGTTGATTTGCCACTCAGTTGCATGCATCTATCATATTGGTGTCATGTGATATCAACGCACTGCAAAAAGATCTCCTGATATTTTTATGTGTTGCAGATGCTTGGTGTTCTCTCAGAAGTGTTGAACATGCATGCACGCCTTGTAGTACAAAGATATATATTAACTAAGAGCCAATGCTATTTGAATATCAAGAGATATAAGCGGTAACAAAAAAAGGTATATAATTAATTTCTTAGCTAGGAATATATATATATATATATATAAGCTAATATTTGAACGTCCAAGTTGATTGATTAGAACACTCATATTCCATGGAAGTATAGAACTCAATGCCCTCTAGATATCAAGAATTAAGCACGAGGAAGTTTCCTAGTTAGATCAAATGTATTGTTAAAATGATGGGAAACTATGCACACTTTTTGCTTTCATTAGCAAGAATATTGAGCTTCTAGTGCGATGTCTTTTCTAGGAATCTTTGGATCAATTGCTTGGAAATAAACAAAAAGTTGGCATAATTTCTTTGTTTCCTCTGTCCTCTGATAGAGAGCGTCAAACGAGAGCAAAAAGTGCAAATAAACAAGAAGACCAAAAAAAAAAAAGAATCATAGTTTATAGGGAAAATTGTGTCAATGCCCCAAAAGCAAAAACTTCATGTGACAATGCCCCCTTGACTTTTTCTCATGTGCTTTAGCCCCAAGAAGTACAACAAAATGTGCTGCACCCCATTTTTAGCCATCATGACATGCCAACTAAGCATAGAGAGAGAATAAGAAATAAAAAACCCCAAAATGCTCTTATCTTCTCCATTCAATTTTCTCTAGATCTAATGGTCATGACTCCCTTTTCCTCCTCTCTTCTAACCCATCTCCTTCCTCCTCTCCCCATCTTCCTCCTTCCTCCTCTCTTCTAACCCATTTTAAGCTTACTACCAATAGTCTTTTTTTCTCATAGATGAAACTGTGACACTATGGATCGTCGGATTATACCCCTCTAATATGAATTATGTGAACGAAATTTCATGCTCCATAGGCCCATCCTTCTAGAGCAAAAAGATGTTTGATGACGATCCAACTGAGCTAAGGGGCCGCGATTCGGTTCTATAACTATATGTTCTCCCATCATCACTTCCCACTCTTCACTAAATAAAAATTCATTCACACCAAGAATAAAAAACGTTGCCAACATTTACTAATTCTCGTGTATTTATGATATTTCTTGCATTTAAGCCTATATAACCTTAATAATAAGTTTTTAATTTTTTTCATGCCCATTTAGCATCCGACCATCTCCTTACTGTGTTTGTTCATGTTAAGTCTATTTTAATTCATGTTAAGTCCAACCTGGTTCGTGTTAAGTCTAACTTGGTTCATGTTAAGTCTATTTTAATTCATGTTAAGTCTATTTTAAT
Source organism: Asparagus setaceus (assembly GCA_012295165.1). Classification (NCBI taxonomy): domain Eukaryota; kingdom Viridiplantae; phylum Streptophyta; class Magnoliopsida; order Asparagales; family Asparagaceae; genus Asparagus; species Asparagus setaceus. Next base: position 80,243,064 of record CM022702.1, on the reverse strand, counting down.
TCATGTTAAGTCTAACTTGGTTCATGTTAAGTCTAACTTGGTTCATGTTAAGTCTATTTTAATTCATGTTAAGTCTATTTTAATTCATGTTAAGTCTAACCCGATTCGTGTTAAGTCTAACTTGGTTCATGTTAAGTCTAACCAGGTTCGTGTTAAATCTAACCTGGTTCATGTTAAGTCTATTTTAATTCATGTTTTTTATTTGAATAGTTTTGTGCTTTAATTGAAAACTGACGCTTTTTTTTGTGTGTGTGCGGAATTTTATAGATTTTTATTTGTAATTTTGTTGTCATTTCTCTTCCTTTTCTTTCCTTTACGTGTTATATTCTATATCTAATTAAGCTTTGCTAATACTTTGATTACAAGGATTTAATTACTACATTATTTGTAAAGATTAATTATGACTGCAAAGCATCTATTCAGATGAAAGTGCATGTTCATCGTGAAAATTATATAAAAAATTCTGCTGATGAAACTGGATTATCATAAAAAACTAAAATGACCACAGATAATATATTAAAATTTTAAAATAGATTCTTCTTCTGTATGCATTTGATCGTATTGACTGAAGCTCTAATGCTCATCATATAGGTACAAAGTGTGGTGGTACTTAGCGGGAGCAAGAAGAATCCCCTTCTTGGGCAACGCGGTAGCAAGTGACGCAGTAGCATGTGCATTAGAATTAGCGTCTTGGATATATCGAACTTCTATCTTCTTCCTAGTTTGTGTACTCTTCCGTCTGATCTGCTTTCTTCATATTCTGAGGCTTCAAGACTTCACTACAGTGTTTCAAGAGGAATCAGATGTCGCCGCTATTCTACATGAGCATTTGAAGATTAGGAAGCAGCTCATGGTAATTAGTCACAGATTCAGGAGGTTCATTGTTGCTGGGATGATTCTTGTTACTTCCAGTCAGTTTGCTGGCTTGCTGCTGCTTACCCGGCCACGTGTGTAGGCATAAAAAATTGCTTGTCAATACCCGAGCAAGACTCGTAACGGTGAGTTGACAACCGACGATCCATTCGACAAACCGGCCGCATAGCAGCGTAAGCGGTAGCGAACCCATGAAGTGGGTCGACAAAGCGTCTGAATCCGCCGGACACTAAATGGTGTCCGCCGGACACTAAATGGTGTCCGCCGGACACTAAATGGTGTCCGCCGGACACTAAATGGTGTCCGCCGGACACTAAATGGTGTCCGCCGGACACTAAATGGTGTCCGCCGGACACTAAATGGTGTCCGCCGGACACTAAATGGTGTCCGCCGGACACTAAATGGTGTCCGCCGGACACTAAATGGTGTCCGCCGGACACTAAATGGTGTCCGCCGGACACTAAATGGTGTCCGCCGGACACTAAATGGTGTCCGCCGGACACTAAATGGTGTCCGCCGGACACTAAATGGTGTCCGCCGGACACTAAATGGTGTCCGCCGGACACTAAATGGTGTCCGCCGGACACTAAATGGTGTCCGCCGGACACTAAATGGTGTCCGCCGGACACTAAATGGTGTCCGCCGGACACCAAATAGTGTCGGCCAAGGCGGACACCATAGGTGTCCGCCGGACACTAAATGGTGTCCGCCGGACACTAAATGGTGTCCGCCGGACACTAAATGGTGTCCGCCGGACACTAAATGGTGTCCGCCGGACACTAAATGGTGTCCGCCGGACACTAAATGGTGTCCGCCGGACACTAAATGGTGTCCGCCGGACACTAAATGGTGTCCGCCGGACACTAAATGGTGTCCGCCGGACACTAAATGGTGTCCGCCGGACACTAAATGGTGTCCGCCGGACACCAAATGGTGTCCGCCGGACACTAAATGGTGTCCGCCGGACACTAAATGGTGTCCGCCGGACACTAAATGGTGTCCGCCGGACACTAAATGGTGTCCGCCGGACACCAAATGGTGTCCGCCGGACACTAAATGGTGTCCGCCGGACACTAAATGGTGTCCGCCGGACACTAAATGGTGTCCGCCGGACACTAAATGGTGTCCGCCGGACACTAAATGGTGTCCGCCGGACACTAAATGGTGTCCGCCGGACACTAAATGGTGTCCGCCGGACACTAAATGGTGTCCGCCGGACACCAAATGGTGTCCGCCGGACACTAAATGGTGTCCGCCGGACACCAAATGGTGTCCGCCGGACACTAAATGGTGTCCGCCGGACACTAAATGGTGTCCGCCGGACACCAAATGGTGTCCGCCGGACACTAAATGGTGTCCGCCGGACACTAAATGGTGTCCGCCGGACACTAAATGGTGTCCGCCGGACACTAAATGGTGTCCGCCGGACACTAAATGGTGTCCGCCGGACACTAAATGGTGTCCGCCGGACACTAAATGGTGTCCGCCGGACACCAAATGGTGTCCGCCGGACACTAAATGGTGTCCGCCGGACACTAAATGGTGTCCGCCGGACACTAAATGGTGTCCGCGGACACCATTGGTGTCGGCCAAGGCGGACACCATAGGTGTCCGCCGGACACTAAATGGTGTCCGCCGGACACCAAATAGTGTCGGCCAAGGCGGACACCATAGGTGTCCGCCGGACACCAAATGGTGTCCGCCGGACACTAAATGGTGTCCGCCGGACACTAAATGGTGTCCGCCGGACACTAAATGGTGTCCGCCGGACACTAAATGGTGTCCGCCGGACACCAAATGGTGTCCGCCGGACACCAAATGGTGTCCGCCGGACACTAAATGGTGTCCGCCGGACACTAAATGGTGTCCGCCGGACACCAAATGGTGTCCGCCGGACACTAAATGGTGTCCGCCGGACACTAAATGGTGTCCGCCGGACACCAAATGGTGTCCGCCGGACACCAAATGGTGTCCGCCGGACACTAAATGGTGTCCGCCGGACACTAAATGGTGTCCGCCGGACACTAAATGGTGTCCGCCGGACACTAAATGGTGTCCGCCGGACACTAAATGGTGTCCGCCGGACACCAAATGGTGTCCGCCGGACACCAAATGGTGTCCGCCGGACACTAAATGGTGTCCGCCGGACACCAAATGGTGTCCGCCGGACACTAAATGGTGTCCGCCGGACACCAAATGGTGTCCGCCGGACACCAAATAGTGTCGGCCAAGGCGGACACCATTGGTGTCGGCCAAGGCGGACACCATAGGTGTCCGCCGGACACTAAATGGTGTCCGCGGACACCATTGGTGTCGGCCAAGGCGGACACCATAGGTGTCCGCCGGACACCAAATGATGTCCGGCCGCCATAACCCCCTCTTGTTCCTATAAATAGGTGGGGGTGCTCATTTGCGGTGGATTTTTGGGAGTTGGATTTTACGATATTCTTGAGAGAGCCCTCGCGAGATCCACGAGCCGTCGACACCTGATTCAGAGCACCGGCGAGCACGTCGGATCTACAAACCGCGAGGTAGCGAACTTCGGGTCGTCTGGTCAGCTGTGATTTCTCCTAGTAGATCTCACCGCTCGTGATCCTCTCGCCGTGAGTCGCGATCCCGAAGCGATCCTCTCGCCGTGAGTGTGATCCCCTGGTGCGTCGTTTCCTTCGTGAAGCGAGCCCCTTCCGTCTGTAGTTCGAACCGGGTTTCCACGGATCCGAATTGCGGTGGTCCGCGGACGAATAAAAGTCCGACACGGGCAAAGAACCCGCATGGCGAGGATCGTAAAATAGAGATCCTCGTGTTTGTTCACAAAAGGAAGAAAGTTGTAATTTTCGTTTTCATTATGCGCCTAAAATAAAGGCATTTTCTTTTGTTTGAAATTTTGTTGTAGGCCAGCGAAGGCGTACGAGTTCAAGCGAGCAATGAATAACAAACCAACTTTACGCGAACAATTTGGCGACCACAGTGGGAGCCAACGGCTTCAACAAAGGAGCCGTCGTGCCGCAACCGCGGATCCCGATCCCGGTCATCGAGGAGGTCGAGTTCGAATTCGACCAAAAGAAGTATGAGGAGTACCTCTCTTCCTCGTCCAGATCCAGTTCCCCATAAGTCCAAGATGGTCTCGGCTGCAAGGAAGACCCAATCGGCCTCGAATCGGGCGAGAAAATCCACCACCACCGCCGTCAAGACTGCAGACAACGGTGGTTCCTCGGCCGGCAAAGCGGCCAAATTTTTAGAACCTTTGTCTCCTCAGGAGGTAGTTCCCGCCAATGGCGTTGTGACTCTCTCTAAGAGAGCCCGTCAGAGGCGACGTCAACGCCTGGCAAAACAAGCTGCCGGGCAAAGAATCAATGGATGGGGTTAAGCTATGGCGGATCTAAGATCGAGTTAACTTCGAGGCCGAAGTCGAGATCGTAGCCGACTCTTACAGGCCGGCGACAAATGATTGGGTCCGAGTCAAACGGAACCGTTCCACACTTCACGAGCGTATCCGGAAACGCCGCGCGCTCCTCGCACAAACAAGGGCTTTGGTTCAGCAAGCCCGCCAATTGAAAAAGGAGGAGGTGGCCAAAAAGCCATCAAATCGCTTAGTTTGGAAGCCCAAGTCCGTCGACGAGTCAACTCCGACGAACCCGGCATCCAAACCCAGCTCCATTCCGACCCAGGCGCTCAAATCAGAAATTGTAAGCGCCCCGACAAAAGTTGCATCTACGCCGAAATTACCCACGGCATTTGCATCCAAATTTGTGGCAACGTCAACGGCCACGACCACCAGGTCATCCATCAAAGATCGCTTGGGTCCATCACGGGTCACTCCTCATGCAGGGAGTCACACCCGCTCCAAGAAGGATAGGAAAATTCCTCTGATCCCACTAATGGGACTAAAGGTCGAAGTCCGAGTCCACCGAGACTTCATTTCGCGTAGCGAAGTCAAAGGCGAGTCACTTTCGGTAGTTTCGATGAGCGAGTCCATTCTCGGAAGGAGGCGCTTCGTCGATGGCGACAGCGTTATGCAGAGGATCATGCCGGCCTTACGGCGGGTTGCTCCGATACTCATACCGGCGGTATTGCAGATGCGAGTGCGAAGAAATCTCGAAGAGTTCTCCCGGACTAACTGCGGTCATGCTTGTGCTCTAAGCTCATCAAGGCGGTGCTCTCGGTGCAATTGCCATCAAGAAACTCGAGCGAGTCTCGGTCTTTGAGACTTAGCACCAACGCCAAAACCTAGGTCAAGGAGATTCCGAAGGATGGCATCCCGAGAGGATGAATTGCCGAGGTCACTAATAATATGGCGGCAAAGAACCATCGTCAAGGGCTATTCAGCGCGCCATAGCGGTTAACTTCGTTTGCGGTCGGGACTATTCGGCGGTCAATTACGACAAGCTCTTGAGAGGGCTACCTTGAGGATGAAGTATCGACGGGTCGGCAATGGCATCCGACAATCTGACTTCTAGTGACGGACAACCCGGCGCTTATGATGATGCGAATCAGGTGGCCAAGATCTTTGGGCGAAGCGTTGAATAAGCAACGAAAACTTCAAATTAGAGATGGAGTTGGCTATGCGACGATGAGAGAAATGCATGACCAACAGATCAAGCTTTAACAAAACATCGAGGAGAATCAAGTCAACACGTCGGCGTTGATCAAGATGGCGGCGACTTCGGATCGGGAGGAAGCACCGAAGAGGATAACCCTCTGAACCAGCGGCGCTGCTGTTGCTCATGAGCGAGAAGATTAAAGACCTCGAGTAAAATTAACTTCGTTAATTTCCGCTCAAGAAGTGAAGAAGGCGGGTATCCCTTGCCCATACCGAGGGGTGGGAATCAATCCCATACCCTTCAAAGTTTAACTTAATAAACTTTACACCGTTTGGCGGTAAGGGTTCCCCGACGCAACACTTGATTTACTTCAAGTCGCACCTGGGTTATTTACGGCAATGAACCCACGATGGTTCGGTCATTCGCTGGCACCCTTCGTGGGCTGCCTTGATTGGTACGCCGTCTTAAGCGGGGAGCATCAACGGTGGGGCGATATGGAGTCCTTGTTTCTCTCCAACTTCTTTGATGACGATACCGAGGTATCCATTGGAACATTACTCGGCAGCGAAGAATGGAGAAGCGTGGATATTTTGTTAAGCGATTACGTAACAAGGCAATGAGCTGCGGGATCCGATATGAGAGGAATTCATCCTCGGACTTGCCCGATAATTTATCAATAGGCGTGCTTTCGAAGCAATGGGGCGGCACCATCATAGCGATGGAAGGACTTGAAAGTTCGTGGAGAGCAAGGCGAAAGGTTCCTTAAAAGGAAGAAAGCGTAAAGAGGCCACCGGCGACAAACACTAACAAACGTAACTTTGTGCCACCTTGGCGAGGTAAGCGCCGGCAAAGTCGTAGGCGCCAATCAAACCTTGAGCGCAACCACAACGGCGGTGCAAGCGGCGTCGCCCGCGGCAATCGCGGCCTCAATGGTGCCGGCAAACTTCGAGAATCAAAACCTTCTAGTTGAGATTTCCCAAGACTTACTCGTTCAAAGATGAGGAAGTTAGGGCATTTTCAAGTACCTTACGGAGAACAACAAAATCGGTTGCCCCAATTGTAAACCAAGAGGAGGCAAACAAAGTTCTGAGATCTAAGTCTGCGCTTATCGCAGGCGTTACATCATCTGAAATTCGCTACCATCTCAGAGACAAGATTCAAGCCTTGATCGATGTTGGAGTTATCACTCCAAAACCTTCTAAAGAGAAGAAGGTGGGGGCGAATGCAGTCTCTATAAGCTTCGGATCAGTTCCTTTGGATTGGTTTCAACCGACCCCGATTGTGAAGGTAGGAATAAAGATGGTGAATGAGGATCCTCACGAACGCGTGAGAAGGGACTCGTACCACACCACGATGGCAAGCGGAGAAATCCTTTGGGTCCACCACGACTTGTTGGAAGGCGATCGATGGACGCATCTTCGACCAAAAGAAGTCCAAGGAAAAGGCAAATTATGCCAAGCAGCGGCAATTCGAGAAAAGGGCGATGAAGAAGTGGCGACCTTCGATTTTCGGAGGATGAGCATGAAGTCTTTGCCACAAGGAGTGAGCACGAATACAACTACAAGTATCAGGAGATTCCAAACCCAATGCGAAGGCGTTATCTGAGCGGGGGTAGCCATGACTCCTCCCACTCATGCAGGAAAGGACAATAGCGAGCGGTTGCTAAAGAAAAAGCGGTGAAGCAAAGGAGAAAGCGACCTCGAGTCGGGAAGCTCAACTCGGCGGTCCGATTCAATCGCCCAATTGTAAGGGATAGACCGGGAACATCGAGCTCTCCATACCGTTTTGACGTCATGGCCCAATTGGCGAACATCCCGGCCAGAATAACTCTCTACGAGTTGCTCCGATTGTCAAAGGAAACCCGGGAAGCTCTACAAGAAGCTCTGGCTGACTCTGAGGTGTTTCTCACTCAGATCAAACCGATTACGGAAGAATGCACAACAATGCAACTTTGCGGCTAAAGACTTGCCCTGCATCACCTTTACAAAGGAGGATATGCAGACCAAGAATTCCAAGCACGATAGGCCGCTATACTTTACCGGGTATATTGGTTCTAGCGAAGTCAACCGGATCCAAGTCGATCCGGGTTCATTATGAGCATCATGCCCTGCACCTTATGTATCATCTTGGAATCCCACGCGATGAAGTTGGCGTCAAGCGGCACAATGATTCTGGATTTAACACCGGTGGGTCCGCCCACTTGGTAAAATCGGATTAAGTGCCAAATGGGGGACTTAAAGTCCGAAGTCACCTGCTATGTGATTGACGCAGAGACTTCCTATAACTTATTGTTGGGTCGACCCTGGATCCACAATAACGTTATAGTCCCATCCACTCTTCATCAGTGTCTCAAGTATGTAGACACAAATAATGAGGTCAAGACGGTGGTCGCGGACAAACAGCCGTTTAAGGGGATGGAGAATTATTTCACTGATTCCCTCCTCTACGGTAATGAGTCCGAAACTGAATCATCGGCCCAAGGCACGGACAGCGGTGAAGAAGCTGATGCCGAAGTCGGGCTTGATTATAGCGGAGGATTTGTTTTAAATAACATTGTACCCCTTGTAATCAATCTTGACGATGAAGAATCGTCAGATGAACATTATAATTGGCAAATTGCCAATAAATCAATAAATGACGATTTAGAGTACCCTCGTCTTTGAATGATGCGATGACAGTTTATATAACAATCGAGTTGCACCTACCAACTTCGGTCATCTTGCTTTATACAAAAGCAATTAGAGATTCCTTTGGGACAACACTCGCCATCCCAAGAAAGATCGAAAGTATTGAAAAGACTTGGTTTCACGGAAAAGGAGATCACGATTACAGGCCGAATCGCTTCTTAGAAGAAGATGAGGATAGCGATGGGCCTATCCTCCACACATGCATATAGTCCGTAAACACCGGGTATCATGAAGAAGTGGGGTACGACTTGACACGAGGGAAGGTCTATGTTTGGACGAGGTCCTCGAATCCCTCCTAAAGCGGCATATGTCCCAAAGGGAAGCGGATAACTACTACGCATTTAGGCGAGGATTGGGATATGAATCCCCTCGAAGATGAATGCTCGTGGATGATCGGCGACCATTTACGATGAAGAAGCGGATACTGCGTCGATTCTTGGTTTGGGATTCGACACTAGCCTCGGAGAAGCTTTCAAAGCTTTGATGTCAAATATGGCTATGATCGATCCTGCTACTATGGAGAATAATGAAGAAATGCCAACATGGAAAGACCCATGGATCCATCAACTTCGAGGCGGTTTGGGGATAGATTGAACAAAGAGAACCCCCACTAAGGGCGAGGTAGTCCAAGTTAACATGGGTGGCGAGGAACATCCTAAGCTCATAAGCGTCGGTAATAGTCTTCCCTCGGAAGAGAAGGAAGAGCTGATTGCCCTAATCGGGGAATACATCGGCGTGTTTGCTTGGAGCTATGAGGACATGCGGGACTTCGACCCTAATGTGGCGACTCATCACCTCAACATCAAAGTGGATGTCAAACTGTCAAGCAATTGCAAAAGCGGTTTAGATCCACAAATATTGCAAGCAATCGCTGACTAAGTAAAGAAACTCATAGAATCGGATTCATCGAGGAAATTCAACATCAGTTGGGTGGCGAATATAGTCGGTCATGAAGAAGAATGGTTCGATTAGGATGCGTATGCGACTATAGAGACACGAGCGGCTGCTTGCGAAAGATGACTTTCCTCTTCCAATCAGCGATGTCATAGTCGACAACACGGTGGATTTGAAAGAATGTCATTCATGGATGGTTTCTCGGGTTACAATCAAATCAAGATGCACCCGATGATGCCAAGCACCACGACATTGAGCGCTATCGGTATATATTGCTACGGTCATGCCGTTCGGCCTCAAAATGCGAGCCCGCGTACCCGTGGCGATGACTAAAATTTTCGGGATCATCTCGGGAAAGCGGTCGAATGCTACGTCGATGACTTAGTCGTGGCGGTGACAAAGGAGATCACGCCAAAGATCTTAGGGCGGTATTGAGCTCATGCGGACTCATCAACTAAAGATGAACCCTGCCAAATCCTTCCTTGGGATGTCGAGTGGCAAGTTCCTCGGCTTCGTCGTCACCGACAAAGGAATCCACGTCGATCCTGACAAAGTGAAGGCAATTCAAGAGTTGCAACCTCAGAAATCGAGAGAACTTCGAGGGGTTACAAGAGGCGATTGGCGTACATCCGGCGGTTCATATCGAACCTATCCGGGAAGTGCCAACCATTTTCTAAGTTAAACAAGAAGGGCGTATCGTTTATTTGGGACGACGCCTGTCAGAAAGCATTTGAAGAGATCAAATCGTATCTCGCTAAACCTCCTGTTCTCGTCGCGCGATGGAAAACCGTTCTGATCTCGTCAAGGCAGCGGATCACTCGTTAAGCGCCTTACTCACGCGGGGCGGCGGCGGTCCGCGAGCGGCGATGTATTACGGCGAACATTGGTGGTCTTGAGTCTCGATACCCAATGGTGAAGCGGTGCCTTGCATTAGTGTTAGCGATTGAAAATCGACACTATTTAGTAGGACGACGATTTATGTTATCTCTAGCGTAAATTCGGTCGAATATTTATTGTAGAACGTAAAAATTGCGAAGGCAGTCAATATCCATGAAACACTATCAATGAAGGTTACAAGGCGGCGACTTTCCGACAACAAAGGAGAATTAGAAGCTAATGTCTCCAGTACAAGGATTACAAGTTGACAATCCTTGTGAAAAGAGATCATAAGTATTGATCTCTTCAAAGCAAAATCGCGGGGCTCACCCGGCGTCTCAATTCAAAGCAGCGGAGCACATGGCCAGCGTTTCAATTCAAAACGCGGAGCACATGGCCAGCGTTTCAATTCAAAGCAGCGGAGCACATGGCCAGCGTTTCAATTCAAAGCAGCGGAGCACATGGCCAGCGTTTCAATTCAAAATGCGAGCACATGGCCAGCGTTTCAATTCAAAGCAGCGGAGCACATGGCCAGCGTTTCAATTCAAAATGCGAGCACATGGCCCGCTTCAATTCAAAACGCGGAGCACATGGCCAGCGTTTCAATTCAAAACGCGGAGCACATGGCCAGCGTTTCAATTCAAAGCAGCGGAGCACATGGCCAGCGTTTCAATTCAAAACGCGGAGCACATGGCCAGCGTTTCAATTCAAAGCAGCGGAGCACATGGCCCGCTTCAATTCAAAACGCGGAGCACATGGCCAGCGTTTCAATTCAAAGCAGCGGAGCACATGGCCCGCTTCAATTCAAAACGCGGAGCACATGGCCAGCGTTTCAATTCAAAGCAGCGGAGCACATGGCCAGCGTTTCAATTCAAAGCAGCGGAGCACATGGCCAGCGTTTCAATTCAAAACGCGGAGCACATGGCCAGCGTTTCAATTCAAAGCAGCGGAGCACATGGCCCGCTTCAATTCAAAACGCGGAGCACATGGCCCGCTTCAATTCAAAACGCGGAGCACATGGCCCGCTTCAATTCAAAACGCGGAGCACATGGCCAGCGTTTCAATTCAAAACGCGGAGCACATGGCCAGCGTTTCAATTCAAAACGCGGAGCACATGGCCAGCGTTTCAATTCAAAACGCGGAGCACATGGCCCGCTTCAATTCAAAACGCGGAGCACATGGCCAGCGTTTCAATTCAAAACGCGGAGCACATGGCCCGCTTCAATTCAAAACGCGGAGCACATGGCCCGCTTCAATTCAAAACGCGGAGCACATGGCCAGCGTTTCAATTCAAAACGCGGAGCACATGGCCCGCTTCAATTCAAAACGCGGAGCACATGGCCCGCTTCAATTCAAAACGCGGAGCACATGGCCCGCTTCAATTCAAAACGCGGAGCACATGGCCCGCTTCAATTCAAAACGCGGAGCACATGGCCCGCTTCAATTCAAAACGCGGAGCACATGGCCAGCGTTTCAATTCAAAACGCGGAGCACATGGCCCGCTTCAATTCAAAACGCGGAGCACATGGCCAGCGTTTCAATTCAAAACGCGGAGCACATGGCCCGCTTCAATTCAAAACGCGGAGCACATGGCCAGCGTTTCAATTCAAAACGCGGAGCACATGGCCAGCGTTTCAATTCAAAACGCGGAGCACATGGCCAGCGTTTCAATTCAAAACGCGGAGCACATGGCCCGCTTCAATTCAAAACGCTGAGCACATGGCCCGCTTCAATTCAAAATGCGACACTATTTAGTAGGACGACGATTTATGTTATCTCTAGCGTAAATTCGGTCGAATATTTATTGTAGAACGTAAAAATTGCGAAGGCAGTCAATATCCATGAAACACTATCAATGAAGGTTACAAGTCGATGACTTTCACGACAACAAAGGAGAATCGAAGCTAATGTCTCCAGTACAAGGATTACAAGTTGACAATCCTTGTGAAAAGAGATCATAAGTATTGATCTCTTCAAAGCAAAATCGGGGCTCACCCGGCGTCTCAATTCAAAGCAGCGGAGCACATGGCCAGCGTTTCAATTCAAAACGCGGAGCACATGGCCAGCGTTTCAATTCAAAGCAGCGGAGCACATGGCCAGCGTTTCAATTCAAAGCAGCGGAGCACATGGCCAGCGTTTCAATTCAAAACGCGGAGCACATGGCCAGCGTTGAGCTTTGAGCGGGCACATGGCCAGCGTTTCAATTCAAAACGCGGAGCACATGGCCAGCGTTTCAATTCAAAGCAGCGGAGCACATGGCCAGCGTTTCAATTCAAAGCAGCGGAGCACATGGCCAGCGTTCAAAGCTCAAAACGCAGCTTCCAACCCCGCCCTAGTTAAAATGTAGGCGGAGGTCTATCAGCGTTCTGCACTAAATCGGGGCGAGACTTGCTCTAGAGCGCGAACCCGGCGTTTTGACTCATTCAAACATGAGTTGAGCGGTTCCTCAACCGTTTGAGCAATTTAAGGGGGTGGTTACACCCACTAAACCCATTATGGAGCATTTTAAGGGGATGGTTACACCTTTAACCCCTATAAATGGGGGTTTTCACAGCCAAATGGGCAGGTTGGAAAGGGTTTGGCGGAGAACTAAAAAAGGGAGAGAACAGTTTCTGCTGCGCAGCTGTGATCGGCAGGAAGATCGGACCTTCATCCGTGGTCTGATCGGAGTGAAACGGAGGACAGCCTCAACACTTGTCGTTCCTAATTCTGAACGGTGGAGATTGATTTCTACTGGTTGGATTTGGAGATATCGAGGTTTTACCGAAGCCAATTGCGCAGAGAACGGCTTCTTCCGCGCAGCTGTGATCGGCGTGACGATCGGACCTTCATCCGTGGTCTGATCGGAGTGAAACTTGGAGGAAGCCTCAACACTCATTGTTCCTAATTCTGAACGGTGGAGATTGAATCCTACCGGTCGGATTTAGAAGATATTGAGGTTTTACCGAAGACCTCCTTTGCTGGAATCAACTCTCCTAGAGAGTTCAACTTCGATTAGAGTTTTCAAACTTGCGACAAGTTCTTCTCCGCCATTCTTGGCTAAAAGGATTATTAATCCTTTTCTAAAATCAACTCTATCAAAGAGTTCTTAACTTCGGCGAGTTCTAAACTTGCTCTGCGAGTTATTTTTCAACCTTGTCCCACGAGTCAAGGCGGTCGGATCGTCAGCGGGATACAAGATTCAAGCTCCCACCGCTACCGTGAAGAACCCAGATTAAATAAAGGGAAGGGTCTCCGTTGATCATTCCCTCTTTTGTAAATCGGCAACCGATCGAGGAATTTGTAATTTCTTTTATCTAAGTCGGTTAGAGAGATTGCATTCGAGAGTTGTATTTATTCTTTCTTTAAAATCAATTGGAAGGGATAATCTTTATTTTACAACTTTAAATTTCCTCGCGAACAAAAGATGGCGACTCCGCTGGGGAGGATTGATAAGTTGATTATATCATCAGAGGTATAGTGTCGACTTGATGAAGATACGTTGCGATCGGAGTAACTTTGAGGACCTATCATCCTATTGAGGAGGATTGATAAGTTGATTGCGATTTAAGCAAATTTGAAGAATTATCATCCTATTGATGAGGATTGATAAGTTGTTTATCGTTATTTAGTTATGATTTGAACAACTTTGAGGACTTATCGCTCTTATTGAAGAGTGTCGATAAGTTGATGTTAGAGTTAAGCCTGCATGTGGCGTTGTGCTACGATGTTGAATATGTAGACTTTGTCGTCTTTTACGGGCAAGAGACTAACCGACAGCGTGTGTTGGCGTTGACTTTAGGGTTATTAGCCAACCCCGACCATCAGCGGACTTGATGAGCCTTCTGGGTCTGGTTTGAATCGGGCTAGTATGCGATTATCGAAATCCGTTGCATGTGGCGTTGTGCTAAAAGAATAAAACTCTTTTAGGCTTAATGCTACGATGTTGAATCGTGAACCGCCTTTCTCATGGGAATAGACTACCCTACCGCATGTATTAGATGCGGGCTTATCTGCTTAGATTTGAGATAAAATTCCCAGTTGAATTACGGTATCTTCTTTGATCGGTAAAAGACTAAACCCGACAGCGTGTGTTGGCGTTGACTTACCTACTTAGGATTAGGGATAAAATTCCCCACACGTGTGAGACGTGGATTGTGGTGTTATTAATAACAACATGACAAGGATACATTGCGATCGGAGCAACTTTGAGGACTTATCGCTCTATTGAAGAGAGTCGATAAGTTGATTGTCGAAGGTGTTAGGTTAACATGACAAGGATATATTGCGATCGAACAAATTTGAGGACTTATCGCTCTATTGAAGAAAGTCGATAAGTTGATTATCGAAGAATTAGTCTTGCTAATAGCGAGGCGAGCTAAACTTAACTTTGTGGGGATTGCGTTGCGATGTGGCGGCTTTGTGGGCTTATCATCCTATTGGAGAGGATTGATAAGTTGATTGTCGAGGTATGAGGTTAACATGACAAGGATACATTGCGATTGGAGCAAATTTGTGGACTTATCATCCTATTGGAGAGGATTGATAAGTTGATTGTCGAAGGTGCATTGTTAACCCGACGGATTGTGTTACGATTTGAGCAACTTTGTAGACTTATCATCCTATTGGAAGGATTGATAAGTTGATTTTAGTAGTCTTGCTGCGTTGAAGTGCTTACATTGTCAAAAGTATTTTGTTAACTTGACAATATTTAGAATTTATTATTCTACTCGAAAATAACAGATAATCAACCCCACCAGAATTATTCTAGGTTGATACTAGCAGAGTCTTGACCTCGCGATTTAGAGTCGGGTCATCAATAGCAGTCTTGGTCGATCTCCTCTTCTTGACTTCAATCCTAGCAATAATTGCTTGATCACGTGCATACAGGAGACTAGTTGTTTCGAGGAGCGACATTTTGTAACCCCATTCGAGCTAGGAGATTGGTTTGTAAATTGTGCCGACAGTGTCAATCGTGAGCATCAGGTCATACCTGCCGAGCATCGAAGAGCCATGCTTCGAACCGCTCGACGAAGACTTTGATAGGCTCTCCTCCTTTTGCTTAATAGCAAGGAGAGAAGTGGCAGTGATCTCCGTGTCATCTTCAAAGAATCGTGACAGAAGAGTTTCTCTAAATCGCCCATTTGGATACATCCTGCGGCGGTTTCATGAACCATTCAAAGGCAACCCCTTGAGGGTGCCAATGAACAAACGAAGCCGCTATGGCATCATTTGCCATCACATTCCCAGTCTGTGACCTAAAATGGTAGATGTGTTGGTTCGGTGATCCGTGCCGTCGAAAGCTTGTAGAGTCGGGATTTTGCATTTTGGAGGATAAGGAACCGTATCCCATTCTGCGGGATACGGTCTGACAACCTCCTGATCTTGGAGCTCGCACCTATTAGCCATGGCATTGAGGCGGGCTTCCAGTTCTCGCATTTTTACCGATTGAGGACTTTGCTCGTTTTCGGCCTCTCTCCCTTCTCTAGAGGAGGATTCTACGTGATGAGCTTCTTGATCGGGAGCTTCATTTACTTTTTCTTTTCGTTTTGAGGATCGACCCCTCCTTTGTGATGATTCCGGCTGAGGTGTTGAGCCAAACATGTGAACTTGAGCCCTATCTGCAACAAGTTGGTTTATCATATCTCGAAGTTGATCGATGGACTCTTGTTGTGATCGCAGGGCTTCTTGCACCATAGCTTGATGCTCTTCGAGCCTCTTTTAAAATCTTGGCATTTTACGTAGTGTGAAGCGGCTCACGTGCTCCACGAAGAACTAGAGGATTGAGATTGCGATGGTGAATGCTCATCATCGACTCAATTCCTTTAGCCAACTTTTGATAGTTGGCGGGGATATGACCCTGTTGAGTCAGTATGTCGGTAAACTCCGTCGGAGTCATTCAAAGCCTCTTTCAAGCCGGGACCGATTTGCCTCGACTTCTGAGTTAGAGATTGATGGTCTCTCTATACCGATCATGTTGGAAGTGACTCCGTGGTATTCGACCTCTGAAGTCTCATTCTGTGAAAATGCCGCCGCTCGCGGACCAAATAACATTTGTCAATCGCTCAAACACCGACGGCTTGGCCGCATATGAGCAGCCGATATGCCGATGATTTGGCACTTGGAGCGAAGATCGCGTTTGAGCAATTGAGCGGGGTTGTGACCAGCGTTTTGGATTGAGGGCGAGGACGCGTGCAACCCTGGCGAGCGAGGTCGAGGTTTGAACATTTGAGCGGGGTTGTGACCGCGTTTCATAGTGGGGACGCGAGGATCGCGTGCAACCCTGGCGAGCGAGTTTTGCGTTTGAGCAATTGAGCGGGGTTGTGACCAGCGTTTTGGCGTAGCTTAGCGCCATTGAGGTTGCGTTGACTGGCTGGCTTCGATTCGGGCACATAAGCGAGGCTTGCATTACGTAAAAGCGAAGCTCAAGATCGCGTTTTGGCTCCTAAGCATAAAGTTTGGGTTGGTTGGTCGATTGGCCATCTCGGTGTGTTCTTTGGCGGCGGCTCCTTTTCGCTGATTTGAGGCTTTTGCGGCGACATCACCATCTTTATCGATTAGGTTAGCCACGGCAACCGAAGGGACTTTGGTCTCCTTAGAGGCTTTGTGGATCTTGGCGATAGCCTTGGGGCTAAGGATCCGGAGGAGAGTGCCTCCTCGAACTTGGCTTGATCGAACTCTACGGTCGAGTTTCAGCGATCGTCCCGATGAGCTTGGCGTCGGATTGCGCCACCACTTCTTCATCGTGAAGCTAGTCCCCGCCAGAGTCGCCATATCCTCCAAAAGATGCGAAGGCGCCAATATCCGAAACACGAGCACATGGCCCGCTTCAATTCAAAATGCGAGCACATGGCCCGCTTCAATTCAAAATGCGAGCACATGGCCCGCTTCAATTCAAAATGCGAGCACATGGCCCGCTTCAATTCAAAATGCGAGCACATGGCCCGCTTCAATTCAAAATGCGAGCACATGGCCCGCTTCAATTCAAAATGCGAGCACATGGCCCGCTTCAATTCAAAATGCGAGCACATGGCCCGCTTCAATTCAAAATGCGAGCACATGGCCCGCTTCAATTCAAAATGCGAGCACATGGCCCGCTTCAATTCAAAATGCGAGCACATGGCCCGCTTCAATTCAAAATGCGAGCACATGGCCCGCTTCAATTCAAAATGCGAGCACATGGCCCGCTTCAATTCAAAATGCGAGCACATGGCCCGCTTCAATTCAAAATGCGAGCACATGGCCCGCTTCAATTCAAAATGCGAGCACATGGCCCGCTTCAATTCAAAATGCGAGCACATGGCCCGCTTCAATTCAAAATGCGAGCACATGGCCCGCTTCAATTCAAAATGCGAGCACATGGCCCGCTTCAATTCAAAATGCGAGCACATGGCCCGCTTCAATTCAAAATGCGAGCACATGGCCCGCTTCAATTCAAAATGCGAGCACATGGCCCGCTTCAATTCAAAATGCGAGCACATGGCCCGCTTCAATTCAAAATGCGAGCACATGGCCCGCTTCAATTCAAAATGCGAGCACATGGCCCGCTTCAATTCAAAATGCGAGCACATGGCCCGCTTCAATTCAAAATGCGAGCACATGGCCCGCTTCAATTCAAAATGCGAGCACATGGCCCGCTTCAATTCAAAATGCGAGCACATGGCCCGCTTCAATTCAAAATGCGAGCACATGGCCCGCTTCAATTCAAAATGCGAGCACATGGCCCGCTTCAATTCAAAATGCGAGCACATGGCCCGCTTCAATTCAAAATGCGAGCACATGGCCCGCTTCAATTCAAAATGCGAGCACATGGCCCGCTTCAATTCAAAATGCGAGCACATGGCCCGCTTCAATTCAAAATGCGAGCACATGGCCCGCTTCAATTCAAAATGCGAGCACATGGCCCGCTTCAATTCAAAATGCGAGCACATGGCCCGCTTCAATTCAAAATGCGAGCACATGGCCCGCTTCAATTCAAAATGCGAGCACATGGCCCGCTTCAATTCAAAATGCGAGCACATGGCCCGCTTCAATTCAAAATGCGAGCACATGGCCCGCTTCAATTCATCTATGAAGCTAGTCCCCGCCAGAGTCGCCATATCCTCCAAAGATCTTGAAAATATCAGCGAAACACTATCAATGAAGGTTACAAGTCGACGACTTTCACGACAACAAAGGAGAATCGAAGCTAATGTCTCCAGTACAAGGATTACAAGTTGACAATCCTTGTGAAAAGAGATCATAAATATTGATCTCTTCAAAGCAAAATCGCGGGGCTCACCCGTCTCAATTCAAAGCAGCGGGGCGTTCCCGCGTTTCAATTCAAAATGCGAGCACATGGCCCGCTTCAATTCAAAATGCGAGCACATGGCCCGCTTCAATTCATCTATGAAGCTAGTCCCCAGCAGAGTCGCCATCTTTTGTTCGCGAGGAAATTTAAAGTTGTAAAATAAAGATTATCCCTTCCAATTGATTTTAAAGAAAGAATAAATACAACTCTCGAATGCAATCTCTCTCTAACCGACTTAGATAAAAGAAATTACAAATTCCTCGATCGGTTGCCCGATTTACAAAGAGGAATGATCAGCGGAGACCCTTCCTTTATTTAATCTGGGTTCTTCACGGTAGCGGTGGGAGCTTGAATCTTGTATCCCGCTGACGATCCGACCGCCTTGACTCGTGGGACGAGGTTGAAAAATAACTCGCAAGAGCAAGTTTAGAACTCTGGCCGAGTTAAGAACTCTTTGATAGAGTTGATTTTAGAAAAGGATTAATAATCCTTTTAGCCAAGAATGGCGGAGAAGAACTTGTCGTGCAAGTTTGAAAACTCTAATCGAGTTGAACTCTCTAGGAGAGTTGATTCCAGCAAAGGAGGTCTTCGGTAAAACCTCAATATCTCCAAATCTAACCGGTAGAAATCAATCTCCACCGTTCAGAATTAAGAACGATGAGTGTTGAGGCTGCCCTCCAAGTTTCACTCCGATCAGACCACGGATGAAGGTCCGATCGTCACGCCGATCACAGATGCACAGAAGAAACCATTCTCTGCACAATTGGCTTCGGTAAAACCTCAATATCTCCAAATCCAACCGGTAGAAATCAATCTCCACCGTTCAGAATTAGGAACGACAAGTGTTGAGGCCGCCCTCCAAGTTTCACTCCGATCAGACCACGGATGAAGGTCCGATCTTCCCGCCGATCACAGCTGCGCAGCAGAAACTGTTCTCTCCCTTTTTTTTAGTTCTCCGGCCAAACCCTTTCCAACCAGCCCATTTGGCTGTGAAAACCCCCCATTTATAGGGGTTAAAGGGGTGTAACCATCCCCTTAAAATGCTCCATAATGGGGGTTTAGTGGGGTGTAACCACCCCCCCTTAAATTGCTCAAACGGTTGAGGAACCGTTCAACTCATGTTTGAATGAGTCAAAACGCGAAGTTCGCGTTCTAGAGCAAGTCTCGCGTCTGCATTTAGTGCAGGAACGCGGGGATAGACCTCCGCGTCTATATTTTAACTAGGACGCGGGGTTGGAAGCCTGCGTTTTTGAGCTTTGAACGCGGGCCATGTGCTCCGCGTTTTAGGCTTCGAACGCGGGCCATGTGCTCCGCGTTTTGGGCTTGAGCGGGCCATGTGCTCAGCGTTTTGGGCCATGTGCTCAGCGTTTTGGGCTTGAGCGGGCCATGTGCTCAGCGTTTTGAATTGAAGCAGCGGGCCATGTGCTCAGCGTTTTGGGCTTGAGCGGGCCATGTGCTCAGCGTTTTGGGCTTGAGCGGGCCATGTGCTCAGCGTTTTGAATTGAAACGCGGGGGGGTGAGCCCGCGTTTTGCTTTGAAGAGATCAATACTTGTGATCTCTTTTCACAAGGGTTGTCAACTTGTAATCCTTGTACTCTGGAGACATTAGCTTCTGATTCTCCTTTATTGTCGTGAAAGTCATCAGCTTGTAACCTTCATTGATAGTGTTTCGCGGATATTGGCTAGCCAGCAAAGGAGATCTTCGGTAAAACCTCAATATCTCCAAATCTAACCGGTAGAAATCAATCTCCACCGTTCAGAATTAAGAACGATGAGTGTTGAGGCTGTCCTCCAAGTTTCACTCCGATCAGACCACGGATGAAGGTCCGATCGTCACGCCGATCACAGATGCACAGAAGAAACCGTTCTCTGCACAATTGGCTTCGGTAAAACCTCAATATCTCCAAATCCACCCGGTAGAAATCAATCTCCACCGTTCAGAATTAGGAACGACAAGTGTTGAGGTCGACCTCCAAGTTTCATTCCGATCAGACCACGGATGAAGGTCCGATCTTCCCGCCGATCACAGCTGCGCAGCAGAAACTGTTCTCTCCCTTTTTTTTAGTTCTCCGGCCAAACCCTTTCCAACCAGCCCATTTGGCTGTGAAAACCCCATTTATAGGGGTTAAAGGGTGTAACCATCCCCTTAAAATGCTCCATAATGGGGGTTTAGTGGGTGTAACCACCCCTTAAATTGCTCAAGCGGTTGAGGAACCGTTCAACTCATGTTTGAATGAGTCAAAGCGGATTCGCGTTCTAGAGCAAGTCTCGCCTGCATTTAGTGCGAGGCAGCGGGGATAGACCTCAGCGTCTACATTTTAACTAGGGCGGGGTTGGAAGCTGCGTTTTGAGCTTTGAGCGGGCCATGTGCTCAGCGTTTTGGGCTTGAGCGGGCCATGTGCTCCAGCGTTTTGAATTGAAGCAGCGGGCCATGTGCTCAGCGTTTTGGGCTTGAGCGGGCCATGTGCTCAGCGTTTTGGGCTTGAGCGGGCCATGTGCTCAGCGTTTTGGGCTTGAGCAGCGGGCCATGTGCTCCAGCGTTTTGAATTGAAGCAGCGGGCCATGTGCTCAGCGTTTTGGGCTTGAGCGGGCCATGTGCTCCGCGTTTTGAATTGAAGCAGCGGGCCATGTGCTCAGCGTTTTGAATTGAAGCGGGGGTGAGCCCGCATTTTGCTGAAGAGATCAATACTTATGATCTCTTTTCACAAGGATTGTCAACTTGTAATCCTTGTACTCTGGAGACATTAACCGATTCTCCTTTGTTGTCGTGAAAGTCGTCGACTTGTAACCTTCATTGATAGTGTTTAGCGGATATTGGTGTCTTGATAATTTTTTTCTGATCCTCTGAGAACCCCTCAAAGTTTTTGAAAGTTCGCGGTTGGTAGGGCGAGCTTCGAATACTTTGGATATCTTCTTTGCTTGATCACGAGAAGGTATTGCTCCTCATTACGTCTTCAAAGAAGTTGTTTTACGCTTTTGTCCACGCTAATCATTAGTCTTGCATGGGTGAACTCCGACATTTTGCTTTTTTAATGCGGGGAGTGGCCGTGGCGTCTTGAACTTTGCTACGGAGACCGATCCTCGCGATTTGAGGTTGAAACACGGGTGGCCATCGCGTGCGTGTTTAAAGCGGCGGTAGCGACCCTCACGTTTTGTGTTGAAACGCGAGGGTGGTCCTTCGCGTTTTATGAGTAAAACGCGGGGATGAACCCCATATTTCCAACTAAGTCTTTTAGACTTTTCTTTAAGGTGCCAAAAGTATAGTGTTAACTTGGCATGCCTTTCATACTTGTTGTTTGAACAAGCTTTTGGAGACTTATCACTCTATTGCAAAGAGTTGATAAATTGGTTTTATCATCAGAGGTGGAATTTTTAACTTGATGATGATTTTTGAGGACTTATCGCTCTATTGAAGAGAGTCGATAAGTTGATTTTATCAGAGGTGTGGGGTTAACTTGATAAAGTTGGGTATTTGTGATTTGAACAAGATTTTGAGGACCTATCGCTCTATTGAAGAGAGTCGATAAGTTGATTTTATCAGAGGTATGGAGTTAACTTGATAAAATTGGGTACTTGTGGTGTGAACAAGATTTTGAGGACCTATCGCTCTATTGAGGAGAGTCGATAAGTTTAGATTTTGTCGGGGGATAAAATATGAAACCTGTGATTTGAACAAGGTTTAAGGCCTGTGATGTGAACAAGGCTTACATGGCTTGTGGTGTGAACAAGGCTTTGGGTTTGTGGTTTGAACAAGGATTTGGGCTTGTGGTTTAAACAAGGCCTTTGGGTTTGTGGTTTGAACAAGGCTTTGGGCTTGTGGTTTAAACAAGGCTTTGGGCTTGTGGTTTAAACAAGGCTTTAGGCTTGTAATGTGAACAAGGCTTGGGGCTTATCATCCTATTGAGGAGGATTGATAAGTTGATTGTCGAGGTGTGAGGTTAACATGACAAGGATGCGTTGCGATTGGAGCAACTTTGTGGACTTATCATCCTATTGGAGAGGATTGATAAGTTGGTTATCAAACTCACGAGGATGTGTACGATTTTGATAGGATTGTGTTGTAATTTGAACAACTTTGTGGATCTATCATTCTATTGGAAAGGAATGATGAGTTGATTGATGGGGTTTAGTTGTGATTTGAACAAGATTTTGAGGACCTATCATCCTATTGAGGAGGATTGATAAGTTGATTATATCATCGAGGTATAGTGTCGACTTGATGAAGATGCGTTGCGATTGGAGCAACTTTGAGGACCTATCATCCTATTGAGGAGGATTGATAAGTTGATTGCGATTTAAGCAAATTTGAAGAGTTAAGCCTGCATGCGTGGCGTTGTGCTACGATGTTGAATCGTAGACTTTGTCGTCTTTACGGGTAGAAACTAGCAGAGCAGCGTGTTAGGCGTTGACTTTAGGGTTATTGGCCAACCCCACCGCCAACGGACTTGATGAGCCTTTACCGACACCGCTTGAATCGGCTAGCATGCGATTATCTAAATCCGTTACGCATGTGGCGTTGTGCTAAAAGAATAAAACTCTTTTAGGCTTAATGCTACGATGTTGAATCGTAGACTTTGTCGTCTTTACGGGTAAGAAACTAGCAGAGCAGCGTGTTGGCGTTGACTTTAGGGTTATTGGCCAACCCCACCGCCAACGGACTTGATGAGCCTTTACCGACACCGCTTGAATCGGCTAGCATGCGATTATCTAAATCCGTTACGCATGTGGCGTTGTGCTAAAAGAATAAAACTCTTTTAGGCTTAATGCTACGATGTTGAATCGTGAAGCCGTCTTTCTCACGGGAATAGACTACCCTACCGCACGTGATAGATGCGTGCTTATCTCGCTAGGTTTCGAGATAAAATTCCCGGACTTGAATTACGGTGTCTTTTAATCGGAAAAAGACTAAGCGGCAGCAGCGTGTTAGGCGTTGACTTATCCCTACTTAGGATTAGGGATAAAATTCCCCACACGTAAGATGTGGATTGTGGTGTTATTAATAACAACCCGCCACAACTTTGAATATGTGGGCTTTTGTTCTTTACGGTTAAGAACTAGCAGAGCAGCGTGTTAGGCGTTGACTTATCCCTACTTAGGCTTCGGGATTTAGTTGTGATTTGAACAACTCTGAGGAACTTATCTGCTGGGGAGGGTTGATAAGATAACGTGACAGGATTGTGTTGCGATTAGTGAAACTTTGAGGACTTATCGCTCTATTGAAGAGAGTCGATAAGTTGATTGTCAGAGGTGTGAGGTTAACGTGACAAGGGTATGTTGCGATCGGAGCAATTTTGAGGACTTATCGCTCTATTGAAGAGAGTCGATAAGTTGATTGTCAGAGGTGTGAGGTTAACGTGACAAGGATACGTTGCGATTGGAGCAAATTTGTGGACTTATCATCCTATTGGAGAGGATTAATAAGTTGATTGTCAGAGGTGCATTGTTAACCTGACGGGATTGTGTTACGATTTGAGCAACTTTGTAGACTTATCATCCTATTGAGGAGGATTGATAAGTTGATTTTGGTGGTGGTCTTTGCATTTGAGCTTACATTGTCAAAAGTGTTTTGTTAACTTGACAATATTTAGAATTTATCATTCTACTCAGAAAATAATCAACCCCCAGTCTTTATTTATTCTAGGTCGATACTAACCGAGTCTTTGGCCTCGCGATTTAAATGGGTCATCAATAGCAGTCTTGGTCGATCTCCTCTTCTTGACTTCAATCCTAGCAATAATTGCTTGACTGTTAATACAGGAGACTAGTTGTTTCCAGGAATGACATTTTGCAACCCCCATTCGAGCTAGGAGATTGGTTTGTAAATTGTGTCGACAGGTGTCAATCAGAGCAGACTGTGTCATACCTGTCGAGCATCGAAGAGCCATGCTTCGGAACCGTTCGACGAAGACTTTGATAGGCTCTCCCTCCTTTTGCTTAATAGCAAGGAGAGAAGTGACAGTGATCTCCGTGTCATCTTCAAAGAATCGTGACAGGAAGAGTTTCTCTAAATCTGCCCATTTCTGGATACATCCTGCAGGCAGTTTCATGAACCATTCAAAGGCAACCCCCTTGAGGGTGCCAATGAACAAACGAGCTGCTATGGCATCATTTGCCATCACATTCCCAGTCTGTGACCTAAAATGGTAGATGTGTTGGTTCGGTGATCCCGTGCCGTCGAAAGCTTATAGAGTCGGGATTTTGCATTTTGGAGGATAAGGAACCGTATCCCATTCTGCAGGATACGGTCTGACAACCCCCTGATCTTGGAGCTCGCACCTATTAGCCATGGCATTGAGGCGGGCTTCCAGTTCTCGCATTTTTGCCGATTGAGGACTATGCTCATTTTCGCCCTATTCTCTTCTTCAAAGAAGATTCTACGTGATGAGCTTCTTGATGGGAGCTTCATTCACTTTTTCTTTTCGTTTTGAGGATCGACCCTCCTTATTGATGATTACGGTTGAGGTGTTGAGCGAACATGTGAACTTGAGCCCTATCGCAACAAGTTGGGCTACCATTTCTCGAAGTTGATCGATGGACTCTTGTTGTGATCGCAGGCTTCTTGCATCATAGCGATACTCTTGAGCCTCTTCTTGAAATCTTTAGCATTCTCCGTCATGTAGACAGCCACGTGCTCCAAGAAAGAACTAGAGGATTGAGATTACTGCGATGGTGAATGCTCATCATCAAACTCAATTCCTTTAGCCAACTTTTGATAGTTGGCGGGGGTATGACCCTGTTGAGTCAGTATGTCGGTAAACTCCGTCGGAGTCATTCAAAGCCTCTTTCAAGCCGGGACCGATTTGCCTCGGCTCATTGGAGCTAGAGATTGGCGATCGCCTACTCGATCATATTAGAAGTGACTCCAAGGTATTCGACCTCAAGTCTCATTCTGTGAAAATGCCGTCGTTCGGTGGACCAAATAACATTTGTCAATCGTTCAAACACCGGCGGCGCATATGGCGGCGCCGATATCGCGATGATTTGGCACTTGAACGCCGAGGTCCAAGTTTGAACATTTGAGCGGGGTTGTGACCAGCGTTTTGGATTGAGGGGCGAGGATGGCGTGCAACCTGGCGAGCGAGGTCGAGTTTGAACATTTGAGCGGGGTTGTGACCCGCTTTATAGTGGGGACGCGAGGATCGCGTGCAACCCTGGCGAGCGAGTTTGGCGTTTGAGCAATTGAACGCGGGTTGTGACCCGCTTTGACCGTGAAACGGGCCATTGAGGGTTGCGTTGGTCGGCTTTTCGCGAGGCTGCGTGTCCGGGCACATAAGCGAGGCTTGCGTTACGTAAAAGCGGCTTCGGGATCGCGTTTTGGCTGCATAAGCGAAGTTAGCGTTGGTTGGTCGATTGGCCATCTCGGTACGTGTTCTTTGGCGGCGGCTCCTTTTCGCTGATTTGAGGCTTTTGCGGCGACATCACCATCTTTATCGATTAGGTTAGCCACGGCAACCTAAGGGACTTTGGTCTCCTTAGAGGCTTTGTGGATCTTGGCGATAGCCTGGGGCTAAGGGATCCGGAGGAGAGTGCCTCCTCGAACTTGGCTTGATCGAACTCTACGGTCGAGTTTCAGCGATCGTCCCAATGAGCTTGACGCCGGATTGCGCCACCACTTCTTCATCGTGAAGCTAGTCCCCAGCGGAGTCGCCATCTTTTGTTCGCGAGGAAAAATTAAAAAATTGATCTATTCTATTTGAAGAATAATGAATACAATCTCTTGAATGCAATCTCTCTCTCTCTAACTGACTTAGATAAAAAGAAATTACAAATTCCTCGATCGGTTGCCCGATTTACAAAAGAGAGAAGGATCAACGGAGAACCTTCCCTTTATTTAATCTGGGTTCTTCACGGTAGCGGTGGGAGCTTGAATCTTGTATCCCGCTGACGATCCGACCGCCTTGACTCGTGGGGCGAGGTTGAAAAATAACTTCGCGGAGCAAGTTTAGAACTCGACGAAGTTAAGAACTCTTTGATAGAGTTGATTTTAGAAAAGGATTAGTAATCCTTTAGCCAAGAATGGCGGAGAAGAACTTGCCGTGCAAGTTTGAAAGCTATGTCGAGTTGAACTCTCTACGAGAGTTGATGCCAGCAAAGGAGATCTTCGGTAAAACCTCAATATCTCTAAATCTAACCGGTAGAAATCAATCTCCACCGTTCAGAATTAAGAACGATGAGTGTTGAGGCTGCCCTCCAAGTTTCACCCGATCAGACCACGGATGAAGGTCCGATCGTCACGCCGATCACAGCTGCACAGAAGAAACCGTTCTCTGCACAATTGGCTTCGGTAAAACCTCAATATCTCCAAATCCAACCGGTAGAAAGCAATCTCCACCGTTCAGAATTAGGAACGATGAGTGTTGAGGCTGCCCTCAAGTTTCACTCCGATCAGACCACGGATGAAGGTCCGATCGTCACGCCGATCACAGCTGCACAGAAGAAACCGTTCTCTGCACAATTGGCTTCGGTAAAACCTCAATATCTCCAAATCCAACCGGTAGAAAGCAATCTCCACCGTTCAGAATTAGGAACGATGAGTGTTGAGGCTGCCCTCCAAGTTTCACTCCGATCAGACCACGGATGAAGGTCCGATCGTCACGCCGATCACAGCTGCGCAGAGGAAACTGGTTCTCTCCCCTTTGTTAGTTCTCCGGCCAAAAACCTTGGCGTTGACTTTAGGGTTATTGGCCAACCCCCAGCCGTCAACGGACTTGATGAGCCTTTACCGATTACCGTTTGAATCGGGCTAGCATGCAGATTATCTAAATCCGTTCTGCATGTGACGTTGTGCTAAAAGAATAAAACTCTTTTAGGCTTAATGCTACGATGTTGAATCACGTGAAGCCGTCTTTCTCGCGGGAATAGACTACCCGCTGCACGATAGATGCGTGCTTATCTCGCTTAGGTTTCGAGATAAAATTCCCGGACTTGAATTACGGTGTCTTTTTTAATCGGAAAAAGACTAAGCGGCTTAGCGTGTGTTCACATGTTCGGCTCAACACCTCAACCAAAATCATCACGAAGGAGGGTCGATCCTCAAAATGAAAAGAAAAGTGAATGAAGCTCCCATCAAGAAGCTCATCACGTAGAATCTTCATTTGAAGAAGAGAATAGGGCGAAAATGAGCATAGTCCTCAATCGCAAAATGCGAGAACCGAAGCCCGCCAATGCCATGGCTAATAGGTGCGAAGCCCAAGATCGGGGTTGTCGGGCCGTATCTGCGAGAATGGGATCACGGTTCCTTATCCTCAAAATGCAAAATCCCGACTCTACAAGCTTTCGGCTGACGCGGGATCACCGAACCAACACATCTACCATTTTAGGTCACAGATCGGGAATGTGATGGCAAATGATGCCATAGCGGCTTCGTTTGTTCATTGGCACCCTCAAGGGGTTGCCTTTGAATGGTTCATGAAACCGCCGCAGATGTATCCAAATGGGCAGATTTAGAGAAACTCTTCTGTCCGCGATTCTTTGAAGATGACACGAAGTTATTTTTCAACCTCGTCCCGAGTCAAGGCGGTCGGATCGTCAGCGGGATACAAGATTCAAGCTCCCACCGCTACCGCGGAAGAACCCAGATTAAATAAAGGGAAGGGTCTCCGTTGATCATTCCCTCTTTTGTAAATCGGCAACCGATCGAGGAATTTGTAATTTCTTTTTATCTAAGTCGGTTAGAGAGATTGCATTCGAGAGTTGTACTTATTCTTTCTTTAAAATCAATTGGAAGGGATAATCTTTATTTTCTGACTTTAAATTTCCTCGCAACAAAAGATGGCGACTCTGGGGACTAGCTTCACGATGAAGAAGTGGTGGCGCAATCCGACGCCAAGCTCATCGGGACGATCGCTGAAACTCGACCGTAGAGTTCGATCAAGCCAAGTTAGGAGGCACTCTCCTCAGGATCCCTTAGCCCCAGGCTATCGCCAAGATCCACAAAGCCTCTAAGGAGACCAAAGTCCCTTCGGTTGCCGTGGCTAACCTAATCAGTAAAGATGGTGATGTCGCCGCAAAAGCCTCAAATCAGGCGAAAAGGAGCGCTGCTCGCCAAAGAACACAGCCCCGAGATGGCCAATCGACCAACCAACCCAAACTTTGCGTTTGTGAGCCAAAACGCGATCTTGAGCTTCGCGTTCCTTTTACAGAATGCAAGCCTCGCGTTTATGTGCCTGAACACGAGCTTCGCAAAAGCCAGGCTGAACGCAACCCTCAATGGCGCGTTTCACAGTCAAAACGCGGGTCACAACCCCGCGTTCAATTGCTCAAACGCGAAACTCGCTCGCCAGGGTTGCACGCGATCCTCGCCCCTCAATCCAAAACGCTGGTCCGCACTCGCTCATGCTCAAACGCCAAACTCGCTCGCCAGGGTTGCACGCGATCCTCGCCCCTCAATCCAAAACGCTGGTCCGCACTCGCTCATGCTCAAACGCGATCTTCGGCGTTCAAGTGCTCAAGCGATCTTCGGCGTTCAAGTGCCAAATCATCGGCATATGGCTGCTCATATGCGGCCAAGCCGTCGGTGTTTGAACGATTGACAAATGTTATTTGGTCCACCGAACGACGGCATTTTCACAGGAATGAGACTTCAGAGGTCGAATACCCTGGAGTCACTTCCAACATGATCGGTATAGAGAGACCATCAATCTCTAACTCCGAGAAGTCGAGGCAAATCGGTCCCCCGGCTTGAAAGAGGCTTTGAATGACTCCGACGGAGTTTACCGACATACTGACTCAACAGGGTCATATCCCCGTCAACTATCAAAAGTTGGCTAAAGGAATTGAGTCCGATGATGAGCATTCACCATCGCAGTAATCTCAATCCTCTAGTTCTTCGTGGAGCGTGGTATTTGTCTACCGCGACGAAAATCTTGAAGATTTCAAAAAGAGGCTCGAAGAGCATCAAGCTATGGTGCAAGAAGCCCTGCGATCACAACAAGAGTCCATCGATCAACTTCGAGATATGATAAACCAACTTGTTGCAGATAGGGCTCAAGTTCACATGTTTGGCTCAACACCTCAGCCGGAATCATCACAAAGGAGGGGTCGATCCTCAAAACGAAAAGAAAAAGTAAATGAAGCTCCCGATCAAGAAGCTCATCACGTAGAATCCTCCTCTAGAGAAGGGAGAGAGGCCGAAAACGAGCAAAGTCCTCAATCGGTAAAAATGCGAGAACTGGAAGCCCGCCTCAATGCCATGGCTAATAGGTGCGAGCTCCAAGATCAGGGGGTTGTCGGGCCATTATCCCGAGAATGGGATACGGTTCCTTATCCTCCAAAATGCAAAATCCCGACGCTACAAGCTTTCGACGGCACGGGATCACCGAACCAACACATCTATCATTTCAGATCACAGACTGGGAATGTGATGGCAAATGATGCCATAGCAGCTCGTTTGTTCATTGGCACCCTCAAGGGAGTTGCCTTTGAATGGTTCATGAAACTGCCTGCAGGATGTATCCGTAAATGGGCGATTTAGAGACTCTTCTGTCCGCGATTCTTTGAAGATGACACGAAATCATCGCCACTTCTCTCCTTGCCCTTAAGCAAAAGGAGGAGAGCCTATCAAAGTCTTCGTCGAGCGGTTCGAAGCATGGCTCTTCGATGCTCGGCGGGTATGACCACGATCTGCTCGATTGACACTGTCGGCACAATTTACAAACCAATCTCCTAGCTTCGAATGGGGTTACAAAATGTCGCTCCTCGAAACAACTAGTCTCGAGTGACGGTGAAACAATTATTGCTAGGATTGAAGTCAAGAAGAGGAGACCGACCAAGACTGGCTATTGATGACCCGACTCTAAATCGCGAGGTCAAGACTCTGCTAGTATCAACCTAGAATAATTACTGGTGGGGTTGATTATCTCATATTTTCCGAGTAGAATAATAAATTCTAAATATTGTCAAGTTAACAAAATACTTTTGACAATGTAAGCACTTCAACGTGCAGCAGCACCACCAAAATCAACTTATCAATCCTCTCCAATAGGATGATAAGTCTACAAAGTTGCTCAAATCGTAACACAATCCCGTCAGGTTAACAATGCACCTCTGACAATCAACTTATCAATCCTCTCCAATAGGATGATAAGTCCACAAATTTGCTCCAATCGCAATGTATCCTTGTCATGTTAACCTCATACCTCTGACAATCAACTTATCAATCCTCTCCAATAGGATGATAAGCCCACAAAGCTGCTCACATCGCAACGCAATCCCCACAAAGTTAAGTTTAGCTCGTCTCGTTATTAGCAAGACGACCTCTTCTGACAATCAACTTATCGACTTTCTTCAATAGAGCGATAAGTCCTCAAATTTGCTCCGATCGCAATATATCCTTGTCATGTTAACCTAACACCTCTGACAATCAACTTATCGACTCTCTTCAATAGAGCGATAAGTCCTCAAAGTTGCTCCGATCGCAATGTATCCTTGTCATGTTGTTATTAATAACACCACAATCCACGTCTCACACGTGTGGGGAATTTTATCCCGAATCCTAAGTAGGGGTAAGTCAGCGCTAACACCGTTGCGGTTTAGTCTTTTACCGATCAAAGAAGATACCGTATTCAAATCGGGGAATTTTATCTCGAAATCTAGCGAGATAAGCACGCATCTAATACATGCGGTAGGGTAGTCTATTCAGTGAGAAAGGCGAAGTCTCATTATTCAACATCGTAGCATTAAGCCTAAAAGAGTTTTATTCTTTTAGCACAGCGTCACATCGCGAGCAGTTCGATAATGCATGCTAGCGATTCAAGCGGTGTCGGTAAAGGCTCATCAAGTCCGTTGATGGTGGGGGTTGGCGATAACCCTAAAGTCAGCGCCTAACAGCGTTGCGGTTAGTCTCTTGCGTAAAGGCGACAAAGTCTACATATTCAACATCGTAGCACAGCGTCACATGCGGTTAACTCCTCTAACATCAACTTATCGACACTTTTCAATAAGAGCGATAAGTCCTCAAAGTTGTTCAAATCATAACTAAATAGCGATAAACAACTTATCAATCCTCATCAATAGGATGATAACTCTTCAAATTTGCTTAAATCGCAATCAACTTATCAATCCTCCTCAATAGGATGATAAGTCCACAAAGTTGCTCCAATCGCAACGTATCTTCATCAAGTCGACACTATACCTCGATGATATAATCAACTTATCAATCCTCCCTACAGATAAGTTCCTCAAAATTGTTCAAATCACAACTAAACCCGTCAATCAACTCATCATTTCTTTCCAATAGAATGATAGATCCACAAAGTTGTTCAAATTACAACACAATCCTATCAAAATCGTACACATCCTCGTGAGTTTGATAACCAACTATCAATCCTCTCCAATAGGATGATAAGTCCACAAAGTTGCTCCAATCGCAATGTATCCTTGTCATGTTAACCTCACACCTCTGACAATCAACTTATCAATCCTCCTCAATAGGATGATAAGCCCCAAGCCTTGTTCACATTACAAGCCTAAAGCCTTGTTTAAACCACAAGCCCAAAGCCTTGTTTAAACCACAAGCCCAAAGCCTTGTTCAAACCACAAACCCAAAGGCCTTGTTTAAACCACAAGCCCAAATCCTTGTTCAAACCACAAGCCCAAAGCCTTGTTAACACCACAAACCCAAAAGCCTTGTTTAAACCACAAGCCCAAATCCTTGTTCAAACCACAAGCCCAAAGCCTTGTTAACACCACAAGCCCAAAGCCTTGTTCACACCACAAGTCACGTAAGCCTTGTTCACATCACAGGCCTTAAACCTTGTTCAAATCACAGGTTTCATATTTTGTCCCCCGACAAAACCTAAACTTGTCGACTCTCTTCAATAGAGCGATAGGTCCTCAAAATCTTGTTCAAACCACAAATACCCAACTTTATCAAGTTAACTCCACACCTCTGATAAAATCAACTTATCGACTCTCTTCAATAGAGCGATAAGTCCTCAAAAATCATCATCAAGTTAAAAATTCCACCTCTGATGATAAAACCAATTTATCAACTCTTTACAATAGAGTGATAAGTCCCAAAAAGCTTGTTCAAACAACAAGTATGAAAGGCATGCCAAGTTAACACTATACTTTTGGCACCTTAAAGAAAAGTCTAAAAGACTTAGTTGGAAATGTGGGGTTCATCCCCGCTTTACTCATCAAACGCTGAAGGACCACCCCGCTTCAACACAAAACGCGAGGGTCGCTACCGCTTTTAAACACGTAACGCGATGGCTAGCTCAGGTGTTTCAACCTCAAATCGCGAGGATCGGGCCTCACGTAGCAAAGTTCAAAGCTGCGATCCTCCGCATTTAAAAAAAAAAAACGCCGAGTTCACCCATGCAAGGCGAATGATTAGCATGGACAAAAGCGTAACACAACTTCTTTGAAGACGTAATGAGGAGCAATACCTTCGGGATCAAGCAAAGAAGACATCCAAAGTATTCAAAGCTCGCCCCTACCAACCGCGAACTTTCAAAAACTTTGGAGGGGTTCTCAGAGGGTCAAAAAATTCATCAAGACACCAATATCCGCTAAACACTATCAATGAAGGTTACAAGGCGGCGACTTTCCGCGACAACAAAGGAGAATCGAAGCTAATGTCTCCAGTACAAGGATTACAAGTTGACAATCCTTGTGAAAAGAGATCATAAGTATTGATCTCTTCAAAGCAAAATGCGGGCTCACCCCGCGTTTCAATTCAAAATGCGGGCTCACCCCGCGTTTCAATTCAAAAGCGGAGCACATGGCCCGCGTTTCAATTCAAAAGCGGAGCACATGGCCCGCGTTTCAATTCAAAAGCGGAGCACATGGCCCGCGTTTCAATTCAAAAGCGGAGCACATGGCCCGCGTTTCAATTCAAAAGCGGAGCACATGGCCCGCGTTTCAATTCAAAAGCGGAGCACATGGCCCGCGTTCTAGTTAAAATGTAGACGCGGAGGTCTATCCTCGCGTTCCTGCACTAAATGCAGACGCGAGGCTTGCTCTAGAACGCGAACTTCGCGTTTTAACTCATTCAAACATGAGTTGAGCGGTTCCTCAACCGTTTGAGCAATTTAAGGGGTGGTTACACCCCACTAAACCCCCATTATGGAGCATTTTAAGGGGATGGTTACACCCTTTAACCCCTATAAATGGGGGTTTTCACAGCCAAATGGGGCAGGTTGAAAGGTTTTGGCCGGAGAACTAACAAAGGGAGAGAACCAGTTTCCTCTGCGCAGCTGTGATCGGTGTGACGATCGGACCTTCATCCGTGGTCTGATCGGGTGAAACTTGGAGGGCGGCCTCAACACTTGTCGTTCCTAATTCTTAACGGTGGAGATTGATTTCTACCGGTTGGATTTGGAGATATCGAGGTTTTACCGAAGCCAATTGCGCAGAGAACGGCTTCTTCCGCGCAGCTGTGATCGGCGTGACGATCGGACCTTCATCCGTGGTCTGATCGGGTGAAACTTGGAGGAAGCCTCAACACTCATTGTTCCTAATTCTGAACGGTGGAGATTGAATCCTACCGGTCGGATTTAGAGATATTGAGGTTTTACCGAAGACCTCCTTTGCTGGAATCAACTCTCCTAGAGAGTTCAACTCGATTAGAGTTTTCAAACTTGCACGACAAGTTCTTCTCCGCCATTCTTGGCTAAAAGGATTATTAATCCTTTTCTAAAATCAACTCTATCAAAGAGTTCTTAACTCGCCAGAGTTCTAAACTTGCTCCCGCGAAGTTATTTTTCAACCTCGCCCCACGAAGTCAAGACGGTCGGATCGCCAACGGATACAAGATTCAAGCTCCCACCGCTACCGTGAAGAACCCAGATTAAATAAAGGGAAGGGTCTCCGCTGATCATTCCTCTTTTGTAAATCGGGCAACCGATCGAGGAATTTGTAATTTCTTTTATCTAAGCCGCTAGAGAGAGAGATTGCATTCGAGAGTTGTACTTATTCTTTCTTTAAAATCAATTGGAAGGGATAATCTTTATTTTCTGACTTTAAATTTCCTCGCGAACATTTATGACCCACCGCCTCGATGAGTTGGCGTTTAGCGAAATGGGCCTTGCTCTTGTCCCAATCGACTTGTATTTCAAACAACAAAAGTCACCAAAGGACAAGCGATTTGTGATCTCTTGGTCGCCACCGACAACGATGCGCTTGAGCTATATGATGATCTTCCGGATGAAGTTCAGGAAGTCAACACTACGTCGCACCAACAAATATGGCGATTGTATTTTGATGGAGCTTCTCGGGCCACCAATGTGGCGAGTACCCCCGGATGTTCTAAAATCTCCGCTGGAGTCGGAGTTGTCTTGATTTCCTGAAATCATGTCATGCCCGTGCTTATTCACTCACGAACCTGTTCCAATAACGTAGCCGAATACAATGCGCTACTTATTGGACTTAGTTTCGCCAAGGAGCTGGGGGTCGAATATCTCGAGGCATACGGCGATTCACAACTGATAGTCAGGCAGATCCGCGGAGACTACGAAGTCAGAAATCCAGATCTAATTCCTTATCATCAGGTAGCAATCGAAATGGCAGACTCGTTCGAAGAGTTCTTCATCGAATATATTCCACGCCTCCAAAACGCTCATGCGGATGCACTGGCGGCGTTAGCTGTGTCATTAGCACAACCTTCCGAGACCGAGCAATTAGTTACGGTCAGGACTCACCAACTCTTCGTACCAATATATAATGACGTACAAGAAGACAAAGGGATGGTGTCCAAAGAGGTACATGCAACCCAAACCGAATTGGAGCCCCGAGATTGGCGCTTTCCTATCATCGACTATGTCTTGCACGGTATTCTGCCGGAAGACGTGAAGGAGAGAGAGTCAATCCGGCGAAGAGCTCCAAGATTCTTCTACGACACAGAGACCCAGATGTTATATCGTCGGGGGTACGATGGTCTTTTGCTCCGATGCCTCTCAAACAAAGAGGCAGGAGAGGTCCTTCGGGAAGCACACGAAGGTGAATGTGGTGCACACCAGCCTGGTCCCAAGCTCTACGATCGAATCAGGAGAATGGGCTACTTCGCCAACAATGATTAATGACGCGTCGAAGCACGCCGGAATGCCACGCGGTCAAATTCACGCTAATTATATGCATCAACCTCTGGCGGTTGCATCCTTCCACATCCCGCCATTCGAGACATGGGGAATGGGCGTCGTAGGTCCCATTTTTCCTCCGTCGGTCAAAGCGTCGATTTATTCTAGCGATCACCGATTACTTCTCAAGTGGGCGAAGCAATCCCGCTAAAAGAAGTCAAGGCGAAGTACCGTCATCAAATTTATCAAACACCATGTCATTTATCGACATGGTGTCCCGAGACGGATCGCATGATAATGGTCCCCAATTTATCGGCAATTCCTTCATCGTTTTATGAAATTAAGATACAAGATGTCTCACAATGTTTATAATCCAAAGAAGAAATGGATTAGCGAAGCATTCAACAAGACAATCATCAAATTTGTCAAAGCTTGTGAAAAGTAACAAGCGAGGCGGGATGATAAACTTCGGAGAAGCACTCAGGCGTATCGCCGCGGTATGCATACATGGCTGGAGAGATCCGTACTCCACGGTCTACGGATGTGAAGCGCTTCTCCCATTGAAATTCAGATTCGCCACCCGCATTGCCCTTGCAACGAGATGACGATTGAAGAACAACATCGTAAACGCCTCAAGAGCTTGAGATGTTAGATGAGAAGCGCCTGGAGGCTCAACAATGCATTGAGTTCTATCAAGCTAGAATGTCGAGGGCTTTCAACAAGAAAGTTCGACAGAGAACCTTTAAGGAGGAGATCTCGGTCCTCATTGCTCGGCGGTAGATAATCCTCACCTCTAAAAAGAAAGGTAAATTGAACCCAAATGGGAAGGACCGTTTGTAATAGACACAGTCTATTCAAACGGTGCATATCGCCTTATCACACAGAATGGCGACCGGCAATTAATGCCGATAAATGGGAAATTTCTGAAAAAGTATTATCCTTAATACATTCAGGATAACCCATTTTGATGGGAAGTTCCTCGAGAATATCTCACTCATTTTCATGAGGATAACCCTAAATTATTGTGTTCTCCTCCGAATTCTCTCACCGATCAAATTCATTGACGGTGGGCCCACTAAAATCTCCCCGTCCAACCACCAAGAAAATCCCTCTCGATTCCTTCCACTAACAGAGGTCCACTTTCAAATTTGGGTTAGCGATCCTATAAGCGAAAGCTATCCGTACCCTTCGAATTCTCGAGTGGAGACCCGCTCTTAGTTTCTTTCTCAACGGAGATAGAATACATTCTTCCTTTCCCACATATTCACCGAGATAGGACACATCCTTCCTCTTGAAGCAAGAGATAGAATACATTCTTCCTTTCCCACATATTCACGGAGATAGGACACATCCTTCCTCTTGAAGCAAGAGATAGAATACATTCTTCCTTTCCCACATATTCACCGAGATAGGACACATCCTTCCTCTTGAAGCAAGAGATAGAATACATTCTTCCTTTCCCACATATTCACCGAGATAGGACACATCCTTCCTCTTGAAGCAAGAGATAGAATACATTCTTCCTTTCCCACATATTCACCGAGATAGGACACATCCTTCCTCTTGAAGCAAGAGATAGAATACATTCTTCCTTTCCCACATATTCACGGAGATAGGACACATCCTTCCTCTTGAAGCAAGAGATAGAATACATTCTTCCTTTCCCACATATTCACGGAGATAGGACACATCCTTCCTCTTGAAGCAAGAGATAGAATACATTCTTCCTTTCCCACATATTCACCGAGATAGGACACATCCTTCCTCTTGAAGCAAGAGATAGAATACATTCTTCCTTTCCCACATATTCACCGAGATAGGACACATCCTTCCTCTTGAAGCAAGAGATAGAATACATTCTTCCTTTCCCACATATTCACGGAGATAGGACACATCCTTCCTCTTGAAGCAAGAGATAGAATACATTCTTCCTTTCCCACATATTCACCGAGATAGGACACATCCTTCCTCTTGAAGCAAGAGATAGAATACATTCTTCCTTTCCCACATATTCACCGAGATAGGACACATCCTTCCTCTTGAAGCAAGAGATAGAATACATTCTTCCTTTCCCACATATTCACCGAGATAGGACACATCCTTCCTCTTGAAGCAAGAGATAGAATACATTCTTCCTTTCCCACATATTCACCGAGATAGGACACATCCTTCCTCTTGAAGCAAGAGATAGAATACATTCTTCCTTTCCCACATATTCACCGAGATAGGACACATCCTTCCTCTTGAAGCAAGAGATAGAATACATTCTTCCTTTCCCACATATTCACCGAGATAGGACACATCCTTCCTCTTGAAGCAAGAGATAGAATACATTCTTCCTCTCTTGTTTTAGATTCTTGGAGTGGAGATCCCGCTCTTAGTTTCTTTCTCAACGGAAATAGAATACATTCTTCCTTTCCCACATATTCACGGAGATAGGACACATCCTTCCTCTTGAAGCAAGAGATAGAATACATTCTTCCTCTCTTGTTTTAGATTCTTGGAGTGGAGATCCCGCTCTTAGTTTAGCCTTTCAAGATTCTCGGCGGAGATCCCACTTTCAGCTTTCACCGAAACAGACAAAAATCCTTCCTTTCCAAGCTGGGAGATAGGAGACAAGATCCTCCTTCCTCTCCATCGGCAGAGATAGGATACAAAACCTTCCTCTCTTGTTCATCCTTACCCTGAGGTAGGAGACAAGATCCTCCTTCCTCTCCATCGGCAGAGATAGGATACAAAACCTTCCTCTCTTGTTCGTCCCTCACCCGAGATAGGAGACAAGATCCTCCTTCCTCTCCACATTAGGAAATAGAATATATTCTTCCTTTCCCACCTCAATCAATCTTAATCGGTTCAGTCATTCTCGGTCAAAGACACCAAGATTCATCTTGGGGCATTTTATCGAAGCCTAAGAAGGGATGAGTCTACGTAATACGCTGTCGGGTTAGTCTTCGAGTGAAAAGGCGAAGTCACATTATTCAACATCGTAGCATTAAGTCTAAGAGAGTTTCATTCTTTTAGCACAACGCTGTGTGTAGAACGGATTTAGATAATCTACATGCTAGCCCAACTCAAGCGGTAGTTGGTAAAGGCTCATCAAACCCGCTGAAGGTCGGGTTGGCTAATAACCCTAAAGTCAGCGCCTCACATGGCGTTGAGGCGATCTCTTGCGTAAAGAGTACCAAGCCTATGTATTCAATATCATAGCAACAAGTCTAGAAGAGTTTCATTCTTTTAGCACAACGTTGTGTGTAGAACGGATTTAGATAATCTACATGCTAGCCCAACTCAAGCGGTAGTTGGTAAAGGCTAATCAAATCCGTTGGCGGTGAGGGTTTGCCAAAATCCTATAAGTATTATGGTTAATTATTTACGTGAAATAAAAGAATCGTAATAAAGCACAAAAGAGGATAGAAACACGCTTTATTGATAAAAGACTGAAGTTACAAGTTCTCTAAACATCAAATTTGTGATAGCAAATTTGTCGCTTCAAATCGATACTTTATTGAGGAAAGCTTGTTGAAGTTCTCCCGGCTCGCCCCGAAGTCTCCTCGCCGCCATTAAGGGTCTTTGCGGTCTCCTCCTCGACCCGACCGGCTTCGCTTTGAAAACTCAAGCTTTTAGGACATGGCGCAAGAGTCTCCTCCTTGTTGGCCTTTGTCGCCTTCAAGATGATCGACTCTCCTCGCCGCTTGAAGTTCTGTTCGAGCTCTACTATCCTCGCTTCC
Source organism: Asparagus setaceus (assembly GCA_012295165.1). NCBI lineage: Eukaryota > Viridiplantae > Streptophyta > Magnoliopsida > Asparagales > Asparagaceae > Asparagus > Asparagus setaceus. The sequence continues at coordinate 80,204,178 of CM022702.1, read as the reverse complement.
CAAAGAAATGACACAAGATTGAAAATGCTCCACGGAAGGCGAAGCTTGGTGGCGATCTCAAAGACACACCCGTCTTGCCGTGATCCGAACTTCGAGTCCAAGAATGACGCGAGCATCACGCCAAGCTTCGAGGCGAGCCTCGTCTCTGTCTCTATATATGAGGAGAGCCGTACGCCTCAAAGTCTTGCGACTTTGAGCTTAACCTCAAATGATCGAGATCATCGGCAATGAGTGCAGGCCAATTACGGATAACCATCTCGTATCGTGGTTATCCTAGGATCAAGGAATGGCCGAACCGACTAAGAGAAAGCTTGGTACCGAAGTGTGTCTACCACTATGGCCAAATAGGAAAAGAACGAACGATTTCCACCCGGATAATAAGCCGAGAGGGATCGCCGCCGACATCAAAGCTCTCACTAAGTCGGAAGAGTCGAGACGCACTCGCGAAAAGGAAGAAAAGGGTTAAAACCCCAAAACAAACTCAATATGAGTATTGGCGTGAAGGGTTCATACCAGAGCCTCCTTGCCCTAATGAAACCGGCGGCGAAGCGGCGGTCGGTGGCGCATCAACGATCTCAATCGGTATCTCAACCCGCACGTCCGACATATCAACGGTTATGAAGCCGACTCGAGGAATAGCACCTCAATGTCACCGTGATGAGTCTCATATCAAATGGGAGACATTTTCGATCATAGGCGAACTATTTAAAATTGAATAGTCCTATGATTATCAAACGGTAGTTGGTAAAGGCTCATCAAACCGCTGAAGGTCGGGTTGGCTAATAACCCTAAAGTCAACGCCACACGCTGCCAGGGCGATCTCTTGCCCGTAAAGAGTACCAAGCCTATGTATTCAATATCATAGCAACAAGTCTAGAAGAGTTTCATTCTTTTAGCACAACGTTGTGTGTAGAACGGATTTAGATAATCTACATGCTAGCCCAACTCAAACGGTAGTTGGTAAAGGCTCATCAAACCGCTGAAGGTCGGGTTGGCTAATAACCCTAAAGTCAACGCCACACGCTGCCGGGCGATCTCTTGCCCGTAAAGAGTACCAAGCCTATGTATTCAATATCATAGCAACAAGTCTAGAAGAGTTTCATTCTTTTAGCACAACGTTGTGTGTAGAACGGATTTAGATAATCTACATGCTAGCCCAACTCAAACGGTAGTTGGTAAAGGCTCATCAAACCGCTGAAGGTCGGGTTGGCTAATAACCCTAAAGTCAACGCCACACGCTGTCACGCATCTCTTGCCCGTAAAGAGTACCAAGCCTATGTATTCAATATCATAGCAACAAGTCTAGAAGAGTTTCATTCTTTTAGCACAACGTTGTGTGTAGAACGGATTTAGATAATCTACATGCTAGCCCAACTCAAACGGTAGTTGGTAAAGGCTCATCAAACCGCTGAAGGTCGGGTTGGCTAATAACCCTAAAGTCAACGCCACACGCTGCCAGGGCGATCTCTTGCCCGTAAAGAGTACCAAGCCTATGTATTCAATATCATAGCAACAAGTCTAGAAGAGTTTCATTCTTTTAGCACAACGTTGTGTGTAGAACGGATTTAGATAATCTACATGCTAGCCCAACTCAAACGGTAGTTGGTAAAGGCTCATCAAACCGCTGAAGGTCGGGTTGGCTAATAACCCTAAAGTCAACGCCACACGCTGCTGTCGGGCGCATCTCTTGCCCGTAAAGAGTACCAAGCCTATGTATTCAATATCATAGCAACAAGTCTAGAAGAGTTTCATTCTTTTAGCACAACGTTGTGTGTAGAACGGATTTAGATAATCTACATGCTAGCCCAACTCAAACGGTAGTTGGTAAAGGCTCATCAAACCGCTGAAGGTCGGGTTGGCTAATAACCCTAAAGTCAACGCCACACGCTGCTTCAGCGATCTCTTGCCCGTAAAGAGTACCAAGCCTATGTATTCAATATCATAGCAACAAGTCTAGAAGAGTTTCATTCTTCCAAAGACAACGCCACGCGCGAACGGGTCCAGATAATCCGCGACGCTAGCCCAATTCAAACGGTAGTTGGTAAAGGCTCATCAAACCGCTGAAGGTCGGGTTGGCTAATAACCCTAAAGTCAACGCCACACGCTGCCAGGGCGATCTCTTGCCCGTAAAGAGTACCAAGCCTATGTATTCAATATCATAGCAACAAGTCTAGAAGAGTTTCATTCTTTTAGCACAACGTTGTGTGTAGAACGGATTTAGATAATCTACATGCTAGCCCAACTCAAACGGTAGTTGGTAAAGGCTAATCAAACTGCTGACGGCCGAGGGTTTGCCAAAAATCCTATAAGTATTATGGTTAATTATTTCGATTTAAATAAAAGAATCGTAATAAAGCACAAAAGAGGATAGAAACACGCTTTATTGATAAAAGACTGAAGTTACAGTTTTCTAAACATCAAATTTGTGATAGCAAATTTGTCGCTTCAAATCGATACTTTATTGAGGAAAGCTTGTTGAAGTTCTCCCGGCTCGCCCCGAAGTCTCCTCGCCGCCATTAAGGGTCTTTGCGGTCTCCTCCTCGACTTCACCTTCCGCTTTGAAAACTCGCTTTTCTGGACATGACCGCAAGAGTCTCCTCCTTGTTGGCCTTTGTCGCCTTCAAGATGATCGACTCTCCTCGCCGCTTGAAGTTCCTGCTCAAGCTCAAGATCGCCAGAGGAGGAGCGCCTCGGTAAATCGCGATCAAATCCTCGAACTCCTCCATCGAAAAAGCCGCATAAGAGTGTGAAGTATAGATGAGAACCGCAGGAAACAAATTTCATGTCTTTGCAAGTGATGTACGTAGAAGAATACCAATATTAGACTAACCGGATTTTCCAATCCGGTCCTATGTCGGTATTCTGCCTCCTCATTCACACCGAAAGTACTTGCTCCACGGCCGGACGCAAAGTTAGGGAAGGGAAAATCAAAATTGGCATCCCCATCAAATTCTCCTGCACAGGAGGAAATCGTGAGAATCATAAAAAGGCCGGATAAACAGAAGGTTATGGGTTAGCCGAACATTACCCCTATCACCGGCAGAGTCTTCGCTTGTCGAATCCAAGTTAATGGTCCGAGAGGCAGGTCGAGATCTGTGGACAAGTCTCTTTCGTTTAAGAGGAACTCCATTGCGGAGTTTGTCCCCATCGCAAGGGCGGATCGCATCTCTTTCCAGTATGCCTGAAAAGATAGATCAGAGTCAGACTAGGATATCATAGGAGGGGAATAATGAGAGTAAAGGAGAGAGTACCAGAGTCCTCTTCATGAGTTGCAATCTCCTCCTGGTCATCTCCTGAAGTATCAGCCACGGAACTATGAATCTCCCCATCGACTGCCTCGATTCGCGTACGGCGACGCTTCTTCGGGCTAAGGGCCTCGAATGTACCGAGTGTCACCGAAGCCTCTTCACCTTCGCCAAGGGACTTCACAGAACGAAGTTCACCGGCGCCAAAAGCCAACCGCAGATAAATATGTCGATCTAACCGGCGACAAGCACTGGAGGCTAAATTTAGCGTCGGTACAACCGCTATACTCCACGTACCTTGGGACACCATCGATCAAACGGCTGGTCAGGAGCTCGGTTCGGGTTCCCAACGTAAAGTCGGTCGTGAACCGAACCGACGAGCTAAACGAGAAGGGAAATAAGGCTCAATGTAGCACTCGCTTTCACTCGCAAAATAAGATAACCAGTCGGATGTTGGTCACCAATTAAAATGCCAACGCCAAGTAAAGTCCGGTTCATTTTGTGTCTCTCCTCATCAATCAAGGCCTCCCGCATCGACCGGAGAACCGAGGAAAACACCTACAGAAGACCCAACCCTTGTGGATTTGCAACTGCTTCCGTACCGCTAAAAATCCGCGCCCTTGCCATTTACATTTCTCCAAAGATTGGATAAAAGGGACAGACGGATCTGCAAGCTTCGGCGTTGTCATCATATCGGGTCGATGAAGGACGAACCAAGCCATCAAGTAGGTGTACGGCAGTTCCACTTTGACATGAGGAATCTCACCTGACGGTTTGTTTTTCCTCTGAGTAAAGGCAGCGGCTATTTGACGAAGTCCCCGATGAATGTTAGCCACCATCACCGGAAGAAGAGACAGCTCCTTCTTATGAGCCAGCTGAACTGCAGGATAGAGTACCTCTAACGGCAAAGCGTCGCTAGGCTGACACGGCATCACACATTTCTTTAACCAGATGGCGATAAAGCCGGCTAAGAGAGTCATCGGCGGATCGTTTCTTGCATGCCATAAGAAGGTCGAGAATTTGGTCCCCGCTGAAAACCGCATCGTGCTACTCGAGGTATAAGACTTAGCCGGACTTTTCGATCAACGCATTAACCTCGAAGGGGTAGAAGGAGCCACCACAACCGCCATCGTAATCGCCCTCCGTGATGTTTGAACAAATAATTGGCTAACCGCTTCGTGCTTATAATCGACTTCCTCTTTACTGACGGCTCTATCTGTGCTAGAGCAATGTGATAATGGCACGTGAGGTCCCACAGAGTGTCATAACGGTCAGGCAGAGTAGCCTTCAGTCGACCCAATTCTTGGCCAGAAGGGAAATATTCCTGATAGAGCATCCTTCCCATAGGTAAACCCGAGACCCGGTGCATCTCGTGCAAAGCCAATCCAAGTTCGCCATGCCTGGTTAAGAATGTGTTCGAATCAGGATCATAAAGCTCCGATAAAGCGAAGAAGTGGTTGGTGCTGATCGGGAGCCCATACATGGTGGCACGAACTGCAGCATATAAACCACAGGCACGAAGGTCCTCGCCCATCGGTAGAAGCGTGACTAGTCGACGAGTCCACCAAAGCTTATCTGCGAGAATGAACCCGGTAGAAGAATCTATGACCGATGTCAGATCTCCCGCCCCAACAGGGCAAGGCGGTTCTTCAAAATCTGACCAGTGATGAAATGCTCGTCACGAGGCGGAGAATCCAGTCCCAATATACCAGGTTGCAGTCCAATAACCCGACCTCTGAGTGAGCCAGGAACCAACTGATGGGTGATAAAACCGCAATGAATGCTGTCACGCTCCTCTGTCAGGCACCACGACATTTTCCGCGGCGACTCGATGACGAACTCACCAAACAACGGTGCCGAGGAACCCAAGGGAGATATAAGAATCCACCATCATCCTTGTGCAGCCATTGCTCACTCTCAATGAAAGTCGTATCCGGGTCCTCGACGGAGTCGCCAAATAAATAGTCCGTCTTGCCCAAAGGTTGGGAAGAACCAGTAATCTTCTCGAGTGGCGCGTCAGTCATCAGCGACCTCAACACACGAGGACTTCCCCCAAGTACCAACTGGGTCACCTCCGTGGGCGTATCCGGTCTAAACTGGGGCGAAATAAGAATAGTGGGGTCATCAGAGGAGGAGAATTGGTCACCACGACGTCCGTCAACTGCATGCGAAGGGAGCGCACCAGAGGGATACTCAACTGAAAAAGATGAAATAGGAATGAGTCAGAACCCAGCAAACATATATATATATAAGACGTTGAACTCATCTCACGAGATTCGTGAGATAGAGTCACGACATTATAACGGGAAGATCAATCCCGAACACACTACAGATTGACTGGATAATATACCCCGTCACATAAAATGACGATGCATCCTATCCGTCTAATCGTAGTACGCCCCGAAATCGCTCCCCATCGTCCTTGAAATATGGCGTCGATTTTCACAAAGGAGAAATCGAGGCTATATGGCGTCGTTCTGAAGGAGGAATCAAGGCTATGCGAGCGTCGATTCTCACAAAGGAGAAATCGAGGCTATATGGGCGTCGTTCCCCACGAAGGAGGAATCAAGGCCGTGCAATTTACAAATACAAGTTGTGAATGAGCAATTTAACATGAAAACCTCACCAGCGAATGATGGTGGCGCGTCATCACGAGACGGAGTAGACGGTCGGCTCCTCGGAGCGCGTGATCTTCCCGACGACATCGAAAGCTGCAAAAACACGACGAAAAGTCAAATACATGGCTAAAAGATCAGCGAGTATAATAAATAGAGCTCCCTGTTATCGTCGCGCTCATTGGCCACGACCGGGGCACCAACGGACGACGTGGTCGACACAACACAGCCGAACAACCAAGCCCGCCAAAGACTCAGCGCCGTCACATCGGGCGCTTCAATAGCCAGCCGGTCAGCGCCGCTGAAGCTTGTCAGCGCATCGAAGCGCTTGCTGCAGCGCCGGCCACGACCGAAGCGCCACTGCCAGCGCGCCGCCGCCGAAGCCGTTGCTCCGCTACCCGGCCGTTGCCGCCGCCGGCTGCGCCCTCACGACGCCTGGCCGATTTCTCCGCCTGCATGCATACACCAACAACAAAAAAAAAGAGAAGAAAAAAAGAGAGAGGAGAGAAAAAAAAGATGAAAAAAATCTTGTAAAACTCTCATGTGCATACCGTGTTGATCGAGGAAGAAAAGACGGCGAGAAGCGAGATGAAAACAAGAGAGAGAGAGCACAGGGGGGGCCGGCCTAGGTCAGAAGAATAGGAGGGGTATGGGTATTTATAACAACTTCTAATGGGCCCAAACCAATTCTAATTAGAACTCTAATCAGCCCCTAATTAGGAGTCCTAATCGGAACCTTATCCGGATGTCAAAATAAGTGCCAAATCAGTCCGTTGATTGGCTCCTACCCCCTCCGCTATATTTGGAAAGATTCTGAAGATTTATTCCACAGAATAACACCTTGCGAAGGCCCATCGACGCCAATCAAACGCGTCACCCAATCCTACTCCAACTAGGATTACGAGTATAAACTGTTTCCTAAATTGTCGAGGAGTTCCCGGAAGGATATTCTCACAAGAAATATTCTTAGGGATAACTCGATCGTGCGGATTGTGCCGACGCAAATCAACGCGTCGCTTAATCCTACTCCGACTAGGATTATGAGTATAAACTATTTCCCAATTTAACGAGAAGTTCCTGGAGAATACTACCATATTCTTAAGGATAACTCGATAATCCTCAATTTCCTCCCGCTGTGGAAAAAGTTAATAAATAGAGACTTATATAGGCGAAACAGCGTTCTACGGAAAGAACTCCCCATCGTATCAATGCCGATTAGATGCGTGCCGCTGAGGGCCTACCAATCGAATTGAGGATCGAACAAATCCCAGGAAGAATACCTTCCACCGTGGATGAATGCACTCCAACGAGGAGTAATACAGTAGCAATGCCAACCAACGCGTCGCCGCTGAAGGATTCACTGATCAACGGTTCGAATTCACGTAAGATCGTACGCCAGTCAACGCGTTGCATTTGCCGATTGAACGCTAAAACCTATATGGTTCAACGCCCACTAGCGCGTCGCGGTGAGGGATTCCCCGATCAACGGAGGAATCTCGATGGTCAATTGGACGACAATCCACCGACACGAGTCAACATCAAATAAACTCAATTAGCTACGGTTTGAAATTCCAACAACGGTCAAGCAATAAATGCAGCATCGTAACACCCCAGGTATCCTACAAAGCACTGGAGAACCTGAGAGAATTGGAGGAATCAAATACCGGAGTTAATCTCAAAAGAAATTTATCTACCGACTTCTGGTCAAGATCTCGACAACGGCCGACAAAAATGCAAGATCGTAATACCTTCAAAGAATCCTACAAAGCACTGGAAAGACTGAAAGGAGTGGAGAGATCAAACGCCAAGGTCATTCACAAGACCCATCACGCCGATCGAAGGGTGAAGGGCTCATCATGTCCAAAGCATCCCAGACTCGCCAAAGAATCGAGACTGAGACGCTTTGGAGGGGGTATCTGTAGGCATAAAAAATTGCTTGTCAATACCCGAGCAAGACTCGTAACGGTGAGTTGACAACCGACGATCCATTCGACAAACCGACGCCGCGATAACGCCAAAGCGAAATGACGAACCCATGAAGTGGGTCGCCAGGCGCATTTAATCAACGAGGCTACGTGTTATGGAATGAATCCAACAAGCAAAGCTTCAACGAGATCGATCGGATTCAAACGTCAACGAGATCGGATTTGAACATCGACCGATCGTCACTTAAACCGTTGACGGGATGAAACCAATCAAGTGAACCAAGCGCGGACTCATAACGACAATGACAAGATCGAACTAACGCCGCGAAAAGTCCAAAACCAAACCAAACCGAGGAGCCAAGCGGCGTCGGTTGAAACTCGACACCAATAGTAACGGCCAAGGTCGGACACCATTTGGTGTCCGGCTAAGGTCGACACCATAGGTGTCCGCCAAGGTCGACACCATTGGTGTCCGCCGGACACCAAATGATGTCCGGCCGGCCATAACCCCCCCCTCTTGTTCCCTATAAATAGGCTGGGGGGTGCTCATTTGCAGGGGGCTGGATTTTTGGGAGTTGGATTTTCTGATATTCTTGAGAGAGCCCTCGCGAGATCCACGAGCCGTCGACACACGCTTCCGAAAGCACCGACGCAGCACGCCGATCTACAAACCGCGAGGTGTTTAACTCGGTCGGCCACGATCAGCACCGGATTTCTCCTAGTAGATCTCACCGCTCGGCGATCCTCTCCTTCGTGAGGCGATCCCCGGCGCATCCTCTCCTTCGTGAGTGTGATCCTCTGCGCCGCTTCCTTCGCGGAACGAGCCCCTTCACGCCTCAGAAGTTCCGTAACCCGGTTTCCACCGATCGAATTGCGCGTGGTCCACTGACGAATAAAAGTCCGACACGGGCAAAGAACCCGCATGGCGAGGATCCCGTAAAATAGAGATCCTCGTGTTTGTTCACAAAAGGAAGAAAGTTGTAATTTTCGTTTTTCATTGTACGCCTAAAATAAAGGCATTTTCTTTTGTTTGAAATTTTGTTGTAGGCCAACGAAGCTGTACACGAGTTCAAACAAGCAATGAATAACAAACCAACTTTTACCGCGAACAACGTGGAGATGTCAATCTCTTCAACACTGGAGAGTTAGCAGTATGGTCTCTTTTGCATTTGTTTCAAATTTTTTGCGTTATGTTTTCGTCAAAGAGAAACACTCTCTATGGTATCTAAGTAGAAGCACACTTTCATTCTCCAGCCCTTGAAACTATTGAATGTGGACTGAATTTCTGTTGCCTTACTTTTGACAAGACTAAGCATTAGATTGCTAGGAATAAAGAAGAGCCTCCCTACGCCAGTATGATCTTAATGTCTCTGGATACTGTAAATATATATGAATTATTTTCTTGATAGACTTAACACGAACCAGGTTGGACTTAACACGAACCAGGTTCGTGTTAAGTCCAGTTTCATTCGTGTTAGGTCCACTTTGGTTCGTGTTAAGTCCACTTTCATGAATCAGGTTGGACTTAACACGAACCAGGTTGGACTTAACATGAATTAAAATAGACTTAACATGAACAAACACAGTAAGGAGATGGTCGGATGCTAAATGGGCATGAAAAACATTAAAAACTTATCATTAAGGTTATATAGGCTTAAATGCAAGAAATATCATAAATACACGAGAATTAGTAAATGTTGGCAACGTTTTTTATTCTTGGTGTAAATGAATTTTTATTTACTGAAGAGTGGGAAGTGATGAGGGGAGAACGTATAGTTATAGAACCGAATCGCGGCCCCTTAGCTCAATTGGATCGTCATCAAACATCTTTTTGCTCTAGGAGGATGGGCCTATAGAGCTTGAAATTTCGTTCACATAATTCATATTAGAGGGGTATAATCCGACGATCCATAGTGTCGCAGTTTCATCTATGAGAAAAAAAGACTATTGGTAGTAAGCTTAAAATGGGTTAGAAGAGAGGAGGAAGGAGGAAGATGGGGAGAGGAGGAAGGAGATGAGTTAGAAGAGAGGAGGAAAAGGGAGCCATGACCATTAGATCTAGAGAAAATTGAATGGAGAAGATGAGAGCATTTTTGAGTTTTTTATTTCTTATTCTCTCTCTATGCTTAGTTGGCATATCATGATGGCTAAAAAAGAGGTGCAACACATTTTGTTGTACTTCTTGGGGCTAAAGCACATGAGAAAAAGTCAAGGGGGCATTGTCACATGAAGTTTTTGCTTTTGGGGCCTTGACACAATTTTCCCTAGTTTATAATAGGGTAGATTACACTAAACCCCCATGAAACTTCAGCATTTTGCAGCTTTAGAATTTTGCCATAAACCCCTATGAACTTTTAAAATCGCACTAAACCTTGAATAATATTTATAGAAAACCCCAATATCTTTTGGGTAACTTACACTAAACCCCCAATAACTTCAAGATGCCTTTTGATGTTGTTTTCTAGTTCTAATTTATGGGGGTTATCTGCAAAATGCAGAAACTTATTGTGGGTTTTCTGTAAAATAGAAAAGTTATTAGGGCTTAGTGTGATTTAAAAGTTCACAGGGGTTTATTGCCAAATGGTGAAAGTTGATAAGAGTTTAGTGTAATTTACCCTTTATAATATGCAGTTGACGACAATAATGCACAACAATTAAATTTTATTTATTTTATTCCATGCATAGAGATTGACTATGTATGTAGTAAATCTCGGGGTTCAACACATTGACCTTAACCTAAAACATAAACAAAACAAACGTTTTTTACTTTACCTTTTTTTGTTTCACCTTTTATTTAAACAAATATCATAGTTGGTCCTGACCTTATCAAATCAGCTAATCTTTGTCAATTGCACTGTTATAGTGCTTTCTATATGAGTATGATCTAGTAATTTTAACATTTATTTGGCCTCGAATTCTCTCCTTCTCACATAGGTGGCTGGTAAAATATTGGTTTACTTAAAATGGGCAAAATTACCATGTTGGTATATTTTGTTGACCCTTAATGACACATTGTTATATTTTCCCTTAGTGACACATTGCTATATTTTCTTACTCCGGTGACAATTTGGTATATTATGTAGACTATGACAACAAAGTAGCCCATATTTTGGCCGGAGTCAAAATTGCGGCCAAATTAAGTCACAGGACCCTCACGTGCGGCCCACGTGACTGCCAACGTGGCGGTAATTGAGATTAATTAAATTTCTAAAAGAGGTTTTTTCTAACATTAGGGCTCAAAATTAGGATTCAAATTGGGAATTTATTGTTCTTCTTTCTCCTAGCATTAAATTGGCTAGGGCAGCTGAAATTGGAGTTAGATTCTTTATCCTCAAGCTCTTGCTCAAGGTCAGGCTCAAGTATGAGCATGGAAGAAGCAAACTAATGGTAATGGCTCAACAGGAAGAAGATCACTAATTTACACAAATCAACCACATTATAGCCAAATCAAGATTTTGAACCCATTAAACAACACTATGTACAAGAGGAATTTCTAATTTTGGAAGATTCATCCCTCCCTCACGTGAATAGAGAAAAAGAGGAAAAGTAGAGATTTTTTGGAGGGTGGGGATGGGGTGTTGGGGGTTTTTTTTTTCCTTTCAGCCACCTTGCCATGTAAGTCCATTTAATCCACATTAGATGTGTGAGGAGTCACTTGACTCATTTGGCCGAATTTTGGCTCCGCCAAAATATGGGCTAATTTGTCATCAGAGTCTACATAATATATCAAATTATCGTCGAGTAAGAAAATATACCAATGTGTCTATAATATTCAACAATATATACCAATAGAACTATAATTTGGTGGTAAATAACTACTAAAGGAATATAAGAATATTTTCTTTTCCTCGAATCAAGGCAGAAACACGGTGAAAATAATGTGACTTGGTGAGTAAAAAATATTATATCGTATAATGCTAATGGAACTATGTGCGGAAGGGGAAAATCAGGGAAAAAAATCAAAATATATGATAAAATGTAGTACCTATACAAAAGACTAATTAAACTATAATATATGCACTTTAGAAAACTATAATTTTTATTTGAGAGCAAAATGTACCTTTGGTGACATATATATACCTGTAGTAAAATTGTTGGGTTGTAAGAATCCCATGAACGTCATCCAAATATATTTATTCATATATTAATCTAACTATGTTTTCAATATGTTATTATACTCTCATCTTATCTTTTGATAGACCGAATAATCACGATCCCATTCTTAAAGAATTTGCTATTTCTGGGTACTTTTTCCTTAGGATTTTTATATAAGCTTTTGTCTCCTCTTGCAGCACTACTAACCTAAAACATAAACAAAACAAACGTTTTTACTTTACCTTTTTTGTTTCACCTTTTATTTAAACAAATATCATAGTTGGTCCTGACCTTATCAAATCAGCTAATCTTTGTCAATTGCACTGTTATAGTGCTTTCTATATGAGTATGATCTAGTAATTTTAACATTTATTTGGCCTCGAATTCTCTCCTTCTCACATAGGTGGCTGGTAAAATATTGGTTTACTTAAAATGGGCAAAATTACCATGTTGGTATATTTTGTTGACCCTTAATGACACATTGTTATATTTTCCCTTAGTGACACATTGCTATATTTTCTTACTCCGTGACAATTTGGTATATTATGTAGACTATGACAACAAAGTAGCCCATATTTTGGCCGAGTCAAAATTATGCCAAATTAAGTCACAGACCTCACGCATGCCCACGGATCGCCAACGTATGTAATTGAGATTAATTAAATTTCTAAAAGAGGTTTTTTCTAACATTAGGGCTCAAAATTAGGATTCAAATTGGGAATTTATTGTTCTTCTTTCTCCTAGCATTAAATTGGCTAGGGCAGCTGAAATTGGAGTTAGATTCTTTATCCTCAAGCTCTTGCTCAAGGTCAGGCTCAAGTATGAGCATGGAAGAAGCAAACTAATGGTAATGGCTCAACAGGAAGAAGATCACTAATTTACACAAATCAACCACATTATAGCCAAATCAAGATTTTGAACCCATTAAACAACACTATGTACAAGAGGAATTTCTGTAATTTTTGGAAGATTCATCCCCTCCCTCACGTGAATAGAGAAAAAGAGGAAAAGTAGAGATTTTTTTGGAGGGTGGGGGATGGGGGTGTTGGGGGGTTTTTTTTTTTTTCCTTTCAGTTACCTTGCCATGTAAGTCCATTTAATCCACATTAGATGTGTGTGAGGAGTCACTTGACTCAATTTGGCCGGAATTTTGGCTCCGGCCAAAATATGGGCTAATTTGTCACTGTAGTCTACATAATATATCAAATTATCGTCGGAGTAAGAAAATATACCAATGTGTCTATAATATTCAACAATATATACCAATAGAACTATAATTTGGTGGTAAATAACTACTAAAGGAATATAAGAATATTTTCTTTTCCTCGAATCAAGGCAGAAACACGGTGAAAATAATGTGACTTGGTGAGTAAAAAATATTATATCGTATAATGCTAATGGAACTATGTGCGGAAGGGGAAAATCAGGGAAAAAAATCAAAATATATGATAAAATGTAGTACCTATACAAAAGACTAATTAAACTATAATATATGCACTTTAGAAAACTATAATTTTTATTTGAGAGCAAAATGTACCTTTGGTGACATATATATACCTGTAGTAAAATTGTTGGGTTGTAAGAATCCCATGAACGTCATCCAAATATATTTATTCATATATTAATCTAACTATGTTTTCAATATGTTATTATACTCTCATCTTATCTTTTGATAGACCGAATAATCACGATCCCATTCTTAAAGAATTTGCTATTTCTGGGTACTTTTTCCTTAGGATTTTTTATATAAGCTTTTGTCTCCTCTTGCAGCACTACTAACCGAAAGATATTTTTGAATAAATTTGACTAATTTTTATATGTTGACCAATTTGTTTCACGTTTCTAACCGCCTACAGCCGGTTTCATATGTACGGACAACAAGTAGTTAAAGCTCGAAAACCTTCAAAAAACTTTGGTGCAATGTACGAAATATTTCCGTTATTCCCCTCCCCCAACCTGCACTCCATGCTGTAGTCATTAGACTCGTTCCCTTCCCAGCATAGAAAAGTTCCAAGTCTCCAAGAAGCTTTTAAAAAATGACAAATAATATTCCAACTTCAAGTAGTCTTTTCAACCTAAAGGTCTTCCCTAAGACCCAAAACAGGGTACATACTAGGGACCATGACTGGGTCCTCTCCCTTCGAGTTTTGTTTACAAAATTTTCTTTAGCACCCCCATTTGCCAATCGTTTGTGGTGTAACCCTTTGCACAAATTTTATACGTACACTACAAGTGCCTTCGAATTCGTCATACTTAATTCAAATATTGGTGAATCCAAATTTTAAATTTATAGTTTGCATACCAAAATCTATACTCGAAACTAATATATATAACATGAATCTTGATAATCCTGATCTGACCAGATAAAACATGACAAATTTGTTAGTCTAAAAATATACATTTTTTAGGTAAAACTGGACATGATTGATCCTAGTATAGTTCACAATATGGGTATACTTTTGTTTGTAATATACTTCAGAATATGACTATGAATTGCAGGTTAATTTGCAATTGGGGATTTAATCATTTTGTTGTGAACAATCATTTTTGGAGGAATATAACAAGATGGTGTTTTTGAGTTTGAGATACCTCCTTTCTCTCTCAACAGAAAGTTTCCACAATTTGGGTGCAAACATATTATTATTAACTTTATGTGGTCCTTCGAAAAAGAATTTTAGCCTCTCAGAGGGGATTGAATGAGAATTTGGATAGGGTCCTCGCAAGAAATTTAACTTAAAGTAAAGGTTTGAAACAAATTTATCCACTTTAGTCAAGAACCCCCTCTAAACCTCTTATGACGTGTGAAAAAAGTTCCAAAATGTTTGAAATTATACTCTTAATTAGTCTCTATATAATTTCTACCACAATGCTCCGAACTCTCCCATACCAAACTCTACAACTATTTCTCCTCAACTTGCACCCTTATGCTACAAAATTACTAAATATATTAGCTAGAAATTAACCCAAATTAATACAACATCCATGGACAGAGCCATATCTCAAATCCTTGATGCATGCAAACTCACCAAAGAACTCGAAGCAAGCCTCCCACACTTAGCAAACCAGCACCCCTCCCTCCTCAAAACCTCATGCGAAAACATCGTCGCCGCCTTCAACAATGCGATCCACGAGCTCAACACTCAACAACAACAAATTCAAGCTATGGATTTCTTCGGGCCAAGATCGATAGAGGAGCAGAACAATCCTTTTCCTCCTATAGGATTTGATGCTGGTTGTGAAATGCCATTTCTTGGGGTTAGCGGCGGCGATCACCAAGGGACGACGACAGAGGTGGACGGATCGTCAGCGTCGTCAACGTTTGGCCGGAGACCGGGTGCTGGGTCCACGGGTCAGAGGCAGTCGAGAAAGAGGTATGAATTCAAACTTTAGGACTTTGATCTGTTCACATATATTACATGGAATTTTCCTTGCGTGTGGACGTGATAGTGATGGGGGAAACTGCTAGTGAAAGTGCAAATCAAGCATGTTCACATACTATTAAAATTTCAAACTTTGTTTTAACACTCATTAGAACAAAATTTATTCAATAATAATAATTTCAAACCTTCGTATTTGAATTTGAAGGAAGGAGAGTAGAGGGATGAGGACGGTTAGGGTTCCGGCGGTGCGCACGGGGAACATGGAGAACCCGCCGGATGATGGCTATACATGGAGGAAATATGGACAAAAGGATATTCTTGGATCAAGATTTCCAAGGTAATTAGTTTTGATTTTATTTTAAAATCTCTCTTATTGTAGTAAAGACTCATAAATTTGAAGGATATGCATGATTCCTATATCGTAAACCCCCTTATACAGACTAGTAATGATAATTAAATCAGGCCCAGAAAGATTAACTCTTCTTAAAATTATGGGCCTCAAAATAATTAAAGTTGGAAATATGCATGCTATCCTTCAACTTGAAAATGATAAAACATATGGACCATATATATATATAGGATCTAACAATATATATTAAAAATGTTAATCAGTTAACATTTCATGCATGGTTTATAAGCAATCAGACTTAATTTTCCCTTGCTATGTAATTAATTTTTTGCTGGTTTGCTATGGAATTAATTGATAGGTGGCATAAATTATTCAAATTATTTTAGAAATTTATTTTAAATTAATAATCTTCATCATAGGCTTTATAACACCAACAAAATATGTTAATATCACATGAACTATAAGACTAGTACTCTTCGCATGCAAAAAATTAATCTCTTTCAACTTATAAATTTGTAATTCTCTTCTATGGATAAAATTCAAAATACATTCAGAAATGCATACATAACGCACCACTAATAATTGTTTTCAAATCTAAAATAGAATTAACAATTTTTCAATATGACATATGTATGTTGCATCATACCATCAACATAATTAAAGTTGGAAATATGCATGTTATCCTTCTAGTTCAAAATGATAAAACGCATAAAAATGTTAATCAGTTAACATTTCATGCATGGTTTATGAGCAATCAGACTTAATTTCCCATGCTGTGTAATTAGTTGATAGGCGGCATAAATTATTCAAATTATTTTGGTAATTTATCTTTAATTAATAATCTTCATCATAGGCTTATAACACCAACAAAAGATGTTGATATCACATTCACTCTAAGACTAGTACTCTTCACATGCAAAAGCTCCTATTTTCCCTTTAGAAATTTGTAATTCTCA
This sequence comes from Asparagus setaceus, assembly GCA_012295165.1. Classification (NCBI taxonomy): domain Eukaryota; kingdom Viridiplantae; phylum Streptophyta; class Magnoliopsida; order Asparagales; family Asparagaceae; genus Asparagus; species Asparagus setaceus. Next base: position 80,187,613 of record CM022702.1, on the reverse strand, counting down.
TCCATGGATAAAATTCAAAATACATTGGGAAATGCTTACATAACACACCACTAATCTTTTTATTTTTCAAAATCTAAAATAGAATTAAGTTTTTATCAATATGACATATATTTATGTTAATTAAGTTGCATCATACCATCAATCAAATTGAACATTAATATATTATCTAATATCAATATGATCTACAACAAGCAAAAGAGAAACTTACTCAAACCATCAAAGATATGCATGCATGACATCAAATAAAAAACAATTTTGACATCAAATAAAAAACAATCTTACATCAAAACTTCATCTAAAAATTTAACTAATTAATCCTTGTTCGTTTCCACATGCAGAAGCTACTTCCGGTGCACCCATAAGAGCTTCTACGGGTGCGAAGCAAAGAAACAAGTCCAAAGGCTTGATGAAGACCCTTACACGTACGAGGTCACCTACTGCGGTGATCACACGTGCCACACCTCCACAACTCCTCTCGTTCTTCCTCCATTGCTCACCAACAACAATCCCCAACCTCAAACCTCAGCATTGTTGTTCGACGCAATTGCACAAATACCGCAAGTACCCCCATCCACCTCTATTCAGCTCGGCAGCACTTGGTTCGACATCGGCAGGGATGAAGCCGGAGCGGGCCAGGCTGTGGGCTCGTCGGAGTGCCCCGTGGCGGATTTGGCGGATGTTATGTTTAATTCAGGGAGTAGTGGGAGCAGCATGGATGCCATTTTTTCATTGAGGCAGCAACATGATCAGACTTGGCCTAAGGATAACGAGGAGTAGATGGGATTAATTAGTTAATTTATGCTTAGAAGGCTAATAGGATTCATCTGGATTATGACAACAGCTATCAAAAAAAAAAAAAAATGTTGACAACATTAGAGAGATGATTCAATTCTTTATTTGTAGAAATTTTACGGAATTTCATTTTGTAGAAGAAAAGTTAGATGAATTTAACTTAATGTCATTGAGATTTAAAATTGAGTTTTCAGTGGAGATATCAATTTCTAAATGGCTAAATTATCAAATTGGTATTTCTCTTTTACACCCATTTACTAGTTTGGTGTTTTTTTATAACTCCGATAATGTTTTGATAGTAAAACTTAATCTTTGATACTAATTATGCCCATTTCATCATCGCCAGTGAATTTGAACCAATATAAAACTGATGCAGTAGTGAGGAGTTGACATGGCAGGGAACATGTAATTTTCACATGCTTTTCTCCTTCCTCTATTTAAAATTGGAGCTAAATTCAAATTACGGTTTACAATCAAAATTTCTCCTTTTCAATCTCATCTTCAAAATGAGGATAATCTTCAAATTAGGGGAAGCACCATTATGTCCTCTTCAAAGTCAAGCTCAAAGAGATTTGGATTGCAAGTAAGAATTGAACATGATTTCAATAGTTTCACAAAAATTCTAATTTGTAAAACCTACTCAAAATTATCTCCAAAATATAGATTTTTGTTCAATTAAATCTTGTAATCCCTGTCATTGCAAATGTGGAGTCGAATCCCCAAAAAAAAAAAAAAAAAAAAATAAATTTGCAAAATTGGGTGAATTTGTCAATTTTAGGGTTCATTAACATTAATATCAGCCACATCATTTAATTCCTGCCACATCAACATCTTAATAGAGTTCAAATTTGATTACGTGAGGTCACATGGTATTTAGCCATCGATTTCGTCATTGACGGCAATGAAATGGGCCTAATTATCATCGAAGGTTAAGTTTTAAAACCAAAATGTTGCCAGAGTTAGAAAAAATACTAAACTGGTAAAAGGGTGTTAAAAAATATCAATTCGGTTATTTAGCCGATTCTAAATTATTATCCTAGATCTATTTGTACATGTCAAGACAAATCATGCTTCTCTGATCTAACTGTAATTACTAATATATCTATATAAGAAGAATGGCGAATTAGAAAAACCTTAACTTTTGATGATTATCAGATAACAACCCTCCTCCTCCTCCCAACACACACACACACAGAAAGAAAAAAAAAGTGTGAACTATAATTTTCACTAGAAAAAATCCTGAATAATTTTATCCACCCATGTGAAAATTGCGACTTAACACAAAATTGATAACCCTCAAGTTCTCAAGTCGGGGTTGGGGTTGAGGGATTTCTGATGTTCTAAAGTTATGGAGTATATATATATATATATATATATATATATATATATATATATATATATATATATATATATATATATATATATATATATATATATATATATATATATATATATATATATATATATATATATATATATATATATATATATATATATATATATATATATATATATATATATATATATATATATATATATATATAAAAGACGTTAAGAGTTAATATTCTAATATTTGGATGAAGTTGTTGGATCTGAGATGCAAGCCCAGAGGGGGATGAATAGGATTGGCTATCGTTTTATAAGATATCACAGAATATGTAGCGGAATAAAAATAATATTAAGTAAAATAGTAAATAATACAAATCACAGAAAATAATCACAGCGAAAATACACAAGATTTAAAAGTAGTTCAGATAAACAATCCTACATTCACTCTTTCTTCTTACGAAGGGGCTTCCTCACTCTGTGAAAGTTCTCTAAATCACTCACCCTATTCAGTAGGCTTATAAGATTGAAACCTTAGTTTCTCCCAAACTAGTTGTCTAACCTAAACTCTTCATATACTAATATTTCTAGTCCTAGCTAGTAATCAATTTCTCAATTAACCCCGGCTTGAGTGCGCCGTAAACCCTCAATTCACACCGTCTTGAGTGAGCCGTAAAAACAAGCTTAATACAAAGTATCAAATATCAATAAGCATAACTAGAATGATCTTACAGTACTTTGATTATGCAAATCGTTCCCCTTGATGATAATAGCAAAGCTCTGAGAAGAACGGCGATGATGATGAAGTCCAAGCAAGATCCTTCCTCGAAGGTTGACGGATGATGAAGAATGACTTTGAGGATGCTTTCTGAGAAGCCTAAGCAAGATCCTTTCTCCTAGGTTGAAACTCTCTCTCTCTCTCCTCCTCCTCCCTCTTTCTTTTTCTCTCTGATTTAGGTCAGGAACTTCTGATAACAAAACGTGAGAAAAGAGTCTATATAGTCCTATCAATGAACGGCTCAGATTAAATCTAAAATCAGATCAGAATTCTAAAATCTGGCTAGTGACCATCAATGGTGGCAATCGATCATGGATGGTGAAGTGATGATCCTCGATAGTTGATTTGCTTTATCAATGATTTGAACCTCTCTGGACATTTAAATCATCGGTGGTTGAGATGATCATTGATGGTTCATACTAGATCATCGAAGGCCAATACTCGATCATCAATGGTCAATATTCTGAAATCAGCTATTGAGCTAATTTTCTACACTGATCATTTCGTTCTTGCTTCATACCTGTAAAAACTTAATTGGATCATCTCAAATACATATTAGACCAAAATGAAAGTTTGTTGTCCATCAAACAATATCAATTGTATGGACACGGTCCTAACAGAAGTTGCACTTTAACGACTACGTACATGTACATTTCATGTTGTACATAGTTGGAGAAAATAAATTAATATGTATGATCATCATATATAGTAATATGTACTGAAGTTGGGTCGATTTCATGAAGTTCATATTCCCTACTCTCAAATGTTGGTCATTCTCTATGATCGATGAAAAGTTATTCAAGTGTTTTTTTTTGAAAAGTTATTCAAGTGTTGAGCACTAGTTTACGCGTCAAGGTTGGTAGGTACAAGGATTCATTTGGACGGAGAAAATAGGACTTTTTGTCCTTTTGCATGCCCTCTCTGTAAGATCATTTTCTTCTTCTTTTCTCAGAAAGCTCTCATTACGTGTCTAACTTGTACAAAGATTACTTAAAATTTTAAGTTCCACACCGGTTAAACAAATTATACATGATCTTGATATTAAGCAAAAATAAATACTAATTCACTAGTAACTAAATATGTTATAATATTATTGTCTAATTTTTCTAGTTACCGTAACTTATATAGTACGTAATAAGGAAGGCGAAGTTTCAAGACTTATATTATCACAATGGAAAGCCTCATATGATCCTACACGGGTCGTCCCAAAAAGGTGATTACTTTTAGGAAAAAAGGGTAAATTACACTAAACCCCCAAAAACATTAGCATTTTGTGGCAAAGCCGGCCCACAATAACTTTCAAAATCACACTAAACCCCCAATAATTTTTGCAGAAAACCCCCAATATCTTTTGTCTAAATTGATTTAAACCCCCCAACTATTTTCAAAATGCCTTTTATGTTGTTTTTTGGTTCTAATTGATGGGGTTTTCTGCCAAATGCGGAAACTTATTGGGAGTTTTGTACAATTCCAAAAAGCTATTAGGGTTTAGAGCAAGTTTGAAAGTTTTTTGGGGTTTACTGCAAAAAGTCAAAAGTTCTTGGGGATTTAGCGTACTAATTTACTCTATAAAAAAATGTACTTGATGCGTTCCATGTTCTTGCTCCATTTAGATAATATGTACTAGATTATTATTTGGCATTTTGATTAATATAAAATAGAGATAACTTTTTTTTTTTGGAGAAAAGAATGGAGCCTTAAACTAGAAAGCCTCTACCGTACCAACAATGGTTTTAGTGACAAAATTTAACTAAAAAGTTTGATAAGATTGCTTATAACTTAGGTATAATATAAAAATTAAATATTTTGAAAGAATACAAATGCTGGATAAATAAGTAAAAGTGATAATTTCTGAAAGCTCTGCTCTGTACACCGAAAAAAAAAAAAGAGGATACTTGTGTTCAGGGACCTATTTGTTGATCAGCTTAGGAGGACTTAGGCGAGGCAATGTTTTGATGTGGGCTCAGGTAATGCTTTAAGCCTGTTTAAAGGGTATAAAAGCTTTATCCATATAGCTCTGATACTGTTGAGAAAACATGGGCCTGAAATTAAGGCTGAATTACTTCTGTAGTATACGCAACAGACATAGTATGTTAATTACAATAATGTTTTCACTATTAGCAAAAGCTACTTGCAGTCAATTTGACCATTTTTTACAAAATTAATTATTGCCAAATTTTTTACAGAAAAAGTCATTACAAATCTAATTATGTTTAAAAATCTGTTGCCAAAAATATTTGACCATAATTAGTTTTGTAAAAATTACTTCTTTTGTTATTATAGTTGCATAAATATTAAAACAAACAGTTATCCTTATAAATTTTAATTATATATCTTACAAAATAATTAATACAAACATCTGCAACATTTCAGCTAGACAGCCGGGCTAACCGATAAGCTTGCATGTAATTTTCAATTAATTTCTCATCCATCACTAACCAATGCAGGTGTCATTTGAAAAAGCTAGTTCTTGATTCAATGAATATTAGATTATAAATAAACAGAAATGCGGGTAGATTTAAGAGCCCATGGCCGAGAATCCAGCGCTGTTGTTTCCTACTTTTCCCGCCTAAGAGACCTACATACCATTTGGCCAATAGATTGCTGCCACGTTCTCAAGTTGACGAAAGCATTACGCAGCAAAATCCCAAGCAGGTGACGTCATACTGATGACGTATGCGTGGCTTCTCCCTCCCTCCTCTCATATGCGCATGCACATTCTATTGTTATAGACAATTATGATTTTTAACTCATAATTGTTAGTTTAGATCAAAGTCAGGTTAAGTTGCAAATAATGAATGATACTTGAGATTGTTTTAGAAAGTAACAATGTTTCAATTAGTCAACATATGATGAAATATCTTACAAAATATCGATTGCAATGCTATTGCTTCCACCGTTGTCGGTTTGATTAACAAATATTATAACGGAAATAATAAATCAAATCAAATAATAATGTAGCAAAAAAGATAAGCAACCACAAAAAAATCAAATATAGAGGCCAAGAGAATTTTTATAGTGGTTCGGAATAATTTTTACTTTTGCTCTTCCTTCTCTCGATGGAGCTCCCACACTAATATATTGTTCACCTAGATTATAAATTCTAATCCAGTAGGCTTTATAAGACTACTCCCTATATTAACACTAATCTAGTCGTCTACACCACAACAATTCTATCACCAGTGTGTACCTAGCTCCCTTCTAGTAATTAACATCGGCTTGAGTACGCCATAAAAATCAATCAAAAGATCGTAGAAAAGAGTATTTGATTACACAACAAACATCAATTAAGCTTAAATGAAAAGATCTTATAGCCCTTGTTGATCGAACCGTTCTTATAAAATTTAGAAGTTTAGATCTAGAAGAAAGAGTTGAAATCGATGATCTTAGGGCAGCGCTTGTCGATGATTGTAGATCCACTGATGTCGAATGTGACGACGGAGTGATCAAACTAGTTACAAGATGATCCTAATGAGATTTGATCATCAAACTAAAAACCTTAGGTCTTCTCTCTCTTCCTCTCTCTCTTTTTATCTCTCTAAGTCAATAATCGGTTTGTTAAACGAGATAGAGGGAAGGGATATCTCAGCTGCATCGAACGCCTCAGATTAAATCAGTTTTTGCCTCAAGCTCATCAATGAGTCTCCTGCTCATCGATGGGTAGATGCTCTCTGTTGTTTTCTGCCATCGATAGCGGCTTTGGAAAATCAATGAAGTGAGCAGCAGGTTCATCGATGAGATGGGATGTTCATAGATGACTAAGTGCTCATCGATGAGCTCTTGTTCTCATCGATGAACGAAGTCCTCTGTTAAATTATATCATTGATAGATGAGATGAAATCGATGATTCAGGTTCAGATACATCGATGAGGGTCAATGATCATCGATGGCCAAGTGCTCATCAATGAGCAGCGTTCTCATCGATGGGTAGTTGAGCTGATTCTGCTTGTTGAGCTGAAACTTTTTTCATTTGACATCGATCTCGATTATAACTTGTGTAAACATGCACAAATCATCTTAAACACAAATTAGACTCAAATACATAGTAGTTATTATTCAAACAAAAAAATTGTACGGACACAGTCCTAACAAGTGATACTTACAAAATAGAGGGAAAATCTGTTGAAATTTTTATAAGTGACTATCGTCTCACATTGGATGAATCAAGAGAAGAACATAGTTAAATAAAATTGTTTAAGCTCAATATCTATCTAGGTTATGAAAGACATAGTAAGGGTAGATAGAAATGGAGGAATGGGGACAATTTCCACCAACCATAGTTTAGTTTTGAACAAATTTTCAGAATAAACCATTTTCAAAACTTATACATCATTTTTGACCTAGTTGCTAAATATTTAGCAAATTCGACTTAGTTTCAACCATATCAACAACGTGGGCTAAAACTGGGTCGATTTTGTGAAATATTTCACCACGAACTTTATAGGATTGAGAATCCTGTGAGGCTTAGTGGATAATTAAACTTCACGGGATTAGGAATCTCATGAAGTTTCTTACAACAGAAATCTTCACGGGATTCCCAATTCCGTGAAGTTGCAGGGTGAAACCATAGAGACCGCATCCTCTATGATTTCTGTTGTAAGAAACTTCACGGGATTCCCAATCCCATTAAGTTCAGTGTGGGTTTATGTGACGCCCCAGGTTTCAACAAGGCTGCAGTCCAAGGTGAAACCCAGAATGTCAAACCTGCCATGCACCAACACCGCGCAACAACATGTTTCACCATCACAGAATATCTCTCTAGTGAAGTCAAGTATATATATATATATATATATATATATATATATATATATATATATATATATATATATATATATATATATATATATATATATATATATATATATATATATATATATATATATATATATATATATATATATATATATATATATATATATATATATATATATATATATATATATATATATATATATATATATATATATATATATATATATATATATATATATATATATATATATATATATATATATATATATATATATATATATATATATATATATATATATATATATATATATATATATATATATATATATATATATATATATATATATATATATATATATATATATATATATATATATATATATATATATATATATATATATATATATATATATATATATATATATATATATATATATATATATATATATATATATATATATATATATATATATATATATATATATATATATATATATATATATATATATATATATATATATATATATATATATATATATATATATATATATATATATATATATATATATATATATATATATATATATATATATATATATATATATATATATATATATATATATATATATATATATATATATATATATATATATATATATATATATATATATATATATATATATATATATATATATATATATATATATATATATATATATATATATATATATATATATATATATATATATATATATATATATATATATATATATATATATATATATATATATATATATATATATATATATATATATATATATATATATATATATATATATATATATATATATATATATATATATATATATATATATATATATATATATATATATATATATATATATATATATATATATATATATATATATATATATATATATATATATATATATATATATATATATATATATATATATATATATATATATATATATATATATATATATATATATATATATATATATATATATATATATATATATATATATATATATATATATATATATATATATATATATATATATATATATATATATATATATATATATATATATATATATATATATATATATATATATATATATATATATATATATATATATATATATATATATATATATATATATATATATATATATATATATATATATATATATATATATATATATATATATATATATATATATATATATATATATATATATATATATATATATATATATATATATATATATATATATATATATATATATATATATATATATATATATATATATATATATATATATATATATATATATATATATATATATATATATATATATATATATATATATATATATATATATATATATATATATATATATATATATATATATATATATATATATATATATATATATATATATATATATATATATATATATATATATATATATATATATATATATATATATATATATATATATATATATATATATATATATATATATATATATATATATATATATATATATATATATATATATATATATATATATATATATATATATATATATATATATATATATATATATATATATATATATATATATATATATATATATATATATATATATATATATATATATATATATATATATATATATATATATATATATATATATATATATATATATATATATATATATATATATATATATATATATCGATGAGATGGGATGTTCATAGATGACTAAGTGCTCATCGATGAGCTCTTGTTCTCATCGATGAGCTCTTGTTCTCATCGATGGGTAGATGCTCTGTTGTTTTCGCCATCGATGGCGGCTTTGGAAAATCAATGAAGTGAGCGGCAGGTTCATCGATGAGATGGGATGTTCATAGATGACTAAGTGCTCATCGATGAGCTCTTGTTCTCATCGATGAGCTCTTGTTCTCATCGATGGGTAGATGCTCTGTTGTTTTCGCCATCGATGGCGGCTTTGGAAAATCAATGAAGTGAGCGGCAGGTTCATCGATGAGATGGGATGTTCATAGATGACTAAGTGCTCATCGATGAGCTCTTGTTCTCATCGATGAGCTCTTGTTCTCATCGATGGGTAGATGCTCTGTTGTTTTCGCCATCGATGGCGGCTTTGGAAAATCAATGAAGTGAGCGGCAGGTTCATCGATGAGATGGGATGTTCATAGATGACTAAGTGCTCATCGATGAGCTCTTGTTCTCATCGATGAGCTCTTGTTCTCATCGATGGGTAGATGCTCTGTTGTTTTCGCCATCGATGGCGGCTTTGGAAAATCAATGAAGTGAGCGGCAGGTTCATCGATGAGATGGGATGTTCATAGATGACTAAGTGCTCATCGATGAGCTCTTGTTCTCATCGATGAGCTCTTGTTCTCATCGATGGGTAGATGCTCTGTTGTTTTCGCCATCGATGGCGGCTTTGGAAAATCAATGAAGTGAGCGGCAGGTTCATCGATGAGATGGGATGTTCATAGATGACTAAGTGCTCATCGATGAGCTCTTGTTCTCATCGATGAGCTCTTGTTCTCATCGATGGGTAGATGCTCTGTTGTTTTCGCCATCGATGGCGGCTTTGGAAAATCAATGAAGTGAGCGGCAGGTTCATCGATGAGATGGGATGTTCATAGATGACTAAGTGCTCATCGATGAGCTCTTGTTCTCATCGATGAGCTCTTGTTCTCATCGATGGGTAGATGCTCTGTTGTTTTCGCCATCGATGGCGGCTTTGGAAAATCAATGAAGTGAGCGGCAGGTTCATCGATGAGATGGGATGTTCATAGATGACTAAGTGCTCATCGATGAGCTCTTGTTCTCATCGATGAGCTCTTGTTCTCATCGATGGGTAGATGCTCTGTTGTTTTCGCCATCGATGGCGGCTTTGGAAAATCAATGAAGTGAGCGGCAGGTTCATCGATGAGATGGGATGTTCATAGATGACTAAGTGCTCATCGATGAGCTCTTGTTCTCATCGATGAGCTCTTGTTCTCATCGATGGGTAGATGCTCTGTTGTTTTCGCCATCGATGGCGGCTTTGGAAAATCAATGAAGTGAGCGGCAGGTTCATCGATGAGATGGGATGTTCATAGATGACTAAGTGCTCATCGATGAGCTCTTGTTCTCATCGATGAGCTCTTGTTCTCATCGATGGGTAGATGCTCTGTTGTTTTCGCCATCGATGGCGGCTTTGGAAAATCAATGAAGTGAGCGGCAGGTTCATCGATGAGATGGGATGTTCATAGATGACTAAGTGCTCATCGATGAGCTCTTGTTCTCATCGATGAGCTCTTGTTCTCATCGATGGGTAGATGCTCTGTTGTTTTCGCCATCGATGGCGGCTTTGGAAAATCAATGAAGTGAGCGGCAGGTTCATCGATGAGATGGGATGTTCATAGATGACTAAGTGCTCATCGATGAGCTCTTGTTCTCATCGATGAGCTCTTGTTCTCATCGATGGGTAGATGCTCTGTTGTTTTCGCCATCGATGGCGGCTTTGGAAAATCAATGAAGTGAGCGGCAGGTTCATCGATGAGATGGGATGTTCATAGATGACTAAGTGCTCATCGATGAGCTCTTGTTCTCATCGATGAGCTCTTGTTCTCATCGATGGGTAGATGCTCTGTTGTTTTCGCCATCGATGGCGGCTTTGGAAAATCAATGAAGTGAGCGGCAGGTTCATCGATGAGATGGGATGTTCATAGATGACTAAGTGCTCATCGATGAGCTCTTGTTCTCATCGATGAGCTCTTGTTCTCATCGATGGGTAGATGCTCTGTTGTTTTCGCCATCGATGGCGGCTTTGGAAAATCAATGAAGTGAGCGGCAGGTTCATCGATGAGATGGGATGTTCATAGATGACTAAGTGCTCATCGATGAGCTCTTGTTCTCATCGATGGGTAGTTGAGTGATTCGCTTGTTGAGTGAAACTTTTTCATTTGACATCGATCTCGATTATAACTTGTGTAAACATGCACAAATCATCTTAAACACAAATTAGACTCAAATACATAGTAGTTATTATTCAAACAAAATTGTACGGACACGGTCCTAACAAGTGATACTTACAAAATAGAGGGAAAATCTTTGAAATTTTTATAAGTGACTATCGTCTCACATTGGATGAATCAAGAGAAGAACATAGTTAAATAAAATTGTTTAAGCTCAATATCTATCTAGGTTATGAAAGACATAGTAAGGGTAGATAGAAATGGAGGAATGGGGACAATTTCCACCAACCATAGTTTAGTTTTGAACAAATTTTCGAATAAACCATTTTCAAAACTTATACATCATTTTTGACCTAGTTGCTAAATATTTAGCAAATTGACTTAGTTTCAACCATATCAACAACGTGGGCTAAACTGGTCGATTTTGTGAAATATTTCACCACGAACTTTATAGGATTGAGAATCCTGTGAGGCTTAGTGGATAATTAAACTTCACGGGATTAGGAATCTCATGAAGTTTCTTACAACAGAAATCTTCACGGGATTCCCAATTCCGTGAAGTTGCAGGGTGAAACCATAGAGACCGCATCCTCTATGATTTCTGTTGTAAGAAACTTCACGGGATTCCCAATCCCATTAAGTTCAGTGTGGGTTTATGTGACGCCCCAGGTTTCAACAAGGCTGCAGTCCAAGGTGAAATCCAGAATGTCAAACCTGCCATGCACCAACACCGTGCAACAACATGTTTCACCATCACAGTAATATCTCTCTAGTGAAGTCAAGTAACAGGTGAAAGTACAAGACAGACAAATAAATAATAAAATAGAACAATGAGATCGAGAATTTACGGAAGTAGTATAAAGATCATCAACATCAACAGGGCCCAACTGGAGATAAAATAGCATACATAGAATCTGTCTCAGTACAAGAATCAATAAGAGGTTCACTAAGGCACTCAACCTTTACACAATAGGATCACAAATCTCTAGAGTCTAAAAACAATTAAAATAAACATCTACTGTGGAGCTCAGAAAAATAACTACTAATATAAATAACTAAAAGAGGTCCGTGATGCTATCCATCAACCTGCGACTCCTGACACCATTTGCCGAAAAGAGGGAAACAACGAGCGTCAAGCGCTATAGCGAGAATCATCTCCACTGCCCCAGGGGGAAGGGCTAGGAGAAAATAAGAAAATACTGGTTAATACATATAGATACAAAATCATTCATAAAGTACTAAAGGAAAATTGGCATGTAGAGACCCGCAATACAAGAGTTAGTACGTCGAGCGAAATAATCCAAACAAGGAAACCCTCATGTATATACCATGTCTCGAATTGTGAATCACTATATACCAATTCCAGTCCTACGAATGAAAAATATTACCAGAAGTAAAATACAATTATTCCAAACCTCAACTTTAGAGTCAAAGTCACATCTCGAACTACCCTCGGATAGTTGGCACAGATCACAAGGGAATATCGTCTAGCTCAGTCATCACCACAAATCATATCACATATATACTATGTATGCAATGCATCTAAACGTACCCAACACTCGGGTAATTTAACATGGAAGCAATAACACAAGCTGTGACCATATATATATATATATATATATATATATATATATATATATATATATATATATATATATATATATATATATATATATATATATATATATATATATATATATATATATATATATATATATATATATATAGAGAATATGGAGAAACTTGGTACCAAGTTTCTTGGTAGTGATGTGCACAATTCTAGCCCACACATTCAAGGGAGGAGAGAGAGAGAATTATTTTTAAAGTTACATATGTGGGCTAGAATTGTCACATCACTACCAAGTTCCTTTGAGGAGCTTGGTACCAAGTTTTTCCATTTTTCACACACACACACACACACACACACACACACATATATATATATATATATATATATATATATATATATATATATATATATATATATATATATATATATATATATGAACTTATTAGAGGAGAATAGTGGTGCACCAACTTTTTATCCACTCATCTTGCCTTGAGATTTGTGATGCACAAATCTCAAAGTGGCCTTTATATCTTTCACGGATCCCAAAGCAAGATGAGTGGTTAGAAAAGTTGGTGCACCACTATTCATTATGAACTTAAGTTCATAGCTATTTATATATATATATATATATATATATATATATATATATATATATATATATATATATATATATATTCTCACAATATATCCCGACAGTGAGCAAGGACTAATAGAATCGTCTATTTAACTTAAGTTATTAACATTCCACCATGCTATTTTTTACAAGAAATTCTACTTCGTCGCATCATCATGCGGATCGACATATATGGCTCACTAGCCTCATCGCATTACCTTGCGGATCGACATATATGGCTCACTAGCCTCATCGCATTACCTTGCGGATCGACATATATGGCTCACTAGCCTCATCGCATTACCTTGCGGATCGACATATATGGCTCACTAGCCTAACGTGTCCCGGATGTCACGTGATACTTTATTAAGAACATGTACTTATGTATTCGTGCACATATCTCTGTACAAATAATATCTCATGTCCACAACATCTCAGGTGTTTAATAGATTCTAGACATCATAATACAATTCAGGTTGGTCAAGAAATTTCTCAAATCAAAAGTATACGACTCAAAACATACACATGCATAAATTATTTGAAAAATCCTCTGAAATCCCTCAAAATCGCCAAAGAAAAGAACAAGGCTTTGAGAGAAGGGAAAAAGGGCTACTAGGGTTTGGGACACAGGAGAAAAGAGGTATTTTTCATGTTTAAACATGTGTATATATGACAGCAAACCCGAAAACTACAGCCCTAAACCTGAAACCCAAACTGAAAAAAACAATCTGACTAGAAACAAACTCTTCGGTATTTTAGCTATAACTTTTGCATCCGACCTCAGAATGAGATAATTAAAGATTTTCTGGAAAGCTGCTGAAGGTATCTACAACTTTGATTTTTTAAGTTTTTCCATATTCACAACGTATCGGTGTGAAAAAGACAGAATCTCTCCACTAGTTATAAATTTCCAGATTTATGCATCGAGCATGATTTGTGCACTTGCACTCATATATGCACATATATATGTTGTAAAATCATCAGAACTCAGATAAACAAGGTTGTTTAATTATTTTCAGATCACAAAACATCTCTATAACTCATTGTAAATCTTTTTAAACACAAAAGATCAAATCTTTACACATATAATATAAAAGAATCTCTTTTCTATATTCAAAACTAGTTCTTTTAGGCTCAATAAAACCTTGTGAAAGAATTTCATTAAAACGATTCTCTGAAAAATTAGGTGTAGGGTTAGCAGAGATGAAACTCGCCTGAAATCTTGTTAAAACAAGTGAAGGATGCAAAGGCGAGGTAGATCCCTAAGCTGCGCGCCAATCCAAGGTGAAATCTTGCTTCAAAGGCTCTTGAATTCTCACAAGAAAGTTCTAGGGTTTAGAGGAGGGTTTGGTGGCTGTTAGGGTTTGAGAGTTCTGATAAAAGATGTGAAAATTCATGAAAACATGTATTTATATACAGGTAAACCCGAAATAACCCAGTCAGACCCGAAATCCAAATAAGAACCAGGAAATCTGTTTTGACTAGGAAAGTATCCCCCTTCGGTAGTTTGATCATAACTTTCTCATACGAACTCCAAATGAGGTGATCTAAGATTTGTTGGAAAGCTGTTGAAGAGACCTACAACTTTGGTGTTTTAAGGTTTTCCAGATTATAACTGTAGCAGTGTGTAAAACCTATAAACTCATAACTGGTCATTATTTCCAGATTTATACTCGTGCATGTTTCGTGCATGTTTTGACACGTTTCTCTCACAAATGTGAACTTGTTTATTCTCAAAGCACTTGATAACATACTCAAATGTCATTTAATGATATTTGTCACCATAAAATATATTTATCAATATATATCACAAAATATTCAAATTATCGGGGTTTTACAGTTTAAACATCACGGGATTGGGAGTCCCGTACGATTATCCACTAAACTTCACGTGATTCTCAATCTCGTAAAGCTTGTGGTGAAATATTTCACAAAATCAACCCAGATTCAGCTCATGTTGCCGACATGGCTAAAACTAGGTCAAATTTGCTAAGGGTATATTTGGATACCATGGTGATTTTGGTATGGTGTTTTTAAAACACCATGTTGTTTTTCTTCAAAAGTGTTTTCAAAACACCATGGCAAGTATTTTTGGCCAACAATAGTTTGACCTTTTATAACATTAATATTAAACATATTATTAATATATTAAATATTAATTATAATATAATCTATTTTAACTAATATATTATAATATTATATATATAATTAACATATTATAATATTATATAACTAATAGATTATAATGTTATATACAGTATATATTTATAATATATATTATATCATAATACGTAAATATTATTTTTAAATATTACTATATTTAATATTTTTTATCTAAATATGTTATTATCATTAATATATTAACTTTTATAAATAATAATGTATTAACATCTTCTTTCTATAATATAATATAATATTATTATATTATGTTATTATTATTATATTAATATTTGTTATAATATATGTGATTTATCATTAATAAGTTATTTACTTTATAATATATAATTATTTTGTCATTATTTTATAATGTAATATATTATTATTTATTATATAATATATTATGAATATATTGAATATATTAATATATAATCTTTTATTCTTATAGAAGTTATTATTTATTATTAAATAATATTATTAGATAACATATTAAAATTTTAAATATATTATATAATATATTATTCATACATTAATAATATATTTTATTAATTAAATAATATAATTTTTGTTATATAATTCAATATTATATCATTACTATAGGATTATTTGTTAATAATAAATTATTATATATTGTTTTATCAATATATTTTCTTTTTATTATTTGTTATTAATTTAATATATATAATAGTATTTAAACTATAATTATTATATTATATTAGTTATAATATTATATGTATTATTAATTAATGGTATTAAACAAAGTATTGATATATTAGGAAAATAATATTATAATGTAATTTATTTAAATAATATAATATAATATTATATTATATTATATTATATTATGTAACAAATAGAATATTTTTTATTTTATTACTATAGTTTTATTTATATATTTAAATTATTATTATTTACTATTAATATAATATATATAATAGTATTTGAAATATAATTATAATATTATATGAATTATTAATCAATGGTATTAAACATAATATTGATATATTTGGAAACTAGCGTTATAATGTAACATATTAAATAATATAATTTAATACTATATTATATTATATTATATTATTGTAACGAATGTATTATATTACATATATTATTAATACACTATGTTAGACATTATATTAACACCCTTGAAACTCAAAACACAAACACCAAACTTGAAACACCTTTTTGGTGTTTTAAAATAAGTGTTGTGTTTTTAATTTTTGATATTGTAGCCTGACAAAAACATCATGGTTTCCAAACATCTGGCATTTTATTTTTGGCAAAAACACCATGGAAACACTAAAAAACACTGTGGTATCCAAACGCTGCCCTAAATATTTAGCAACCAGGTCGAAAATGGTGACTAACGTTTTAAAAATGGTCTATTTTGAAAAATTGTCCTTTAGTTTTTTTTTTTTTTGGGTATTCTTGGTTTCTTTAGGACAATTTAGTAAGTTCAAAAGTTTGGACATTTTGTCACTCATGCACACCAATATCACCATCTTATGAGACTCTGAACACCATGCATCATTGCTGATCAGGATAAAAGACAAGCACGATGCCATGTTCAACGAGTAAACAACTTTCGAGGCTCATGAATAGATTTTTGCAGGAAATAAATACTTTACAAGTAGCGGTCATGTTATCCTCTGCAACACTTAAAAGCCAAATCAGAGCATACTCTTCCCAAAATTTAGTTGTTATGGCATCAGGCGAGCATCAAAGCAACTAGATGACATCAGAATAATGACATCACATAACTTGTCGTTTGGCCAATTGGGATAATTTCATGTATTCATATGTAATAAAGTTTCCAACCAACAACAAAGGGTAAATCGATCTCAAATAACTCTCTATCTTTTGGTCTATTTTGAAAAATTGTCCTTTAGTTTTTTTGGGTATTCTTGGTTTCTTTAGGACAATTTAGTAAGTTCAAAAGTTTGGACATTTTGTCACTCATGCACACCAATATCACCATCTTATGAGACTCTGAACACCATGCATCATTGCTGATCAGGATAAAAGACAAGCACGATGCCATGTTCAACGAGTAAACAACTTTCGAGGCTCATGAATAGATTTTGCAGGAAATAAATACTTTACAAGTAGCGGTCATGTTATCCTCTGCAACACTTAAAAGCCAAATCAGAGCATACTCTTCCCAAAATTTAGTTGTTATGGCATCAGGCGAGCATCAAAGCAACTAGATGACATCAGAATAATGACATCACATAACTTGTCGTTTGGCCAATTGGGATAATTTCATGTATTCATATGTAATAAAGTTTCCAACCAACAACAAAGGGTAAATCGATCTCAAATAACTCTCTATCTTTTGGTCTATTTTGAAAAATTGTCCTTTAGTTTTTTTGGGTATTCTTGGTTTCTTTAGGACAATTTAGTAAGTTCAAAAGTTTGGACATTTTGTCACTCATGCACACCAATATCACCATCTTATGAGACTCTGAACACCATGCATCATTGCTGATCAGGATAAAAGACAAGCACGATGCCATGTTCAACGAGTAAACAACTTTCGAGGCTCATGAATAGATTTTTGCAGGAAATAAATACTTTACAAGTAGCGGTCATGTTATCCTCTGCAACACTTAAAAGCCAAATCAGAGCATACTCTTCCCAAAATTTAGTTGTTATGGCATCAGGCGAGCATCAAAGCAACTAGATGACATCAGAATAATGACATCACATAACTTGTCGTTTGGCCAATTGGGATAATTTCATGTATTCATATGTAATAAAGTTTCCAACCAACAACAAAGGGTAAATCGATCTCAAATAACTCTCTATCTTTTGGTCTATTTTGAGATAAACCCCCTGAACTTAAAAATGCTACTTAACCCCCAAACTTTTGAGTGCGTCAAAAAACCCCACAGATGTTTACAATATTTTAATGTAACCTCTAACAATGTAATATTGAGGGTTTTCTAAAACATAATCAAAAGTTAGGGGTTTTCTGAAAAATATTAATGTTGAAAGTTTGGGTTTTCTGAGAGTAATGTTGAAAGTTTGGAGATTATATGGAAAAATGCTGAAAGTTAGGGGATATGTCAAAAATTGGGGGTTACTCCATCAGTGGGTTAAATGTTGAAAAGTTGTAAACATTTGGAGAGTTTTTGTGACACACCCAAAAGTTAGGGGATTACATGATAAATTTAAAGGTGAGGGACTTATCTCATCATGGGCTAAAAGCTTGGGCGTTCATGTGAAATTTGTACTTGAGGTTCCCATCAGGTTGTGCTTTGCATGCTGTTTATGTTCGGTTGATGTTGGAACATGTTAATTAGTTGTATCCATATGCTATTGCTATATTTTTAATCTTTTGTTCCCTTGCGTCCAACTTTTAACATTTGTATAATCAAGTGCATTGCCATTTTTTGTGGCTCTCTTTTCGATAAAATATTTCTAGTGTCACCGTCCAATCATTATAATATCAAGAAAATTTTGGAGCCGGGATATATATCTCGAGGGAACTCTTTATTTCTTATGAATATTTATCTAGGATTCGGATATTCTTTAATTAGATTGTTAATTGGAGAGTGTTCAATTATTCTAATTGTATCTTTGCATTTCAATTCTAATGGTCGAGTTGAAGTGACATAGGATTTCTATTATTACAATATCCCTTTTTACAATAGTGATTTTAAAGATACCTATATGTGTGTGGATTTAGACAAATCATATTTGTCTATTTCAAGTAGTTCCGGTTTAGTTTTAGAATCTTTTAAGGGTGTGTTTGGCTTGGCAATCACCCAAATATTGCGATAGGATCAATTCTGGCCCAGTTTTACTCTAAACTACTATATCAGAATTGAACTAATTAAGGGAGTGGTGGTCCAACATAGAATTAGTTTTACGACTCTTTTTGGTCTAAGAAAAACTGGAATTTAATTGACCCATTTTTGCCAATAAAAAATAAATCTTAAACTTTGACGTGTTCAATCTTGACACAGTTTTAAGTGTTTGCCAACCACACCCTAAATGTTCGTAGCTGGGCTTACCCACTAAATTTTACCTCACTTTTGTGTTACTACTAGACACAATAAGGTGGAAACTCTTTCTTATAAATTCTAAAAGGAAATTAATTACAAGTTTCTACACACCACCTTTTTTATGTCTAGTAGTACAAGATAATACAATTCTTGCTATGTAGTTAGCATTTTTCCTTAAACTTTGCTCAATCTATAAATTTTCCTCTTTTTTTTTTCTTGGAGAAAATTCATCAATCAAATTATTGATTTCGTATAACCTTGCCTCTGTGATTTAATTAGCGGGCAAGTCCCTTCAAATTTTTTATTCATCCTCTCAAAATATTGTGTTTCATCTTAAAATCTTTTCCATTGATCAAATTCCAAAATTACGATAAGATTTGAGGGTCATAATTTTATGTTGTAATATATTTTTCAAACCGCTCAAAATATATGGCCGGTAAGATTTGAATGTATAGATTATCTTGATACAATTTCTTAAAGAATATTTCCCAATACTAAAATTCTGAACTTACAGTGAGAATGGATGGTTACAATTTATGTACTGAAAATCGTGCACTCTTCTCATGGATCGACTTGGATAACATTAAGAATATACTTTTAAATTTCTCTTTAAAAATGTGTCTAAAGTTAAACTCAAATTACAAACGTGATACTATAGAAAATTAGTTGCAGAGCATGTGACCAACGTCTTTGTGGGTAAAGGTGAGCGAGTTTCCTTTTGCTTTTGTCTAATGACAGGTTGCAACTTTAACAGTACACAATTCTCTTTACAATTATACCAAAGCTTAATCGCATCGAGTGGTCGGTATGCGCTTGCTCTCAAGAAACTTAATTAAGATTGTTTTATATAGCTAATCCCGTTGATCACGATGTGCTCCAATAAAAGACATTTGGCCACTGGGTAAAAATAAAGGTTTCATTCATCACATGGTTGGTAAAAAATGATTAACCAAAAAGTAAAAAAATATATATACTCCAAAGAAATAATTTATAGATAGAATTCGTTGGGAAAAGGTTTTTTTTTTAGGGGGAAGTACATTTGATATGCTAATTACTTAGATTAAATTGAGTCTTGAATCTACACATTTTAAACCATATTCCTGTCTATAGTTCTTTCAATGTGGTACCCATCTTATGAATGCGCTAAGGAAATAAAATTATCAATTGAACTGAATTGATGCGAGGTACGCCTAAAAATCTACATTTTGAACTAGATGCAGTCAAGTCCAACTCTAGCCCAACACAAATTAACTATGGAGCTAACCTTTAGAACTTAACACTTTGCAAAGAAATCCGAATCACATCCTACATCTAACTAATGCCATGTTTGGCAAATTCAAAACAAGATTGGGACAGGACTAGTTTTTGCTTAAGTAGACTAGAGGTAGTCCATGTAGGGTTGGTCCAAAAAAAAAATCTTGTTTAAAGGCTAGAATTTGAACTAAAGAAAGATTAGTTCAAATTTGACAAAAGTTTTGCAAAACAAAATACTACAAACAAAATACTACTTCTTGGACCACGCTTGTGTCCACTAAAACTAGTTCTTTGGAGTTGCCAAATACATCTTAAGAATGTGTTTGACAACCACCCTACAATTGGGGCGGTGAGCCAAAACAGAACCAGTTTTAACGGCCAAATTTAGTCTGAGGAAAATTAGGCCAGTGTTGGCCTAATCTTTAACCAAACACAATTTTTTAAAAATGAGACTAGGACCAATCCTAGCTAGCTTCATTTTGAAGAGTTGTCAAACACACCCAGGGAGTCATCCGTGCTGGACCAGTTATACTTATGCCCCATGTGACTCTTCATTGGAGGTTAGACTAATGCAAACTGCACAATATTTATGTGGGAATAGGCTAATGAATGCCAGTGCAAGCCAGTAGTGTAATAGCTAGCTGGTTTATGACAAAAAGTAGTCACATTACACGCGCTCTAAATTAAACCTTAGAGCTAAAATAGAGAGAGAAAGAGACTGAACAAGAAATAATAAAGGAGTCAACAAGGTCATCACCATCCATGGATCCGGTCTCAGATCATGAAGCAGCAAGAAGAGAGATCCTCCGAGGCCGAGCACTGATGTCACAGCTGAGAGCAACACTGGAGAGATCATCAAGCGACAGAGATACAGTTGATGTTCTCATGGAAGAGATCTCAAGTTCTTTAACCAGAGCCCTAGATTCTTTGAACTGTAATGAGACGAGAAATCTTGAAGCATCTCTTAACCCTAACCCTAACATCAGCAATCGAGGTTCAGACGGTAGGAACAGGTGAGTTTTCTCTTTGTTCCTTTGACTGATCATTTATTTTTGTCTAAGTTGAAGATAAACCCCTAATTTATACCAACAACAGCAGTTATCATCCCTCAATTAGTGGAAGAAAGGGCATTAAATCCTAACATAGTACTGAGTGATAAAAGTTACTTATCAC